>RSEF01000011.1:14683684-14840632 GCA_003993805.1 Himantopus leucocephalus | reverse complement strand
TCAGCCTGGAGAAGAGGAGGCTGAGGGGAGACCTTGTCACTCTGTACAACTACATGAAAGGAGGTTGTAGAGAGGTGGGGGTCAACCTTTTCTCGCTAGTAACAAGTGATACGACACAGGGAAATGGCCTCAAGTTACGCTGGGGAGGTTTAGGATGGATATTAGGAAGAAGTTCTCNGGGAGGTTTAGGATGGATATTAGGAAGAAGTTCTCCACAGAAAGGGTTGTTAAGCATTGGAACAGGCTGCCCAGGGCAGTAGTGGAGTCGCCATCCCTGAAGGGATTTAAAGGATGTGTAAACATGGTGCTGAGGGACACGGTTTAGTGGTGGACTTAGCAGTGCTGGGTTGATGGTTAGACGTGATGATCTTAAAGGTCCCTTCCAACCTAGACAATTCTATGACCCTAGTATACCACGTATTTACGCCAAGCTGCCTCCTGTCACTTCCTGGTTATGAAGTTGCTTTATGCATTCATTATTTTCATTACGATAACTTCGTCAAATCAAGCAGAGGACTCTTTTTTATATTTTTTTGTTGTAGAATTCTTTAATTTGCTCTTTCTGTAATCTACAGGAATCAAACTTGTTAATCAGGTATTTATTTCCTACTAAATTTTGACTTCACAGGAGTTTATATCATTGATTGAAAAAATAAATAAGCATTTCTTTATTTTTAAAAAATAAGTGTTAAGAATGAAAACAGTAAATCTGTTTCGATCTAAACATTCAAAAAGTATATATGTTACGTAGAAATCTGTGGAATATTTAACAATGTGAACAATTATAAATTAAGAGTGAAAACAGGACAGATTAAAGTAGCCAAATTGAGGAAAAAAAAAATCTGAAGTAAGCAAGGCTAGGGTTTTTGAAAAACATCTCTCAATTTGTGAATCTTAATGGCACAAAATCAGGAAGCTGCTACAATTGAGCATTGAGTTGTTCTGTATAATCTCTTCTGAATATACAATAAATAATTCAATGAAAATGCAAATGCAGTGAAAATTGAGATAACTAAGGGATAAACTTATTTGCAGTTTGACATAATATATACAATTAAATTTGCAGTTATAAACAGGAAATTTATCTATACCTGTATGCTCTTCAAACAATACTGTCTTAGTTTGTTCTATTGCATGTATGAAAATTCAGACTTTGGAATTAAAGTTACAAAGGAAAAAGTCCAGAAGACTTGATAGTTAACTGAAGACAGGCATGAATCAGTTAAATAATGCAGTTATATAGAGGCGAGCAGAACAGCAACTGGGACACAGAGTATTTAAATTAAAATAAACAAATGAACAAAACTTTTTTTTAAAACTAGAGAAGTAAAAAGCCCCCAAAAAATCAACAAGTAAAGTAAAAAGCCTCAAAAAAATCTGTAACAATTTACTGAATTGTGTTTAAATACCAGAAGCACAGGCTATGATTTTCAAATGGCACAGAAACCCTGGCATCTATTGAATTTCAAAGGCAATTGTGAACATTATTTCACCAAGTTATTTTGAAAATGTTAGCCATTGTCTCCTATATTCCCAAGAATTCATCAAATTCAGAGCTGTATCTTGAAAACGCAGGAGCATTCCAATCAGGTAGGTCTGGAGTCATCACAGAGAAGACAGCGTGACTTACCGAATTAAAGGTGTGATATCACAACAGTATCTTTTTGTCACAAGAAACAAAACGTGTTTATGAAAGAGATTTCAAGAAATTAAATAATTGTTTGAAGATTATGAATTGTTAAGGAGTTTAAAAAAATAGAGGAAAACAGATACCTTGGCAGCCTTTAGCAAGATTTCCCTCTCTTGTTCATCTTTCCTTTGCTTTTCTAAACGCTCCAACTGTTCAAAAAACTTTAACTGTGATCGGACATCTGTGGCTTGTTCGTACCATTCATCATCCTGTAAAATAAGAACAACGTTTCACGAAAACATGCATTTTCATCAAGACTATGCATTTAAAGTCAACTATAGGTGTTACACATTAAAATCTTTCCACTGTACTAACCATAAATAAAAAAAAAACCAACTTTTTTTTTTTTAAGCTCGCGGGAATGAAGCCAGCCTATCTTTAATAATGTAGCCAGAATCTGATTATTTAATTAATATCTAAGCAAATCTAAAAAACAAGGATTGATTTATCAGCACCAGATATATCAAAGAGTTAAAAAAATAAAACCAACGGATTTACTGATTAAAACCCCCCCAAGATGCTTAACTTACTGAACAATCCTAGATATAGGATATAAGCCTGGTTATAAACTACAATTTCTGTATTTGTACACATCTTGAACTAGCAACAGACATGATCAAGACACAGCATTATAAAAACATTAAAGCTAAAAATTCAGTTGAAAATAAGCCTCTAATTACAAATTAAAATAGAAGAACCTTATGACAACTAAGAGCATGCAAGCTTTCCTGGTAGCCAACAAACAACACGAATTTATGACACAAGCCACATGGGAAACACTCAGAGTGTCAGTCAGAAAAATAAGTTATTTGTATTACTTCCATCTCATTTATCTGCTTAATATTTTCCTTTTTGACTGCAATGCTATGAAATCAAAGAAAACCATTAACCAAGAAATATTCAGAAGACAATGAAAATGCTACGATTCAATCGGAGACAAGACTAGGTTTTTTTCTAAGAATCTGTTAAGATATTATTTTAAGTGCATCTTTGGCTTAGCACAGACTAAGCAAAGTGTTTTCTTCTCAGACAACATCTTAGGGAGAAGGAAGGAGGGATTTAACACTGCTGAAGCTGATGACGCGTCTTGGAAAGAAACAAGGAGTTTTTACTTTTAGTCCAATATAGTAGAATATAACCACCAATCGCAAAGAACGACGTCAGTGTAGGTAACGCACAGGCATAGTGGCCTTTACTTTTTTTAATCCATTTTTCTATCACAGTGATGTTGATTCTAATCACAGATCCCAAAGATAATTTTTGTTGCAAATGCCATGTATAATTAGTCCAACTGTGACTCAGGTTTGGGAAATAGGTGGGCAAAACAGTCCAAAGCTGTTTGACCAGGCTTTCACTAGAGGAAAATGAAAAAACCCACCCACCAAAACAGGCAAAAACCCAAACCGGAGCTACTCAATGTATATATGCACTAAAGAATCTAAGGACAGCTCAGACGCAACACACAACTATGGTTACTGCCATCTTGCTTTTATACCACTTTAACAACTATTAGCATCTTACTTTTATCAAAAAAGACATTTCATATTTATCAATAAAGATGTTTGATCTATTTGAATTTCAAACTGCTTCGCAGATTCTTATTTAAATTTCCCCCCAATTTAAGATACCTAAATTTTTTCAATTTTCTTCAAGAATACAGTCACTAACAATGGAATCAGAGTAGCATTTTACCTGGAAATGTTCTTTTTAAAGAGAACATCATTGTTTAATTACAGTGAAGAACTTACAGCTGAACTCTTCAGTTGCTGGTTTAAGACAAATTGGTAGCTTTTGTAAAATATGAGTATTTCTCTCAGCCAAGGACACGTCAAGTTACTATAGATTCCTATCTATTGAAGCAATTTCAATCCAATCAATGGTTACCTTGGTCAAAAAAGGAGACATCAGGAATCAACAGTCTTCGTCGCAATCCATGAGCAGAGATAGCTCCATGCTAGACGCTTTAGCACAGAAGGATGAAAACATAATCCTACACACAAATTCTATCACAGAGGAGGGAGACAGGCAAGCAGTGCTATCACACCACCGCTCTCTATTTGCTGAGGCAGACAAACCTGCGATTAAAACACGCTTTGCACACAGAACGAACACAAAACACCTACCGTGTGCTATGAAAAAACGGCACCACACTGCATCGCTCTGTAACGTAAAATACCCTTCTTTGCACACTTACTTTGTACGATTCCATTCGGTGCTGGGTTATCACGGTTACTTTTTCTATCACTGTTCTTAATCTGTTTTGTGTTGCATGGGAAATAAAAGTAACCACCTCAGCCGGCACATCAGTAATTCCTAGTTTTTTAGCTAAAGCAAAAAACAAAACAAAACAGAATTAGCTTACCTCCCACAAAAACCCCCAAACCTCTAAAGAACATGAAGTCATAACTTCTTTTCTCTGAACAGAAAAGTCCGTGACAGTGTATTTATGTAGCTTTGGTGATACATTCATGACCCCTTGAGAAGAGGTGTGACTACACTTTACAGTTTGAAAGAGAAATCAGAGCTTTTTTTTAACCACTTGGAAAGAATTTTTAAACTTTACTAAAGTTTATCCTAGTATAGTAAAACAAAGCATAACAGAGTATGAGACAATTTCAGTTCACAGTTGTTCTACACAAGCAAAAACAATTCCTTTATTTTCAGAAGCGTTAGTGCAGGTGAACTCCCGTGTCGGCGAGGCGAGGCTGCAGCCCGGAGCACGCTGGTGCATACTTCAGCCTGCACTACTGGCATACTACCGATAATAAAAATTCTTTAGGGAAAAAAAGCCTATTAATTGAATATGAGGAAATAAAGTCCTATTAACAACAGTTATTTAAAAACACCAGTTGTACCCCAAACACTGCTAAAAGACAAATTCTTAGGTTTTTAGACATCTGATACTTTGTGCTGAGTTGATACAAAAAGCACCGCACAGTCTAATATACTGATATATTAAAAAAACCACCTAAGCTACAGAAACAAGAATATGGGTAACACTTAAGAATTCCCCAATTCATCAAAATAATTACAAAGTATTGGATATAAATTTGTAGCTGTATGAATATACATACTAAGCTAAGTTATAGTCCTACAAAGACATATGTATGAGTAGTCCCAGTCTGACAGTTTTCTGGATGGAAAACTCAGTGTGTGCACACAGACACGTATATGTTTTATATACAAAGAAATCAGCAGTTGCATGTTGTACGGATTATTGGATTTGCCCCACCATAAAAGAGTAAATGCTCTAATTACACTGAATCGGTTTTCCATTGAATGAGCCCAAGACTTAAAATAAATGTTTGTGAAACGTTGACGGGTATGCAAAACACTACAGGAAAGCAGGATCTGGCAGCCGGGGCAGCACCCGGGGCTCCTGTCAGGGCCGGCCGGGGGATGCTCCATCGCCGGCCCCACGGGAAGGCCGGCAGTGGCACTGCCCTGACTCGGGGCCGCCAGACGGCTCCTGCAGCCGGCGCCTGCCAAGCTGAGTGAAAGGGGTTCGGTCTCCTCCGGCTCTCCCTCGCCCCAGCTCTGCCTCTNTTTTGATCTGCAGTGTCTATTTAAATGTATATTTTATTACATCACTACAGCACATCATTCCCACTCTTCCCAGAGCTGGATTTTCTCTGTCATATATTTCTGATATTAATTTTTTTAATGATTCTTTGAAGTCGTTATCTCTTAAACTAACTTAAGCCATCACTGACTCCATATTGTACATGTTACCTTAAGGATTTTAGCAATATGCATACATGCTTTTTAACTGATTTTTGCTTTATCGCTAAAAAAAAAATTAAGTCTTTCTTGGTGTCCTCTGTAATAGAGATGGAACTCCGCTGAAGTTGCTGAAAGCTGAACATATAATGGAAAGCAGACATACGCATTAAGATCCCAATGCTACAACTGTTACTCATGCAAATTAAGTCCTTGAAGTCCCTGGGACTATTCATATTGGTAGGAGCTATTTCTGCAAGTCACACTTGCAATATCAAGACCTATTTGAGCATGCACCATTTTATTATGCAAACATGTGTAAGCAAAGCTATCAACCAAAAAACCCTAGTCTGAAAGATAAAATGCAAGCAAGATGGGAAATTTAATTAACTAGTATCCAGAAAAGAGGTTTGAGATGGAAAACTCTGCCGAGTATTCCGGGTAAGGGTACAAATGAATAATTGTTAAAATAATAATTTGTTGAATTTCATCAGTGTAACTAGAGCTACCCAATTTCCCTGAACACACACAATCCTTTCATAACAAAGAACTATCACCATCTTGGTTTTTTCCACAATAAAGGTTTTCCTAATTTTAAAGACTTTGTTCTAAGTAAATTCAACCATTATGTGGCTTGTTCTGCCTATTCAACTCTTCAGAAATTCATCCATAGTCAAAGGACCGTTCCCCGAGAAGCCTGGTTCCTAATGATTCTTGTCCTACATCCTCTTCATCAGCCTCCACAATATCCCTGTAACTTTCTACTCCTGAAATCCCTCAACACAATATTCTCAAGTCCAGAAAACTACCCAGAGGCCAGTTCCGAACGGAGCCCCTCAGGAGCCTGCCCCAGGAATTGCCCTTTTTAATACCCTTCTCGGTGACCTGGAGGGGGACACACAAAACACCCTCATCAGGTTTGCAGATGGCACCACACTGAGGGGAGCAAAGGGAAGGGCTGCCAGTCAGGAGGACCTCGTGAGCGTGTCAGCAGGAACTTCATGAAATTCAAGGAGGACAAATGCCAAGTACTGCACCTGGGATGGACTAACTCTGCCACGACACAGGCTGGGCACGGCCTACCAGGACGGCAGGGCTGGTGGAAGGCACACAAGGGTCTGGTGGGCAGCAGGAGAACCAGGATTCAGCCATGCATCCTGGCAACAACACAGACTAACAGCATAGTGGGTTATATCAACAGCAAAATGGCAGACCAACAGTGACCAATACATGAAGGGAAGCGATTATTCCTCTTCACTCAGCCCACATCTAGAATACCGCAGCCAGTTTTGGGTTGCCCGGTACAAGAAAGACTTGGAAAAACTTTAGTCCAGGGAAAGGTCACCAAGAAGGTTATGGTGTTGGAGCACATGACCTGTATGAGGAGAACCTGAGGGTTCTTTATCCTGCAGAAGGCTTAGGGGAGAGCTTATTGAGAAGATGAAGCCAGACTCTTTGTTGAGGATGCCTGGAAGAAGAATAAGAAATAAATTCATAACTTGAAACAGCAGAGGTTCTGACTGGATATAGGGAAGAATTCTTCATTATGAAGATAATTAAGTTCTGGAACACTTTGCACAAAAAAAGTTGTAGACTCTCCCACCTTCCAGGTTTTTAAGACTCATCCAGACAACGCTCTAGGCAACCTTGTCTGAATTTAACATTGACCCAGCTTTGAGCAAGAGGTTGGACTAGATGACCACTCAGGTTCTCTTCCAACCTATGATCCCTGTCCTTCTGCACAGCTCCCATTTCCTCCCGTATTCCTTATTATCGCACAATGCCCTTAGTTCCCTCGTGCATCTAGGATCACCCCGGCATGTCTCGCAGGTCATATCTGTCCAGGTTGCCAGCTGGGCACAGTCAGCTCACCCAGAGGACAGCCCGGCCAGTCTGTACCAGAGTGCTGACTGGCAGCCAACCAGACAGAAGAGCAAAGAAAAGGAAAAAACAGTTGATTTCCCCTTCAGCTGGCACACACGGAGCAGCTACCTAGCTGCTGATTTATCAGTGGATTCAAAAGTTACCAGAAGGGAGAGAGAAGGAAGGCAAATACACTGTTCAATCACTTAAAGCTTGCTTTTTTTTGGAAAACAGGCTAAGGAAAAAAGAATACAAAACAAATTTTCCCCAAAATGAATGAGCGTCAAGAAACCAGGTGACAAAAAGATACATTTTTAAAAAGTCAACGTGTCACGCACAACATTCACCATGCGTGGAAGCATCGTCACATCTTCCCTGCTCTGAATTACATTAGTCAAAATCCTGTTAGCATAGGATGTCAGAAGCAGGGTGCATTCCAAAGCTGTACACTACACGACGATTTGGCACACTACTTAAATACTTGGATTGTACTTGGGGCAAGGATGGGAAAATTACCAATGTGCTCCTGAAACAACACTCTCAGCCACGCTTGGAAAGGCTGCCCTAGTTACACCGCCATAAACAGTCGTGCATACCACTTCATGGATCTGCTGGCCTAAGAGAAGTTCTGATCCCACTGTTTAGAGATCGTCTTTCTCAGCTACTCAGAGAAAATGCCAAGTAGAAAATGAATCTATGCAAGGGGCTGGAAACTTAATTTTCAGATGTTTCTATATTAAAGTCTTAGTATTTTTTTCTTCACTGCTACATCTCCTCCTTAGTTTCATCCACTCTCATTTATAGAAAGCATACTGGAATTCCGTCTGCCATCAAAGGAAAATAATGCTGATCTCTAAATAGGAAATTCCTGAGATATTCCTCTAGTCTGCATAATTACTTTTCTCAGTTTTAATATAGAAAGGCTTCTCTTCCTTTTGCAAGATTCCCTAGATGATCCCTGATGATGTGGAAAAAGAAATATATAGTTTTAAGAAAGGTGTATATACATATATATATTTTATAATACTATACATAATTATATCACAAACCACAAATATTCTCAATATATTACTCATCTTTCTAACCAAGTTACTGGACAGTGCCTTCATCTACAGGCATTTTTATTTAGGTCCTAGCATTCTGGATTCTGCTCTTAATCACATCACCTGACCATTACAATAGTAAGTCATAACATATACACTTACATACGTACAGAAACGCAAAACCCAAAGAGAAAATTTAGATTAAACAAAAAAAATTAACTTATTTCTATCAACAGACTGCTATCACCTGTCTTTTGTTTAAAAAAAATGAACTTGACCTTCAGGTGATGATCTTAATGTGCTTAAAAGTTGATAACGTGGCCATCCTAACTTCTACTTTTGTAACCAAAACTCTGCATTTAAAGCAGTAAGGAGCCACACACTTAAAAGTAAAACATCAAGAAGTGTGCAATTTGAAAAAAGTTGCTGGCTTTTAAATAAAACATTTGTTAAATTTAGACATTTTTGATAACAAGTATATGCTTCGAGCCTTTAAAATTACTTTAGCAATGTAATTCTGAACTTTTCCTAGAGCTATGATAAAAACATCATCAAGGATAACAACAAAATTGGAGCTGGAGCAAAGCAATGCTCCAAGCTATAATTTTAACCAATCTCTCCACTTGAATTTGAGTTTATATATTTTTAAATGTAACTAAGGTCACGTTCTTCATTCAAGTGTTCTTGCCAGATCTCTACTACACCAGAACTGTACAAGATGATCAAGAATTGATGACTGATTGCATGAACGCTTCAATTCTTTGTGGCAGGACTCAGTTTCAACACATCCTCAGAGGCATCAAATGCTACTAAAGCAGTCAGTTGAGTCACACTAGCCTATACAAAAAATATGAGGGATCACAAATGAATACCCCCAAAGTAGGCAAATTTCGAATCTGCCAAGCACTGATAGAACACCACAATAAAGCCTGCCTGCATATTAATTCTTAATCACACGTTCGGAAGCTTTAACAGCAAACCATGGTCCAATCAGCATTTAATAAAGATCTACAGTATACAAGACAGCATGCAAAGGAAGTATAAGTGTTAGAATATTTTTGTTACAAATAAACTATATTCTATTTAAAAGTTTCAGCTATTGCAATAGAGTTTCTAGAAAGTTAGAACTTGTATGTAAGTTCCAAAAACCTTGAGGGAAAAAACGTTCAGCAATATTATTCTGATATTGGCATATGTGTCACTAGCACAAGATTGTTTTTTTACAAACATAAAAGCACCTAAACCTTGTCATTGAAAACTTTCAGGTCCCAGGAAGTGAAAATTCTCAAGAGTGCTATCGTCTGCTGAGCTATCTGAAAGGTACTGGCTTTGCTGAACTTTAAAAGTTTAATTATATTTTATTGATCAAACAAACTGAAATAAATCGTAAGAAGAGTACTGCCCTGTTTGAGAAGCAGAAGAAGAATACTATCTTTGCAGATAGGATTTCAAAGAATCAAAAAGTTACTTTAATAATTTATACTTTAAGAGGACTGACAGGACTGAGATCAAAGATAAAAAAATTATTTGTAAAACATTAGGTCTGACTCTGATTATTGATGTAATAAATTATTGAGTGCCTGTATAAAATCTCTTTCGTTTACACTTAAAACAGAAAAACCTTGAAGAACTGGTTTTAAACAGTTAAACAGCATGTATTTAAGGCTTGGATTTGTCTTGTCCTTCAACAGAAACATTGGGAGAGCGCATAATTAGTCTCTATTTGCCCTAATCACAGGTCAGCCAGAACTGCGGAAAGCACTCTCTGCCATCATCTTAAAACCAGAAGCAACTTCTTCAACGTTGAATTCCGTGCGTGCAGTATTGGCCCAAGATGGAAGTGGAACCCGAGTTCGCAGGTCCAGGCCTCTTCTGCTGGTACAGCCGCTCGCGCGCTGCAAGACGGAGACAAACGGCAGAAGTCCACCCCCCTTGAATCTGGGACGTTATTTGTTCAAACTCGTGTTTAACCTCATTCAACAGCGTGAGCCCTAGAGTAACGCTACAAAGATGCATCCAGTCATACCGACCTGCCTGCTGCATCCCCACAGCACGGCAAGCACTGGGCTGCGCCGGCGATTGCAGCTGCAATTCCAGGCTCTGGCCCCCTTCCTCTTTTATCCCAACAGAACCGCCGCAGTTTTACATGCCTCAGTCCCTCTGCAATCCTTCCCATCAGGAAAAGCAAGGTATCGGAAAAACTACCGCTTGAATTTCTGCAGCCTTCCAAACTACGCAATTCTTTAATAAATTCCATTCCTCCATTTCAATAGTGTAAGGGAAACTGATTATTTTATAGTTCTGCCGTAGGTGTCAGCAGCGAAACATTTAAAACACCTTAATCTCTGTAAAATTACACGTAATTAAATACAACATGATCAGTTAAGTAGTCACTGTTCCAGACTTACACTATACAGGAACTTCTGGAGACTTAACAGTTGAAAAAACTGGGGGGAAAGGGAAGAGCAGTTCACCTCCTACAACCAGAGAAGCAATATTTGTATGTCCTGTGACACACCACGTGTGGTCTCTATGGAAAGCGGGTCATGAAATGCAGAGAAAGCAATAGGTGTTTTGCCTAATACTATTACATTAGTAGTTCTAAACTGAGCAACAGCGTTTAGCTATCACACTGGCTAAACACAAAGGGGAAACAACTCTCAGGCACCAAGGGCCCTTGGCACCCTGAGGAGCCACAAACGGCCATTATTGAACTTACTTGTCCCAACCTCCTCAGGTGGGACGTAAGAACGGGGTACATCTCCCACGCAGCACTGTCCTCCGCCCACACAGTAATCCATCAACAGCGCATTCCGGTTGCTACCAAAGGGAAAACCCAACCTTAAATATTAAGCTAGAGAATGGGGATTGGAACACAACAACGGAAAAAACTGAGGAGGTTCTTTGGGTACAAAATAGCCCGGGGGTATTGCTGGGGAGCTACCAGAGCCCCAGAAAGCCTTTAAGTATTAAAAACTGAAGGGAAAGCTCGTTAAACAGAGTGATAGTGCAAACAACAAATCACTAGCTCTGATGATTAGGATTAGAGATTCCTAGGGATATAAGATCACCTAGTGATCCCAGGCAAAAGAAACAGTATGATAATTTTTGCTGTGATTTTCTGGTTTCAGTCCTTTAAATAAAAGCTTCACTTTAAGTCTTACTAACTAAATGCACAAATAATTTAATAAACGTTGACTTGCTGTACTGTTAAGCCTGTCTGGTGCTGGAAGACAGGATGAAGAAAGGAGAAACCAAAATTCTGTAGTTGCTACCTTCACAAAAGCAGCCAATCCAAACGACGCCGTTTGAGGAGGCGCCTCCGAGGAGCCCATCGCCCGGAGCGCGTGTAGGGTGCCGCGGGTGAGGGAGAGCTTCCTGCCAAACCAGGGAGAATCAGTGCCAAGCGCTTTGAGATTTGGTAAACGATTCCCTCTAGCAGGTAGAAACCAGCACCCCTGTGAGAGGGGCAGACAGCCAAGATACGTTCCACAGCTCCAAACCAGCCCCGAACTGGAATGGGAAAGATTTTGTAAACTGGTATCTGATAGTGTTCAACACTATACTTCCAGTTCACCTTCAGATGTAATAAACTGACTTTGTTAAAGAGAACGACCTTTTATCACCTTGTAATTGTTATTTACAAAATAACGGAAGATCCTACATTAATTATTTCAGTAAGCTTGTTTGTGAAAGAACATTCCTCCTCTCATAGGATACAAATTCCCTCATGAGACGGCTTCTGGATAAAAGTGGACAGTCTTCTTGAGAACTCAAGACTTGCTGGGTGTAGTGTTTGTTCCATACTTCTTCGGAATTACCCACCTTGAGATGATTCCCCAGGAAGTATTTTGTGAAACTGAGAAACTGGTGAAACATCAGTCACTTTTAAAAAATAAATTAATCAATGCAAAACTTGCAGATTAAAATCCTCAAAATCCATTGCCATTTTCAGGACAAGACACAGCAGAAAAAAAGATAACCAGCCATACAACTGTAATGGAACCTAAAGGAATAACAATTCTGAATAAATGGTACACAAATTTTAATAGTCTTCTCCTCCTGCTCCCTCCAAAGTAAATGCCAACCAAATTATTTTAGCAAACTAAGATTCAACTAAGGCTCATAAGCTCTGTAGTGTGAATGCACTGGTACAAAACCACTCATAAAGCTTGTTTCAGGTACTACAGCAGATTTAACTTACTCTGTACAAACTATACTATAATAAATAGCTATGTATTTATATAATTGTATAAAAAGCTAAGAAAAGCTATACTGCGTAATATAGTCTGGCATTCTCTCAAACAGCAGTAGTGGGAGAGGCTGCTAGAAGTCTATTTTACCAAAACAAAAAAGTGTGCGGTGATAGCTCTGTGACAACATACAGCCTAGAACCACCCTAAGTTAGAGGATCTAATCTTTCGCTCTATTACGTCAGGATGGAATCTTTTTCTCATTAACTTTTCAAGTAATTTTTTGAACCTGCAACATCCTAGAACAAAATGTTCCACAACTTTAATTACTCACCTGGCCAAAAACAAAAAGCCCTTTTTGCCCGTTTTGAACTTCTACCTTCTCATTTCATCTGATATCCCTAACTCTTATAAAGGGAAAACCAGAATAATAGCTCCATTCTAGGGGGCCATATCAGTACAATTATTTTTAACACAACAGAGCCAGAGACATAGTTGTATCCATGTAAAGTCTGTGTAACCCAGGCCAAAATGTCTGATTCTATTTTCCGTGCTGGTTCAAAGCTCTTATGCAAGTTGGTGGGAACTGGGGCAGGACAAAAAAGTTCATCAAATAGAAAAAGAATTTCTCAAGAATCCTACTTAACCCTACGATTAGTGTTTTTTGATGGAAGTCATGTAAGAATGACAAAAGAAAGTCTTCACTTCTCTAAGAATTCTCAACAGACGGTTAAGTCTGGGAACCCACACATAATTCATACTTTTTGGCAAAAAGAAAGGACTAATTTGAGAAGAGGTCTGCCCTAAAATAAATATAACCAGACAATCCAGTTTCCAAAATTCTGTCTCTAAGCTAGATAATTAAACAGCTGAAAGGTAGCTATTAATCATCCCTAAAGAGCCTTTTTATTACCCTTAGTGGTTTGTCTCTAACCGAAGCAAGCTAGTCACCACACAACATAATGCACAGGTATGCGGTGGCCTGGAAAATGGAAGGAGTTGCCACAAATCACAGAAGCATGAACATATAAGCAGTGCGTCTAGGAGAAGAAAATAGCTGGTGTTCAGACGGCAAGGAAGCTTGATCGGAGAGGACAGAGAGAATGTAAACTCTGAAGCAATAGAAGCTACTACTATTTAATCTTTTCCCTTTTTATTCCCTGTAACGAAACTGTACATTACCTAATTTCTTTTAGAAGAAAACAAAAATCTCAATGTGCTAAGGAAACATGTTATCCTTAATTTTGATGTTTAATTCCTTCTCTTTTAATAACTCCTCTTTAAGATTACTTTTGTGCAATTTCATGCACATATCTTAAAAGACGGGAGGATGCTGAAGTTATTAAAAGGGAGCCACTGAAGGTCAAAGAATTTTTGAGAACTACATCCAGATCCTACTCTATAACCCCAGTAACCTGTTCTGCAGCGACTGAGCAGTGTGAGGAAAATGTAAAAGACAGAGAGGGGGATAAGAACTGGAATAGGTGCAGGTCTCAACAAGTCAAACGAGAATATACAGATTACAGTTATACAATTTTAGGGTTTTTTCATCTTAGTTTTCTCAAAACATAAATACAATACAACATAATAAGCATGTCTAAAGACATTCAGGAACATCCAAGAACAAACAGAGTGACAGTGGAGAACTGGAAAATATGATCACTATTTTTATGAATAATAGTACATGCCTCAATGCACTTTTGTTGTTTGGTTACTCACTACAGAGTCTAATCAAAAGAAATTGTTAGAGGGACCAGATGAGAAAGAACTAATACGGCAATGACACCAGTGAGAGTCCTTAAGAAAACAATAGAGAGGTTGTTAGTTGGGGATTTATGCCCTAATTGTTTTCATGTAGGCTAGAAGAATGTGCTTCTTGGGCTAAGCCCAAGATCAAAAGATACTAAACCATTACAGGACCTCAGGCTTAAATACAAGAAGTATACGATTATGACTGTATGTCAGGTGAGACAGAGAAGGAGAAGAAGTGTTGCAAGAATGTCAGAGATGACAAACACACGTGGAGGCACAGATGCCAGCATCCTGTAACACAGCCCTCGCATTAACGGAACACACTCCCAATCACATCCACACAAGGATTAAAAGGAACACCAAGCATAAGAATTTGGCCTATATGCTTCTGTTCTTTTAAAGCAACTTCTGTAAACAATGCAGGCATTTCGGCCACTTTTTTTCCTGGAGAAACCATCTCTCTGACACTATAAAAGTCTTGTTGCTGACATGTCTGAAGAGGCACCACAGTTGTCCACCACAAGTCCAATGCCAGGCAGACTAGCTCAACACGAGGCCTCATCTCAAGGAGGTGGGATGGCCATGTCAACAGGAAAGGATATGCACAAAGAATACCGGGAATTATAAAGGATACCAGAAGGGTAGACCGAAGACCATAACCTGAATTTCAAAACGTCAGCACCTTCATCTGCATATGTCCAGGATGAGACGAAAAGTGGTCAAGATCAGGACATCATGCCACATTCATTAATACCAAATCCGTGCATCACCACATCATCCGCCACTACAAAGTTTATCCAGATCAGATATAATCATTTGATTTTGCCAAAATAGCTGTAGTTTATGATAGCTGATATTGAAGTTGCACATATACATCACTGTGCAAGAACAGATGGTGGTACCTCATCGGGCACAACATCCAGTGTTGCAGCTACTTCCTTGAAAACAAATACCCTTTTGTTAGCAGTAGAATGTCTTTGTACCAGTTCAACACTTTGCAACATTTGGCTGTGACTTATTTAACACCAAACACTGGAAAACTGGTTAAACCACAGACTAATACTCTCCATATTATAAGCACTGGAAAAAAGTGTCAAATTGCCAACGCGTTATAGTAGAACCTGGACTTTGTAAGCAGTAGACTCAAGGAACATGAAGGAGGCAAACAAATGCAATTCAAACTCATGGGAAAAGGAAAGACTAAACTGAAGTTTATGAGTTTTTTCAGTAATTTAAAGAAATGAAAACATTATGACCTTAGTATGAGCAGCAGGATTGCCAAATAAACAGAATGAACAATCATTTCAACATATTTTAGAAAATATTACCTTTTACTTTTTCCCCCTTAAACGATCCTTGAAGTTGCTGCTCACTGATCAATGACTTCCTCCTCCACAAAGATGTTCCAACATGTGTTGAGAGTTGGGGACATTAGTACCACCTCTAGAGCATGGAGTTTGCCTACAGGGATAATGTAAGTCAGCTTTATTGCAATATTGAATGGTTCTCTAAGGTTTTCTTTTTATTGTTCTTATTTTACATCCAATATTTATTACCAGAAATCTCTTTATGAGATGGACTTTATAAATGAATCTGGTAGAGAATGCATCTCCACAGAATGATGATCTTAATTTTACTCTCCTTTGCAGAGACGAAGAAATTTACGCCATTCAATTCCCAGATACAAACTTATTCTGAGACTGGGCAACGTATTTTGGTAGGCCCTGAAGGCCAGAACTGCCTTCCAGAAACAGCAAGAGCTTTTAAAGAAGGCTCTTCCACTACATCCATAAAACAGAAAAGTAAGGTATTATGGTGAAAACAAAACTTGGATTCTCCAAATCTTTCTGGGAGCAAATAGTACGGTCACGCTCTCAGTTCAGTTGGAGTAAAACCTTTGAAAATGATGCCTGAAGAAACAGGTTCATTTTCTTCATAAATAATCATAGCTTGAACATATCTACATTTATTCTGAGAAATTACTGCTTGATGAAATAACATCAGTTCTGGCACTTAGAGGTGATACTGCTAAAAAAGCGTAACTCAGATTCTGTAGTGTTGCAGAACCAATAAGATTAATAAGAAGAAAACCTTAGAAATACACAAAAAATATTGAACGGAAGCTGCCCTACCTTTCAGAGAAAGGCAGACTCCAAGCTCTCAGGTGGTACTGAAGTTACCGTTCCAACACATGTTGGGACATCTTGTAAAACAGGAAGTCTAATCATGGACCTATTAAAGAAAGAACAACAATACAGTTTAACATTCTGCTGAAATACTTACTGGCTACGTTTATTTGGCAACACTGCTGCTGATACTAAGATGGGAATGTATTCCCACCTTTTTGGAAAAGGAAATAATAGATGTAAATAACATAGAATTGTCTCATAATATTGCAACATTAGCAATCGATTACGTTGGAATATAAAACCAGATTCTCTATTGAACATGTACAATAAACTCCAATCTCAACCTAAGAAACTAAATTATCACAACTTTGGCCATTAGTAAGAGGATTGTGAGCTAAGCACACCTTCTAATCTAAATAAACTTTCTAGCAAATTGCTTGTTTTATACTAATGAAAAAAACCCTGACTCTGCACTAAGTTACAGAACTATTGCAGATGTCAGAACGTAGATACATCTCTGTACCTGCCACATCTCTGCAGGTGACATACTGCACTTTATAGGAACTAGAGAAAGTCAGTGTATTTGGCATGCACAGAAACTCGCAATTTGGACAATACAATACCTAATGCGACTTTTTTTTTCCTGAGAAAAAGCGACTAGAATCACAGAAAACACCACTCCAGGTAGAGTTCAAGTGGCTCAAGCATGCCATTAGGAGAATGCACGACCTCAAAATGCTATGCTTCCAAACAAGTACATGCTAGAACTCTCTCCAAACACAATCAAGAGTTATGCCCACAGGTATTCAAGGAGGTCATCCTGACAGAAAGATGCTGGTGGAAAAACTGATATTGAAAGGAATATTTCAGTTTGAAGACAAATCAACTCATGGATAAAAAGTTTAAAGTCAACAATGAAAATTACTAAGTCGCATTGACAAAAAGTGCAGTGAAAACAAAAAATTATGTTCACAGGCAATCTGATAGCTCAGAATTTCAGAACCCACAACAACTGTAATCTAAGAAGCCATGAAAACCCTCCGGAGTAAACCAACCGGAGAAACAGGTACACTTTTATGTTAGAACTGCTCTGTATATGAAAGAGCAGTCATCAATAGTAGTTTCATCTCATTCAAACATGAATACAACTGTTGACAAACAAACAGATGAAACGGGGATGACAGAATGACTCTTTTATTAAACTAGTAACAAGTACTTTAAATAGGGGCTCTGAAATCTACTGGCCTGGTTCCATGAAGGATATCCCAATCAGTACGGAGACAGTTTAGCAGTATAAAATGCCCTCTAGAGTATTCAAATTATTTATTTAAAATATATACATATGCATACAACTGGACTGCCACTGTGATGCCTCATAGTGGATTCAATACACTCCAGAATACCGAAAACACAGATAAGCTGTTTCCTTTACGTTTTAACATGCGTTTTGATAGCAGACATGCAACTCAAGTGTGACTGAACAGAGAAAGAATCAAGGCAGAACAATGATCAATATTTCATCAGACAGAATTAAAAAGTGTATTACATGTAAAATAACAAAAAGGTAAATCTGTGAATTCTGTTGAGCCTAACCCTACAACTGTTACACTGAGAGAGACAGCACCTTAATTCTATACGCCATGCTTCTCTGAAGCTGTTTTGAGGAAGATTGTTGGGCCTTTTAACTACTGGACTAGGGGAACTGGGATTCATCAGCACATTTCCAAGCGGTGTTCTAACCTAAAAATCTATTTGGATGAAGCAGGAGAGCCCAGTACTAATTTTGTGTTAGGGAATGTTGCAGGTTTATGCTATGTTGTCAATGTAATAGACCTTTTCCAAAGGAAATTTATAACAATGCTAGATAACAGACAGGAATACAGCATTCCATAAAATCATGCTACACAAAAATGGATTTCCTACTGCAGACACAAAAATAATTCTGAATGACTGTGAAATAAAAACAGTTGATGATTCTCCAATACATTTTTATCATATATATTTAAGTAAAAATAATTTGAAAATACAAGATGAACAGTTAAAATGTATTCAATATGGCCAAACCAGTCCCACATTTCTTAGAATGTCACATTTGTAATCATTCTATTCAGCCACTGCTCTGTAACAATAAAAACTGAAGTAGAAAAATTGGGTGAAGAACATTGAAAGTGAAGAGAAAGAGAGAAAGAAACAATCTAAGTCAGCGAATACAGTATGCCAAACTTATGTTTCATTAGTATTGCATTAAGACAGTTAATATAGGGTTAAGAATCTCCACAAGTTGCAACATTTTAGGGATAGCCAAGAAAAAGGAAAATGGCATCATCTGGCTGTAGAAGAAATGAGAGTTCAAACAAAAGCTGTAGGAATGAATAAGTTGCTGCAGATTGTAAGCTTGTGAGGATATCATGCTCTGTTGACCATAAAATATAAAGCAAAGTTTTTTGGAACTGCTCGTGGAGGTTCTAGAGACCACCAGCTCTCAGTCAAGAGACTTCTCAGGAAAGCACACAACATACCTGTTCCCTTTTTCCATGGATTTAGTTATCAGGCAATATAAAAAGGGTCACCTTTTATCCCACCGTTCCCTATGTCCTGCTACCTTTCACTAATATTAAATATAAAATACAGTGCAGCCTAATTCTTATCCGCTCTCAGAAACAATGCTGTAATAAAGTAATTCCTGAGTCAAGGAGTTTCTATTTGGACAAGATGGTTAAAACCAGAGAAAACTGTCACACTTAGAACAACCTGCTAAGTCATATTGGTTTATTCATTAAAGCGATGCCCCTTTTGGTAAACAGTGGAAACTCAGAATGTCAAAAACCAGCTTGTAAAACCTACCTCATAGAGCGTTCTTACCCACCAGGAAATAGCTTATGAATGAATAAAAGTGAAACAATTACAAATTACTAAGGTTATTTTTCTTGTTCCTTTCCCATAAAACCACATGAAAAAGCTAGGCTTTTCCAGCATTATTTATTTGTGAGGGTCTAATCGGCTTATCTTGCCCTTTAAAGAAATACAACCCTTTTTACTAATAAAGTTAAAGATCTAGAGAGTCTGAAGAGTTTGTATGCACGTGAGCATGCACGTGCATGAGGCACATCAACCTCTGCCTCTCAACTTCCCAAAAAGAGAAACAAAAGCCTTCCAACTCTTGGCGCATGCTTCATTGTGCTGTGCTGTCACATAGGGAGGTCGGGGTTTAAAGTTTTATGATCCTGAATGGAACGGCAAAAGAAATACGTTATCTGCTCAGAAATACCCACTCTTGATTTTGCATCAAAGAAGAATCTGAACCAGTGGCAGCCCTGCCTTCCTACGCGAACAAATGGCAGCGATTACCAGCCAAAGATGGCTAGATACAGAGCTGGATAAGGACACGTGTGGGAAGTGGATGAATATCTTTGCATTAATTACCTTTCAGTTACTTCTTCCATTTAAAAGGATCAATAATAATATTAGTCATTTAGATTTAAAATAAACTTTGGATGATATCACTGCCAAGTTACAGTAGAGATAAGAACATACAATATATTAAGAAACCTCTTTCATTATAACTTTGAGGCATTTGGCTGGTGGTTACTGCCAAAGACTGAACAGCATCTGCTCTCACTTTAGCAGTTTATACTCCGACCCTGGTGAATGGAAGCACAATCTCTGAAACAGCCTTTGGGGAACACTACTGAGTTGCTCGACACAGCTCTTACTCAGGAAAGAGAGAAGGAGATTAATATTACAGCAAACTTGAAAGATCTCGCTTCTGAGAAAGGAGAGACGAGCGGTTTCCTAATACTGTACATAGCACAAATCTCTCTTTTACTAAAACATGAAAAACGTGCCCTAAACCTAAAGTGATTATTAAATATGAATAGATTTAAAGGTAGAAAATAGGTCTGTTTAAGTTGTATTCAGGTAAAAGTAAGAAGAAACAATGTATTTTATCTCGTTTGTCAACAGGCATAACGAAACCAGAAGAGGGAGGACTCACGGAACATACTTCCTTTTCCCCAGTGCGCTTGCGAAGGTCACCGCCTCCTTCGCTGAGCCCCGGTGTGTCCAGGCACAGCAACATACGGCAAGACTGAGTTTTGCCGTGAACTTACAATGTCGTTATTTTAAGTGCCCAGTAGCACAAACTACTAAATTTGTGTGTGGTCCTGTGCAAACAACAAATCTGGCCACACACAGTGAAAACCAAGCTTCTAAAACTTCAAAATCGGCTGAAGGAATTCTCTCCTCAAGAGCCATAGATCCCAGATAGTAGCCACTAGTGAACCCCACAGCCACTTTTCAAAACTATAAAAGGCTTCATGTAAAGCCAAAATAAAGCTCTAAAAGTGGCTGCAGGAGATCACTAGGAGTGGCCGCTCTTCTGGATTCACTGCTTTTGAGAAGTAAATCCCTGCAGCTGCTTTTAAAAGCTTTGGAAGTTTCATTTCAATTATCAAAGCCAATAAAGCTTCAAAAACAGCCATAGGGATTTGTTCCTCAGAGGAGCAAACCCCAAAAGGCAGTGATGAATAGTGTGATGGGCTCTGTGGCTCTTCAAGTATGTACAGATTCCTGTAAGTCCTGCACTTGTAATTACAGCTTCGTGGTGTGCAGCAATTGTTACACCCAGACAGTTCATTAAGGCATATATGGCAAATTCATTACCGATTTCCCATTCTTTTTAACAGTTTTATGTCTGTTTCCTTTTTGTCTTCTTACACCTGTATAAACTACGATGTGAGCATCCCTCACAACGGTTTCTCAAACAAATTTCATTAAAACCTTGCTGGCTTCCTATCTCAGGTGGTGGTACTCCATCTCACACGGTGCTGCACATACGCGTTCCCCGACTGCGTCACGTAATGCCATCACCGCATCATCGCAACACGGTAACTACGGCATGCAAAATCACACGTTTCTCGGAATGAGAACTTAAAAGGTCGCTAATTAAAATGCAAGAGTGAAGCTTGACAATAAGTCAATGAAGAACTTTGCCTGCAACTGCAATATAAAAAGGCTTCCATTAATTCAATGAACATAAACACAAATAACATTTCAGAAGTAACTGCATGACTTCAAAACCCAACTGTACTGATTTGAAACAAGATTTTGGTCTTATCTTTAAAATTCCAAGAACCAGATCCCTAAAAATTTTACAAATTTAACTAGTGACATAAGTACAGTTCCAAAAGAAATCTATGATTTATGCCCCAAAACAATTTGAGCTTAGTATCTTAAGACACTGATGGCTCTGAAAATATTACCAAAATTATGTTGAAAAAGATACATTTAGGTACTAGAACATATAGAGTATATTAATGAAGTATGTAATATAAAATACATTCTGAGCATACTTACTAACGTTAAAACATCACTAGTTTTGAAGAGTTAGTTTTTCTACTGAAGTTTTTAACTTCTCTTTTGAAATGGCAGAACAAACAAATACACCTTTTTTTGCCAGGATAAATAAATACACCTTTTGGAAAAAACGCTCTAAGAAAATCACTAGGAACTTAAATAGATGCAGGTGTTAAGAACTGAGTAACTGGTTTGTATGGCGAAAGAAAATCTTGACAGGTAACTTCAACATTTTGTTAAATGTTATTCAAAGGTGTCCTCTGTGACCTGTGCTACTTACTTTACCTCTCCCTTTCAACCTTCTCATGTGTAAAACATGAAGGAGGAGTGCAAACATTATTTCTCACAAAGAGTTTTGAGATCCTTGGACATAAAAAACATGGGGAAAGCATGAAGTATAAAAGTACCAGTATACTATTTTTTTCCAGCTCGAGATAACTAAGTGACTTTTATCACAAAAACCTTGAAAGTTTTGTAATACAAAATCATGTAATAAAATTCTTAAAAAACAATCTTAAGTGCTAAGCACGCTCCATTATTCAGAGTCGCGTAACTCCAAAGGAAACACCATCAAAAGGAAAGGACATGTTTCTCACCCGTTTCAAGTATGCGTTTATGTAGAGGTATAGCAGCAAGAAAGGGTTCATCTTTACAGGACTGTATCTGGGTTCCAACCAAGTCAGAGTTGGTAGCCATAATTCGGGCACTTTCTTCATTAAGGTTAACGCCAGCCATAGAGGCAACATCATTGATGTCATCATCATCTCTATAATGAAAAAAAAAAAAACCCAAATCAAATAAAAATAATTCTGCATGTGATATATTCATTTTGTTTATTACCTGCGTCTCCAAAAGTAATCATCACGCCACATGCCCGGTGGCTGGGCCAACTTGAGGCACAACCACCAGGGTCTCCATTTTCACAGCACGTATTCTAGATTCAGAAATAACTAAACATTTCTCTCCTCACATAAGGCAAACTTTAGAAGCAGGACAATTTGTCTGTAACAGAAGGTGTCACAGAGGGGTCTTTTCTTCATCTGAGAGAAAGTGATAACAACGAAACCAGGATGGTCAGGAAACTAACTACTAAAGACAGAGCATTTGGCCATTCTCTTTATGCTGAAAACCAGGAGTAAAATGATAAAATAAATAAATCCCACCCAGATATTAAAAGCAAAACCATGAATTTAGAATCCCGCACTGTTTCACAAGTTCCTGTCAAAACGGGCACCAAAGCGTTTTCAGCAATAGCCAGGAAAGACTCTTTGACCGGAATGAGTTCACAGGTCAGTTTGGTTTCCAAGTGTGGTTTGAATATGCGCTGGTATTTTCTCTTGGCAACACACAAAAAAAATCAGTTGAACGTGTCAACTGGTTTTCGAAAAATGATCTGCGTTTGAGAAGGTGCTGGCAGCACTTCCCAGACCACTGTTTGCCCTGCAATACCCTTCCTAACAGCTTGAAGAAGTGCCGACTAACAAATCTGAGTTTCCATACCTCTGTCTCCCAAGCATCTTTTACCTCCTGCCTCTCCGAGGTATGACTCATAACTGGGAACACAACCATCTGTTTTTAGGGCATTCTATTCAGGAGCTATTACTGAAACGAACACTCTATTTCAGCATATTCTAGGAGCGGTGACACAACCTTTGAGAACATATATATGGAAAATATCCACATACATCCAAGTCTGGACTCCAACTACTGCATAAAGCAAAGAAATAAAAGGTTAATTTAAAAGACTTTTAAAAAATTATTACATAGATGTCATCCTATGCACCCTAGAATATTTTCTGTCACTTGTAACAAGTTTAACGCCTACAGTAAAACCCAAAAGCTGCAAGTCAAGTCTGAGAACAAAAGGAGACAAACCTACAAATCCATCATCTAGGTCCTCCCTGTCCTCCCATAGTCTCCTCGATACCTGCACTAGAGCAGCCAATTTTGGTGGAAGACTTCCATGGTTTGTTAGATATTGGTTTTGGTTTCTTTTGTGGGAAGAAGGGATTTTTGTTTGTATAAACTTGGAGAGATGTGCTGAACATTTGAGGCAGAAAATGGAAAACTTCACAACAATCGTCAGAAAAATGCTACACAGATGAGCTATTATTATTTTCCATGACTGCTAAGCACTTGATTTCTTCTCTTAGAATGAAATTCCTGAGGATAGTGTCACAAAATTGATCTCCTGCCTTGATGGTTTTCATGGTGAGCCTAAAGAATTTTCATTTTTACATTTCACATGGTATATACACAATATTCATAGGAGGGTCACAAGAGCCGCCACGAAGAACTGGGCTCCTACGCATTCAGGGCAGAGATGACCGACTTGTCCTACCAGTTGTGAAACTGTCCCCAAATATCACAGCTGATAAATGTACTCGGCCACATAACAACTAACAGGGTCTTAAATATTCAGTGACGAGTTCAGAAGATTCTAACTACAAATGCAAAACAGCAATTCAAACTGAAAGAGGGGAAACCCTAAGATTTTGAGGGGTTACAAACCTCAATGCTTGAAATAGAATGAGCATCCCAAGGTAATCCACCCAGGACTCACAAGGCCAAACCCAGCAGGGCTTCTTAAACCATGGCAAAACCAAATTTGTGTAAATGCAGTTACCGTAACACAAACTCAGAACTATATAAGGTAGCAGAAGCTACTGCAAAAGAGACTTGAGCCCAGAATTTCAAAATAAAGCTAAACCCCACCAAACTACGAAACATTAACCAGCTTGTGCAGTTAAAAAAAATAAAATCCAATACTGATTCCCGGTGGACCCTCACCTGTCTGCAGGTGCGAAGGCAGCATTGCTGCCCCACGGGGTCCGGCAGTGCCCGCGGAGAGGACCTGAGCACACGGACTCAGCAGACCGTGATAAAATATCCACCAAGCAGGACACTCATCTGCTTTCTCCATAGACAGCCCCCACGATCTCGCCTGCTTTCGCAAGCATTTACCACCCAGTCATGCACAACCTGGCTAGCAGGAACAGTCTCAGTCCCGCATTTCCAGATCAGTTTGCCAGGATTGAGGTACTTCCACGTTCTTCAAGCAATCATCCATACAAAAATCAAGATAGCACTCTTGACTTCAACAGCACAATTTTAAAGAGAAGTGTGTACTTATCTCGGCTTTTACTTAGTAGCTGAAGAAAGTACAATCAATCTTTTACCTTCCTTCTGCTTCGCGTTTTAGCTATTCCAATTTTTATTTAGAGTACAGATCTGTGACCACATTATAAATAAACAAATTTTGTCCGAAATAAACCCAGACAATTGGTTTGGGCACAAACCAGGATTACAATGAAATTATCAAAATCAATGCAATAGCACTTACAAAGACCATCACTGAACCCCCTGGACAGAATCATTTCCTTCCATCTTACATTGGCAATCTACTATCTGTGAGTACATCTATTTATTTTTTTTAATATTACATGGAAGATAGATATGAAATGTTTTAATCATAGTTGGGACTAGAATTTTTTCAGTCTAATGGGAAAAAACTCTATCAATATAGCCTTTTTGACTTTGAGGAACTTCATCACGGAAAAGAGCTTGGGTTTGAATACCGAAACACACACATTCTTGCCAAACAAGTTGCTATAAAAGTCAACTTTTAAGTCCAGATGAGTGAGTTTTCACAAGTCATTCCGTGGAACAAAGATGCCATCCAGTGGTCGTCTAGATTGATGATTACTGTCTATCTTTCCCTTTTCATCCCAGCATAGTATTTAACAATTTCATGTTTCTTATAATACCAGAATATAATACTGTGCTCATACTAATTCTACTGTTTCAGTAATTATTTCCGTTTTTTACTGAATTAAATTCCAAGTGTCATGGGATAAATCTAACATTCCTACATGCATGCTATTTTTAAGAAGACAGCAGGGGTTCTCAAAATCTGTCCAAACGCAAGCTACATCTTAAAGTAGTCTAAGAGTTCAATTCCTCCTCCTATATTCAACCTCTTGTAACACCTTTCCTTCTCCTCTTCACTAAAAACACTCATGCAATTACAAAAACCCTCCCAACTTATTTGAAAATAAGAAAGAAAAAACAAAGTATTTGCACTGTTGTATGTGACATGCCTCTAAGATTCTGTTTAAATAAGTCAAGCCATTATAAAAATCTGGTAGCATTTTCTTTATGAACAAATCTTAACTGCACGATGGCATATTGTTTTTCTTTCTCATGCACTTTGTAAGACTTGAGCCAACGATGTCCAGATCTGCAATAAGGAACTGCTCCCACATAAGCTCTAAGAATACATAAAGCAACTGAGACAACATTATCCTATTGATTCCCCTCTCTCTCAAAAGTGAAATTTCACATTGTTAGGGCAAAGTCCCTACGCATACGCCAGACTCTGAGCAAGTCTACAAAATCCATGGATCGCAAGATCAGAGACCAACAACAATGCGTTGGGTATAAACGGTGACTTGAAATTACAGTAACAGCCACTACTATATTACATTTTATAATGGCTTAAATTCTATTTACACACATTTATTATAATGCTTATTCTGAATTTCAAACGCATTTGATGACAGAACATACCACATTTGTGGTCAGCATTTTTCTTTATTTTGGAAAATATGGGAAAAACACATGATCGCCCCATAGCTTGAAATATTTATTTGGAAAAACAAAGAAACGTAAAGCTTAAGGTTTACGTCATATACCATTTTGAGATGAAAACTCTGAAGGTATCCATTAGCTACCTACATCTACATTAGCTTTCCATCTCTCCTTAGAGGACAGGCTGCTTTGCACATTATTAGAGGTAACATCATGCATTTTGAGGCATTTTGCCAGAATTATGTTATTAAACTTCTATTTTCAAAAATAAAATAACAGGCAACGGACTCTTTTGACTAGGCAAAAGAGGTCTGAAAACAATTTTTTTATTCCAAGGTAGACTCTACTTTAAAACTTTGTCAGTAGGCAGCATAAAATAGAAATATTAAGGTCAGCTTCAAATTATCTCAGTCACTTCAGAGAACTGATTCTGAAAAAAAAAAAACCCAACCATTACACTGGCTGTAAAAAACCTGATACAGACAGGCTCCAAGGGGTTATACGTAACTTTGAAATGCTGTTTCACAAAAAGAAAGGTTGCTGTGAAAAGGAAGGAGCGCCTGGCTAGCTGGTACTCTCCGGCAACATACCATCATCACACACATTAAGGGAACCATCCTGCCCACTTCTTGCCTCATTTTGCATGCAATGCCACTGAGCCTTACTCAACACAGTGGGAAGCAGGAGGACAATACAATATTAAAAGCACGTATCTCCATCCTTGGAGATATGTAGAAGCGGACAAGGCCCTGACCTAACCAAACCTGCTCTGCCTCAGAAGTTGGACTAGTTGACCTCCCAAGGTCCCTTCCAACTGAAATCATTCAGACTCAACATCAGGGGGAACAAGTGTTTCCACTAGTTCTTTATGTTGGCCACAATCTCAACTATGGGTAATAATGAGTTTGAGAGTCTGCTGCTTTCACTCTCATCAGTGGTAGATTACGTTAGTGGGAGCGCCGAGGTACCAAACTAGATGATGATGATGTACCCAGCAGTTGCAGCCAACTCCACAGGCCCCCAGCAGACTTCAGCGGGCCTTCTGCTTCACCTGTCCTGACTACAGAAACCTCTAGCCGGACTACTATGGTATAAATGCAACTCTGGATCTCTACTGTAAAACAAAAAATTACAAAAAATGGAATTCAAATTTCCATCCTTACGTATTAATATAGTTGAAAAGTCAACTAAATGGAGTTGTCTGTAGTTCTCTCTGAAAAATCTAGTAACAATAAATTTTAATATCAAAAAAGGTGACACAAAATTTCACGACTATGACCACCTTCTATTGCAGAAGTCTTGGGTTGAAAACTCTGCATCATAGAACAGCTACTATAGTATTCAGTGAGCTCATGTAAGCCGTCTCACAGTTCATTAATAAATGCTGACATTAAAGGCTAAGCTGTAATTTGCAAAATTCCTAATTGCTACACCTTTTATGTAATTCCTTCCTGTATTTCCCACAGTCCAGAAGAGAAGAAATTGAAAATAACAAAGTTCCCATTTCCATTTCTAGTGACCAACACTTTGCTCACAAGAGTGAAAAGCTCAAGTAAGTTATTTTAAAGAAAGCAGAATATAAAATAATGAAACAAATATGCAATAATAAAAGACTAAGGGCAAAATAAATTTATACATAACACAACTATTTTTCAAAATTCTTGCTTTGCTTTAGATGCCAGTTTGCCTTCTGGCTAAAAACACATTCTTCACACACGCTGGGAATGTTGAGGAAAACTAGTCAGCATTCAGAGGATTAATACAGATTTCCAGCTCTCTGCCTTGAGGCTCAATAGTCAGACATCTATTTGTCCTCAGGAGAGGTTAGGGGTTGAAATGCAAATACGCAAACAACTGAATTCTTTGTTAAGATATCAAGAAAAAGCTTGATCTTTGCTGCTGTTTAATAAATCCTTGCGATTTTATGGACTTATTTAAATGCAGCTTTGTGTCTTACTATTTTGAAGGAGAAAACAATGCAAGGAAACAAACACATTCATTCCGACTAAAATTTGTTCTCTAGAGGAAAAATGACATACACCCTTGACAGCTTATTTACCAAACTCACTAAAGATTTATTGATTTATCAATCAGTGCCTTGAGCATTTGCTTCTCCCCAAGGGAAAATTAACAATTCCAGCTAACCTAATATATTCTATGTATAAACTAAGTGAATGCAAGAATCAATCCTGGCACAGTTTACAACATCCAGTTAAAAAAATGCTGTCCCTTTTGGTGTATGTAAAATTGAAAGCTATACTAACGAAGAATAAATGCTCATGTTGCTTACAAACATAAAAAATACTTATTAAGACAGTACAATTGAACCCAACAGACATTTTAAATCATTTAAATACTCAGTGGGAGGCAAAAGCATTGGAAAATAAAAAATTGAATGATTTTGCTTCTAGATTAATACTAAGTACTACCACTATTAGTTGCAATACTGACATGCCTCAAAGCAGAGATATTTCAAAGAGCTACAAATTCCCTTTTACTTCACCTGCAAAAGCATAAGCCTGAAAATTAATTACTGGTTTGATGATGTCAGAGCAACATAAGAATTCCAGAAGACGGAAATGAAAATCTAGGAATATTTTGTCATTTAACAAAGAAAGAAAATGTTTAAACATGAATAAAATGTACTTTCATCAGTGGAAAAAATTTAAAATGATGGTAGCGAAAGCAAAATGCAGTAAACATAAGATTAGCTTTTCACTACAAAGAGTAAAAATATCCAAAATATATATCTCTCTCTATTAAAAAAAAAAAAAAAAAGTTTGCCGTACAAAAGAACTGGTATAGCAGCTCAACGCATCAATGCTACCGTGCTGAACCTCTGCAGCACCTCATCACTCCAGGGACCCACAGAATGCCCCAGCCTCTGCTGCCCCAGTGGGCACGTGAAGAATAGATACAGCAATGTCTCCTCTTCAAAACCATGAACAACAATCCTACACACACACACAAAAAAACCCCCAAAACCCACCCAAACCCACTACCAAACCCACACGGTATTCGCTCTGTGCTGATGAGGGGGGAGCTGCAGCTTGGCTGCAGGAGCCCGTCGACAGGATGCCTTGTCGTCACAATTAGTATCTTCTCAGCAAGATACGATCCGTAGGAACGTTAGAATCCAATACATAAAACCAACCATGTATTTTTTAAAAACTTCATACACATAATTCCATTTACCATAAGTTTTCTTATAATCCACAGGATTGAAGGCTTTAGCAAACATTAAAAAGTGCATTTAGAGAAAAATCCTCAAAATATGTCATGACCCCCTCCCTTTTTTTAAAACAGAACTAAGAAAATTGCCATCCAATCACAGCAAGAAAAAGCAGAATTCTTGTAAAACACTGCCCCCTGGTGTTACGCCAATTCGGAATTCTATTTTCTACTTAAGATCCCCCCCAACCACCCCCCTGCATTTCTTTTTTTATCATTTTTTATTTTTTTACCTGAAAGAACCACCTCCAGGGTCATTCAGCTTGTTTTTCTGATTTGCAGAGACCTGAACACCAAAGCCCCCAGGACTTTTGCTGGCTTGTATTGTTGGTGCCTTCCCTACTGTGCCTGAAAAACACCAAGCAATGTTATTATGAGCTGTCTTAGACAATTTACATCAAAGAACCTTCTGTCCAGGAACTAAATTTAACTGTCTGTAAATTGCAAACAAAGGAAGTTATTATTTTTAAAGATTACACTGCTGAAGAAGAACAATTTAAAGTACAAAATTTATATTAGCATTACAGTTTGTTCAATATTCACAAAATACTGAAGATTCCAAAACTGAAAATCGTTGGCCATAACTGGTTATAATACACATCATGGCTATAAGTGTGTTTGCCATTGCCAGTAAACCACTTTTCTAGATAATCAGCACAGAATAAAGAAGCATAATTTGAAATGTTCTTAATACAGATGCTTTAAGTCACAGTCACACTCAGGGTATTAACCATGCCTTTTACATTTTTTTACAGAGTCATTGTTCTTTGTTGCGGTGAGAAAACGTGTATTTCCAGACTTGAAAACATTATTTAAATATTTGAAAATGTTTGATATTGTATGTAAAAGAAAAAACACTACTGTAAAATGTGACATAACCCCTCCCGTAAAGGTTGTCTTTTACTTTCTTATTTTGAAAATTATGATTTAAAAGTAATTCATATCTGTATCTAGACTTTACAGGTCTATATGCAGAAGTAAAATTGGGCTTTCTAAATGAGCCGAAGCGTGGTGGACATTCAGCTTCTTGTGACAGTAAATTAAAAAATGGGTATTAAATCTAACCAAAAATAATTACAGATTTATCTTGCTAATTAGTAAATCAACAGACCTGTAGTAGTAATATTATTAAAAATATTGTATCAGTGTGCAATTGAAAAAGCATTGACAAATGAAACTTTTGGAGTAAGCCCTCCTTTACTGCTTAAGCACATTTACTTGGGTTATATTTTGTGTTTCCTTTACTCCCACCTGTGTTTTGGCATGTGAAAATAATTAATTCATGTGTCTACTTGACTTAAAAGATCTCACCTTCTTCTTGTGTATCACTCAATTTTATTGAGCGTTACATACACCCAGGGTTTGAGACTGAGAAGTACATGAAAGTTATTCCTGGACATCTATGACTCAATTGCATATAAATGACATGGTATGAACCGTAGTAGAGTCTCATTATTTTTCTTTCACGAATTATAAAAACCTGAAACACAACTATCCCAACAAATCCTTTTAAGAACACTTCTTTGCTAAAAGTGTTAGCTTTGAATGAGTCCACTATTACTTTTTTTATTTTGAAGTCTTCATCAACTACAATGTTAAAGCGAAACTAATTTGACAGTGTTCATTCAGTTCTTCAATCTCTATAAATAAACTGTTGTGTGGACTCTCACCATTAGCAAATACAAAACAAGATTTAGGACTTTAGGCTCCAAGCCTGGGGAACAAAAATATTTTGTCATCAGAATATTCAAGGTCCATGAGATGTCACAGATAGCATTAGTTCATGGACCAGACAATTCCTTTATCTATTTCAGTAGAAAACCTTTCAATTAGTTCATCTAAGTGAACTAGAAGGAAAGAAATAATACAATAATAAAAATTAGCAGATCTCTGCTTTCTACAATTAACATCTAGGAGATTAAAAGTGTGACAACCTTGAAAATTATTGCAATGGCAAAATTAAAGTAACAGTGGTATTCCTCCAGAATTAATATATTCCTTTAGAACTAGTATCAATGGTTTCTTTTCTACAGATGGTAACTTTTGAGAAAAAAAAACACCCCAAAAAGGTACAGAGTAGTTAACTTGTTGGTCTCAGGAAAACAGTATGTCTACACTGGATATGGAAAAATTAAGCCTCACTTTCTTTCACCCCATGTATATATAAATCTACTCAAATGGATCTGGCAAAATAAATGTAAGGTTGGGGATGACTTACAAGTTTTCTGGTTTAAATCACAACTGTGTATGCTTAAGCAGTTAGACACAAAATATGGCTAAAACATCCATTTACATGATGAGGCACGGCATATTTTGAAAATTAAAATCAACTGTGGGCCTAGATATTTCATGGGATTGGTAATGACATACAGAGTCTTTCACCACTGGGTCCTCATATCAAATTTTAAGTAGCATAATCTAGAGAAATAAACTCAAATTTAGGAGCTTATAAATTCCTAGTTGTATTTCTGCGCAGGTTAAATAGCTGCAATGAATACTCTGGCTAATTATTTTATTCTTGGGCTCAATTCCCTGATCCATAAGATGCAATTCACCTAATTATTATACTGATTAGTGGTTTGGTAAAGGAGTGTGAATTTTTCGTGCAATAACTATAGTGTTACTTCCCCTGGTGTGGAAGTAATTTTATTAATATAAAAGTCCTTAAAGCCTGCCAACTTTACCTATACTACTGTTTTAAAAAGCATTACAGTCTGTTCACATGGAGGCATTAATATTTATGTAAAGATATATTACACTAGGAGATTCACTCCTGTCTGAGAAGGAAAATGCACCATTCTGTGCGAGTCAGCCCAGTTCTGGTGTAACTATCCTTAAAAAGTCACACTCCACAAAATTATACGACTGTAATTTTCTATGTAGACCACGTCCTTTTTCAGTATCTTACCTCCTTCTACAGGAATACTTAGGCTACTATAAAATATCATTATACTAGTGTATACAGTAGAAAGTTTTAATAATATATCAAGACCAAAATAAACTGGTGTCTGACAGTGCCATTGTGGCATTTCTTAGAGCTGCAAGCACACAGGGAGACTTTTCCCTAGAACGAGGGCTGCAGGATGAGCAGTTTTACAATGGGACCTTTTCCTAAATTTCTGTTTGCTTTGCCTGTGTAATTAAAATAATACAGTGGTGGGCTTAAACAGGCTCGTACATAGGAATAAGCTCACCTGCAAGCAGGGCTTAGCGTGAACTGCCCTTTACAAACCGTTGTCTCCCTTAAGCCAAACTGCCAGTGAAGTTGCATTTCATGGGCTGATCAATGGCTATCATGAATAAATTCCTACTCTGAACCCACTGCTTAAAAGATAGATGCCACTATCATGCAAATTCTTGGCACACTGTTGACATTCACGACTTAAGAGAGTGAACAAGCAAAGAGATTAAGTCAGCCTTCACTCTGAGACACAGTCAGAAGTGAAAGTTGAAGCTCTAAGATGCTGAGTATCTTCCCTGGACTCAGGACATGAGTATCAGTGCTATCAAACATACACTTTTTACGACAAGTAAATGGATTTCTTCCTAACTGGGAAAAGCAGCCTAGAGGACTACAAGTGACCGCTTGGTCTCCATGTCCATTCAACCTTTGGATTCTCTCAAGAGAGCAGAGCAAGAACATCAACTGCTATTAACTGTGATCACTGGGGTTTCTGATGCTTTCTTTTTCCAAGGCGAATAGAAAAGACCAAACAATAAAGTCAAATAGGCAGCAATAGCTTTTACGTGCATTTAACCTAGTTTGATTTCTGATTCAGTACCTGAAGATGACAAGCTCTGTATTCCATTACAAACCCTCAATCATCTGAATGCCCACATCCAAAAGGATACTCTCACGCATAATCAGGAAAAATAAAAACTGAGCCTAGCAGGTCTAGTGGTTGAAAAAAACCAAATGGATATTTGCTAGAAAGTAAGAAGGCTTCAAGAACCCTCTTAAAAAGTGGGATGTATCAGCCCAACAGATGGGGAAGTTGTGTACAAACCCCACCCCGCTCCCCCGGCTCATCATGGCATGTCAGGCTGCCGCAGTCCCTCTCTGACCTCACCAAGGAATAAACATACTGGCACGGGGGGAAAAAAAAAGCAAGCATGGGGGCTGAGAAATTTCTCTAGGATTCCTACCTTGACCTCTGTAGCTGCAGAGAGAGGGACTACCACGTTCCACTTCATAAGTAAGAGTTAAAAGTAGGATGATTAAACTGAGGCATCCTCTAAGCTTCAGGAAAAAATGAAGAATTTCTGGGCCCAGAGTTAGAGCTTAGGACAGTAACAGTCGAGTTCCTGACTTCTTTCAGAACTTTCCATGAAAAACTGCTGAGTAAGGAGCTAAGCATGTGAGAGTTTAGTCCTAAGGTTGTTTCAAAACTTTTCACTGTGTTGGTCTGAAATACCTTGAAGCTGCAGAGTGAAAGCATGCAATCCTCAGCCAGTATGAAGTAAAAAAATAAATGTCAAGCCTGCCAATGTCAACACTGTAAGTTTTTCCCATGCTACTAGTTCGTAATTACAATGAAATTCATACAAAGGTAACAATCTCACTAAAACATTTAAACCCATACCTTGTGGTCTAATGGTCTGAGTTATTACCACTGGCATCCTAATCTGGGTAGTCTGGCAAGCAGGGTTTCGTTTCACAGTTTGAGCAGATGTTGACTGGATAATCTGCTATTATTAAAAAAAAGTATACTTATATTATACTCTTTATACACAAACACACACAACGTAAATATACTAATACCTGTAATTACTAATACAAGCATGTGGATCTCTCAAAGCACAACCAGCTAGTGACAAAAGTCATAGTCATGTACTGCATGCGGTTGTGTGTGTGTGTATATACCTATTTTGCCGTTATGCTTTGAAAAAATCAAATAACATTCGACACAAATGTCATATGTCACAACCTTCATCAAAAATATATTTCAAAATAGTAAGGTAAATATGAGAGCTTAGACTTTTGTCTTCAGAAATTGTACTAGAAAGAAAAGCATTTTTGTAGAAGAAAACACTGCAATAATTTTAGCGGTATCCACCTACAACCGTTAGGCCTTTCACTACATATCTACGCTTTTTAAAGAAAATTTATACTAAAATTAAATTCTAAAATATTATGGGTTCCAAAGTCAGATACACATAAGAAAGAGAACAATGCTTTGCGGTGATCATATACTATTCATCTTTTAAATGCTAATTGGATATTCTCAAGGTTTCACTTAGTATTACGCCAAGTTCCGAAGTCCTTACCCAAAACTGGAAGTGGATTAGAAACTTAGAAATTGACCTGTAAACAAATCAAATAAAAAAGAAAAAACCTGAAAGGGTCACGTCTAAGCAACAGCAAAATGTATGTTCATGAAGTCAGGGACAAAGTAGGCACAGATGTAATGAACAGAAGATTCAAAAAGACGAGTGGATGCTGCAGAGCTGGAAAAAAACATCCATAAATAAACTTCGAAAACAAAACAAATAGCTGCGAATAAGATTACAACTGCAACTCAGGCATGACAACTTCAGAAGTCAGGTGCTCTTCACAGTCACAACTATGTTCCTCACGCTGGTTCTGAGCGACACGTCACAGCCCCACACCGCTCCGCTCCGCACGGCGAGGCAAACTGGAACCACTGCACCTTTATCCAGCACCAGTCACAAAAGCGCATCTAAAACCGTATTCCCTAGCTGAATAATGAACGGCCAGCTCTCTGACTTCAAAGCGTGCTATGGAGAAAAGGAGAAACAGGATTTTCAAATGAGAGGTAAAAGTAGAGAATGAAGAAGATACGGAAGACATAGGAAGTTGTTCCATCAGCAGGAACCAGCGCTCCCAAATCGGAAGGGAGAGAGGTGAAAACCACAAACAAGAAAAGAGTAACGAGGGAACAAGACCTGTAGTGTAGCCTGGAGGAAAAACAAGTAGGGCCATTCTGAAGTTACGAAAATGCATTCTGTACATCCTAAAATATTAAAAGTTGAAAAGTCATCACAAACCTGTGGATGTAGAAGTATTAGCAATAGCTACCTTGCAGAACGAGAAGAGGGGAAAAAAGATTAAGGATTCATCTTCAACTATGGACACTGAAGGAAAATGGAGCATTTGTACTAAGCACAGAAATGGAGCAAATGGATGGAAATTTACTTGGTCAAGAAGGGCAATGAGTAAATAGTGACACTCAGAGGGCAAAGAATAAAGTAGCTACCATGCTTAAAACAGGAAAGAAATAGAGGCAATCAGTGAAAATGAGGGAAAAAGCTGAATTTGACTGCATTTTGATGCACAGGAAATATGTACGAGTGTATTTTAATAAGTAAGGAGACAGAATAGCCCACAGAAAAAAAAAACACCCTACATTGGTATGAAAAAGAAGGATAATGTTGCCACTTCTACAATGATTTACTGGGTAAGTTTTCAGGGAATAGTGAGTAAAAGCAGCCATACCTTAACTGGCAAGAAACCAGGCCAAAAAAGGAGATGTGTGTGACCTGCGGACAGAATGACTATCTGGTATTACAGTAATCGTCTGCGATTAGATTTTTTTTCTCTGTGAAGCAAGCAACTTCTACAGTTCAGAATCAAGCGCTATTTCACCCCATTAATATTTTCATGTGAATGCCCTAAAAATAAGCCACTAACACCATTAAAGATAGGACAGCATTTAACCATTTAAGATGACATAAATAATGGCAAGGGTTTTTTGACTATCAAACACATTCAAAAAATGTCCTTTTATTTTACAAGTACTGTAGTAGGACTTCGGTGTATGTAAAAGTGCTGAAAGTGAAGAAAACAATCGAGAAACAAACTTTTCCAAGGGGCATGGATCAAAATCATCATCTTAAATTCCAGACAGAAACCGATCAGCACCAAGCACGTACTCTCTAAAAGGAATAACCGCAACTGAACTCAGCGCAACATTTTACACTAACTTAAACTCCAGTTTCCATACAGTTTGAAGATACATTTCAGCACAGATGTAATCTTCAGATCTGGAAGTGATTAAGGAATGAGCATTAGCAATTTGTTTCTGAAACAGAATGTGTAACCTTCTTTGCAGGCAAACAAGGGACCTAGTAAAAACTGATGAATCAGAGGTAATTGACCCTGCATTAAAATCTATAAACAATCTAAATCACCCTTCATTAATTAAAATAATTCAAACTGTTCTAATCCTCTTGCCTACTTTCCCAACAGCATAAACATTACCCTTATGTCCTAAACCTGGCCTGAAAAGTGTAGACAATGAACAAGGCACTAGCAAGCTAGTCTGGGAGACTATTAACGTAACCAAATTATTTCTCACAGCCTAAATACACACAATGAGCGTACCCCATCTAATGTTACCGACTCATATGCTGAATCAATGGTGAATCCCAAATGATCAGTTCAAAGCACCATTTTACTAACCCGGCCTGAGACAGAAGATAAAGAAATGGATGTTTTAATATACTGAGGTTATCGGAGACATTACTTCAGCCTTCAGAAACGGGGAGAGGTTACTACTGTCTGCAACCACCTAATGGGAAGATGTAGAGAAGACAAAGCCAGACTCTCTCAGAGGTGCGGAGCAGAAGGATGTGACGCAATAGGCACCAGTTGGAATATGGGAAAACTCAATCTAATATAAGGGAAAAAAAAAAAATTACCATGAGTGTGGGCAAGCACTGGAACAGGTTGCCCAGAGAGGCCGTGTAATCTCGTCTTGAAGACACTCAAAACATGCCTGGTCAAGGCCCTGGGCATCATGCTAACCTGTAAGCAGGAGGTTGGACTAGGCACCTCCAGAAGTCCTTTTACCAACCTTTTACCACTACATCCATAATCATAGTATCAATGATCATATTAAAGTCCCAAGTCAGAGAAGGTAACAAGACAGAAAGTAAAAGCCTTCAAAGTTCACTCAAACTGTTCATCATTCCATCTCCACGAAAAAGGAGGGAAGCCAATTTCATTATTTCCACCACTGGAAACGGCAAGCACAACAGCAGAACGGGAACAGCAAAGGCACAGAAAATAGAAAAGATTTAATGTGATTTAGCCATTGCCTGGATATGATAATGGGTTTGGAAAATAGCAAAATTATGATCAAGACAGTGCCGAGCCAGCAAGGGCTGTCATATACCAGCTTATTCCTCTTCAACTGAGCAGTCAAAAGTTGAAGAATTGCCTCCTACCCTGCTGCCCTTTGGAGCTCTTCAAGGAACACACTGAAGCAGGAAAGTCATAGCATTGCTTCTCCGAGTGCAATATGTGAAAAGTTACCTAAATTTTTTTTTCCATAAAATAACTTTTTTCTGCAAAGTAAGATGCACATTTCTAACAACAGAAAGTGTTCTCCCCCTTCTTTTATTTCATCTTCCCACTGCTTCCCTTAACCGTCATCTTTCAACTCCACCAGTCACGCTCACTTTGATTCACCATTTGTGTGCTCCTCCAAACAAGTTCCTTCTCTCACTTACTGAATGCTTCAGACTTCTCCTCTGTCCATTTCTAAAGTTCACTTTATTGCCACATCTATAAAAAGGGATGTTTACACAAAGGGGCTTCCACAAAACAAGCAGACTTAGGAAGATGAAAAAAGGATATTTAAGTCACACTCCTGATAACCAGAAGAACAAAGTGGTGACAGCTGAAATACTTATTTTTCTTAAGGCCCTTCTTCAAAAAGCTTAGATTCCGTAACTGTAAGAGAATAAAGTAAGAGAGCTCTCTGGTGCTCATCTCAAGCCAAAAGGTGACGGTCATACCATGATAGGTGTGAATCTTCTACCATAAATGTTATTGCTGGACAAAGAACAGACCAGTGATGTGAACGCAGACCAGTAACTAACACAAATGACCAACAAATACAGACTGAGAAAGAATTCAGCCAAAGCACATAAAACATACGAAAGTAGAAAGACCAGTAACTTCTGTTCTCTTTCTCTTACCTAAACAGGAGATACTAAATAAAAATGAAAGCTACTAGCTACAAATCACTGAAAGGAAAAGTCCTTTAGGACGATTAGATTAGAACTCACTGCTAAAGTTTTTGAGGACAAGGATTTTGCAAGTCGCGACAGTCTAGATGCTCCTTTACGAGTGCAGACGCACGGGGTCCCACCGATACACTTCCCCTTACTTGACAAGGGCTGCAAAATCAGCCTGACTCAATTTACATACATCACACTTTCCAACAAAAGCATCTGATCCAAAAGCTTAAGCATATCCAACACAGCAATAAAAACATAAGCACAGGAAATAGAAGCTTCTGCAAAGAACGGAAAATAAAACTAAATTTGGAAAATATATCCTTTACGAAGCATTTTTTTCTCTCAATTAAGTTAAAAAAAAAGTATTGCTGAAAGAAGAAACGAGCCACTTGTAAACGTACAAAATTCAGAATGGCTGTGGTCTGATATGACATTTATCTTCACTCATGAGTAAACACTTGCTAACTCACTTGTGGCTATGCCACTTGTGATTTATCAGTCTACTCACTCCCGAAGATAAATGTCATATCAAACCTCAGCTATCATGTAATCTGGCAGCATTAACTTACCATGTTCATGCTTTTATGGGCCTAGAATTCATATTTACCATTGTTTACCATGCTCTAATAGTAACAGTTACGATTTTTCAACAGCGCCTCAAAATTTGCATAAGCAATTATTTTTCTTCCCAAAGAAAAAAAAAATTGACTTTTTTTAAACCTCAGCACGTACATTTTAATGTTAGTATGACAACAATATTGTTCCACTGAGTATAAGTCTTCAAAGAAGCAACGAAGAAAAATAAAACCAAAAGCCACTGGATCACTTGTCCCACCTGCTCCACAATTTATTACACAATTCTTCCTACAGTATTTCACCTGGTCTAATTTTGAATGTTTTCAGTGATGGCTTTTTCATCACTGCCTTTGGGAGCCTGATCTACCATCTAATAATCTGACTTATCGTAAGGATATTTCGCCTTATATCCTGCCTAAATCCTATTTTGCTTAATTATATCCTGTTACTTGTATTTATACTCTCTTAAACCGCTCTAAAGAATTCATCAATATACTTTTATGTTTAAACCCTTAAATTATTTTTAAATGTTTTTTTATGCTCCCCTTTAGTCAGTGTTTATCCAAGTTGTGTGGGTTTCATTCTCTCCGGCTTTTCTTGCAGTCTTTGCTTTCAAGCCTGTCCTTTAATTGCCATCTTTTGTTACTGGTTTCCAAACAGCATTCGTTGCCAATATCCTCCTTATATTAAGGTACGGCCCTCAAAATTCTGGAAGTAAAGTCCCTGATAACAACGCAGGAACCTACCAGGCTGCATTTCAAATCGGCATGCAATTTGTCAAGTATAGGCTTTGTTCCTGGTAATGGATCCCAATCGTCTACTGCTCAACAGCCATTTTTATTTAATTCCAAGTCGGAGACTAGATCTTTATTTGCTCATTAATAGAAACTACTCCCTTTATCCAAACAGCCATCTTTTACTCTTCCATTTCTAAGCTGCCTTGCACACAGGACAAAAAGAAAATGATTTCCTGTGAGTCACTAAAATGTGTACAAATTACAATCATTCAACAACAGAAAACTGATGCCAGAAGAAGCTTCAGTAGGGAATTAAAAAGCAAAGCAGAACATCCCCATATAACATAACGCTTATTCTGCTGTCGTATCATGTTTCCAAATTCCATTACTCTCTCTCACCTTTTGGGAGCCTCCAACCACTATGACAGTCCCTGGAAAAGTCTCAGTAAGTGTTTAAGCAAATACTATTCCAATGTAACTTAGAAGATGGCGAAGTCTCCCCTCTGGACACTGCACAATTTACTGCAGCAACAACGGTCCAGATGTATTTCTACAGATCTTTCCTAATCCTACACCTGCACAAATCTTTACACTGCTTTGTGTATAATTAAATTTGTTTTCATCAAGATGGATCATTTTGAATTTCTTACTGTATCTTTATCATTTAAAGTTAATAATTGGTTTCAACCTTCAGAAGTACTTTCTCCTTACGATGCAGTGTCAACACAATACATAAAGAGCTAATTGATCTCCATTACTCATCGATCTGCCTACAACTTCAACACATTTAATAAAGAACGTCTCTTCATAGAGATTTTATCTGCTCTAACACCCAGAACAAGACAGGTAATGTCTGTGTATATAAGGCTATAGAGAGCTCCTGCCCCCTAAGAATGACAATTTAAACAAACTTTGAACATTGCACTTAGAACAATTAAAAAAATTGATTGCTGACTTATCTCATTAGTGCCTCATCAATAAAATATTAGTCTAAGATTATTCCCCTTTTCCCTAGCTAGTAGTAGTTACCCGCACTAACGGCTCCATCTAGCTCTTTAGAGAACAGCTTTTTCATAGTTTTGGAACATGATTCCAATACTTTACAAAACAGACAAATAAAATATTCTCCTCTTTCACCTCCACTAACACTATACATTTTAATGCTGAAGTCTCCTTTGTGCAATCTGCGTTGCACGCTGAACAGCGTACACAGAATTCCCCATTCACAAGACACCTCGGTACAACTGGAAGAAGCATCACCAAATCTGACCCCTTTGTAAAACAGAAAAGTCAAAAGAAAGGAACAGCTAACAGATTCTCCAGATTTTAAAAGAAACTAGACTACTGTAAACTGGCTGGGATGAAAGGATCTAAATTCCAAACCAGGCTTGCCCTTCTGCAGCTGGACAGTTTGCACAGCCAGCTGGAACCCTCTCCGGTGAGCTTCAGGCTGGGAAAATCTGGAGCTCGGCCAGTCTCCTCCATCAGCGCTGGCCACCCCGAGGCAAGCCAGCTGTAATCCTCCTCCGCCGGACAAGTCCCCGGCAAGATGGCCAGCAGCTCTTCGCTGTGCTCTGATTTTGGGGAGCGCTAAGAAGTGTGAAGAGTGTGATCAGTGTCACCACAAAAAAGCCAATACTTACAAACAATTACGAGCGTGGCACGGAGACGCTGCTGGGTTGTCTGCTTGGCACCTGAGCTGATGGTTGTTGTGGTACAAAAGATTTTTTTATGTAGTAACTGATGCTGCTTTTGTCTGTATTCAACTAATTTGAGGGCCATTAAGAAGCTCTTGGTTAACGTAATGTTTGCTTCTATTAACTAATTGCTGATAAAATGCAATCAAATACAGAAAGCCAGTTTTGCAATAAAGCCAATAAATTCTGATTTTTAATGTATTCAGTTCTCCCTAAATATTTTCTAGAAAAGGAATAGTATTAGGCATGGTTTTGCTTTGCGCAGTTTGCTACCTTTTGAAAATGTAGCAGTCACTTCATGGACCCAGTGAGAGGAAAATTCAGTCCTAGACCTAGAGCTCCGTACAGACAGAAAAACAACTCCTTTTGCCCATCGGATATCCACAATATATTACTTCAGCAGTTTTCAGCTCCCTCCTGTCACATAGGTACGCCGAATAAGATGACAGAGCAACTCTTCACGCTCAGGTTCACATCACCGTGGCTTGCTTTGAGTATGCATCGACGTGTCAGAGAGACACAGAAGGTGGCACTCCCATAAATTTGGCTTTATCCCATTCAGAAAATATTCCTCAAGAACTATAACCATAAGAGTAAGAATTCCTTTGGACTTACTGACACATTTTTGTTCTAGGTCAGTGTTTCTCAAAAGATTGGGTGCAACCCGCCCAGTAGGCACAGGAGTGTTCAAAGTGGGTTGCAAAACATTGGAAAAAGGCCTGTTGCCTGGCAGTCGGTTAGTCCTAAGACTGCAGCATGAGATAAGGCTAGACCTACTGGCCACGAACAGTTATACTTGTAAAGAACCTGTCAGAAATTTGCTTTCTCCAGGACAGGGAGTAATTTTTACACCTATCGCCTGTAATTACAACCAGTTCCTGCTCCCCTGCAGGGCAGAACTAAAGCTGTTGTCACTTCACTCTTACGAAACATGGACAAATCAAAAAGAAGTCACAAAAAGTCCGAGGAACACCTTTCTAATTAATACAACAGTCCAGAAGGGGTGGGGTGAACCCATCTTAGAAAAAGAAAGAATGTAAGTGGCTGAACAGAAAGCAGCTGAGTGAAGGTGCAAAATATCCAAATGTCTTGTGTATTACAAAAGCCAGAATCAGAAGTCTTCACGTCTAAGATGTTCTTACACACTAAAATTATGCTCACTAAAGGATGGTAAAATTATATTAATTTCACGTTGAAGTTAGTAATTTAACTGCTAGAAAGTATTTGTAAATAAAAAAAGACATGGCTCAGATGGCTCAGGCATTTTCAGATTGTGCACCGCTACTTTTAAATTAAAGCAAAAGAAATAATCTCTCTCTGCACACCCTAAAAATTATTTATATCCTTTATAGAGCCTGTAAACTCAAGGATAGATCACCGTAAGGTTTTACATGATCACATGTGCATTTCTGAATCTTCATAATACAAATTTTTACCAACTTGATACACCTTCTGGAACTTGCCAGTTGGATTTTGAAACCTAAGTCAAGTACTTTACACATACATATGCAGAAACCACAGACAAAGAAACTCTTGCATCTGCGCTTGAAGGATGGTAATGCCTGGATAAACTCACGGCCTTGTAAAAATCCTAAACATATTTTAATTACAACTGCAAACACACACGCAAGATCCTACACAACATCGGGATATATTCACCACACTCTCAGGGAGTAACTGGCCTTACTGACAGTGCCTTTGAGTCTAAGCACGTACTACTCCAATATGCACAATGATATATTTCAGTAAATAACAAAGTATTTGTAACCAAAACATGCTGGTACAGTACAGCTATTCTTCCACAAGATTTCATAACTACGTGTAGAAGAGTTTAAGATGAGATAGAGTTAATTTCAATGCAGACTAAGCAAAGCAGCATACCTAATGACATACTAAAAATTATACTCTTGCTTGTAAGTCTTGAAAAGCTTTCTGTTCTACATCTGTAATTAAGTCAGATTCCACTGTGCTTACACAACAATCACTGTATTCCAGACAAAAGGCCAAGAGCGTACTTTCTTAAATTTAAGCTATGTTAGTAATGTTATCTAAACTGATGGTTGAACAGACACGTGAACTGCCATAAAATGAGGTACCACTATATATCACAGAATATGATACAAACAAACAAAAAAGTATTTTCCCAAACAAGCTGTAATAAAGATAACATTGAAAACTGCTATTCAGTTTGTTAAGAAATTCTTTTTGACACTACAGTACCTACCAGTTGAGAACTCTGATTTGACTGTACCACCTTAACCTGAGGAGGCTGCACTGTATTTGATACAGAGACTGTGCAAATGTTGTTTGGTTGCCTTATTCCTATTGTCTGCGTTGTGACAACAGAGGAAATGCTTCCAGAGGCAGATTGAGGTATAACTTGAGATAGCTTGGTTTGTTGAAGTGACTGCTGAGACGGCTGTCCTTGCAAAACTGAATGTTGACTATTCAGTAAAGATTGTCTCAATGCAGGTAGACTTTTCTAAAAACAGAAGAAAGTTTATGAAATATCAAATTTAGCAGGTTGACAAAAAAGTATTTTGAAATTTGCTGTAAATATAATTAAAAGAACGCAGCTTTCTTTACAATTTTACTATGTGCTTACTCATCAAAAAGAAATAAGATTGAATGTATTTTGTAAGAGGGAAAGTTTGATTTACATTTTTCATAACCTTTCAATTTGGATTTAGCAACCCTGTAGATTTTCGTGTGCCCCAATTCCACTGTAGCAGTAAAATATAACACGCCCCTCCTCAAGACTATATAGAACTTGTAGCTTAGGTCTTTGGAAGGGCAAATAATGGAAATAGCCAAGGCAGAACCATAGGAACAACCCTATTCCCATTGCATGCTAGGAGAAGGAGCTGCACCAATTTACTTCTCCAGACATGCCTCCAGTACCTAGAACAAGATGATTTAACTGTTGATGCCCTACAGCAATAGTTGTTTACTGTATTATTACTGATCTAATGGATTCTGACTGGATTAGAAAAGTGTACTATTGTATGTTTTTTGGTTGAACTGGTCTGAACATGAAGCAGAGTTCTAAAAGGCTATACTGTACCTTCACGAATAAACTTTTTACTTTTAAGTGGTAGCAGTGTTCTTTTGAAGTGCTCCCCCCAGGCAGCTGTTGAATGCAACAGTGTTTAGCCCAAGCTACAGTTCTTTCTAAACTTCTAATATTTATTTAAAAACTTAACGCCTGTTGCCAAGAAAGGACTTCAAAGAAAGGAAACAAGTTAAAACTTATCACGATGCTAGAAGTGACTGCAGCGTAAGAGCAGGAAAAGGCACAAATAAGGGTTAATGATAACTTGAAAAAACAGAAGCAGGTGGAGAGGGTTCTGAAGAAAAGTTGAAGGGAGAGAAGAAAGAAAGAAAGTCTGCCCTAAACTGAGAAGATTCGGACTAGAAGAATAAAAATGCTTTTTAAATTATAGTTGTGGTTTTGTTGGGGCATAATTAAACACGCTTTGTATGTTTGTATGTAATCTTGCATATGGAAACTATTGTAGCTAATGTACAAGAACCAATTAAAAGTGAAGTTTACCCCCACGTATACTAACTTAGAGCCCAACAATAAATCCATTTGGTATCACATCAGAACTTCTATTATAGATTAGTTCCAGATTACAAGTGGGATCAGCTAATCAATTATTTCAATAGCATTATCCAGTTTAGATTCCCATAATCGCTGTTATACATGCATTGAAAGTTATCAATGACTCAAGTGTAGGTCACCAAAAAAAAGGAAAAAGCTTATTCAATTACTCAAAGCATTCTATAGAAATAGCTTGTAACTCTTCCAAATCTTCATAAAAAATGACCTACTACCACATAAGAGTATACGCATTATAACAGTAAAGGATCACTACAGAATAGACGACGAATGATTTTCAAACTAGGGAGTAACTGCTTTTTTTATATAAATCTAATTACTACAACATTCTAGATCAGGGCTACTCAAACAGTAAACTCCAGATCAGCTCTGGATGACAAATACATTTTTCTTAAACCTAAACCAATGCCCCAAACACATGAGGTCTCCCTCCTGTCGGAAATCCCTATTCCTTACCACTCTGTCAAGCCGCCAGAGAGTAGCCGGCTGCCGCAGCAAACCGCCACCGCTCCCGGCCACCAAAGCAGAAAGCAGCACCTGGGGGGCCGACAGAGTCGGGGCAACTTCCAGCCAAGAAGATTTCTGCACAAACTGGCAGCATGAAGTAAAACTTGAGTAGTCCTGCTCTACATAGGCAAAGCTAATTCCATTTAGAAAACATATTCTAAAACTTAACGTATTGACATTTGCATTGAAATAAATCGATCTAGACAATATTCACATTACCTTAAGGAAAGGTACAAGATATGGCTGAGGAGATGATTTGAGTTCCGATTGAAGGCGGCCTGTAAATTCTTCTGGATCAATCTTTGCATCCTTCAGGCACAAGAGGAAAAAAAAACAAGCATCAACAACTAGTTCAGTTGTTTGGTTGGGTTTTTTTCCAGGTAATATATATGTATACATCTCTAGCTACATAGGCTACCGTATCAAGAAGAACTTTCAAAGCTGAAGCCCCTCATCTCCTCTGCATCTATAAAATCCTTCTGTCAAGAGTTAATTTATATATGTAACATGCCACTCAATTCAGGGCGTTCCCTTGGGGATGCACAATTTAAGACACAACGAGATCCCACACACACTCGAGTCTCTTTTGGGATTCCATTCTCTTGCTAACATTTACACAGTGATTTCTTTTTAAAAATATTAATAAAAAAACAAGTTTTTGAAGTAACCTTACAAAGTATGATAAAATTTGTCAGCCCTTTTAATAAGAAAATATCTTTACTTAATTCCAAAACCAATTTTGAAGGTTCAATTTAACTTAGTAGAATAAATCCAAGTTCTTCACAGACTATACTTAATTTCTTTTAAGAAGCTTGACCATTTGTCCAGCTCCACAGTAACATCTCTCTGCGACGCATTTATACACTTCACTGAAACTCCTGTTGCACTGGAGACTACAATAAGTCAGAGTTTTTCTGTCCAGCTGAAACACAACTTGGTCTCTTGAAACCCACTTGCAGTTAAGGAACTGCTTGGACTCAGCAGCTCAGCAAAATGCTGTTCCTTTGATCCCAGAAACTCCAAACCATGTTGTGCAGGAAAATATCTACATTCATTCAGTGGTTAAAAAATTTAATAGCTTCTTACTGTTTCAGAAAAGACCACGGTTTGGAGGAAAGGAAACTTAATGAATCATCAAGGAAAAATCCTGTATTTTACTCTCGTTTTCTAAATAAACGACCAAAATATTATCAATCAAAACAAGAGTGTTTTTGACGAATGCATATTAAATACTTTGTTTCATTTCCCCTTTCAGAAACTAAGAGAAAGCCTACTTTTAACAGATTTTTGAAGAAGATATGTAACGTGCAAAATATTTGCATTTTGATGTAGCCCAACTCCCTTCACTTTCATTATAACAAAAAAAAAATAGTTAAGATCAAAGCAATAGTTTTCAGCATTAGTAAATAAAAAGCTTAATAGAAAACCGGCAAAATGAAGGATAACTCCCTATTTACCAACAAATCCTGAACCAGAGCTTTCACATTACGGGACGTTTCTGGAGACGGCGAATTATGAGAAGCAAGTTTTATAAGGGTAGCTAAAAAGTTTTTGCATTTTTTCACATTCTCTTGCATTTCCTGCAAAAAGCCAAAGAAAACAAATATCAGATCTGTGCTATTTCCCAATCAATGCATTTTCAACGCATGATCTGATCACTATAAATAGGGAAAATGATGAAGTTGTTCTAATTCAGGCAGGACATATTTGAAATACATCTGCAGCTATTTTACTATTGCTGCTATTTACCTGACATTTTCTTCACTTCTTTATGTAACTGAACATCATACCTCATGAATACTAACAAAAAGAAAAAAAATCAATGAAAGAAACATACTATTTTACAGTTTGTTTTGATAAAAATAACCTTAAATACGAGAAGTAACACAACAGTTTGTTGGAGGTGCATTCTCCTTTGAGATGCCCAATACACAATATACAATGTTCCCCAAGCTATCTTAATTTGTTAAATTATTGATTCGGTACAGTTTTGTAAAGCAGCTACAGCAGTAAAATCAGATTAGAAATAGTCTTCAAACATCGTATCTAATCTTTTCTTCATCAGTAGGAAAACAGACACTTTTAATTTTTTCAAGCCATTATTTCTATATGGTGTAATTACTCCAAGAACCAGAAATGTTACACTTCAGTGTAACCACAGTTTTGAGGCGCAGCAACGTGGTAATAATGAAGTCCATAGACCGAAGGCCCAATTGTTCTGTCTACAGAAAGAGAACAGTTCTCTCACGACTGACGCACACGGCAGGATGGGGAAAGCTGACCACAAGCGTCCTTCCTCCCCCTCAGAATCCATATCCCACTTAGATGAAATGAGGGGAAGCGTTTCTTCTTTGTAAAGTATTTGTTCCATCACAGAAAGCGTGCTTGCACAAAGAAAAATTTCTTCCTGCTTCTGAACAGACCTCAGAAGTTCATAAAGCACAAAGAAAACCAAGTATGTGGTATTTTAAAACTCACCTGTGATACAACGGTAGTTCCAGGTACAGGAGAGCTTGGTATGACCTGGGGCTGTGCTGGTACTTGGGCTGTCGTGTGAGGTGGAAGCGGCAGCCGAGGCTGACCCTGGGTTTGTGCTGAAGCTTGACTTTGTCCACCAGTAATTACTGCAGGTTGTTGAGAAGCTGATGTTCCAGTTGCTACTGTCGTCTTGAATAAATTTTGAGCGCTCGTTGTAGCTACTGAAACCTATTAATATTTTATATCGAAAAACGGGTAGTTACCTTCTTTTAATTCTTTTACTCAACCATAAAGTTCTTGAAAGCCTGACAACAAAAACTTGTTTCCATTCAAATACACTCTTACTGATAAAATAAAACCATTGACTTTACTTACTTATTATAACCCTAATATTATCACCCTTTACTGAACAGTGAAAGTCCTCATTTAAAGTTCTTTTGATTACAAAAATAAACGTACCACTAAAAAATGAGTTGCTATTATCCAACCCTTCAAGATCACCACGATGATGTGACTTCTGTAACCCAGCTTTCTGTAAATTTGGCCCTTAATACAAACAAGTCAATGATCTGCGGTCACATTACCAGGGTTGTGATCACCTACACCCCGGTTACAGCTCAGACCCAGATGACACCGATGCACTAACACACCTTCCCAACCTAATCTGAACCCAGCAGCAGCACGTATGCTGGCCCCAGTGAACAAAACTGTCCTGGTCCTAGCTGGGCCACACGCAGAGACCGTGCTCCTCAACCTTGGACGGCTGGAAAGCTTATGAGGCTGCACGGAGCACCACACACTCCCCATGCAGTTAGCTCACATACTTTATCTGCCCTACTATGCCACCCGCTGGGCAGGAGCTACCAGGAGCCGGCAGAGCTTTGCGCTGTCCCAGCAGGGACGCAGAGCACGCCAGGCAGGTGACAGCGCAGGGCATGCCCTGCACCCTGCGGCACTGCGACGCGGCTGACACCACAGCGCTCGACAAACATAGTGCCGCGTGTCCACCACTGGCACGGTACTTATGAGTCCAGCTGATTCATGTCTTTTCTTTAAAAAAAAAAAAAAAGCTTAAAACTGAATCTACCCCCAAATTTTTTATCGTTTAGGAAACAGCAGACAATTAGACCTGGGCTACCACCTGCAGAACAGTCTGACTATACAGTCAGTGTCAATTTCTGGGATTACGCTCGCGATAAAAGCAAACAAGAACATTAACGTTAACTTTTGAAAAAACATGTAATTACACACATCCTTTTCTTCACCCATCTTTTGCTTTTTATATTCTTGCTACTTACTGTGGTATGCGAGAGAACGGAGCCCCCCGGCAGCGCCGCGGCAGACGTAGCACTGACTGGTGTAGCAGTTGACTGGACAACTTTGGCTTGCACTGGAAGTCCCAGGCGGACAGTCGATGTGGCTACAGAAGTTGGTTGCTAATAAAGGAAAAATAAGCATTTGGTGTTTTTTTTCTCCTTAGTAACTTGATATCCAAGATTTTTTAATAATAGCGATTACATGAGTAATGATGATTAATGCTGAAAAAAACCCAAACCCAGTAGTATGTTCTCAAATATATATTCACAAGTAATGCAAAAATGAGCTTTCTTATGTTCAACAATACGTTTGCCATATTTCTCCTAAAAGCTATTTCTCACACAGATGTGTGGAAAAGATCAGAAAAAATAAGATGTGACCTGCAAAAAACTGATGTATTAGTTCAGCTGTAATATTGACATGGCAGTATTCATCAATATTGGAGTTCAAAATTGCCAGTAACACATACTCATCATTTCAGTATTTACTGGCCTTTTCTAGTGCTTTTTCTTGAAGGAAATTAATATGGAGAGAAAATTCAGAGAGCAGAAAGATATTTTCAAAATAGTTTCAGATTAAATTATACAGAAACTAACTGGCACAGTAAGGAAGTTAAGCATTTTGCGAATCTTTGTCACAGAAGGCGCACTCTGTAACCAGAGAGCAACTGGAATGTTAAGCGCAGACAAAGGAAAATGACTGGCTTACAGCCGTTCGCTGAGTAGCATACTCTACAACTTGAGAAATTTGCCTCATGCAGCAAACATTAATTGTTTTTGCAATTTACTTTAATTGGGAGAGAGATATTGAAATCACTTAGCATCATGTAAAAGGACAAGATTAAGGAATAAAACAAGTCGCTAGGAAAGCTGTTATTTAATTCTACAGGAATGTAAATACCATTATGGAAGAAATACACCACACAATATTGCAATTATGACAAAAAGAGAATCAACCATTATTAAAAATGGAAGCCCCACTGGTCTCTTATAACTTGCATTTATTAAGATTTGCATTCAAACATAGAGAAGACAAATTTTCTAAGTGGCGGGAGTAATAACTCATGGACAATATTGTTTCTCACAAGATAAAACTAATTTTCCTTGATTTACATTTTGAGTTACATGTCCCTATAATTAATATTTTTGCAAAGAACGGCTTATTTTATATTCTTAGATTGTCTATTAAACCTACATGAAATACTTCTTCAAAGAACATCCAGTATACTTAAGAGATCTCCAAAAGGAAGAGAGGCCCAGGCAGGCAGTCAAAGCCCCAAGCATTCCTTACCAATCAGTCCAGCAACATTGTCTACTGGATATCAACCTTCTGTACTTGGGCAAAAAAAGGAAAAAAATATTAAAAAAAAAATCTACCTGACAGCTGAACAAAACCTTTTCTTTTTTGTTTGGATAGCTTTCAAGATTTTTAAAACCTTGACTAGGGACGCCTTCCATACTGAGACAGCCTGGAGGCAGTAAACAGCATCGTCATGAATAGGTAGAATCACCTGTTTTTTTGGAAGAAGGGGGATATAAGCTTTTTCTGGTTTTAAATACCACGTCTCTTTTCTCCATTGTAAAGAACATCACTTGCTTCAATTTCCTTAAAATACTTGTTGAATTAAACTGCGTTTACCCGATGAGCGCTTGCATTTAAAAACATAAATACTGCGCATCTCGTCCATTTGCTCCCAGAGAGGGTCTGCAGCCTAAAGACACAGCACGCCCGTGCTCTCTGCCCCCTTCCCGGCAGAACGCGCTGCAGCGGTGAGGGCTGACGGAGCGAGCAGATCTCCAGCCAGGCTTCTGGCAGCCGCTCAGTCCCACCAGAGCTCTGCAGCCAGCAACCCGCAAACGCGGAGCTCGGGCTGCTAGCTGGAGAATTTTTCCCCAGTTAATAAATGCCCACGATTCATCACAGGAACACACTTGAAAACAAAACTGCATATAATTAAAATATACAATGTCGGTATCATAACAGCGTATTATCCAACTACGTACGCAAGACATTCCACGCGTAGTATTCCACTGTGCCAGACCACAGCAGCAAACTGCAACACCAAGCCTAAATTTACTCTCAGTTTTAAAAATCAATAGCGATGAAAGCCTTTGGTACAAAACGGCAGTAAAATCTATTAATATGTAGCATATGAAGAAAAAAGCTTTACTACCAAAGAGCTGCAAACAAAGTAACGCACCAGTTTAGTAACTCATAAATGAGTTGGAGAAATCCAAAACTCATAAATGTTAAAAAGGTTAAGTAGGAAAGGAGTGGATGAGAAACATAAGGAGGAACTCGCCTAGAGGAGTTCTGAAGTATCATGGAAATGATCTTCAAGTGACAGCTCCAGGTTGCCAGAAGACACTATAAGGACTCCCAACACAAACACTTCAAGAAGAACTGGTAGAAACCACTTAGAAACAAATAGCTGTTTTCTACGAAAGGAAAGCTGTAAACAGATCTCACAAGAAATTCATCAACCCCCCCCGCCCCCCCCAAAATTATCAACATTATAGAAAAAACACATAACCCAATGTGTCAAGGTCCTACTGGAACAATCTAAAAGAACTTATGGTGTTCTTTTAAAGAAAAACTGCTAAGGTTTGCTATAATGCTATTAAATTCCAAAATTACCGAGAGAGACTTAGGAAGGAATATATTTTCAAATGCAACTATATTATTTTTGATTAGATGCATCGCGTATTTTCACATTTCCTAAATGCATGAGGCCTTTTCCCCGTACTGCGACATTCGGAGGCAGGAGACCAGAACATAGACTCATAGAATCGTTATGGCTGGAAAAGACCTTTAAGATCATCAAGTCCCAAGTGTAACTGTACCGGGTCCACTTCTAAACCATGTCCCTGAGCACCGCATCTAGACGGCTTTTAAATACATCCAAGGGTGGCAATTCAACCACTTCCCTGGGCAGCCTCTTCCAGTCTTTGATAACGCTTTCAGTGTGTCCTATCCATTGTAACATGTGAGAAGAGACCGACGTCCACTGCTCTACACCCTCCTTTCAGGTAGTTGCAGAAAGCGATAAGGTCTCCCCTCAGCCTCCTTTTCTGCAGACTAAACAACCCCAAGTCCCTCAGCTGCTCCTCACAAGACTTATTCTCAAGACCCCACACCAGCTCCGTTGCCCCTCTCTGGACCCTCTCCAGCACCTCAATGTCCCTCTTACACTGCGGTGCCCAAAACGGAACACAGCACTCAAGGTGCGACCTCAGCAGTGCCGAGTACAGTGGGACAATCACTTCTCTAGTCCTGACGGCTTCATGACTGAGCACAGTGTATAACCCACTCCCAGTCTCCGCGGGGACACTGGGGACGCTGAAGAGAGCCTTCTGTACACGGACCGGAGCTGGTGCCCTCCACACAGAGTGGTCAGCAACTGTGAGTGGAGCACAGCACAGCGCGACCATGGAAACCAGGACTTCAGAACGGACCTGGCTGACGTCTGGCCAGTGTGATGGCGGGATGTCCCAGGCACGGGCCACGCAGGGAACGCAGGTGGCTCCACTCTCAGGGTGCAGTAAGGCACTTCCACAAAGGCAGTCAGCGCACATTATAACTGCTCACGGAAGAAGTCAGTGCGGAATCACTCTGTGTCCTCTAAATCCACTCCCTAAATAACTACATCTTAACTCTCCTACGTCGACCCTCTCCCCAGAGCTCTGCACACACGAATAGCGAGGCAAAGCTCGAGGCGTAAACAGGAGCGAATCGCATGGTAGCTGCCGTGCACAAACGTGCTGCCTCTACATTCGAAGGAACACACAAGGCTGCGTTTGAAAAAGGAGGCCGCTCCAACATGGGGAAAACACACCCAAACGTCCAGGGATTACTTGTCACTGCCAAGGCAGGACTACACCAATACCAGGGACTGCGTTGTGCATTCACAGCTTCATAAAATCAAGGCCATTTAAACCGCCACAGGTTAGCACACTGATGTATGTAAATCCCTGGGAGCAGGTTTGTGGTGTACTTGTATTTTGTGCTATAGTACCACCTACTGATGAACGCTCAGGGTACCGGCAACAGCCTCCGCACTGCAAAGCAAGAGCGCTTACCTTTGACAAGTGTGTGGCGTATACCATGATCAATCCTGCCAATAAACTTGTCCACTACCAACCACAAAAGGAAGAAAGAAAAATATATGTTTGAACAAACGTTAACACGTAAGCAGGGGCAAGTTTATCACAATGCACGTGGCGAGACCTCCTCCCGTGTCTGTCTTCCAATACATGGCTTCGCTAGGTACTATGCAAAACTCAACTTTAGCAGAGTATGACCTTTAAGTTTAGATTTAAATTTGCAACATCTGAAATAAAACTCAATTTTAATCATTAATCCAGAAGACTTCTTACGAACAAGACAGACCATGCTACGATGCCCTGATGCCTCAAACAATAAAAGACAGTGTTTAACAAAGAGAAAACTAAGGTGGGATCGCAGACACTGGCAGAAGCACAGGCTAAAGGTCAAGTCTGCTAGCTCATTTAAGAGTAAATAATTTATACAACCTTTCTTATAGACATGGCTGGTAGCTCTACCTATTATTAAGGTATCATAACACTCTCCATTACCAAACACTGTTTTCCGATACTTAAATTTCTGTCAGATTTCTGAAGAGTTCATGGAGAAACCTCATATGCTTATTGACTGCCTCTCAATTCTTTTGGTTATGGTTCGTCTGGAACATGCACTTAAATGTCAGCTGCAGAGCAATTTGTACGTCAGGGATGTGATTTTTTCACTCTGGTAAAAATACAGCCAAATTGAGCCCTTTAAAAACTTGACATTTGCACACAATTGCAGAAAATGACTGGAGGCAGAATCGCTAACAAGCCAGCCAACAGAGGCAGAACCTTCATTGCCACCACAGTTCTGGGACACCACAGCATCACTGGAGTCAAGCATCAGGACCTAAAGCAGGGAGACGCTGCTGCGCTCCTCGTATGTGCGACATCCCTTTTGGGTTCACGAACTAGAAGAACAACAGAGGAGGAAGACACAGGTCTGGGAGCAATTAGACAAGATAGGCAGAGGAGCTTGGGGCCACCAAAGAAAACCTTCAGAAACTGGGGGTTCTAAGTCCAAACCCCCTACCTCTGAAGTCTCAGCATCCTGTTGGTGTAAGCAAATACCTACATAATCCACTATCAAAGTACTTGCTCCTTCTCTGGTGAAGCGGCTGGTCCAGCTATAGTCACTAGGATTCATCCAAAGAATCTGGTGGATAAAAAGCAGCTGAGTTTTGGCCCAACAATTAGATTCCACCCCTGCCTCAACTGGTCAGTGCTCGTGTTGCATGCAAATACAAGATAATCTAGTGTAATCAATGAGCTTACGTCATGCAAGTGGACAACTTGAACCGTGGGGTTTGTGACCAGGAGCGGGCAGGGCTGCAACTGAAGACAATGAAGTCAAATTGAAGACAAAAAAATAACCAGTACTTCTAATTTAATATTTTGAATCAAGACAATTAGTCTGTTTTCTACTTATAAAAAGAGGGTAATAATCCCCTTAACTGCATTGTTGAGAAAGTTGTTATAGGGATAAGCTTCACAAAAAAAACCTGCTTGGTTATTAATTCCCACTTCAGAGGGGGACTTAGATAATATGCAGCAAATAAGCCCGAAGCAATCCACTGAACAGTGGAGAAAAAAAAAAGTGTTACATAATTCTTCATTAATTAAGACTGTCCAGCCTACACACTGTAGAAATTAAAAATAACAGAAGTATGTGGTCATGCAGCATACTGCATATGCACATGGGAGCTGCTATTAGATTGCTCAGGAACCTTCTTTACAGCATCCATGACCTTTGTGTGTTGGATTTTACAGCCTTCCTAATGTTTGAGTGTTTTCTAAGAAGTTTAAAAAGATATGTTAATGCTATGAAAATGTAAACAGTAGAATCTGTAGGTAGTAAGAACTTACTATCTGCTTATACAGAAAAGATTCACTCACCACAAAGAAAAGGAAGGAAAATGGTTTTGTGGTTAAAGCATAGCCAAGACCACACGCTTTTTACTTTCTCTAGCCTTTCAACCTACCTGCCCTGCTAACACAATCATCTTCTCCACAATATTGCACAAGCAGCCCAAAAACTGTCCATACAAAAGAAATAGTACAGAATAGCTTATGTGATAACAGTGGTAATGCACCTCAGGCAACAACAAAGATTTATCTATTTGCTTGAAACTTCTGCAAAAAGCAAATTAAGCACTTGTCAGAAAAGCAGAAAGGGTGTGGAAAAACAGAAAGAAAAAAAAAAAGGAGAGAGATCAATACACAAGAAAAAAGTTACCAAAACTGAAAGATGACATTAAAATACAAACACTGCTGAAAACACAGGTACAGCGTATTATCAGAACTATCTCAGATTTGAAAGGCTTCACTTTAGCAAGAACAGCTTGGAAAACGTCAGCCGAGTTTAGAACTGCTCTCAACATCACATGTGATGGCAAAGACTAAGCTGCTCTTGTCTGCATTAAACATACTTCATAGCAAAAATACAGCCACTTCCAGAGCAGGTGATTCAGCACTCTTCACAAGTTCAAAAGACACTTTTTTCATTTTAAAAAAGGATGGTAAAGTGAAACTTAACAGAAGGCGAATATCAAAACACAGAAAACAAGTACATTTATATCACTAACTTGGAATTCTGAAGAGTACAAGTTAGAAAAATGCCTAAAGCGACAAAAAACAAAGCTCGAAAAGAATTGTCATTTTCTTAAAAATACACCCATACGTACTGATTGGACTATTTATGCAATGAAAAGAAAACTCAAGTGACTGGGAATCATATTTGGAGCAGAAGAATTGTTAAACAGCCCACTTACGTGCCTAAATATTTGGACTAAACCATCAAACTTTACACATAACTTTACACTGCCTTTTCTGATTGCTAAAAGCAACTTAATGCTGGGAAAGACATTTTGAACCAAACTTGAAACAAAAACATTAGTAAACTCTAAGACCAAATCCATTTTCAGCAGCAGTCTCATGAAAATTCCAACATAGACTATTCGACCCAATTTGTAAATTTGGATAACAGGTACTCCATAATAAAATATTATGGGCCAGGCTAAGATTGGCCTTTCCGGTATGATACTCACTTTATAATCTTGGCATACAGCAGCACTTTAATTTTGTAACTAACAAAATAATTTTATTTTAAATTATTTTTAATTAAGTAACTTATTTTTTGCTTTTTGTTTATGAAAGTGAACCCAACCGGGTATTAAGAAACCAGCAAACAAAATCTGCATCAAAAGATGAAAAGCCATAAACTGTACAAACAAAAAATGTAGCTAAACAAGAGAAACTCACCAAAGAAAAACTAGATGGCAGCACCTACCTATTTTTCATAATCTCATAAGTATAAGCTTCAAAACAAAATATGGGGGCAAAAATATAATGCAATCTAAATAATCAGTTTTAAAAGACTTTAGAATTTACTTATTATCCCTGAAGAATATAGTACTGCAAGGAAACCCACGCTTATTTGACCTGCTTGTAATACAAGAATCCAGAATAAAATTTTTTCTAAGCTCAACCGAAGTTCCATCACATGATAGCTTGCTTCCTAAAAATCCTGTACCTTAACTAAGATCCTATAGCAGGTAAAATTTTGGCAACATTAATCGCCTTTTAATATTCAGCTAAAATGAATATCAATCAAAAACTAAAAGGAAACTAAAATCATGAAGAAAGAGAAAATTGTTCAACTAAAACTATGCAATGAACTCAACCCAATGTTTGCTTTAAACATCCAAATATTTTTTATTTCATTAAATATGGGGGGTTTTTTTCAAATAAGCATGTTATCAGTGAAAATGAATTCACAGTACAACAAAACTGCACTTCTTAATGCATCAAAACATTATTATAATCTTCTGTAAGACTGAGTACTTCCATATAAAACATAGGATACCAATTTAAAAAACTCAAGCCTCTGGTAGCTGCACCAAGAAGATTAATTTAAATTCACAATCTGAAAAATGTTTTGGTTTTATGTACCTGAATATTTTGCAATATTTTTTCCCTAAAAGAACGGTGTAGTTAGCTATAGTTAATATCCCCCCATTATAGTCCTCTACACTCTTATAACTGGACCTAAACTAAAACTATTCTATGGTACAATTGTACCTATTAATACTTTGCTTGAATATTTTACTTAAAGAAACCAGAAAGACTGTAAACATAAAAGATCATTGAAACACCAAGTCCACCTTCCTATTACAGGTACTTCTCTCAATTACCGCTCTCTCTGTACTATTCTGTTGCCTTCCTATTCTGATTCTTCTGACTGAATCCATTTCACTACTTCAGACCCCGTGCTTCAGCCACTGTCCGTCCTTTTGGGACACATGCCTGTGCTGCAGCGCCTTTGACTTTGGCATTAAACTGAGCAGAATTGAGACCTTTCCTACAAGTTACTTGCTTATCCTGATTAGCCAGTTTTCTAGAATTCCATCAGGAATTGAAAACAGGCTGGTTGTATTCATATTTTACACAGCAACAATTGAGAGGAGCTTAAGTAGATGTCTAATCAAAGATTACCCCACCTAAGAGTCGAGAAAAGAACCCAAGTCTTCCTTCCAAAATGGATTTGCCTATCTTCTTCCAAGAATCTAACGCAAAACTGTCCCCAAAGCTGTAGTACATTTGCTTACATCCTCTAACTCCTAAAAGCTGCAAAAAATGAGAGAAAGGTATTACAAACAATAGAAGTCAAACAATAACTTACATAGCAAAGCCAAGCACTCAAAATGTAAGAAACATCAGATTTGTTTGCTGTGCAACATCAATTGTGTGCCTTGATTGCCTAGCTGAAGCTTTTATCTTTGCGCATTTATCATGCAAAGACTGTAATACACTGCACATGTACAGAAGAGATTAATGTAGGATGAAGAGGAAGTTATGTATCTTAATCTTTCTGAACTTGTGTTTGGCACTGCAATCAAAATGTGGGTTTTTTTTTAACTTGGGAAAAGGGATGGCTGTATCAGTTCCCTACAAAGGTAAATACTACTGTATACAGATATTTGACTTCTGAACCTTCAGCAACGCAACATCTAAGGAGAGAGCTACCGTCTTCAAGGAAAGCATTATCCTAAGCCCAGATACTAAATCCTAAGGGAAAACAGACTACGCTTCCTCTATTTCAGCGGCCTCCATCGCTACTACAGAAAGGTGGCTCCTTCCTCACACACCGTCCTGCACCTAAGCCCATCCACTGAAGCTAGAGGAATTTTCACAGGAAACCCAATTCGTTTTCCTCCCAAATAACTGGGAGAAGATCTATCAAACGATGGCCCTGGGGTGTGGGAAGAAAATCCCGTTACACTACTGGGCTGCAGATGCAGGTTAGAATCTGGACACCTCTGCGTGTATCAAACAAGTCAATCTCATTTAAGAACAGTTAAAACATTTCCTTATTTACCCCCCCTTTTCTGACAGTGAAGGAGAAGTTACTTAGTTGTTGAGGGGAGAGATTCAAAGAGTTTTCAAATTTAGAAGGACACTTTGCTAATTTTTCAGACTCTTTTTCTTGTAGTTTTTAAAAACGTAATTCGTAATTCATTTTTATATTCTCCAGTTATCACTCTCAACACTTCTTAATGAGTTGCCAAAAGTAACTGCCAGCTTTTGCAATTTCTTTGGCACGTTATTTAATAACCTGTGTTCTACATCTAACTACATGGCTCATAGCACACTTTCTTAAGACAATAATTATTTAAAGTGTATATACAAAGTAACTATAACACTGAAAACAATCACTTAGCTGCACAACTTTTGACACTGGCTAAAAATTAGGACAATCTGAAGAAAAGCAACCACAATACCTACGAACCACGAAAGCTATGGATTTTTTGAGACAGACTATACATACTTCGTAGTGGGATACTATTTCCTAGAATGCTATGGCAGACTGCAACTTTCCACCTGCATAGACTTTCTACAGAGGCAAAAGTAGAGTAAAACACAAACTCAGTGGACTGGAGTACATCACTACATTCTACATATTTAAAGCACCCTGCATTTTAATCCAAATAAAGCTATCTTAAAATAATTGAAGAAAAACATGATAGTAAACTTAATGAGCTCTGCACAGTAAAATAACAACCATTCCACTACCCTACGGGAGAGATAGGTATTTGATGCTCAAGAGGTTAAAACCTCATAGCCTGCAATGGTCATCAATCTTGCAAAATATTTCACAGGACTCAAGCAATCGATGTTCATATTCTGTCTGTCTTGAGCTGACTACATACAATATTTCTGCCTTTCAGTCACAGTGGAGACTAGGACTCTTGAATATTACACCTTATAGGCATAAAAACATAAGATGCTAATTTCCATATGCTTTAAATTTCTACTGAAAATTTTAATTGTCAGAATTTAGCTGTCTGACACATCAGAATTTGATTCTGAAAGAAAAAAGTTGAATTATAAACTCACTGGAAAAATTATTTTTCAGTACACACAATCTTCTGTATTTTAGAACTTGATCCTTTTTCTTGACAAATCATAATGACTACTCAAACAAATAACTGACACTTCTAAAACCTTACCATAATATTTGTCATTGGACATTTCCCCCAGAAAACCAACGAATAGTGTCTGGGTATAAACCGTCCACCTAATGAAATAAAAGTCTAGTGTCCAGTTCTGATACGATAAACCTTTAAAATTCAAACCTTTACAAGCTGGTTTTAAAAGGCTGTCAACCATCATTTTTAAAGAACACTCTAAGGTCAAACATATATAAAACATAAGCACTGTAAAAATGAAAGAAGAGCCTGCAGACCACATGCAGGGTCATGGAAGGTCAACGTACACTTCCCAAGGACAATATGAATTATTTCTTATCCTTGTTAATTACAGCAAATAAAGTAATGATGCGGTACAGTTTGGGCAGGTACCACAAAGATGTGTCATAGGAGATGAATCCTGACAAGCTACAATACCGTGATTCAAATCCCACCACACTAAAATAATCCAACGTTTGCATCCTGTAAGACATTTATCATTCATAAGGCCTCGCTGGCCTCCTCTGTTCTCTACCAGCTTATTAGCACTAACAAGCGTAAAGGAACATTTATGATGCAGCGGGGTATTTACCTGAGCAGAGCTCTGCACAAAACCAATTACACCTTTCCGATACCTAAAACCTGAAGGAGTTCAGGTATCTCTACGAACACAGGAACATGCAGTATCCTCACAGGTTTATTTTTATGTAACCCCAGCAAGTCAGATTATACTCCTCCTCCAACCTTAACTGCTTCATACAACTAGAGAACAGCCGCCCGAGGCCAACACGATCAACTCCCAACATTTGCCGTGCGCACGTCTTCAGGCTGACTTTGGGATCCAAACTCCAGTCCTCTAATAAAGACAGAACACACGCAGCCAAGCACTCGCCCTGCATTTCTGTATGCTTCCTAAGATTCTATGTACAATAAAGGCGTGTGCCACAAGCGTTTTCAAACTCCAGACAATTTGTTAATACTGAATTTGCTGTGAATGTTTCCACTCTGAATCTTAATTCCGTATGCTGGCCACAGCAGTTAAAGTTACTTGAAAACTAACTATGAAACAAAAACAGCTAGAACGAGCTCATTTTAACAGAACGAGATCATCCTCTTGGTACAGTCCCACCCCACAATTTCTGTTTTGCATTTATGCACTTGTCTCAGGATGCGTTGCTAGAACGTGTGCTATACAGTCCCTTCTAGTCACGACTAAAGAACCGATTGTACTTATTTACAAAGAAAGCCCCAAACAACCAAAGACAGTCATACAAACTGAAAAGAAGAACTTGTCTGGTTTTTGTTGTCACCAAACTAGTAAAAAAAACCTCAAAAATAAGACAGGCTTATCTCTGTGTTTATTCTTCCTGAAATACTTTTATCTTTGAAGGCTTCTACAAGTCTTCTTACCCTTCCAGATATCCCAAATTTAAACATTAAACGACTGCCTTTTCTGCAAAGAGTTCTTTTACAAATTCCACCCAATACTGTGCTTACCTCTTCTCTGAGAGCACAAAGTTGCTCGAGTGTTTCCAGGCTTTTATTTATGTCTTTCCTGAGATACATTCCCTTGAGCTACGATCCTACTAGTGACGCTCATTTCTAAAACTTACATTCTAGTTGGCTACTCTGTGTTTTAGATTGGCTCATGTTAGTAGCTTTATCTTCAAGACTGCAATTTCATCCTGGCTTCCTTTCCTTCTGAAAAGTTTATCACTGTTTTCAGTTTTGAATTAAACTTAATAATCTTTTAGGCTATAAATATGGTGTAATGCACAAAGCATATAATGGGACAGTAATCAAATGCTAAACATTGGGAAATAGGTGTTTACATTATCTCAAGAAACCTATACAACAATCAATCAAAAAATTATAAAGACACAGTCTTCATCTCTTTCCACTCAGAATTACACATCGCTTCTGCAAAGACCTCAGGCAACACCACCTCAAACTCTGCCTATTATTATTACTACGGCACAGCTGCCCTGTGCTAACATCCAAAGAGGTTTGCCTCTCCATTTCAGTACAGCAGCTCAGCTCTAGCCTCAAACAGCCCAAAGCTAAACAGCCTCCCTACAAAATTTTAAGCCAATGGAGCCTACCAAATAACTTACAAACAAATACACCTTCACCCTTGAAAATATATCAGTTCTGCGTTGAAATAAACACACTCCACTGAAGAATTTGGGGTAGGAAGGCACACTATCCTGTCAATCTATATAAAAAAGGAAACGTAGTCATAACACAGACAAAACTTTAAGTGTAAATAGATCACCCCCAGAGGTGAATCAAAAGGAATCAAATCTTTCCTTTGAATAAGTATATTAGAAAAGTTATTTATTGCAAATCCTTGTATTGAATGTGCTTGGCTTTTTCTTTTCCAATTTCTAGTGAAATCTAACTGCCCTGTGCATCCATTCAGCATGCCGGGATACCACAATGCTTCTCATTCAGAGGAACAAGGGGCACCTACTGACCCAGTGGTACGGAGCCCAGACTACGTCTGGCGAAGGCTGAGCCTTCCAGCCTCCAACGATCTCACGGTCTGAACGAGGTCTTGAGAGACTCCATAAAGTAGATTTTTTTGTGAAATACAAAAAAAATTCCTAGGCCTCAGAAAATAAACTGTGCTTTAATAATTATTTCCTGTTTTCACAGCCAAAAAGGGGAGGAAAGTACTCCTGCAAAAACACGCGAGCTAATAAAGTATAAGACAGAGGAAAACACAATGCACAAAAGTAAAGTGAAATCAAACCAGACATACCTGAGTTGTTGACAGGCGAAAAACAGGGCCAGTTGTGGGCACTGACAGCCGAGGTGAGATGCTGGTAGGACCTTGTCCCTGCGTTTGGACTTGAGCCTGCATTTGAGCCTGCGCGAGAGCCTGCTGAGGCACCATCACAAGCTGTCCCGCATCCGTGCGCACCAAGACCATACCTAATGAGAACAAAGTATGGTAACTATGGAATAAAGAGTAACATGAAGAATAATATATAAAGAACTACCTAACTACAGAATAAAATAATGTATAGCACTGTACATTTTTTCTTAATACTCTATCTTTTTTCTTTTCTTTCATTCTGTTGTAACATGAGATTCTATTTCAAAGAAGAAAAGAAGCCCCTACTAGCAGATGAACACTTACTTGAATTCCAAACTGAACTGGGCATTACTGTAGCTTATGGATAACAGTGATGAAAAAAAAAAGGTCACTTGAGTGTATAGGCGTACAGCGACTTTCAGCAGTCTAGCCAGGGTCAGTAGAATAAAATCAGAAAGAAATATTCGTTAGAAGTAAACTATAACGACAATCCAGCAGCTGAGAACAGAATTCAGTATGAACATACCAGGAACGACGACACAAGAGCTTTACAAAGACAACAGCTTTAGGGGATGTGCACATGCAAACATTAGGCCAGACACGTTTCTGAGCATACAATATTTGAGATTTAGTTAATTGTTGAGCATGGACATACAAATTTATTTAGCACCCGCCATCACCGTATTGGGAGGCACTACCTGTGGTTTAGACGTCAAGAAAAAATACCATCATAATCAGAGAACCAACACAACTACTCCTCAGCACAAAACGATACAAGTGCAGATACTTTAGGAAAACATCAAAGAAATTATTTTCAAATTAAGAGAGTACTTGGCAAGTGCTTCCTAAGGCTCTCTGGAAGTAAATGGTAATACTTTCAGATTATTTTCTAGTAACACGTGTCACAGAGGCCTTCTACACAACACAGCCAGTGCCATCAAGTTTTGCCCTAAGTCTAACTTAGTTTTTGGCAATGAGCAGGATAGAAAAAGTTTTGTGAAGTTTTCCACAATCAGCCGGACAGAAAAGGGGAGACAGAAGTTAAGCTGTCCCCGGCTCACCTGGAGCTTCACGCTTACTCAAGATCACTGCAAAGTACGTGATGGGCTTCCTCTCGTTCTCTCTGCCTTAAGAAGCAGTTCCCCAGCCAGATTATTTTACAAGAATTTCCAAGTTAGTTCCAGAATACATTTTAATAATGTAACCTAGATAGGATACAAGAGGTCTCTAAACAGAAAAACATCTTGCCTGTTACTGGGGAACCAAAAAATAAGGATCTAGGAAGTCAACTTTTATTCTGTTGATAAAGTCAGTAGACATTGTTTCTGCAACTCATCTCTATGTGCAAATTGCTTCATATATCTTTTTTAACTTTTTAAGGGAAAATAAAGAAAGTAAAAGTTTACATCCACTTCTAATTATTAGCTTCCCAGAAAAAAAAAACACCAAACACCTCCATAAATGGACACTGTTTACAACATATTGTGAGGATAAAGAAATTTTAACAGTATTATATCAAGCAAGTCACAAATCGCAACTGTACCTTGTACCAAGAAAGCCTTTCTTTCAGTGTCTGACACAGAAAAACAAATCCCAATCCTGGGATGAACACGTAAGTGAACTGCAGCACCAATAAAAGTTCTCACTCATGGAGTCTTAGATGCTCCCAGCCAACCATTGCTGCCAAAAGCACACAGAGAAGATGAATTTCGGCCGCTACAAACTAAGGACTTGTGGAAATCAAGTTTTAAGGTTAAAGGCATAGAGAGCTACAGCACGGACCACATCTAAAAGGCATGATCCTAACTCTCTCTCTCAAAGCCCAGAGAGTAATTTTTGAAAGAAGAGTTGGGGGGAATAAAAAATAAATTAAAAAAAAACCACTATAAAAATTCTTTAAAAAGATAGCATTTTAGGTTCACTAGCCCTTCAAGCACCAAACTTCAGGGTTTATATTTGTAGAAAATTCTGTAAGCAGATGATGTATTTGATATATGCCATTCCTAAATCACCTGGATATACAAAAATCAGTCCATTGCCAACTGGCCAAACAGGTACCACTTCTCTGATTATGTTGTGAGCCTCGTATAACAATCCTCATAGGATAATGCTTACCATGCATTAAAAAAAATAAGCGCACTATTTGTATTACAGTGATTTACGGCTGTTTTGTTAATTTATCTTCCAATTTTCTAAAACTCATTCTGAATTAAAAAAAATTTGAATGGAATGGACAAATTAATTGCAACACATGTCAGACAGTTTCAATAAAAGTTGCAGACTTAATTACCACTATACATGCATAAACGTTCACGTATTAATGCTATGTTTTAATTTAGTTTGGATGACTTAAAATTTCTTTTACTCAACAATATGTACAAATTAGAATCTGGTTAAATTATAAGATTAATTTTTCCTTACTGCCAGCCCAGTAAAGATGAAACATACAATTTATCAGTATTATATGCTAAAATAACCTGTTCTCAAAAACTGATTCTAAATTTCTGCTTTAAACAGAAGTTTACAATAAGGGAGTTTCAAAATTAATTATGAATGATCCACTAATTTAAAGAGTAAAAACTCAAAAATAACATTGTATTTTATGAATACCTTCATCTTAGAACATACTATCTTTGTGTTTATGCAAATTTTAATGGATTTCAAACTATCTTGTAATAAAAGAAAATTATAACTTTCGGCAATATTATTTCCATAATGTTTTCTAAACCTTGGACCAGACTGCTTTCAAGGGCTCTGCTTTCCTCTTCTGTTTGAAAATTAAGTAGCAGAACAAAGTGTTGACACAATAAGCTTCAAAAACTGTATGCAAAGTTATGATAAACACTATCACGTGTATATGAATTATCAAACAGGTTAGCAACAGGAACTCTAAGGCTAAAGGCACTAATAGAGCCTGAATAGTGGCCTCTTATCTGTTTGAAGTTGCTTACGTCTTCGTGAAACCACGGAGCTTTATCTGGCTGGAGCACCAGAACTTGGAGCAGGAGTTTCACGAACTATGGCCAAAGACACATCTACTAAAGGTCCGCCGAGAAGCAAGCTGCTGCACCATCACCCTTCTGGACTAGATGATCTCACAGGTCTTCTCCAACCTAGGAGATTCTGTGATTCTGCTCCGCTTATCTTAGCTAACAAAGATAAACTATTTCAAGAAGCATGGTCGAAGAAAGAAGTTATTTCAGACTACATAGTCATCTCCTAAATCAAGAGGGCACAAAGTCACCAACTTTTTGCAACACGAAAATCCACGCAGGGGACCACCGACCCCTTCAAAATTTCAGGGGACGCAACAGAGTTAGAGTCGGAATGGCCAGGACGAGGGGATGCTGCCTGGGGCAGCCGGCAGCCTGCCTGAACTGACGCTTTTAGCAATGAAAGGTAAGAAACTAAAAGGAGAATAGAAAGAACGCAACGGTTACTTCAGAGTTCGGAATAAAATCTGGCGACGTAAAGACTGCCCAGGCGCTGCGGAGAATGCCACCATCACGCTTACTGAAATGAACCAGTCTAGATGAAATTACCCAAGTTAGCCTGCACCTTGCCGCCTCAGTCACGGTGGAAGACGCTCTTTGAAGAAGGAAAACTTTTCAAGACTTATCAAGAGTAAAGCGGAAAGCAGAATAATTTAATATGTGTTTTGAAGGACTCTTAACACGCCGGGTTCTTATCTCGGGCACCACTGCCCACTCCCCCACCCCAGATAACTTACCGTGACCGCCGCTCTGGCCCGACCACCAAAGAAGTAACTCATCAACCAACAGCCATAATTACTCGGCGCTACCACCCGCCCGCCCCGTACCAATTACACCCTCATTAACGGCAGCCCGCCTGTCAGCCGTCGCCCTCAGGACAGGTGGCTCCTCTCGTCGCTTCCAGCACGTCGAGCAGCGGCAAGACGACAACTTTGGGGACAAAAAAATCCCCTCAGCCGAGGGCGGGAGAGGGAAGAGAAAAGGGTTAACGAGAGCGGCGGGCGGGCGGCTGCCCACTTACCGGGCGGGATGGTGAAGCCGGGGGGCAGCTGGATGGTGGTCTGCTGCGGCGGCCGCACGATGAGCTGCGGGGCCACCAGCCGGGGGGCTGCGCCCAGCGCCGGCCGGGGCGAGAGGGCCTGGGGGGCGGCGGGGGGGGCAGCGCCCGCCTTGGCCGGGCCCACCGCCGGCTTGGGGGCGGCGGCGGCGGCGGCGGGGGGGGCCGGCGGGGCGCCGTTGGCGGCCGAGCCCTGTCCCGACGGGGCGGGCGCGGGGCTGGCGGAGTTACTGAGTGCGTTTACTGCGGGGAGCGGGGGCTTGGTCGGTGCTGTGGCGGCGTCGGCCCGGCCCTGGCTGCTGACTGGTGGGACTGCCGCCGGCCGGCCCCCGGCGCCCTCCCCGTTGGGCGCCGCCTCGCCGGGGAGCGGTGCGGCGGTGGCGGCGGTGCCCTCCGCCGGGGTCCCGCTCCCCCCCGCGGCCTCGGCGCGCTGCGGCGGTGCGCTGGCGGCGGGCGGGCTGCCGCCGGGGCTGGGGCTCCCCGCGTCCCGGGCGGCGGCGGCGGCGGCCACATGGTTGTTGACAGGCTGGGGCGGGGGGCCGGCGGGCTGCGGCGGGGCAGGGGCGGCGGGGCTGCCGCCGCCGCCGCCGAGGAGAGCCGCTCCATGTGATTGCTGCACACTACTACTGTTTACACTCGCTCCCCTCCCTGCCGCCGCCGCTGCTGCCGCCGCCGCCGCTGCCGCCGCCGCCGCCGCCGGGGGGGACGGGGAGGGGAGCGGCCCCTGGGCAGGGGCTCGGCTCTCCGCGGCTCCGGGGCAGCCCGCCGCCTCCTCTGCCCCGGGAGCGGGAGGAGGCGCGGGATGCCCTTGCTGCTGCCGGACGGGGCTGCTGCCCCCCGCGAGGCTCCCCTGCTGCTGCTGCGGCTGCTGCTGCTGCTGCTGGGACGGGGCGGAGGTCCTGGGCTGGGGCGCCTCGGCGGGGCCCCGGCCGCCGGCCAGCTGCGATTCCAAGGAGCCCACCAGGTCGCTGACCGCCTTCTCGTCCACCTCCTCGGAGAAGAGCAGCATCTCTTCCAGGGGGTCCGAGGCGCCCGCCGCCATCTTGCGCTGAGCTGGGAGCCGGCCGCGCAGCGCGCAGGCGCGCCGGCCTCTGCCGCGCGCGAGGCATTCTGGGAGGGGCCGGCTTCCTCCTCCCCCGCCCGGTGGGCGGGGCGGGGCAGAGCGCGCGGCTGTGGCGGCGGCCCGTCATGGCGGGCCCGGCGGGGTCCGGCCTGGGCCCAGGGGCGGCGGCGTGAGGGAGAGGGCCCGGGGGCGTCGGTGAGGCGGCTCCCCGGGAAGCCGAGGGGCGGCAGCGTGTGCAGGCAGGTGCCTTGGCGGTGGAGGGGGGTTGTGTGGGAGCCGGCCGTTAGCGGGGACTGGTGGCAGGGGCTGCGAGGCACGGAGGAGGCCCGCGGCCCCGGTACAGCGGGTTGTGAGCTTGCACGTTGGGGGTTATTTAAAGTAGGTATTTAAAAGACGTGTGGCGCTGAGGGTTCAGGAGTAACTTGGCAGCACTAGGTTAACGGTTGGACTTGATGGTCTTAAAGGTCTCTTCCAACCATAATGATTCTGTGAGTTGAAGTGTCTTGCAGCCCTGTTGTCTTTTGGTAGCGGAGCTGCCCTAATCCTGCTCTTTGCCGTCACTTCGCACCCTGTGAGGACAGCTGGAGCCGGCACAGTGTCCTTCACGCCTGCGGAGAGCTGTCAGCTGCGGTGCCTCAGCTGCCTCGCACACTCGCTCCTTCAAGCAGGGAACTTCCAGTGCCGCTGGAGCTGTTCGAAATCCCGAGATGCAGGCGGAGTACCTGCACCCACATTTGCACTGCTGCGTCTGCTGCAGAGCGTTAGACGTTTTCTGTCCAAAGCAACTGCTTTACCTAGACAAGAATGCCTGCATTAATACAATTTCCTAATGTGGGCACTGTTAACAGAAGACTTGTAAACCAAAAATAAGATTCTTGGCATCGGCACAGCAGCTGCTCTGGCATACTGGGCTCCCTCAGCATCCCCACAGCAAATTTGAGGCAGTTTATTTTGTTACTAACACGTCTGCCATTGCACTCCTGTACGCCCTTTTCCCATCAATGCTTGCCTCGTGCATTCGGAAACACCATTTAAGAGAAAGATGGTGGTCCTACCCCATGACTTCTTTGATTAATGACAGGGAAGTTTCTATGGTGGGACCTTCAAAATAAATAATTTTGCCTCTGTGAATAACCAATGTCCACAGTTCATTGCATCTGTTCTTGCAGCATGGATTTGTGAAGCTGCCAGTAGAAAGCAGCTTGGATTCCATTCTCTGTCTCTGCTGGCCTGCACTAGCAGGGATGTCTGCACACTTGGATGTATTTGAGGTGCTGCTCTGTGGCCTGAAATGGTGACTCATTCTTCATTTTGTGATTTTCAGGATTTTCCACAAAATTGAAAAAGGTGCGTCAGTGGATAACCCACCTTGAATTGCGCAACGCGCAGATGGAAATGAGTGAAGGGCTGACAGTGCATACACGCACACAACTCTCCTCCGTTCCCAGACTCAATCTGTTAAGTCACACATTGTATGACTTGCTCAAGTCACAAGACCAAACTGCTAATAACTGGTTACCATCCATTTCCTCTCAATGTAGGTTACATTTTTATTCAGGGTAGTTTTTCCTGATTATCTCTTTGTACCTTTAGGAGCAGGTTTATGATGAATCAAAAGAAACCACTTTTAAAATGCATTAAAAATAGGTTGCACCAGTTTAATTAAGGTAAGTTTAAATGTCTCCTGAAATTAAACCAGTGCATATTTCTTTATAAGTGGCCAGTGAAAGTACTGAAGGCCTAAAGGCATGGTTGGGTTGTATAAATGGGAGACGCTGCAGTAAGTGAATGTGAAAGCACAGCAGTGCTTATGAAAAACAGTATTGAGTGTACGCAGGAGATTTATACATCAAAAATTGGCACAGCAAATGAGTACTGCTTTTATGGAATGCTACAGCTGAATTAAATTTGGACTTTTAACAAACATTTCTACCTGGAAATTTAATTAAAACATGGACTATTACTCAATTTGCTATTGCACAAAAATAAAGAATACTCATTTGGGTTGGAAAACCATCAGAATCTATGCAATATTACTTCGTTAAGAGCCTCACATTTTAATTTTATCAGAGACGACTCCATGCTTCCTTCACTTATGTGCCCTGAGCCTGGATTTCATTTGCGTACCCCTATCTCCACAATTTTTGTACAAGAATGGAAAGTTAGACATATGATTCTGCAACTAGTTCTGACTACAAAAAAAAGTTTTAGTACACATTTTTCCAACACTATGGCATTAAACTGGGTGTCTCCATAAAAACCACCCAGGAGGAAAACTTTATTGTTTTGTGACTTTAGAAGATAAAAACTAATTTTCCCACCAGAAGGGGAAAATGGCAAGTCATGATCTATATGACAGGTTTTGAAACTTAAAAAATTACCTACTTTTAAATACAGTTTTAAAGTACAGTTGTGGGTGGGTAATCTGTAAAACATGAATTCGTATTTCTTCCCGCTCACCTCTTCTTAATTGAGCCATTTCATATATATAAACACAGAGAATAAGGAAGTATAATAGAATATTTTATTTAATAAAACATGATGTATAGTGATTCACATTGGACTCCTTTCAAGTCAAGACGTGATGACATACATAAGAATGTATACAAACTTGTTGATGAAACTGGCTTTGGGCTTGCGCTTTTACATAGGGAATGAGACTTTCAGTAAAGTACAGAATCTCCAAACTTTTGTATTAATCCTTTTATTATAAAAATCTTTTTCAAATATTTACATGCTTTTCATCATAGAAAACGTATTTCTGAACATATTTGTTGCTCTTTCATTTTTAGGAGTTAAATATGTATAGAATAAAAAATTCAAAGAGACCACTGTGATCATCTCATTGGATCTCTTAAAATACAATCTTTCCTGAATTATTTTTTGTTTGAAATAGAGAATGTCTATTAGGAAAGTTAACTTCCAACCATGGTTTTAAAATTGCCTGTGAATTAAAATCCTCCACAAAACTTGTTAAGTTGCTGTTCAGTTATCAACACTGTTAAACCCTGTGCCCTGTTTCCAGACCAAGTTTTTCATGAATAACTCACTACGTAATAGAAGTACCGCTGCCATGTTAAGCTGCAGGGATAAATAAGAGTTCACATAGACAAGTATCTTTTTGTCAGCTAGGAAGTGAAAGCATTTAGAAAGAAGCACTGTTGCTTTGGTTTTTTTCTACTATGTGACAATGGGTTTCTTTCAAATACACACTTTCAGGGCATTCCAACATACAATGTAACTACCGTAAGTTTAAAATTAACAATAAAATGGTACTGACCAGGTTTAGATAAGACTTTGTGATAACTTCTTAAAATGAATTTGCAGAAGTCTACATATATAATTGAAATTCACTTTACACTCTAAAAATATTCTTTCAACTGCTGATTTTAAGCATGAATTAGAAATGATAAATTCCACAAATTGGAGAGCACAAAGATGGTTAGAGTAATCAACAGCTGTTCTAGAAATATTTCTAAGTTTAGTTTCATGTATTTCAGCTGCGATTGAAGTTTTTTATATATAGCTTATATAAATTTCAGAGCTTTTTAGGTTAATCGTAATTGTAAATACTCGTCTGCACTCACCTAGATAGGTCTTGATGGAGAGGCTTGGGACAATTTGACATCAAGAAGGTTCCAAATTAACCCCTTAAAAGTTTTCCAAGGAGGTACTTTACCTAGACTTTTTTCTTTTATTCATTCTGGCCAACTTCTCTCTTTTAGAAACTTTGGAAGTGCTAACACCTAAAAGCAAACTTGAGCAGTTTTCTGCTTGCATTCTCTTCTGAAATGCTCATCTACTGTGTCCCAAGCTCAAAGACATGTCCATTTCCATTTCCTTTTCCATTCCACCACACAACCTTAAAACCCTCATTCTATAAAAGCGAGTCTTTGACTGCAATTTTGAGAGAGGCAGATGATGGAAAACTTAGGAAGATGTTGGCCAGAAGCAAAGCCACATGAGTCTTTGGGGCCTGTGGTTGTATTTCAAGGTACTCCTCTTCCCCTTCTCTGTCCTCTGATGTCAGTATCGCGGCCCTCCCTGATACACCCTTTCTTCCTTCCCCTCACGGTGTCCTCTCTCCTCATCAGCCTCTTCCCTGCAACCTCCCCCAAAGCTTTTTACCCTCTTCCAAGAACCCTTCACATCTGAAGCTGATGCATCTCCTGTAAGGAGGCAGGAGCAGGAAAACCACGCGATACAGACTGTACCTGATCCTCTAGATTGTTATTAGGCTCTCCACCTGACGTTATTTTGCGATGGTTGAGAAGCAGCCAGAGACGAACCTCTAGTAGGAAGACCCACGCTCTCCTTCCTTGTAAGGGATCATATGTATCTTTTGTTATTTTTCTAAACAGTAGCTTTACTTTGAGCTGAGTTACAAACGCTGATTTTTCAACAGTGGTCTCCCATGGACTTGACATGGCCTCGTACATCCAGTCATTCACTGAAGATCTTTGTTCCGGATCTTTCAGGTAGTCCAGGACATGCTAGAAGCACATCACAGTAAAGCTTCCTACAGCCTCCAGTCCTCCGTGGCTTTACAGTCAGTTAAACTTGGGCATCAAGTTTCCCAAAGTCAAGCACAGCTCCTATTTAGAAGCATGCAGGCCCTTCCAGAAAAAGCTAGCTTGCTATTGTGTTTCAAAGCCCTATTCTGAACAAAATACTTGCTGAATCTTTGCAACATATTATTGTTCAGTTGGTGCAACAAAAGCTAAGTACCCTTTCCAGAAGTTAGTTTTTGATGCATGTAATTTTCTAGGCTGCAAATATAANGGGGGGGGGGGGGCACAGAGAGGGTGTTATGTTTTAACAGGCAAAGCCTCCAACAGGAAGCCTCATTTGTGATTTTTACGTAAGGTGTACAAGTTAAGTGCAATCCCGAAATCACAAAATTTTCTTTGTGCCTACTTGTACTAAAAGGGTATTTTTTCAGGATTAATTCCACGCTTTAGTCAAGATTTCATCAACAGTTGTGTTGCTTGGCAAGGTCTGACTATCTCAACACTGCCAACTGAGTAAAACGGAATGCCCCTTGAAATACAAACTGAACAGTTACCATCACCTAGACTGTTACAGCTCTCTGCGTGACTGGATCCTCAATTGCTTATTAGGGATCACAAGAATTTCGCATTCAATGCTAGGTGGCTTGGGCCTCTCTCAAAAGCACCCGAAAACCCCACATCACCCAACCTGCTTTCGCATCCCCCGGCGTTCCCGGGCCGCGGCGGGCTGGGGGTTTCCACCCTCCGCCGGCTCAGACTCCCGGGGCGCTGAGGGAGAGCCGCCGGCCCCGCACGCCACCCCTCAGCCAGGTAGGGGCAGCGCGACGAGGCACAGCCGAGCCCGACCTGCCGTGCGAGCCGCTGCGCCGCCGGGGAAGCCGCGTTCCACACGCCAGGCGGGCCGGAGCGCTCCGAACTCCCAGGCCGCTACACCGACTCCCCGGGAGGCCCAAATGGCCGCCCCCTCTCCTCAGCGGCGCGGCGCGGCGCGGCGCGGCGCCCCGCCCCCGGCCGCCAGTTCTCGCGAGATCATCTCCGCTCCCGGCATCCATTTCGCGGCTGGAGCGAGGGGGAGGCGGCTCTGAGGGAAGATGAAGGCGGCGGCCATGTTGGGAGCTTCAGGGCGCCGCTGGTGCGGGGAGTGCTGAGGGAGTCTGCGCAGGGAGAGCCGTCGCTGGGGGATCGGCGCAAGGTCGGGCTCGAAGCGGGAGGAGTAGAGCGCCTACTTACGACTCCGAGCCGGGCTTGCTTAGTCGCTCGTGCCCGGCTTCAGGAGCGCTCGGCAGGGGAGGAGGAGGAGGAGGGTGTCCCTGACCGAGGAGCCAGCACCATGAGCGGGGGGACGCCCTACATCGGGAGCAAGATCAGCCTTATCTCCAAGGCCGAGATCCGCTATGAAGGGATCTTGTACACTATCGACACCGAAAACTCCACTGTGGCACTGGCCAAGGGTAAGGAGCTGGCGGAGCAGAGGACTGGGCCCTGCCGGCCCGGGAGCGCCTCGGGGAGGGGGCGGGAGGGCAGCGGGACCGCCGTGCATGCGGCGGCGGAGTAGGGCCCGTCGGGGACCGAGCAGGAACCTGGAACCGCGGCAGAGTCGTCCGTGGCGAGGAGGAGGCCCGGGGTGCGAGGGGGAGGCCTACAGCGGCCCAGCGGCAGCTGCGGGGGGGCTTGGCCGAGCTTTGGCAGGAGCCCGCGTAGTTTCGGCCGGAGGCGCGTCCTCCCGCCATCCTCCCCGACGGAGCGTCCGCGGGGGGGCTGTGGCGGCCCGCCAGGCTGAACGGCGGAGGTGGAAGCGAGCAAGGGGCCGGGAGAGCGGCGGAGGGCCCCGCTCCCCCNGGGGCCCCCCCCCCCCCCCCCCCCCCCCTCCCCGGGAGCGGCCCGGACAGCCCGGAGCGGCCGCGGAAAGGAGCAGGGAACGTTACCTAGCGAGGGGCTGCCAAAGGGAGTCCTGCACAAAGTGTGAAACCTTTAGCCGTGGAAGCGGTCCAGAGTTAGTGCGTAAAAGGGAGTAGGAGGGGGAGGCTGGAAAGAGGATTTCTTTGCATCGTAAGAATTCCAGACGTGCAGGGCTGCGTACGACTGAACTCGTCTGCATTTTGGGGTAGGAGACAGCTCGGGTCGAAAGCGGATGCTGTGGGTGCTAGGTTATCAACAAAGAAGGCTGATCGTGAGCTCTTCGTTTCGGAGGTAGCTGTACGGCACTGTATAAATCGAAATTGAGTACAGACGCCGGCGTGAGAATTTATTGGCCGGAGAATATGTGTGTGTGTGTATATAAGAAAGTTAGGAAGATATGTTTACTGAGAAGAGAGTCAAAGGCAGGGGGGTAAAAAAGAGGATCTTTGAAACTGGGCATCAGAAGGACTTTACTGTTTCTTGTGCGTGATAATGCGCTCTCAACACGAGTATATTAGCCGTGGCAGTGAATGTGCAGTAAAACATTAAGTCAGAATTTTTAATAACTTCTTTATAATAGAGTCTGCAAAACTCAGTGGTATTTTACTTTATACTTCTTGACTCTGTAAAGTATTGCTAAATAATCTAAATGCATACATAAAAGCAGTGAGTTTATCCAGCTATTAGGTAAGGAGAAAAATTGCTCCTTGTGGAAATTAAATATTTGGGATTAAAAGTATTCCAAACCTCAGTTCCTGTTTGATATGATACGCTTAGCATTCTAGCATAATGACAGTCTGTTATGTTTTACATAGTTGGTGTGTATAATAGTTGGTCTGTGGAGTTGATACTTTTCACCTCACATTGGCCTTTTGGTAATTCTTGTTTGTGTGCCATGTCACTTTAAGACCCCCTCCCCACCCCTGATAATTATTATTTAAGAAATAAATGGCTTTGTTTTGTAAATTCTTATATGTGTGCTTTGAAACATCTTATAGTAGGCTTGGTCCCAGGCTTGCAGAGCTCATTTATGGGGCATTTAACTTCCATGATGTGATTTTTACTTATTTCTAAAGACGTCTTTAGGTTAAACTACCTTGCTGGAATTGCATTATCCGTTTAAAAAGGACAGCTAGTACTTGTTTATATGAGAAAAAGATGAGCACTGTGATTAAGAAAGAAATGCTTAGAAATACCAGTTGCATGCTCTGATTGTTAAGATTGGTACAAAAGCACTTAGAAGAATCCTATCCTTGAGGAGCTTGTGATAGTCTTGCCCTAAATTAGACAGTGTTGATGCTGACCACGCTGATTTTGCATGACTTCTCAACAGTGGTTAAGTCATGTTATGGCGTATCTGCCAAAGTGTACGTATTTAAGATAGATCAAACTACAGTTACAAATCTAATCTACTCTCTTTCTCATCAGAAATGTAAATCTAAACCATTACATTTGCTTTAATAAAACTTGGCTGAGTTAGCTGAAGAATGTGTGTTTTGTAATATAGTGTCATGATTCAGAAGAGAATAAACCAGTATTTCTAGGCTGCCTGGAACCAAAAATCTGGAGATTAATCTGTAAGCTGATAACTATATTAGACTGTAAAACAGTTCACTGTGCTCATGAACAAAATGCTCAACTCTAGAGTATTCAAGTTTCTGAATAAATGAAGGTTTAGGTCATGTGAATGTGGTATGATAGCATATATGTAAGGTGAAAAGTGTCGTTAATCATGGCCAGGTCTGTATGTGAAAGAAGCAGATCTTCCTTCTGAACTCTCTGTAGCTGTAAATATGTTGATCCTGTAATAGTTATCTCTTCTTCCTCTGGTGAACCCAGAAGTCAAAACAGAACTGTTTACCATGGGTCTTTACCACAAATGTCAAATTTTCTGCCTGAAAAAGAGACAAAAAAAGCCCCAAAAGATGACTTGATGCTTTCAGTTGCTCCGCTGTGTACCTGGCTTCATGTGACTGTTACCTGGGTTGAGTCTATCGTTATTTGTTTCCTAACTGAAATCACTGAAATTGTTTGTGATAAAAAGTGCGAAAGTAGGTAGAGTCTGTTCTTGAATAACTACAGATTTGCCTAACAGTAGGACTTCAGTGGGCTAAACTGAAGCCTGAGTTTAATCTTGTGAAGTTGTACATGTGGAATGTCTTAATTTATCTTAAATCTTCCTAGGTTGTAGACAGAAATAAGATTTTTGCGTTGCCAACGAGATCCTGATCATAGTCTTAGGTTACTGAGGGGCAGTATCCTATAGTTCTCTAATCAGCATTTTATTTACAAAGCTGTGATCCTTTCACTAGCAAAAGTTGTAGCCTCTGTCTCATGAGTTGAACAGCAACTGTTCAGATATTGAGTGTAACGTTTTTATTCTAAGCTGGTGTCTGATAAGGGAAAGCAATGCACCCTTTCACAAAGTGTTAAAGTGTATTGTTACTTAAATAACAATGAAAACTCCCATCTATATCAGATTCCAAATATTAAGCAAGCTATACAGTTATTTGAGGTTTTTGTATATTATTGGTACATATAGTTTTTTTGGATTGCCAGCTTTTCAGAGCTAGTGTTTGGAACAAAACCCCACCCACTCTTATTCTCAAATTCCAAGTTAAATTAACTCGGAACGTCCTTTTACTTCATACTTCTAATTCAATCTTGATTTTTATTTTTTAATTTTTTTTTAAACATCATTAAGTCCAGCCAATTTAAGAATAGGTGTTTGTAAGCCACGGTTAGGAGCAAAATTTTCTCACTGTGAAGTGATTGCTGCCCTGCCTGGGAGCACTTGTAGAATAATCATGACTGATGGTGCTTGACCTTACATGTTGTGGCATTAAAATATATAGCTTGACTTCTGATTAACAAAGTATTTTTGTGTTCACCAACAGGTAATAATTTCTGTTAACTGATAGGGAAAGTTGAAATGTTTTCTTTGGATGCCATAGGAGTATAATATAGCAACATGCATTAAAATATAGTATAGTAGTAACATTGAAGTCAGTCAAAATCTGTACCAAAATTTGCTTGCAGCACTTTAATATGAAATTGATGGAACTACTTGGGCATAAAGTCACATACATGAATCCTGTTAGGCTCCGCAGTGTTAGTTTCTTTCTAGCTAGCTGCTTAAGGGTATTTACGCTGACAAAAAATCAGTTTGCGTTTAACATCTGATGGTTGCCTTTTTGTTTGCTAGGGCCAGTTTAGCTCATTTAAAAAACCAAAATAGCAAAAAACTTAAATTGTCAAGGTAAGATGAAACGGATTTACCATAGTCCTGGTAAGTGTTATAAGATTATGTTATCTTTCACATGCTTATTTTCATTTCCTCTCACTCTTCAGTATCTTGCTATATATGAACCACTGCACCTTGTTCTGGAGGAAGGATGTAGTCCAAGGAAATACCCCAAGAGACAGAGCTGGATAGAGCTCTAAGACTGCTGCTGCTCCAATACCTTGTCTTTTTGATACTCTGGCAACTTAGTATTTCTGATTATGCAAAACTATGGTAAAAGCTATCTCTTTCTAAAATCCTATTGTATTGGCCACCTTTAATATTAGACTTTTTACTTTAATGAGCTCAGATAATGTTAAATCCTAATCCAGGCTAGGAAAGAAGAAACTGTAAAGATAGCTATCCCTTTGCAAAATATTAAAAGTAACATTCAACTCTTTTATGTTATACTGCTATCTGAAGGACCTAATTGGGATAGACACTGCAAAAACATTGAGTAGCCCTTATACTAAACTGCTTTCTCATATCGCCGCACATGCAGTTCTGGTTCCTTGTTTTAGAAGGAAATTAGCCTCAGGGATGGTTATTTTTGTTGCTGTGGGGTGAGGGGGGAAGATTGAACCCCAAAGCAGAGGAGTTTGCCTACCCCTATACAGCAGAGCTAATTTTCATTGGACAAATTTGTCTTTATATTTGCACAAAGTTGCACTAAACCCAGTTTGGTTTGGGGCAATGAAGAGGTAGAGAAAAAACCCAAACTCTTAGTAGCAACTTTTGATGTGTTTTATTGCAAAACCATTGACGACCTTATCAGTGTCTTGATGTAGTTGCATAGGCAGCTGAATGTCTTAAAGATTAATTCTGATTTTTCGTACGGAGAATACTTGGTTTTGATGTCTTCGTAGTTTTATGATGGGGAGAAAGACAAATTCTTTTTGACATACAGTAAAATCCCTTTGCCTCTTATAAGGTGTCATTAGATGAAAGTTAGGTTGTTCACTTTTTTTGATTGGTTTAGAATGGAAAAAGGTAGTTGCCAGGTGTTAAAACTGTTCCTATATGTGTCTTGTGATGTTGATGTTAATAGGAAAATATTTATCCATGCAGCATATCTCTGACTTAAAAGAGAAGTACTTTGAAAGCAGATTTCTTCCACAGTTCATCAGATTTTTATTTCTGTCTAAAAGTGAGATGGGATCCTCTCGTTCACTACCCTTTTTGTGGTGTTGCTGCTGCTTAGTTCCTTCAGTTTAGGTAGAAAGTAAAATACTTCAGTAACTTACTGATCACACACTGGCCGTTTTTGTGCACCTTTGTAGACAAAATGGCTACGAGAGCAACCATTTCAGTGTGGGACAGAGAGAACCCATACAAAATCCGCTTTGGTTATACTTACCAAGACAGCAGGTCAAATGAAGGGCCAAGGTAATTTACTAGTTATCTGAAAAATAGACTATAGGATGGCCAGAAAGTGAAGTTGGATCCGCAGTCAAGACAGTGAAATAGAAAGGTGTGATGAATAAAAAGCAACAGAATGAACTACAGTAATACACATGACCAATTCATATTGTTGTTAAGCTATTCTGTATTACTTTGAGTTAATTTCTGTAAATCCTTTAGCTTCAGATATCGTTTTTTCCTGTAGAGGAAGAAGAGAAGACATTTATCTTAAAAGATTGACATTCACTTAACAGCATATGTCTTTCTACAGCGCTTACATTTTATAGTACCATTCAGAGCAGACTTTCAGATGCAGAGAAATAGAAAAGTTGATTAAACTCAGCTCAGTAGATGATATAAGTATGAACAAAATAATTGTAACCACTTAATGTTATTTTTCATTGTAGTGTGGAGTTGATCTCTACCCTGAGTTGTCCTTCTCAAAAAGATTTGTAATATTTGACTGATAAGCTCTGTTTATGTAGTACAAGAAGCAACAGTGATGGAAGATGGTTGGTGCAGTCTGAGAAATTACTCAGTATCACTTTATACAGTTCTACAGGAAACTGCTTTTCTTGAGTAATGGTTTTATGGCTGCAAATAAGTGCCTAATGGTGTCTCCAAATTGTTGATGCATCTGAAAATGGAGGGAAAACTAATTCTGGTTTCTCAGCATAACCTGTAGAACCTTACAAAGCAAATGAAAACCTTAAAAGGCTAGAGCAAAGACAGTCATGAGGGATTGTTAAAGCAGCTGCAAGTTGACATTCAGTAGAATGTGACTGTCATTATTTATTTTCTTTTCTTCTCTGGTTTGAATTCATTGTTTAGTTTTTGCTTACAAAAATCTAGCTCTTGGAGACATAGCTCTTCTTCAGATTTTTTGTTTGTTTCATTTTTTTTTTATTCACCTAGGGTTGGCGGTCTTATGGTGAGGAAAGGTCTTGGAGAGCATAGTGAAAATAAAGTGATTATATGTAGTGCAAAGGGAAAAGCATGATAAGCTTCATCACTATGCAGTCTGAAAACTGTTGGAATTCAGCTGAGTACGTACCAGTAATTTTAACGTCTTGGTATGTTGCACAGTCTGCAGGCCTACTTCAGAAGATAGTTATGCCCCAGTGAGTTTACTTAATTTGACAAGAGATCATATGAAGTTTACACCAGCACAAAGAATGCATTTTGCTTAGTGAAAATTGTCTATACATACCACAGAATTCCTAATTTTTATTTAAATCTTGATTCAGACCTTGAATCTATTGAGAAATAGTTTGCTTTTGGTAATTATTAATATTCTAGTTTCCAGTAGTATTAGCATAATTTTTTTCCTGATTTGCAAGTGCAGAACATGAAGTATATAAACTCATGTAGTCCTTGATTCACAGGACTGACTTAACAGCCTTTATTGGTGTTCTTGTTGCTGTAATACCCAGAAAAAACTGCTTTGCTGCTTCCCATTATCCTCACAAAATGGTCGAAATACTCAACATGTGAGCGATAGCATAAGTGGTGTCTCAGTAAGGAATAAAAGAGGTGTCTTTCTGCTTGATTTTTAACTGAAATTTGTAAGATCAAATTACTTGTTTATGTCTGAGCAGTTGATAATGGCAAAGAATACGCTGCTTATTTAGTAAGTTTTTTTTCTCAACAAAATTTTATTTTTTTTATTTAAAGCTGTTGGTGTCTGTAGTGTATTTGAAACTTTTTTGTTGAATGTGGCTGGTTTTATTTTTTTTTTCTCCCTTCCCAATTTTGCAGTTCGCTCCTTTGGTACAGAAGATAGACCAACTGATAGACCTATACCACCTCGTGATGAAGTCTTCGAGTATATTATATTCCGTGGCAGTGACATTAAAGATCTAACTGTCTGTGAGCCACCAAAGCCTCAGTGCTCTTTGCCACAGGACCCTGCTATTGTTCAGGTAAGTTAAAACATATTTTAACATGTTTGTTGCTGAAGGTATAAGCTGGTAGCTTTAAGCGCTCTCTGATTGTTTAAAAATTAAAAAGTCTGTTGCTGTAAACTTAACAATCCAATGTAAAGAACTGTGGAAAGATTTTCCTCTTTTGAACGGTGTCTTTAACTGGGCAAATCAAGGTTGAAATCTTAACTCGAGCATAATGCACTGGATACCAAAGCTGCCCATTTTTCAAAAACAGCTAATGACTTTTGGTAGACCTGGATGCCTTTTTTGAAAGGTACTTGGCTTAGGAGCACAGGTATGCAAGACTTCTTGGAAAGGTCAGACTTATACTAAGTTGAATGGAGTAAATGCTGAAACCTCTCCAAATCACTAGTGATTTTTTTTTTACTTTTGTAAAAAGTTTGTTTGTCTGTTTACTTTGTTTTCGTTTGGATTTTAATTTTCAATCTTTTTTTTATGACTGTCTTTAAAAGTGTTTCATCTAGTTACGTGTTTTTAAAAAGGCTTCATACTAAAGGACAGTTATTTGAAAAGGAAATACTTGGTTGCTGAAGGGAAAGCAACTTAAAACTTGAAGCCTTTGGGGTTAGGTAATCTGTTATTTCATAGTAAACGTACTGACAGAGCTAATTATTTTTGATCTCTGAAATTTGTTGGGTTGTTGATTGTGCTTGTGGGGTGTCTTAAAATCATCCCTGAGAGCAAGATGGAAGTTCTTGGTTCAAATGGAACTTGATAATTCCATGTAAGTGTTTACATTTCTAACGTTTCACTGTTCCATAAGATAAAACTCTTGATACTTCCTTAAAAGTACTCTTGCAATCCTCTAAGGTCTTTTGCTAAATTTAGTGCAACTCCTTCTGACAGTGCTTGTTGAGAGCTGTGAAACTGAATTACTGCTAACCCCAGTAATAGTAATAACCCCACCATGTGGGTTCATGTGGGTTTGGAAACTTCAGGGAAAAACATAGGACATTTTCCAAGTTTGCCAACAAAAGCTTAGACACGTGTTTGACAAGAGAGTCTAGTATCTGAGGTTCTAGGGAAAACGTTGCAAAATGTTATGGTACTGTTTTTCACAAGTTTGTGATATTGGAAGGGTAAAAGTACTTTCTAAGCTGTATACGTACTTGTGAAAATGTTTTCTGCTAACTCTTGTCTGTTTTGAGTTTTCATTCAGAGTAATCTCTGTAATTCACTGTTTTTGTGCTGTCTTTGCTTGCATGTTAAAGTGGTTAAATTCTTGATAACTTGATAAAGAAACAACTTTATGAATGTTAAGGTCTTTTATACGTATTAGCCACAGTGGTGGTGTTAGGGTAAATTTAACAAGTAGTTTTAGAGTTTCTGCATTTCTTGCCAGGCAGAACTCTTTCCTGCCTTTTGTGTAAACATGAATTTCTGCAAGTGTGTTTTTTCTTTAGTCTTCACTAGGATCTTCGACTACATCTTCATTCCAGTCTGTGGGGTCCTATGGTCCTTTTGGCAGAATGCCTGCATACAGTCAGTTTAGTCCAAGCCCGCTGGTGGGGCAGCAGTTTGGCGCTGTCGGAGTTGGTATGTTCATTTTTATAATTTGGTGTTTTCCTATAAGTGAAGTTGCAGGTGTGTGCATAGACAGTAATCAGTGCTTATAATTCCATCTTATACTAAGGGCAGATGCAAAGTCTTCAGTCTGTATCAGTCCCACACTTTAGCTCAAAAGTAGAGTTTTTCATAGCCTTTGCAGCTCAAATCAAAGCAATTACGATTGAGAACTAAACACTCTGTCTCAGAGGGACGAGTGGGTAAAGGTTCCTGAATTCATTCATTCTTTTTCATGTATTTTCATAACATTCGTTATGTATTCATTATATTTCACAAGTAGTGTAGGGGCAGCTCCTCCACAAAAGGCCCTGTCTGTAGCTGTGCTGTGGACATCTGGTATCCCAGGTTGACCAGGTGGTGTGTGCCTTAACCAAGGGTTTGGATTGTTCAGCAGTCTGTGTGCCAGCACAGCCCTCCAGCTAAGCACGAAATGTTAGCTTGGCATGGAGTACATGCTTGAAGTATTTGTGAGCTGCATGGGTTAGTTGCTCCTTTATGCTGCAGATGCGCTCTGAGACTCACCAACCAACTTTCATTCCTCCCTTGAATCAAGTTTCTTATTTCACCTGAAAGGTTTTTCACATAGGAACTTAACATTCTTGTAATTGTTATGGTGACAGTGTTACTCCTGATTCTGAAAATGTTAGCCATGTGAAAGGAAGGCTGTAGAATTGGCTATAACTTGGTATCCGTTAGTAAGATGCGACAGTCATATTTTTGTTTAAAAGATGTTAAGTGGAAATATATATAGTAACAGTTGTTTATTACTCTGTAAGATGCTGCCGTGACTATGCTATGTTAATACTTGTGATACTAAAGTTAGCAGTGCTCTTTTATTTTTCTTTTTTTGATAAAAAGCATCAGGATATTGCAGTCTTAGCAACTTACTACGAATACATACATTGCGTTAAACTTGAAGTGTGTGGGAATGGTGGACTTAGGTGTATTCTAGAGTAATTGCCTAATATGGCTTCATTAATCCTTTAGTACTAAATAAATAAATAAATAAAAAAGAAACAAGAAGGTCTAACCCAGGTTTTAAAACTATATTGTTTCTTTCAAAGCAGGAGGTTCTTTGACATCTTTTGGAACAGACTCTTCAGCTAGTGCTAGCATGTCCCAAAGCACTGCAGTTGGTTCTGCATTTACAACAGATGCAAGATCACTAAAAACACAGATGTCTCAAGGTAAATCTTTTTGAATAACTCTTTGATCTTTTTTGACCAGTCGTGCCCCTGTGATTTAGGCGGTTGCCAGAAATGCTAACCAAACAGCTGAATTCTGTCATGAAAACACCCAATACTAAAACCAGAAAGTACTGAGAGTCTTCATGCTTGCTCTGAAAATGAGTTTTCCTACATCTCAGCATGCTGCATAGGTAACTGTTAGCAACACTTTTGTTGTTACCCTTAAAGCATCTATATTGAGAGGTAGGACTTACTTTACTTGAATAATGTTAGCAAATAGGTGCATATGGAAACTCAATAACTGGTTTTATTGATAGCATGACAAAACTCAAGATACTTCATGCTGATGTATTTGGCAGGTCCTTCAGCCTACAATTTTAAAATCTTTATTTCTAATGGTATTTTTTTTGTTAATGTATGTTTATATAAATAATATTAAGAGCAGACCTGATTGCCTGTAGAGATAGCTGACTTAACTGTCATGTTACTTAATAGTAATGGCATCTGCATGGGTAATTTGTGTAATACTGGAAAAAGAAAATAGACTCAAACCCAAAATTCTTGATGCTTTTTGAGTGGCAAAGAAGAAAATAAATGTTGAGCGCCTTCAGCCTCACTTCTCATGCAAATGTGTTAAGATTGCTCCTCAAAATCCTAAAGGTGTTACTTCCTGCTCTTCTACTCTTCATTGCTGCGACTAAAATTGCGTACTAAGATATATTCCTAATGCTATTTTTAAGTTTATGCAGTTATGTTAAAAGGCTAGTATCACTTTACTTGCAGCAAACAGGTTTTTTGCTAATTGTAGTTGAGATTTGTATACCAGTTAGGAGTGCTTTCTAGGATTGGTTGAGTGGATTACCAAAATAGCTTCTACTTTGTTGCATTAACTGAAGGGGGGAAAAGACGTACGCTGAGCATTTACTGTTTCTCTGTTGAAAGAGCGACTTGTTTTTCTATAGGTGAAATTAAAACCTGTATGATTCTCAGACTTAATGTATGACACATGCTCCAGATGAACGTACTTTCTGCCACAAAATTTCCTGTGGGGCACCAACAAGTTTTTTCTGTGTCTGCTTTTAAAAATACTTGTCATTTTTGTAGATCATAAGTGTGGTGTGGTTGGGGTTTTTTGATTATTTTTTTTTCCTCTTCTTTTGTTTAGCTTTTTTTATGGGAGACAACGTTATCCTTTTCTTCTACTTACTGGGACTTGAGTCTTAGTCTAATTTCTTAGTAGATTTACTTCTAAGGTTTCATCATAAACTTGTCTGGCTGGATCAAATGTCTCCATTCTAAAACATGCTTCTGGCTCCAGTCACTCATGCTGCAAATTGAAATGTATGAACAGCACTTTGTGGGGAAGCTTTCGTAGCTCCTTTATCGGCATTATGCCTGGCACTGGCTGTCACTGTTCATTTATTTTGTGGTGATCATACAACAGAGTGTGCTAGATGAAATGAAATTTCAGTATCGTAACTGTATCTTTGGCTTTGGGAGCAGTCACTTTCCACTTGGCTTTCCAGGGAGGCAGAAGGAGTATTTTTACCTCCAGTCAATCAAAAAATTTCATTCCACAGCTAAATGCACATCGTGGATGGGTTGGTAGGGATTAATTGTCCTACCCATTTTTTTCTTTTAGACTGGGGGAAGGGGAATTGCTAAATATCCTTCATTCTGGATTAGTGGATCTGAGGGTGCAGAAATATTTATTTCTTCTTTGGACACAGCTGTCTTGACTGGTAAGGCAGATAAACCTGTCAGTCTAGATCGGTTGAGACCAGTAATTCAAATTTGTGGAAGAGAAACAACTCTTTGGGGTTTTGTTTTGGTTTTTTTCCCAGGTCGTTCAAGCCCTCAGATAGATCATTTGAGAAGGAGCCCCACCATGGAACAAGCAGTACAAACAGCTTCAGCCCACTTGCCCACTCCGGCGCCAGTTGGGAGGAGGAGTCCTGTACCAGCCAGACCTTTGGTGTCTGCTAGCCAAAAATCGTTAGAGAGTCAAGAGCACAGACGAGGTAGCTTTGGATAATTTTCACATGGCTTATTTTCTTCCACACAACTATGAAGTGCTCTTTTTAAGGATAATGTGTAGGAATTTTCCTGCTGTCCATTACTATTAGACTGGCCAGCAGAGACCTGAATTATATATATTTGTTTTTAAAGCCAAGCATATATTCTGAATTTTTTTTCCTTTTGTGCAGTTAAACTTGTTGTTCACTTTTATAGGTTTGGATTTTTTTTGAAATCTGAACTATATAACTATATACAAAAGTATGATCAAAAATACCTAATTGGATAAACAAATCATTTTTTTATTTCCAACTTTAGCTGAAGCACACAAGGTTTCAAGATCAGAAAATGAACTCAGAAATGAAAACAAACGACAAATTGGTAAATCTTGTTTTGAGAAATAGCTATCATTGTTTTCAGACTTCATTACGTTTTTTAAAAGTCTGCTAAAATACAGCATTGTGTGTAGTTTGCAAAGTGCTAGGACTTTGTTTCTAACGTCCAGAAATCTTGCAGTTCAGATTACGGTAATAAAGAAAATGTGTATTTAGAATGTTTTCATGTAATTGTTTCTAATGGGTAACAATAACTTAGCATTGAGTCAGAGTAATACAAGCACAAAAAGTCAATGTTAAAGAGAAAATCTCTTCTGGTTGCTCTATATTAGGCGATTTGAATAAAAATGCAAAACCAAGCAGTATTCATGGATTTATAAACACAATAGCATGAAATAAAAACCTGTTACCTTTCTACGAAAATATGTGACTGAAAAGCCACCAACATTTTAACTCTTCTTCAGAAAGCTTTTAATGACTTCCAGAAAGTCATCTAGTACCCAAGTTTAGTACTATTATGCTTTCTGTGTCACTGCCATAATTATTGTAAGTGAATTTACAAATTACAAGCTGCTCCAACAGGACTTTTAACGACAGAAGTGCAGGAAGAGGATGCATGAAGTCTGAAACTGTTACCCCAGGAATTAAAAAAAACAAAACAAAACAAAAACAAAACCAAAAAAAAAAACCAAAAACAAAAAAAAACCACAAAAAACATACCCAAAAAACCAACCACCACCACTACCCTCAAAGAAAAACCAATCCACAAAACAAAACCAAAGAGAATTTCCCTCTTTTCAGTTCCAGGTGGACCTTCAGCACGGAGAGGCCGAGGAGGTCACAGAGGAGGCCGAGGAAGATTTGGTATTAGGAGGGATGGTCCAATGAAGTTTGAGAAGGACTTTGACTTTGAAAGTGCAAATGCACAATTCAACAAGGAGGAAATTGATCGAGAATTTCATAATAAACTTAAACTAAAAGGTAAAACAATTTTTGCTTTAGATTTCAGCATGGAAAAACTGTATTTTGCTGTTTTAATGCTACCTTGGAGAACAACTTTTAAAAGGCATATTGTAAGAAGTCTTGTTTTCAGTAATTATAAAAACTAAAAAAAAAATAATAAAATCAATGAGCAAGTAAACTGAGATCATCTGTCTAGTTAATTTAATACTTGGGTCAACATTCAAGTTTTGAAAGAACTTTAACTAGCAAATACCGTATATCATGTTCTGGCAAGTCTGGCTAAAAATGCAGATTACTTGAGCAGAAGTCCCAATAGTGTGAATTTACTTTTGAGTTCTGGAAAAGATGCAATAAAAGAAACCCCATATTTTATGTTTTCAATTATTAATAGACCAAAAGCAACCACAAAAACATGAGTTTGGGATCAGAACTTTGCCGGAGGATGCACGAGAGTTTCCATTTAAGAATGTTTCTATCATTTCTTTGCTTTTATCCTTTTCCAAAGAAACACAGTAGTAGTTCAGATCCATACTGCCAGCGCTTTAGTTTTGTTTCCGAGCAGGCTTCTGTTTTAATTACCTCATTCTCTTGTGACCAGCCACCTGTTCCTTACACTGCTGCTATTTTTGGACGAAATTGTTACAGGTTAATATAGGGAGTTCCCTATTTCAGTAAATGATTGGGTAAAAGGTGGAAAACAAAAGGTATGAATAAATGGTCAGATTTCAGTGTAGAGAAAAAACACCAGTAGAGTCCCATAGGAATTGCTCTTGAGTACTTGCCTGTTTTTCTGAACTGTTTTAAAATACTGTTGATACTAATTTTTTTCAGACCAATAAAGAGGAAAGGGAAAGATAACCATAAAGAGCTATAGAAATATTTTATGAGACAGAGTGGTAATTCTTGTGTGTGCGTGTTGTGGAAAAGTTGAGCTGGTTATCTGAAGTTTATCCTCAGCATCATGCGATCTAAGCTGTAAGCATTTAGGAATGAGACTGTAAGATCGTAAGCTGATGGTTCAACAGAACCGGCTATTCTCTTTCAGTACCAGTCAAAGCAGTAAGTTGAAGTTGAACTTCAGGCATTATCAGGAAAGAAATATATCATAAAATCAGTTCACAGCATAATATCCTGCATGCTGGCCCTGTGTCTCAAAGGAGATAGCAGCAAAGCCTGAAGACAAAGGGAGAAGGGTAACAGGGATGAGCAAAAACATGGAATGACTGAGCTTTTAAGTCTGGAAAGGAGGTAGGTAGGAGGTTATAAAATAGATGGCTATCAAATCCATGCTACCGCAGGGTTTTTTGCTAATTAAACCCACAGAGAATATAGAGGATATCAAACCTCCAGACAGCAGCAGCAAATACCCTAATTTTTGTGTCAAAGTACTTGACTTCCACATTAAATTTTGGAGGGGTTTTTGAGCATTCAGTGTAGGTTTGTCTGTCTGGGAATAAGTTAACAGTGCTTTTTTGTTTAGTATGATGGTCTGGAAGGCTTCTGTTTACTTTTATTTTCCAGAAGATAAACTTGAGAAACCAGAGAAGCCTGTGAATGGAGAAGACAAAGGTGACTCAGGTGTTGATACCCAAAATAGCGAAGGGAATGCGGATGAGGAAGATCCACTTGGACCCAACTGCTACTATGACAAAACCAAATCCTTCTTTGATAACATCTCCTGTGATGACAATAGGTACAGCCTGCAGGTGGAAGCTTGTTAGTCTTACTTATTGCCTGGTCATGTCGTAAGGTGGTGTCAGCTCTACTCATTCCAATCAACTCTGAATCGAAAGGAGTACAGCTTACTTCCACATGCAGGGGGCAAAAATAAAGCAGGAATATGAAGCACAAAATTTTTTTGTGGGCAAGTGCCATACATTAGTAGGAAGACATTTTCAAATGTTCTTTTAGAACCATGCTTCTAGAACTTAATGTACCTACTCCAGAATCTCCTTTCCAGATTTACTAAAGTGAGGGGTTTTGTTTTGCTACTAAATTACCGCTTTAGTTAAATCAATTATGACTGTGCTTTGGTAATGGTTTCTGAGTAGTTAATACTACTGGCCAAGACAGTTATTTAGTTTAATGGGAAGATGGCATTTCAGGAAAAGGAAAGCTTATCTTTTGCTGTTGCCTTTTTATTGGTCAAGATGATGCAGATTGCTGACCTATTTTGAATTATGGGGGAAGAGGGGGGATTGTTTTGTTGTGCTGCCGGCTGGATGAAATAACATCTGTAACTGCAAACGCTTACTTTCTGTTTCTTGTTTTGAATTGCAGACAGCTGTTAGCTGCTTATTTTATTTACGTGGTTCTGTGTGCAGAGTATACAGACTGTGTCTTTCTATATGGGACATTTTTGCAGCATTATTAATAGATAATTAATGCTACTGTAACACATCCCTTTTCATTGAATTAAATGAGTTGTGGCAGACATCTAGATTCTTGCAGAAGGGATAATTTGGAGATTTACAATGTGATTAAGGTATCTTCCTTCTGAAGTGTGTTTAAAACAATCCTTTTTCCCTTTGTGTGGCAGAGAGCGGCGACCCACCTGGGCTGAGGAAAGAAGATTAAATGCCGAGACCTTTGGAATACCACTGCGTCCCAATCGCGGCCGTGGAGGGTACAGAGGCAGAGGGGGAATTGGCTTCCGAGGTGGAAGAGGGCGAGGAGGTGGAAGAGGTGGCTTCACCGCCCCCCGAGGATTCCGTGGTGGATTCAGAGGCGGTCGTGGAGGCAGGGAGTTTGCTGACTTTGAATATAGGGTAAAATACATTTAATCTTACTAGGACCTGATCCACTGCTCTTGGAAACTAGTGGTAAAAAAAATTCCTGCTTTTAGATTTCATGTTGAACTAGAATTTCTTGAATAGTATTTTGCAGATACTGTGAGCTACTTAATTGGAAGTCCATTAATGCAGAAATATTAATTACATAGCATCATTTTACTATCAACAGCAACTAAAACGAAACGCTACCTTTCTTCACATGCCCTAAATACTTGTTCTGTAGCTGGAATTGAGGAGGAAAAAAAAAAGTGAAAGAAATAAAAGTTGTGCAGGTCTAATACAAGTGTTAGAAATGTGAATTGCAAGCGTTTTTCTAAGCAATACTGTAAAATGTAAAGATTGAGAGGGAGTAATTGAACTTGCTTCTACTGTGCAACAAACTCTTTTGAATTCTTTGTGACTGAGTTGGCACAAAGCCTATAGACTTCTAAGATCCTATATAACCCCTAAAATAGAATAATTGAAGTTCCTTAAGCATAGCAATGACCTTGTGCAAAAAGGAAGATAAAAAAATATTTGAGTTCTATAAGGTCCTGTTACACAACTCTTTTTTAACTATAACTTTACATAGTTACATCCAATAGCTGTTGGGAAAGCTAAGGCAGGATTGACGTCTTTCGGCCAATCGTTCAGTAAAAAGGAACTGTGGGAGATAGGGCATAAAAGCCTCAAAAAAACAGATGGATGTCCATCCCATAGAGAAAGTGTTTTTAAATTATTAAAATAAGTACTGCTACTTTATTTTTAGTTAAATAGTACTGAAGCTTAAAGTTCCTTTACACGGTGGCTTGCACATAACACTTAAGTCTGCTGACTGAAGTAACCTGATGTACAAACATCCTTTCACCATTGCATAAGCATAGAAATAGTAATTTGTTCTGCAAGAGCTATGATGGCTAAAAAGCAGAATCTTCCTTTACAGCAGAGTTATGCGAATAGTGTTGCAAAAGCAACAAATAAGACATCAGTTTCTGTGTTTGCTGTCGAAGAACTCAACTCTTCTTCCTACCAGCCATTCAGAGGAAGGACAAAGTTGGTTGTCAGCCCCAACTAGTAAAGCGATGTATTCTATGCTAGCGGTATCTTAGGGGCACTTCCTTTTTCTTGGAAACAACGTAAATTCTTCTCTTTATGAAAGTTCATTGATCATACAGGTTATGTGAATCAGCAGAGCTCAGTTGCTTGCAAATCCAAAATCTTTTAATAATTTCAGTGCAAGCTGGTTTTCTTGGCATTAAGCGTGTATAATCGACTCGAACGTTAGCTTGTTAAGGAACAAAAGTAATACTGGCGTACTGTTCAGAATCGGTAACAAATACAATTAACCAGATAGGTGCAAGTAAATGTAGGCTTTTACAATTCTGACTGCGACAGAGGAACTTTTTCTAGTAGTTTACTGCATGAGCAGTTAGAGTTTTGCAAAATAAAATCTTTGTTTTCTGTTGGAGGATGTAAATATTTTAAATTAAAAAAGAAATTGGGGGGAGAGCTTTTTTTTTAGTCACAGAAGACTTCTGACTGTCCCTCAGATATTCCATCGTTAGTTTGCAATAGTTAGTCCTGTGACTAAAGACATTTTTGGTAGCTGAGCATGAATTGAAATGAGGGGTTTGAAGATCAAAGATTTGAATTTCTGAATGAAAGAATTTCGCAGCCTTCTAGATAAGTAGGAGGCAGTGTGAAGAGCGAGGAGTCACGCCACGCGTCTGGTCGAAGTGACGAGCCGCTTCATTGAGCGTGTGCCGGGCTGAGGGCGTTCTGACCAGATGCTAACCTGGTCCCATGGGGAGGTCTCCTTTCTCATTGCGGAAGATGGGAAGCTCGCTGCATCTTCACCCAGTGCTGTTGCCCAGATGTGTTTGTGGGTTTTGTTTTGCAAAACTAATTTTAACATTCTACTGTTGTTCCCTCTAGAAAGACAACAAAGTTGCTGCATAGTCTACAAGAAAGCTGAAACCGGGTGAACGTCTAGATCTTCTTGATCCAGAGAATTAGTTTCAATCTCTGCAAAGAATGAAGTTAATTTGCTGTATACTTGTCACCAGCACTGGGATTTAACTATTTAATTTCAAAGGGGTGTAATGCAGTTACTTTTGAAAAATGGCCATCTTTGAAAACAGTGAGCATTAAATATATTTGAGACAGAAGGATAAGTAATTTCTTATGTATAGTTAATTATAAAGCAGTACTTCGATGGAGTTTAAGTATTTTTTCATCACTGAAAGGATTTTTCTTATTACTAAACTGTATTTGATAATTGCTTCAAGTTGTAAGGACAATTGTATGCAGAAGGCCGTCGATACTGTGAGTGTTTTGATCCACTGAAGGTTGTTTTTTGGAAATCCTGTAATATCCCTTTTGAGATAGTTGTACTTTTATCAACTAGGGTGCTGGACAGTAGGAAAACTTGCTTTGTCAGTCAAATATGTACACACAGTAAATACTGTTTCTTAGGCAAAGGAAACTTTTTATATAGTTGTAAAATTCCATTATATCCCATTGCCAAAGAAACATTACAAACTTTGTATAGCTGTATAAAAAGCAACTAATTTTTTAAAGAATAAACATTTTTAAGTCGGCAAACATACTGTGTTATTGCAAAAATTGATATGCTGAAGAACACTGAATTAGTTGGTTTTTTCTTTAGCAGCTTTTCAGGCTTAAATGTTTGATTTTATATTTGGACTCTAATGAAGATTTGAAAATGTTCTTCCATTACACAAAACTGGATACACTCTTCACTTCTCTCGCAAGAATTTGATTTTGTAGTTTCTGGCATATCACAGGATTTGACCAAATTAAGGAGATATTTTCAAATAAGGAGAAAATAAATTTTCGTATGTCAAAACTTGCAATTAATTTTACTTAGTGATAAATATTAACTTTTTTTTAATAATGGACCGGGCACACGAGTTAGTGAATCTCCTGGAACGCCTGGGACAAAAGTATGTCTCCATTTGTCAATTCTTGAAATGTTAACTTTGTTGTAATACCTGTAGGCATAAGCGATTTAAAGAATTCTTAGTGTTTGAAGTTGTTTGCATTTTGATAGACCATAGCTTGGAGACAGTGGGACTCTGCTTCTCAGACCATGAATTCACAAATGACATAGTATGGACTTTTTTTTGCCAATTCTGAATAACTAGTTACAACTTTTTGATATGCTGAAATAGAAACCTGGTCATTTGTGTCTGTATATGTATATGAAGGCCACAGGAATAAAGGGATCCAAAGATTAAAACATTTTGATCTAATTTGCTGATTTATTTTTTATTTTTTACTTTATCTTCAAAATGTTCAGTGGTGATAAAGGATGTGGAAAACTGCACTGTTGGAAAATCGGAATATTTAAAAGTGGTTGATAGAATCTTAATTTTATAACTTTTGTATAGCACTACAAGGAAGTATTTTGTAATTGGTTTCCTTATTAAGGTCAAGTAGGAGTTAGGTGATATTGTTTAGTAATGTTTTCTGCATGTTAACAACACACCCTCATTCTGAACCGCCGCTGAGGTGTCTGACCGTAGAGGCAGGCGCTGCCCTGTCGCGATAACCCTGCGTACGGCGCGAGGTGTCCCTGCCCTCCGGCGTTAACCGCCAGCCCTCGTACGGCGCGGAGGGGACGGCCGCCCCGCGGGGGGCGCGGCGGAGCGGGGCGGGGCGGGGGCCCGGGGGAGCAGCACCGTCTGTGCCTCGCGCCACCCACGCCAGGCTTGCGCTCGCTCTCTTTATTTTTTTTTTTTAATTTTATTTTAAACCAGAATAAACCGTTCAATAAAAACAGGCTTTTTGAGGTTATTTCCATCTCCCGGGGGCTCGGTTAGGCCCGGGGGGGGGGGGGGGGGGGGGGGCAGTAAGTAGGGCCCCCCCCGGCCCGGGTGGGGCTAAACGTGCTGCGGCGGCGGTTCCCGTCAGCCTTTGCGCGGGGCGGCGGCGGCGGCGCCATGTCGGTGGCGTTCGTGCCGGAGCGGCTGCGCGGGAAAGCTGAGGTGAACCAGGAGACGCTGCAGCGGGTGAGCGCGGGCGCGAGGGGCCGCGGCGGGAAGAGGGGGGCGGCGGTGGTACGGGCTCCTCTGCCGGCTCGGCTGAGGTAAAGCCGGCCCTGCCCCGGCGCGGGCGTGAGGCGGGCGGTGACGGCGCGCTCCTGTGCCCTAGTTGCTGGAGGAGAACGACCAGCTGATCCGGTGCATCGTGGAGTACCAGAGCAAGGGCCGGGCCACCGACTGCGTGCAGTAAGTGAGTCCCCGCGGGCGGGCTCCCATCCCGGCCGGGCCACTCGCCGCCTCCTCCGGGCCAAGGCGGAAGCCCGAGCGCTTCCCAGTCCCCGGGTCGCTGACGGGAGCGAAGCGCCGTTTCTGCGCTCCAGAGCTTTCCTGCCGCTGAAAAGAAAATTGTACTTCTTAGGAGGCGTCCCAAAAATTATTTCCACAGATCTGTAAAGCAAAAATGTCATATTCTGTATAGAATAATGCCTGCTCGTTTTTGTTCTGTGTTAATGTGAAAACCAGCTCTGTCGAGCAGGCTTTTCTCTTCCCCCCCCCCCGGTGCCTGTGAGACGCCGAGCAGCGTTCCCAGCCGAGGAGGCCGCCGGCCGGTGGCTGCGCAGCAGCTCCGCTCCTCAGCCTGGTCAGACCAGCCCGACAGCGGAGCTTTGCCACCTCCTGCCCCAGAGCTGCTCTCCGGCAGTGCTGCAGCTTTTCAGTATTGGTCATATAAAGATCTTAACGTGCACGTTTGCTATCATCAGAGTTGGTAAGTAGAAGGTACTTGGTTGGAGTGCGGTTCAGTGCAGTATATTAGAACAAAACCAGGATATGGAGGTGTTTTCCCTGAATTTTTTTAATTATTATTATTTTTAGTTTTCTGCTTCTTTCCCTAACAGCAAATATTGATCAGATTACAAAAGTGACTATTAAAGTGTGAGTAGTTTGGTAGAAAAGAACACACTTCCCACACAATATGTTTCTTCTTCTCATAGGTACCAGCATATCCTGCATAGAAACCTCATTTATTTAGCTACGATTGCTGACGCAACGCCACCCAGCACGCAGAAGACCGTAGACTGACTGCACATACCTGGACACGAGCAGCGATGCTTTAAGAATCTGTAGAAATACTTAGTTTAGAGTCCCACTTTGAGAGCTGTGAAAGCGTGGTCTTGAAAGGCAGGTGGAGTCATCCACACTTTGTTAAACACATGAATGTAGTTTTTGATGAAATAGTAGGCTAGTTTTTCCCCATTACTATAAGCAAAACTTAAGGGTGATAATTATCATAGTCCCTTTTCCCGCTGAAAAACTCCATGTAGTGTACTTCTGAAAAGAGCCTGGTTGTGGGGACAGCACTACCAGAGGTGCCTTTGGAGGACTCCTGCTGTCTCGCTGAAGCAGAGGCTGTTTCCTGACAGAGGCTGTATAATACCAGGGTAAGCGTTTAGCTGGGTAACTTCTGACTCCAGCATGACAAAGTCAGTCATACACTGCCCTATACGTAAGCAACAGACTGCTTTGTATCTTGTATCATAGGAATTGTGCTTAATAAACAAAAGATGTTATTTGTAAGTTATAGTATATTCTGCATTAATGTAACATGTTAAAGGAGCAGCTCAGTGATGTAGTGAAATAAAAATGTTAACTTTTCTAGGAAAGATGGGACTGTTGCATAACTTGGAGCAATTAAGCACAAGGCAGAAATCAAGCCTATTATTAAGGCGGCGTGTTTGCCCTAGTTGTGTCAAGACTTTTTGCTTGAAATGCTCTGTGCTGCAGACTCTGTAACAAGTAAATTCTTGCGTAATCAAAATGGATTCATGCTCTTCCTGGGTGTTTGTCAGCATTTATGGTCAGCTGTGTGCTTACTTGCACACACCTCAGTGGCACAACTAGCCTTGATAACGGTTCTGTCAGGGGCAGGGGAGGAGTTTACTTTTCACTCACTACCATCAAAACTATTTATTCCAATTGCTAAAACCTCAAGTAACATGGGTTTGGCAAGGTTCACCGGCACGGCTCGTTCAAAGACACTGCCAGGGCATTTTCCCTGTCATGTTCTTCGGTACAGTCTTACTTGAAGAAGTAGCCTTAAAGATGCTGCAGCTTGTACAGTGCATAAAGTCATCTTTATAGGATGAGTCAGTAAGTAGGCAGTTGACAATTTTCAAACTGTTAAATAAGCCCATGTTAATGAAATAAGATCTTTGTTTACAAACCAAAGTTACAGTTTAAGGTGCTGCTCATTTTCAGCAAGGTGCATATTTTAAACAGGTATGACCTATTAAATGTGTATCTTTAATAAAGCAAATAGTTTACTTTTACAGAAGCTTTAAAATACAAAATGTACAGTTCCAGTTCAGAAGCGTTAGCTATTCACAAGAAGCACTGCAATAAGGGTAAGTTAACTAAGCACCAAACCCTTGCACTTGGCAGTGTAAGTGAAGTTTAATGGCAAGACTCGTTTGCCAAGTGCAACAATTCTTAAAATCACCAGTGTTCAGAACAATCGGAAGCAAAGGACAGAGTAGCACCTACGTGGTCAGAATGCAGACAAACTTTCTTGGTTTTCACAATTCACTTATGTAGGTCCAGAAACTTGCCAGCATTTGTAATTATGGATAAACTGCAAAAACTAGAGCAAGAATTTTGGCACTTGTTAGAAAAAGTTCAAAATGAAGTGTTTTCATTAACTTCCATTTTGGTCTTAGTATGAATAACCAGTAAGTACGACCAAATTTAGGATTTAATATTAGATCTAAACGACACGATTTAGGAAACTCAAAACCAGTCATCAAGTTAAATAACCACTAACATTTTCAGCAGAGGGTTTTCAAAATTAAAGTAGTACAGACCATTAACAATTTACAGACAGAAGCCACACTGATTGTGCAAAGCACATTACTGTAAAAAGTCTATGTACAGCAAACAAATCTTTGTAAACATGGTAAGTATGAAGTCTCAGAAAACATGGTGACAATATCATAAATACAGGCAACATTGGCATCCTCAAACAGCACAAAAGGTAACAATCTGGGCCTGCAAATAGAGCCCGTCACCATACAAACAAAATGGTGGATGGGTTTTAAATACCCAAATGTTTAATAGTTTTAGTGTTGTGTATACTTTTTATTTATATATATATAATGTATTTATTTTTTGGTATCTTTAGATATAGATGTACTTCGTTTGTAAAAACAAAAACAAATGTGCTTTATCTTCATTGAAAAATTATGTAGTTAGAACTAATAACCCATTTTACTAGTAGTTAACATATTAGAATGATATGACTTAAGAAAAATACAAAAATAAGATTAATACTGTCAAAACTCTTATACCAGAAAATATTGTGGTTTTTAGACTCTTTCAAAGATGAAATATGAAAATTTAAATAAGCTCTAACTATATAAAGAATCTTCTGTAATCTCAATTAATATACAGTGGGATAGCTATACATATATTTACCATTGTTCTTCAATTTTTAAGCACCAGTCACTCTCCCGGATCCACTTTGGTTGGAAGATTATTCCTAATTCCACAGGTTCACTTAATGGCACATATTGACTGCAAGTAATTACTTTATCCTTTTAAAAAAAATAATGTTCTAACTAACTGCTACCCCACGTTTCAGTTTAGTATCTTCTGAGCCAGCTCACAATTTTTAATCAACTGTAGCATCTGAAATAAGACTTTAAATATATGCGAGTAGTCTTTCAGGCTATGCTTTCACACGCTTAAGGAGCACTGTGTGGATAATGCCTTTGGCCAACCGAAGCAGTAGGAAATGGTGTATTTATTTGAGAACCAGTGTCTTATCCACACAGATGCCGTCTACTTTAGCAGCGCAGGTAACGCTTGTGACACAAGGTTGAGCAGTTCTGCTGATCTTTACTTAGAGTAAGGAAGCTACCACAAAACTCAATTTCGCAACTGTGTCTGCAACAGTTCCGTAATGAACTCACTTGTGTGGCACACAAAAAGCTGCTGTTGCACTTCGTTTAAAAAAAGCTGCCCCCAGGCCATTTATGGGGAATACAAAGGCTTTACAGCTCGTCCGTTAGAAATTTAAACTCAGTGTTGAGCAAAGTGACCACTATGTATTTGCTTCAACATATTCAATGTATTTCAGTAAGATGTTTAACTATAAATCTATATGAAAAATAGCTATAAAATACAGTGTTTCTCGTATGGTAGTCCTTCAGCAGTTACTTTTAAAAAAAAGGTTTTGAAAGTAAAGGCAATATACACATTTTTAAAAGCATTTCTACATCACAGTTTTGGGCTGTTTCATGTACACCAAACAAACATATTGGCCGTATTTGCTCAGCACTGTAAATCAGAATTCAAGAGTTTGTAGATCTCACCCAAACCCCCTCAATTCCGTATTTAATGAGATAAACAGCATATAGCCGATACACAACTGTGAGACAAAGTATATGTAACACGTTTGGCCCTGTGCTGCGTTTTCCAATGTGAGAAGCCGTTAGTACTGATGCAGGTAAGACGGTCTGCGTTCGTGCTTTACTGGGAAAGATTTAAAGCCCTTATTCATCTGTTTGTGCTGAGAAGCCTGTGGCTGTGATTGCTGCTGCTGCGCGTAGGCAAAGTTGGAGGGAATTGCTGCAGCGGGGGCGCAGTCGCTGGCTGCTGCCCACACGGGTGACTGGAGGATCTGCATGGTGTCGCCCCACTGGCTGGCGGGGCTGCTCAGCGGGTACAGAGAGGTGCTCTGGCTGGGCAGCGTGTTGGTGACCGAGGACGTGTGCTGCCAGGGCGCCTTCGGAGGCCAGGTTTTGGTTTTATTGTCCTGAGAAGATGAGAGTAGTTGGTTTGGGTTTTTTGTTTGTTTGAATACCAAAACACTTCTTTTTTGAGACAATACTTAACATGTCATCTTATCCCCTCCTTCAGACATTCTCAGAAGATTAATTTATGTTTGAAAGTAGAATTGATGCGTACATATATAGCACTCTCAATTCTTAAAATATCTGCCCATTGAAAAACTAACTTACTTCACCACATTTGCTTGACAAATAGTAGCCCTGCTCCACATCAGATTTCCAGCAAGACAGAACAACTCTGGTGATACTTTAGTTTTCTCTGCACAGACAATTAAAATTAACAGTATTGCCTCTTAGCTTAACTTGAAATCTTTGGTTTTGTGATAATTTCTGCTACAAGGGAAAGAGATAGGCGATTCCCACTTTAATATTTAAACTTGGTAACTTTGATAAAAGCAGCTAGCACTACTTGAGCGCAGATGGTTTGGGTTTTAGCTGAGGCAAGCAAGCTGCAGATACACGTGCTGTTCTGGTTGTTTTCCTGGTGTAAACCACCCCAAAATGCAAACAAGAAGAATGACTAAGCAAAGCCATTTTCAGCTTACCTGATTACGGTCATCTGCTGCAGAAAGCAGAGGTGGTGATGGCAGCGTACTAGGTTCCTGTTCGCCACTACTGTGTTTTCTGCCCAAAAAGAGAGTGACATTTACTTTTTTTTAAAAAAAATGAGTCACCCACATTAATCCGCCACTGACATATACCATTCTGTAGTTTCAGTCTGTCAGACTTGACAGCCTAGAACGTGTACTGATGTTTCGTCTTGTTTCATGTATTTTTGCTCAGTACTGGTAAAGGAAGCAGAAGTTTCTGCAGAGGTGAAAGGAAGATGGGCCGCTCTTTTGCCCACTTTGAAGAAATCTGCCTTTTTTCTTCCGTTACCATTTTTTTTAAAGTATGCTTTCTGAAGTTACTTTACAGACAAGACAAGCCGTTGAGCAAGAGAAACATCTGATGAAGCACTGTGACTCTGCTGACAAACAATGGTGTATCTTTGGTTTAAATTTGTGACTTGATATCAAATAGAATCCTTTACCACATGTGCATTCTGGAAGGGGTTTTTTNGTTTTTTTTTTTTTGGGGGGGGGGGGGGGCTTAGATTAAAGCAGAATCTTTTATCCCTTCATCCTTCATTCAAAAAAAAAAAAAATCACCATGCTGCAATCATCAGCCTCCACAGGTGAGCAGTCCTTCACAGGTCAGCTTTAGGACGCTCAACCCTTTTGCCTTCTCGTACTGTGGAGTTTTAGCTTCGGTCTTTTGTCAGGCCCTCCCGCCCCTGTAGAATGTTTTTCTTCCTAGAAGTAACCTGAGACAGTAGCACTGTTACTTCAGCCCAAGTTTTTATTTAATGAGGCACACACTCTGGGAACTTCCTTCTGCTCTGCTTTTCAGAACACTACATAAAGCACAGGCTTTTGATCTTCTGGCTCCCTGATCTGTCTCTTGATAGCTGGGGGCTCGGCAGATTAAGTCACCCATTATATGCTTACTGTGTTTTCCTTCCCTGCTGCTTTTTTAAAAAACACAAATAATTACTGCTTTTTCTGTGACCGCTTATTAGATAGCTCTCTCCCATTAATTCCAATTTAACATTTATTGAAGCTCAATTCCTGTCCCCTTCTCTATAAAGTCTTAGTAAGCGCAAAAATTCAGAAAAAGCTCTTCCTTTGGTCAGTTCCTTTCAACCCGCTTGCCTTAGTTTCATCTTCAACATCGGTGTACTCCCTTTCTGGCAATGCATATCGGCTACCCACATAAACCGCAGGAAACTGGCACTACATCCACGGACTTTCTCCTGCCACCAAAAAGCAGAGAGCATCTTTTATCTAAATGTATTGACTCTAAATTATCCTGTGATCTAAACAATAAGGGAATATTTGGCCACAGAACTAGCTGATTTTATTTTTTGAAAAGGCTTTGAAGAATAGTTTGACAGACTAATGCCACATTGGAATTTGGTTGGAATTCATGCTTCATCTTGTGCCTTTTATTATTCTCTTAATTGCTTCATCTGTGGAATCACTGAGGTTCCAAAGATACCGAGCTTCCCGCCCTTCAGAAAGGCAGAAAGTAACTGTTGTGATTCGTACTACTCCTTTTAAATGGATTGTTCCTAGCTGAGAACCCTGGCTTAGTTACGTTACTGAGCTTATTTATGAATGCAGTTAAGCCTCCTCTCCATATTCTCAGAAATAAAGGCCTAAACAGGCGTGTATGTACGACTGCTGAAACAGCAGGCGAGGCAAGACAGAAGCCTACACGATGTTATCCATAGTATTTCTTGAGCACCACAAAGTATCAGTAGAAACCAGGAAACGGGAACTCGCAGGCATCAAACTGCACCAGGTGAGGGACAGGACAAAGCTGCCGTGAAGTACACAGTTGAGCAAACCAATTCCGAGATTATCTCTAACGCCTCGGTAGTTCAGAAAGAAGCATCATCCAAAATGGATTATCTTGCGAGAGGGAAAGCATCAGATCTTTTCTAGACATGCTGAATTTCAGCTGAAAACTGGCTATTTGCACAGATGCTAGTTTGTTTGAGACGACAGCTACTAACAAAACTCAACTTGGGCATCCCTAGCATTGAAGTCAGATACACTATACACTGATCATACCGTCAGTGTTTCGTACTTCACTGACGTTTGTATAGCTTCGTCTAATTGGGATGAGCTTCCTTTGTGTGACTACTCAAAGTATCAAAAAAAAAAAGAATCTTAGGAAGCGGTATGTATTTCGCTCACCTTCTCTGCTTTACAGCAGCAACAAGGTCTGGCCCTGAGAACATGGAGAACAAGCTGTCCCCGTTAGCTGAGGAGGTCTCGTCACTGGAACTGGCGGAGTCTCCTTGAGTACCAGACCAGCTATTCGTCACATCGCTGCAAGACAACGAGTTGTATTAGTCCGTGTACCTAGAGTGCCTGGGGTGGGCCGTGCGCCCCGGGTAGTTGTGCTGGGTCTGCGTCACAGGTGGTACCTCGGGACACAAAGAAACTTCCATACTTTGTGAAGTGTACCAGTAGTACAAACACTTCCCCTTCTTTACTTCTGAGTAACACATCACCACTTTGTCTGTTACAGTCGCTTCATATAAAATTTACCAAATGAATTATATAAATGAAAAGTGCCTCTCCTGGTCAGGAAGGAGAAACAAACGATGGGTTTGGGATCTCTAAGCAGTTGACGTTTTCACTGCAAAGCTGAACTAGGACACATACTCATCCTAGCGGGTTTAATTTAAGCTAGCTTGAGAATCACAGCTGTTACATCATGGACACGTGAACAGAGGATTCTGAAATACTTGTGTTGTAATAAACAGTTACAGTTTGGAAGAGGTTAAGAACTACTAGCATACTTGCTGTAAGGTACTGAGACGTGCCTTATAGAAGCCAGATTAAGTGGCTAACATCTGGAAAGACGAATTCAGTCAGGCACTGCAACTTTCACAGCATTGCTCTTCATCAAAACTAGGTCTTAAAGGTTTTCAAAATACTAAAAGAAACCTGTGCTGAACGCATCTGCTATAAATTCAACTCTGACAGAGGAAATAAGGAAGTCGGTGTACATTCCACTCTAAAGAAGATACCAAACCTGTGTCAGTGCTTCGGCATCAGCGACACAGGAAGGGCCCAGATTTCTCACTCTTGACATAATGAAGTGCAGCTTTCACAGATGCCGCAGCAATTGGAAAAAAACACCCAGTATTCTCCCGTTCTGCTGCATTTGAGTGTAAAATAGACTCATATACAATAAAAACATGTATCCTGTCGAATCTCTTACCCTTCTGTGAAATACTCAGGGAAGGGCCAGGTTTTATGAGGATCATCAGGAAGAGGCCAGTTGCTGCGCGTGGTGCTCGGGCGACGGACGTGCTGTGCTTGCCGTTTTTGTTGCATAGCCTGGTTGACCCCAGCAACATAGCGGGCAAATTCTGGATCAGAGCCAACTGAATAAAAGAAACCCAAGAAGTCAGTTGCTGACACTCAGCTATTTCTACAGCAATTATCCCCCTCATTTAATCCTTTAGGCTTGACTATACCACACAACAGAAAATAATTCCCTCACTGACAGTAAGTGCCAGACAACAGTTGATACCTCTTCATGCAGCAGCGGAGAACACTGAATGCGAAATGTTTTTAAGAAGTAGATCCGCACCACGGCGGATAACAATTCTCCCAATTCTCTACCTGCCCCTTGCCTTCCACCAGGGGAATCATGTTTGTCACCAGGATCACGTCTGTACACAGAGAGGTCCCCTAACCCATCAGCAGACACTGACGGAATTAAAGCCTGCACGTTTATCCAAGCTCAGAGGAAAAGAGCGTATCAATTATTATCGTTGATTCCAGATTGCGACATGATTTCCAGCTGTGTTGTGATCCTGCCTACTTCAACAAAGCACAATGTCAGATTGATCGTATTAGAACATACAGCCCAGAAGTTACCTGTGCCCTACAGAAACTAGACAATTTTGAAAACATGCTGATCCTGATCTGCAAAATATTTCAGAATAAGATTCATATTTACATAAAAAAGGGTAATTCTTAAAAATAAAAATTCTTCCAGAGTGCCTTCTATGTCCCAAGCATCTGTATGCGATCCAATACGTGGTAAGCATGATCTTGAGCAGACACAGCAAAAGGCTTAATCCAAGTGTGTTTTAACAGCTCAATTGATCAGAGCAATAATTCACCTATTAAAAAGAATGCTGTTATGAGTCAGTGTAATTGTGTTTCCACAGCTTCTCGCTCTTTTTGCCCTTTTTTTTTTTTTGAGGGAAAACTTTGCAATCTGCCTGGATTTATGGCAAATGTGTAGATTACACGCAGAGGAACTGCAGCAGGCAGTACAGCGCTACTGCCTTGCCGCTCTCAGCTTCGCACAACGAGTGACAACTGAAGAACATCCAATAAGCACGCACAGCTGGGAGCGCAGGAGTCAGTCTGTGGGAGGCGTCCCGACATTCCATTCGGCATTTAGAGGAAAAGTTTCCTCGTTTTCATTTGGCACGTTCAGAGAAGAGCAGCTCCACAGTGTTTTGTTGGATGCACATTAAGACAACAATGAAGAGAATAACCTTTGTTTCTACACATTCTTCATAAGCAAGGGACAGAGCAGCTATGCCACAGCGGCACAGGAACAGAACATTCCCACTAATACTCGTTCTCCTTGAGAAACAGCTTCATGTCAATTGAAGCTGAGGCTGGACACTAGACAGATCCTCAGGTCCAAGTTCAGATTCTAGAGAGATTCCAAAAGGCACGCAGGGTTTTTTCCCTGTAGATGGCATTAAGCGTGAAATTACTCTTCTATTCAAAATAGCAACTTGTGCTGACTTTTACCTCAATAAAGACGTATCAGGTAAACGGCTATTTATCAGATGGTTTTTTATTTTATTCTTCAACATCTGTGAAAATAATGCAAGAGACCTGGAGGTATCAACATTCCTTCTACTTGTTCCTACAACAACATTCCTTCATCACATTCTTCCAGATGATAGAAGTAGTGCAAAATACACTTTTGGTAGCTAGTTAAGTCTTTGACATGAAAAGCCATCAATTTTATAAATTCTTAATTAGCAGATTTGCATCTGAAAAGAGGCATTTTCAGGCTCTAAGAATATTTATCCAAAAAGTAATGCCATTTGTTTCAAATGACAAATGTACAAAGTCCCAAGACAGTTTGGAAACGAAGTGTTTTGCGTTGTAAAGCTTTCAGTACCACACTAACTAGAGCTTAAACTGGAAATTCATTCATCACAGCTCAACCTGGCAAGTTATATGAAGAAAAGTTATCTCTCCAATGGAAAAAACTATTTGATTGGAGGGGGTTTTTTGTTTGGTTTTGGTTTTTTAAACCCCAGATTTGTGGAAAATATTGTCACTTCAACTGTAGAAACATGTATCTTAACCCAGAGAGCACCGTTTATCACCTTCACTAAGTCACCTTTTCGGAGTATCGCTTTCAAAGTCCTTGATATTCATCATGTCAGATAGAACAAAACAAGTAGCTTTATGTACATCAAAAGGAGAATACTACAGACATACAATGGATTCAAAATACTAAAAATGCCAGTCCTTCGTACACACGCATTTTTTTTTCCCCCCTACGCATACATGTATTTGGTGCTTGGCGAAAATAATTTTATCCTTCCTTAAAGGCTGCACCAATCCTGAAGCACATACCATAAGTAGGTTTAAATAAGGTGACGCTAATTCAGACTTACAATTGGTAAGAAACTTTTGATAACCTAACTATGATGCCTATTTTTGCTTTATAAACTCCACTAATTTATCAATTAAGTTGACAAAATAACTATCAAAGTTATGAGTCAAATGAGCTGGTTTCTGAGACGCCTACACAGTCCAAACACACACGTGCGTGCAAATGGGTGCAGGAAAAGGATTCCTGGTTTGGTAAAAGGTTTTCCTGTTCTGGTGCTGCCTCTCTCTGGGCAGCTTTCATACATGCACGCTACAAAGTTTCTGTAGCTATGTTCCAGGCCAACAGAAATTATAGGTACAAGAGAATAGATTTGCAAGTTGTTCTTCGTACTACTATCAGAAGAATTCATTAATCTCCTCTTAGACTCCACAGTCAATTTCATAGTCTTTAGCTATTTGCTTTTGGCTATAAAATTTTATCTGACTTCATCTCTGTCAATAATCCCTCTACATTTACTATTTATTGGTGGTTCAAACACATCTGGCAAGCCACATGGCACTTGCTCTTTAGTCGCTAATCCTTCGGCATCCAAGCCTTTCACTGCAGGAACAGCAGTAGAACAGGAACCAGTGTGACTCCCGCAGAACTGCAGCAATATGGGAAGATGCGACCTGGCTGTATCTCCAGACTGCAAGACCGGTAAAAGAGCAGGAAGGATCATTTTGGGGAGAGGTAAAATAGGTAAGTTCAAGAGTTTGGTTTTAAACAGCCGTAGAAATTAACAAGAGGAGGAACATCATCTGTAAGTATCTGTTTCAGTACTCTGATGGGGTCCATATAGGAGAGGTCAGAACTCCTACAACTGGGACAAAAAACAAGGAATTTGTTTGCATTCCTATTTATTAATGAAAGTTGCTTGTACTTTAGTTCACCTTCTGTTAAAAAAGAAGAGACGCATATGTGTAAATACCTGCTTGCCTTTGTAAGCAGTCTAGCAACCGGTGGATAGCACTAGGAGATGGCAGTTATTGCTAGCAATATTTAACAGTATTCTTTGTAAAAGGACTCTTATAAAAAACATAATAAAGGAAAAGACACACACCTGCAGGGTCAAAAGGCAGGATTTCTCCCAGCATCCCAAACACTCCATCAGTTTGGTCACGATTTGGCCACGTGTTGTTTCTAGGTCCTTGTGGTTTCTGTCCTAACATCTCTGACATCATATTGTCCATATAGCTGCTCACAAGACCCAAGCTGTACAAATCGGAGCTCAAATCTGAAAACCCAGGGTTGTTCCACTGGTTTATATGAGACAATCCAGCTCCAACAGCTTGGGCCGGCTGCTGTGAAGAATTAGTCAGCCATTTGGCAGGTACGCGTTGCTGTGGTCCGATAGGTTGAAGCAAGTGTTGGTAATACTGCATTTGCTGCTGCTGCTGCTTCTGTGACTGCTGTTGCTGTGGCAAGCCCTGCTGAGAAGGATGCAGTGGTGTGTGAGAGACAGACTGCGGCTGCTGTTGTACTGTTCCTGATTTCTGCTCTGTTGCTGTAGAGGATGCAACAGAGTTCCTTCTTTTCACCATCGGAGAAGCCTGCTGGGATTTGCCCATGTTAAAACCAGACAAGAAATCGATAACATCCTGCATTTCTTGGTCAGTTGGTAAATTCATACCTTTGTCATCCTTGCCGTCATCCGGCTTGAAGAAGTTGTCCCGTCTTTCAACCAGAAACCCATTCACTAGCTGATTATTTGTGCTCTGAATTGACTGCAGTGGATCCGCGGTCCTCGGAAAATGACCAATGTTCAAGATGCTTTGTAACCGTGCATCTATGTTAGTGGGCATTTTAGCTTTCTCCTCTGAGTTGGAACTTATGAAGACATTTTTGGAAGGTGTATTGGGGATTGAATAACTTCCAGTATTACTTGTACTGGTGCAGGAAGTTTTTTTTGTAAACCGTGAAGTCAGTTTTGAGAACGTCTTTTGTAGACCACCTGAAGATTTGCTTCCATTTCCGGATGGCATGTCAACTTGATTCCCAAAGTCTGAGATTTCACGCTGTAACTGGATCTGAATACACGGCAAAGCTTGCTCCCTGCATCAACAAAAACACACGTGTCAAACCACCTAATGCATAACTGAGTTTGTACTTTGGAGGAAAATGTGTATTTGGGTAACAGCTAGTGGAAGAAACAAACCCAAAGACTGCCAAGTTCATCAGCTACTTCTTATGGTAACAATGCAAATTATTACTAGCATTTGCAATAGCATTCACTAGGTTCCATTCCTTAAGAAATTTTAATTGTGCTTCAAGATCTAAATGGATACTAACGTAATATAAATCAAGTATTTTTCTAAGAGAGAAACAAATAGTTCTGTATACTGGGATAAGCTGCTGGTTTGTTTTTAAGACGACTGCTGTATCTCTGCACATACCCACAAGGTACCTATATAAATTACCAATTTCTTGCTCTCGGTTTGACCCCTTCTGATGAACCAGTACCATCAAATTCCTTAGTACAGATCTTTCAACGACGGCTTTGTTTAAACTAGGAAAGCAGAGCACGAGGCTCAAGAGGCGATGTACCTTCCTTCCTTCCACCTGTGCATGTCAAACACAGCAGTATAGAGCACATCTACTAGTCCCAATGTCTTCTCTGGATCCAGACTCCTCTGGAGCAAAGACATCGTTGCTGGATCTTCTTTCAGACACCTGCAATCATTAAGTTTAACTTAAAAATCAAAATTTTTATTTTTTACATGAAACAATTTTCCCATGCTAGTCAGATAAAAGGCCAATGGATGCACCACTGCTGCTCCCACAGAGGTGCAACTAGTAAAGGCAGCATAACATGAATGCCTGAGGGCTCCCAAAGACTGCACCTCCAGCCCCAGTTTCTTTCTACTGATGAATATACAACTAACCTAATTGTAAACTTAAGAGTTCCATCATTTATTTTAAAATCACGATTAATGATTAGCTCTTTTGCCAAGCAGACTTAATTCAGGCACAGAGGGAAGAACTAACAAATGCACAAAGCCCATCTCTGGAAAACAGCGAAGGCGCTGAATGGGTGCGCTCTGGAGCCCAGCGCTAGGAACCAGCCCCCAGCCTGACAGACTGCCCGGGGAAAGGACTCGGCATATCCGACAGCCTGGGGAAGACTGTACTGAGCTGGGAAGATGCAGGATTAGTGAATTTTCCTCATTAATGGCACAGAATTAGGACTGAATTTGAGGTGAAATCAGAATAACTTGAATCTACATATTAGCACAATTGTCAAGTACTTAAGGAGCCGCTCTGGCCAACGAGCAAAGAGGCACTCTCACCGTGTGTCAGCAGGCGGAGCTCTTCCAGAGCACACAAAGCCTGGCTCAGAGCACTCTGCCTTACTTAAGTTCTTTCATACTAGAGCAATTTACATAAAGAGAACAGACAAGTGCCAGTTTATGCTTTATAGAAGAATTAAAGATGTATTTGGATAAACAGACTCGTACTTCTGGACGTACCGCTGGTACCATTAGTAACAGGCTCTCTCACGAAGGAGTCGGATGAATGAGCTGCGTTGTACTGAAATTCTAACCCTGACTACTCCCAAGTAAGAGTTCTAATTCCAAATCATTGTTTCAAAAGGGAAGAAATCCTCACCTAAACTGCAGATTAATCCTACCATTCTTTCCTAGGCAGGCAACTAAACTGGTAGGAATAGCATCTCTCGGACCACAGAGTTCTGCGGCTCATGACAGCGTGGAAAGAACAGCTCAGTGAAGAAGGAGCTAAAGCTCTCATCCTCATCTCATCTAATCCCTGGCCTTCCTGAGGTAACAGCTGTGAGGACCTGCCGGGGAGGAGCATAACAGCAATACTATTGGATTAATTATTTTTTGGAAAAAAAAACGAAACGTGTTTCATAATCAAACTTTTGCTTTTTCTTCAAAAGTATGTTTTAGTGCCCCAGCACTGCCTCTCTCTATTGCCTCCAGCAGAGGCAGCACTAGCACAAAGACAGCTGAAGTACAACTGTCAGTCTGTCAGGAACGGTGGCAGTCAAACAGTTCCAGATAAACGAACTTAAGGAAGGCACGCCGTAATTGCACAGTGTGTTCTCTCTTCCACTTGTACTGCAATATTTTTCCCTGTATATTTCAATCACAGCTATCAGTATAATCTGCAATACAGTATTTTTATTTACCAAGTTGATGGAACTTGCACAACAATTCTGGATCCTTCTAAACTTATCTGAGGAGCATAGGCTTCTTTATTTTCAATCTGTGCTGTGTCCACAACCACCTAGCAGATAAAATGAAAATAAAAGGGAAATGATTTTAAGAATTAGTTCTAGTTATTTTATCACCCCTGTAGCTAAGATGCAAGAGTCTCACCTCCCTGCCATGCTACAGGCACAAAAAATAACCAGATAAAACCAAATTAACGCACAAGATCAGTATAAGTTGATTTCTATCTTAATATCTAGAAAAGAGAAAGACTAAAATGATTAGTTTGCTACAGTAACCTATATTTCAAGGACTTAATTCTTCTCAATTCCATAGTGCAGTTCTGCATCACTACGTAGTTACCAACTCTCTACCTAACAGCTGGGAGTTATCAAGCGCTTCGTATCACATTTATATTTGTATTTATACCTTACATTTGACAGGTTTGGCACTATTACTACTTTAATAGCTCCCCAAAACTTATTTATAAAAATATTTTAAATAATTCAACTGCAGTGCATGATACGGTGTAGACAAGCAGTATGTAGTCTGAAACTCTTCACATAGCTCACTATTCTTAACACCCCCCTCCTCCTTTTAAGCTTATAAAATCCCACACCAGGATTTCTCTGTTCTACCTAATGGAACTGTGCTATTATTAATTCCCTTTTATATAAAAGAGGAGAAAAGTCACTGTTCAATTTGTTGAATTCTGAGCCTTCTGTAAGACATCATGAAGATGTATGGAAGATGAAAGTCTTCAAAATTAACCTTCTGTCACGAACCTTTCTTTTTATGGAACTGAGAAGGAATGGATTCGCTTCAGCTTCATTTAAACTTTAATACCACTGATAGTAAGTTCCATATTTGGTTTGTGCTTTCTGTTGTTGTCCAGTCTGCATGGGTTGGCCTTTTTGATCATTTCCATAATTTCCTATTTTGGTCATGCTGAACCAGCAGCTTTTTGGCAGCAGTCAGCAGTTCTTGCTTCAGTGACTAGCAGATTAGCTGTGCCATTTATCCTTGAAATGGCAAAAGTCCTCCGGTATAAATAAGCCTCAAGGGATATTACTGGCTCTTTTGCAATCATCCTACACTGGTTCTACTTCTAACTGGTTGTCTACTCCTGGTTATGAAGAAATGTGAAATCTGAATAATGCTGAGAGTCTCTTCTCTCTCTTGCTCTGACCATCCAATGACACTTGAACATAATTATTTTCCACCTTTTAGACCCTTTAGTGTAAGGCCTTAGTTTTCCTCCCGCTGACTCCAAGCATTTGCCTGAGTTTATTCAAACTTGTCAAACGTGTCTAAGCACAGTGACAAAATGCCATGATACTATCCACTCGTGAAAATGCCTCTCACTTAATAACAGGGCAACTCCATTACTTTTTTCCTCGTATTTGTACCATTTTAATTTTATGTAATTTGATAACCTGTGAATCAGCTACATTGCTATTAGAATTAGGATAAGGAGATATGAACTTAGGAGTGATTTTTCTCAACTCCTAAGAAAAATACTATCTGCATCTCAGACCTGTAAGTCAGAACTACAATTCTGATATGTGCAGAGCCACATCAGCTCCTGGTAGTGGTGCATGGTAGTGCCCATCATCTGGGCTTTGTTGGGGGGTGATATTCCCCCCCCCCCAAACTTTGTTTCTTCCCTTTAAAAAAGGTTTTTACATTTCTCAACATTTGCTCAGCATTACAACATCTGGGATTACTAGGAGATTTAGTGCTTCTGCAACGTATGTTGTTTTTTGCTACAGAAAGATCTACTAGCACAAAAAAGGATGGCTGGAGACTCAGTTATACCTCTTCATGGCTCTGCATGAGGCCGATTCAAAGTTTTATTTCCACTCATCTTCTGAATTCAACTATTTTAATACACATTGCTTTTATTCAAACATGGAGATTTCTTCAGCTGACCCAAATCTGAAAATACAATTCTTAATATACATGCTAATGTAAAAACTGAAAAACCACACTTTAAAAAAGTATTTCTTATATTAAAAACCTGAAGCCTAAAATAACAATGCCAACTAAGTCACATCTCATCGTGCTTTCCACTCTTAATGAGTTTCTTCTTAAAAAGCACATGGCAAGACAAGCTAAAGGTAGCGAGACTCTCAAGTAATGTTCTTTAAAGTTGGCATTTAAATGACAATTTTACACACAACTCTGAACTAATGCAGCCAGCTTAGTTTCTGAAAGCAGTAAACCAAAGACTGTGTAATATTGTCCCATGATTCATTTATCCGAGTTCTACTCAAAATAAACTTAAAATAAACACATTCTCCCTCCCTGCCTGGTGGGTGCTTAGAGCATAGCTTCCTGTGCATCAGACATCTATTGTTCTTGTTTTACAGGTGTTTCCTCTCTCATCTCCACCCAAAGAATGCTTTAGAGAAGCAAATTACAATTTCTCATCATCGCATGAGGCTACGTACAAGCGTAATTGAATCTTGTAAAAAATTATGGCACATAGTTTAGAAAGAAAAACCTCAACCCTCAACTCTCACACCCTTCCAAATTCCTAACAAATCAAAGTGCGAATGAATGAAGGAGAGAGAAGTCTTGAAGGTATTTTGTCATGTGTATAGCTCATTACTGCGTCTTTGAAGACAGAAACCTGCTACTTTCAGAACCTGGGGTTCATGCAAAAATCTTGGGAGACATTCATGATTCAACACAAGTAATATTCCTTCCATCAGCACTACTGTTTGGGAGAATGCGTAAGTAAGTTTTATGCTGACAACTCTCGAAATGTTATGATAAACCTGAAGAATTATCAGCGCTTTAATTACCAGCAGGTCTAACTAGTTATGTCTAGACTGGGGGACACCAGGAGATTTCCAGCCTCCTGAGTCCAAGTGTGCCTCAGGCGACTCCCCAGATCTCATCAGGGCAGGACTTGGGTGTGCACAACACTGAACCCCCCGGAAAGGGAATGGCAGGAGGTGCAGCATCCTCCAAGGCATTCCTCATCGAGACACTCGGGAGCCAAGAACTCCTCCTGAGTTACAGCACACTCCCATCGGGCTGCTAAGAAACAGTTTTTCTTGGCCTCATTTCCTGTACCTCACTGCTGACTCCCAGAATCCAACCACGACCTATGGCAGGTGAGGACACAAACCCACTTAACTGCATCCTTTTTTCCCAGTTCTTCTTGTATTTATTAATTTAATACATGTTTTCCTTGAAAACCTCTATGTAGAAATTTGATCAATCCTACTATTCCACAGTTGCTTTCTCTCCTTGCAAAGATACCACCATCTTATGCCTCCCTGTAAAACTTCCTTACACAAAGTGGTTAATGCACTACCGTCTCCTGTCCTTAAATCCCGGTATCGGTATCAGGGGGAAGTAAGGACTTATGGCAGGTGCACTGCTGTTATATTGATGGTCTGTCCCTTTGATTTTAGGCTTTCTTTACATGAAAAGTCAGTTGAATTCCTGTACGATTTGAACCTACTTCTCTAACAGATATTTAATATTACGGGAGTATCTCGTATCAAAGGAACGCGGAAGTAGAAATATATGACAAATTTGCTATTTACAAATTATCATACACCGTTATTGGAGAACCTATTAATGGTACCAAAAAACCACATAGTTCAATGAACTAGGACAGAAGGTCGAAGTCGCTTAATCAGCTGTGTGATTTGTTTGAAAAATGGGGTATTTACAAAGTAAGTGGCAATATGGATCCCTTCATCAGAAATTACAAGTAGTTCCAAAGTCTGATGGCCTGACATCACCTTGAACAAAGAATCAGCCTATGAATCACCAAGAAGCATTTAGCTCATTGTACTTTAAAGACAAGTCAGAGAATACTTGACAGAAACTATCAGAGGCTGCGGTGTACCTTTATGCTTGTGTTTCCTTCCTATCCTGTTGCATTCGTGCCCCCACTTCATTTGCCCAGTCAAATGAAAATTCACAGTAGTCCAAAAAACGTGTGTCACGAATGAACACTTTTATTAAGTGAAGAGATTGCAGTAATTAGTTATGGGAGCACAAATGCATTTTCTTATCAGAGTATGTTCCAAGCATCTATTTTTAGCAGCTGTTTAAACAGTGTAAATGCAGGGGGTTGTTTCTGAAGACCACATATATCTACAGCAAGGTACTGAATTGCTCTGTCCTCTGTTGCAGATGTCAGGCAGACAGCTGTACTCGGTGCAGAGGACTTCCCAGTCTATGTTGGGCAGGAAATTCAGCTTCCATTCAAAGCAGAGAGGAAATGAAAACCCGGCAGTTTTTAAAGCTAATCTGAGAGAAAGTGGGGGGGGGGGAAGAGGTGTTTCTTTTTAACATGGTCATCTATAGAGTTGAAAAATCTTTCTATGTCACTATGAATTAGGAGATTTGTTTCTTGTGTACTCTCTAATAATGAAGACTACGAAGTACACAGTACAGTCCTCTGTTCCTGCCAACTACAGATACCATCTATGAACTTGCACTCTACGAGGATACATTCTGCTCATAAATCAAGTTAGCTGCAGTGTTAAAAACAGAGAAACCCAAAGTAAGACACTGGAAATTAATTTCCAAACTCTTTAAAATATCTCATTTCTCTTCAGGATGTTTAAGTAGCCCTTTTTTTCGCTAAGCCTATTTGTAGTCACTTACCAGTCCAGCTTGGCCAAATAACAATTGCACAGCAGTTTTGCAGGCTCCTCGCCAAGTGGAAGGGCAAACCTGATTCAGGACTTCAGTAACAGGAGAGTCATCCCGTGGTGTAAGTCCATTATGGCATCCCGCTTCCTTAATCAACTGCAGCATTGTGTGCTGAAAAAAGGCATTAAAATTTTGTCATACTAAACACGTGATTTGTAATTGTTAATACCAATGCTTCCATATGTATTTATCATTATTCTACGTGTTTTTCAAACAACTATAATGTCTGTTACCTCTGAACAGTCTTGTATAACTAGAAGAGCTCAACTGCAGAACAGAAATACGGAAGACCTTCTCTGCTATCTGGAACACAATATTCCTCCAAAATCATAAAGAGTATGTTTGCTTATATTCTCGCAAAACGGTTTAATCAAAACTACAAAAAGCACTGCAAAGACAACAGAAAAGCAGTATTTTGAGCTGTGGATTGTTTCAACTCTTTCAGGAGCAAAGAACTGGGCTTATCTAAAAAAAAAGTGAAAATGCTGATTAAAATTGCCCAAATTACTTCTGAATGGACATCTTTTCCATTCCTTTATACTGAAAATACAATTAAATTCTCTACAATTTAAAATTATTTCTTAAAAATTGACTGAAGTTTGCAAGAAGACACTAAAAGGAGCATTGTTATAAAATATTTTTTCAAGTACCTCCCTTAGCACTAGAATGGTCTGGGCCAAATGCATTTTGGCCCCTAAGAAGATAAAAGCTCTGAAGTGCATCGCCTGGTTGGGGCATCTGTAAGGGCTCACTTTTCTCTGCAACTGACACCTAACCCAGCTATTTTCAGAAAGTTCATAAAAGCTTCATCACCTCCTAGACTTTTATGCTCCTCTCAGATTGGATGGAATTTGCCCAGGTGGTTAAAACATTATCAGAAGCAGGCATGGACCTACAATGTTATCAACATCTTGTTTCCACAGGAAGTCAGGCTAAAAATATGCACTTTTAAATACAAGTTTGGCACTGAACTTCTACTGCAGTTGTTCCCTGAATTTTAAGGANTTTTTTTCCCCCCCCCCCCCCCCCCCCCGGTTAGATTCAGGGTTATTACCGTTTTCAGCTTCAGGTTTTCTGCTGCAGACTCATTAAAGGATATTCCTTTCAGAAAATGCGATCCTATCTGGACAGGTACAGTGGGCAGTTCACACTGAATTGGCTGAGGTGGAGTCTGTCTCCTTCCTGTTTGCTGGGCTTCAGCTTCACTGCAACAGCCCTGAAACATAAAGCAACAGATCAGTTAGAAGAAATGAAGACATCAGAAAACCAGTATGAGTCGAATTTTTTTTTTTTTTTTTAAATATTTATTTTCAAGGTGCAGAGGGATGAAAGAGAGAGCAGGTTTAGCAAATTTAGCAAACCCTACCTGAAGACTCGCTTCAATAGCTTTTGGGTTCAAGTGGAAGCCAGCCTTCATTGCATATTCACAATGGCCTAAACTCTCCAGAGCCACCTTGTAAGCCTGACACGAAACAAAAAGTTGAGATAGAACAGGCACATCAGCAAGTAAACGGGGATGCAGTCATTGTATCCGGATACACATATAAGAATTGTTGCATGGATTTGCCCTACTCAGTTCTATGGCATACACACGTTTATCCTAAGATTCCAATACTGCCATTCTCAAATACCTCATGGCTGCCTCCGGTACGTGTTTTACAGTAATATACTCCTTCCCCGTTTCACTCCTTGGCCCACTGACTGTACTACCTGCACATGAAAGCAGCAGACTTTAAAAACTCACCTGCAAAGCACTGTCAATTTTCATGTTTAGCTCTTTGAGCTGATGTTCAGGGATTGCCACACTCTGTGAGCAGAAAAGTTGCTGAACTTCAATTCCTGCCAAACATCCATCACAGCCTCTTTCTCGCAGTCGAGATGTGGCCTGTAATGTAAAATAAAAGTCCAGGGTAAAGAGGTTCAACATTACACCAGGTCAAGCTTAATTAAATTTTAAAAAGAAATAAAAAAACCACCACAGAGTTTAAACCATTATAAAGGAGATGAGAAGCAGCACCTGGTGGAAAGGATCTGGAGGAGATTATTTATTATAGCTTATTAAACCTCTGCTGCTACTTTGAACGTACACGTCTCACGTAATTTGTATGGCATATAGGTGTTGGCTAGCAACTTAACTCAACATTGTTTGCTGTTACTATTTCAGCTCCCTCTCTGGACTAAGGATCCTGTTACAGCGGCCACATGACAACTGTGGTTATCAGAGGAGGGACTTACAACTTCAACAGAAAGGGTATTACTTGCCACAGAAACAGAAGATACATTTACTAATGTGTACAAACACTCTTGTGTACAGAAGAAGATATATTTCATAAAATTAAGGGTGATTACTGTGGTGCAATTTGAGAAGAGCCATACAAGACTCAGACCAGCTTAGCACAGCAAGAGAATAGCTTTATGTAATATGATTTTTGAAAAATAAGAAATATAGAAAGCCAAGTATCTAGTTTTAACTGTAAAATATTACACTACTTAGAAGGGTAAAACAAATGGAAGCCTACTCTCCACTGCATTTAAGGCCTCAGCTACAGCTTATTTTTCAGTCTTGGAGGGAGCCTTGCTCTAAAGCAGGATGTCCAAACCAGGGATGTTTGGTACGACAGCCAATGGACAGACACATTGCGCACCTCATCGACACATACAAAATTACAGCATTTTCCAAGTGAAAATCTGAAAAAGGAAGAATAGTTTTGAGCTACTGAAAAAGCACCATCTTAAACTTTATGCTGAAACAGCAGTGTACTCTCCTGCCAAAGAGGCTGATTTTATATGGAAATAATGGATTGCCTTCCACTCCACAAAGTAAAAGATTTCAGTATTTCAAATCTCTCTTCTATCAAAATGACTTGTATATTAGTCTATCTACAATTAGAAGAGAGAGAGAGATTTTATTTATTTACAGAACACAAATTTTTCTTACACTACCCAAAAACCCCAAACAAATACTTATTTTAGTCAAGCATAAAAATTGAGAAGTTTCTTCTATTGTTATTCTGGAACTACAGAGTATCTGTATTTTTCTCTTCTCCTCCCCATGTATGTTTATTAAAGGATTCAATTAGTGTAATACTTGTACTAAACTCTATTTCGAAACACAGGTTCTATTAACAGAAATAGCTGAAGTGGGCTGTTAAGGAGGTAAAAAAAGAAAGTTAAGGTCCCACATTCTACAAACTTAAGTTTAATTTTAACCACATTTTAAACAAACTTGATAACAATTGCAGGGCAGTTCTAGAAATTGTAACACAGTTTTAAGGAACTAAGTATATTAAACATAAAATTAACTATTTTTATGCAAAAGGGGTAAAGCTATACCAGGATTAGACCTGTTATGATTATCTGTAATACACCTAAAGGACTCCCAAATCCCTATTTTATCCAACAAAATAAATTTATGCTGCAGTAAAAATTACAGACAATTCCTCTGCATGCATAGCTCTAAAGGAAACCTGTTTGCTCTCATACACCTTGCAGATGTTAGTTGATAAATGGAAACCTTGACAAGATTTCCAGTCAAGATGATTAACATGCCTGTGTAAGCTGCCAAATTAGACTTCAAAAACAGATGCTCCAAGTTACTTGAATTTAAGGGAACCGGGCATGCAGTGTCTGAATCCATTTTGGTCTATGAGTCTGCAGGCTTTGATAGTGCAAGGGAAAGCAGAAGTGCTCATACAATTATTTTTCTCTGTAAAAGACTTTTTTCAGCAGGAAAAGCAAGCACTCCACAGAGGGCAAATGTCTGTGAAAATCCAAGTCCAGAGAGCGGTACATTTAAGTAATATAATTAACATTCCACCAATTGATGGATCAAACAACATGAAGCTTAACTGCACAAAGACAAAAGTGTTAACAGTTACTGTAAAGATTTTTAAGTATAAAATAGAATTCATGCTCAAAATTAAAGAGAAATAGACATTATCTAAATTATATTTCATCACAACTTTGCTCTGTTTTTGCAAAGACTTGTCGCATGAGGTTTTTTTTAAATGCCCTCTGTCTGCCAAACCACATTTGAACGTCGTTAATTCATTACTAATAACAAAAAGCTGTTTCCACTGTTTGTACACTCCTTATGTACAATCATATCACCAAGTAAACTTTACACAGAACAAAGACAGTACAATCACCATATAGTTGAAACAAGTTTTAGCATCTGAAATTAACTGCACCATGCTCCCCCCTCTTCAAATGTAGCATGTCTTTAAAATCAGAGATTTTCTTCCTTTGGCAGGGCATCCAGCTGGAATTTAGGTTTCACTAAATATAGGTGGCATTTCACTAAGTATAGCATCACTACAGTAAGACCGCCGTACCTCTGCTGCTCCTCTCCATGATCTTATTGCATCTTCTAGCTCATTTGTGGGACTTAAATTTGAGGCTCCAGCCCCACTAACATTCTTTCTCTCCTGCGCTACAGCTTCAGCAAAGCAAGAGTGCGCCACTGGCTGAACCTTCTGCAAAGCTTGTGACAGGAACTGGAAGTGGACCTGCATCACCGTCAAGAAACATCGCCCAAGTACCTGCGGGAGAAGAAACAAACCACTTTCAAGCAAATAGAAGATTTCATAGAAGTTTCCCTTCTTCCTTTTTGTTCAGTGTTTGGGGCAAGGAATTACGCTAAACTCAGATCTTTTTTATTAAAATAACACTTCAGATATGTAACCATTTACTTAAAATAAACAGTGAGTGAGCATTGGTTTATATGAATTAAGGGGAGATCAGACTGATCCCATGTCATTTTTACTTCTGCACTCGAGCTATGGTTATTCAAAGAATGAAAAGGTTGTTAAGTTACTTAGCAATATCGAGCACATGAAACAATACAAAAATGGGAGTAGCATATTATCACAAGGACAAAGTCAACAGCAAACCCCACTTGCACAAAGAGCTAGCTGAATTTATGCTAAAAAAATAAACAAACCAAAAAAATCCAAATGATTGTAGAACATTATCATAAAAGTCAGAAAAGTTTAATCCAGCAGTTTATCTTCCAAGCAGAGCAATAACCAGTAATAAGCATGAAAAACATTTTGCCACATAACAGTGGCAACACAGTGCCATTTTTAGAATACAATAGTGACTGCAGAATGCACGCACAAAGTTGCAGCCCTGTCACTTGCATTGTCTGACAGGAACTGCTAACGCTGGCACAAATCTGCTCTTCAGAGTATTTCACTGAACTGGGTCATGTAATACTCCCTCGGAGAGCCCGAGGAGAGGCAGGGATGCGAAGGGCGGCTGGTCCCTCCCCGTGCTGGGCTGAGGGCAGGGGAGGGTGCCCGCCTCGGCCAGCCGGAGCTCGGCTCCGCCGCCTGCACCTCTGTCCCCCACACCTTTCCACCCTCCGTTCATCTCCCTCCCTCGTACCAGCATGAATGAGAATTGTGACCGAAGACAGACATATGCCCCAGTTACTACAAGCAAAACAAAACAGGTCACACAAACAGAGCATTTAGGTGTGGAAGAACAGACAGGAGTGTAGCCACCCAGAAGGACAGCCCGGAGAGCAAAGCGGCAGGGACAGGAGGGCTCCGGCTACCTCCAGGGCCATGCTCCCCATAGCAGGCGAGAGCTTACAACACAGCATAACTAGAAGGCAACAGAGAAGCAAGTATTTTCCAAATTACTGTAGAAAGTATTTAAAAGCTATTCAAAGTGTTTTGTTTCCTCCACAGTTTGTCACAGAGAGTGGTTTAAAATGTATATTTGACTTTGATTTATTAAAAAAGACTCCACTTGAATTCCATTTTAGGAATAATTCATAAAATACACAGATAATGTACAAAGCCATCGTGCCTTGGAGCAAATAAATCATCTGGCTTATTTTCAGCTACATTCTTCTGGAATAAAAATATTCAGACACAATGATCTTGCTGGCAAGGCTCTGCAGTCACACGAACAGTTATATGCATTAACTATCTACTTCAGAAGAACCAGTGGTGGCAATGCTTTTTTCCACTGCATCCGGACTCCTTTTGACATTCCATTCTGGTTCAATCACTTCCCTTCTTTGTACGAGGCATAAAATTAAACATTTTTGGTACTTTGACTGACCTCTCAAAGTGGAGTTTGCCTTATTAAAAAGGCAGTCAGCAAAGATAAAGTGAATAAAACTCCAACTTTCTGGCTACAAGATCAGAAAGATTTGTAAGAAAAGTGCGGGAAAAGACAACTGGCTATCTGAATATTTCTGTGTATGAAGAACACAGTTCTCAGGGGAAGAGGAAACTAGGACTCATTAGGAATTCCAAGCCGATTAAGTTTCAAAGAATATTTAAGGTACAGAGGTTGAAGTTTCCCCTGCCTGGGAATAATGCTACAAATAAACAAATGATTTTGTTTTTAAGTGGCAGCCCAACATTCCTAGTATCATTTACAACGTTAAACAGTAAAGATAAATAGTAACATCTGCTTTACTCAACTTCTATTTTGTTTGAAAAATAATCTATTTGTGTCTTCCTCAGAAATGGGTAAGGATGGTTTTAACTGCTTAAATAAAATCCAAGTGGTAGAGGATTTCTGCACTGGTAAACATTCACTGCAGAGGCCAAACTCACGTTGCTTTAAAGTTCACTTCTTGAGGATTTTCTTCCAAAGAGCTGAATCTGTCTTAACTGTGGGAAAGAAGAACGACCACCACCAGTTTAACAAACACAGCCAGAGTTGGCCAGCAGTTACCAAAGTGCGTAAAGTAATATACTACATCTCTTGCTGCGAAATCTGCAGAACAACATTAGCCTATGGATGAGTGTTTTTCAGTTAGAGACACCCATCATCTCTTTTTTGAGTTTATTTCTTCCTACTTTCCACATGCAGAAGTGTTTGACTCTCCTGCTTTAGACCATAATAAGAACAAACTAAACCTAGAGACTAGGTAGTAATCAAAGATGAACTGGACTCATCACGGGTGTCAACTAGTAAGTTTTTCTTGGTAGCAGTGGTGTTTTCTTAACACATTTCTTAGAACCATTTCTATCGCATATACAATGAGGTCTTCAGCTTGCAAACTTTTTGTCCCAAGAAACACAGCTCTAGCACCTTGACCTTCCTAACCCGTTACCAGGTAGGACAGCTATCTGCCTCAGCAGCTGAATAACCTTAACTACAGGAAACCATCTTCCTGTTTAGGCAGTTGGAAGCAATGGGACTGTTTGGTGAGGTCTTGCTTCAGACCTCCTTGTCTCTGAAACAGGTGATGAGTTTAATCAAACTGGTTACATACAAAAGGAGCATCAGGTGGAGACGCAGTGTTAGCTCACTCTGTCCCGTATTACCTTTCTCATAGGGGCACACAACCAACTTTGGAATATTTTGCTGGACAAAGTGCACAGGTAGAATTGCCAGATTTCGTTGCCAAACACAGATCCACACAAACTGTGAATCCCCTGGCAAGCAGATCTTATACAACAGATTCTTTAAAACAGGACACTACCACTAATAAAGTTAGCAAATAACCAGCATCAGACATCCAAACTTGAAACAAACACTGACATGCAGTTCCAAGTACCATTTTATGTAGTAGTACTACTTTTTCTCTTTTTCCTTTTTTATTTTTTGGCTATTTCCCTAAACAAACAAAACCCTCAAAACACCAAAACACCACAACATGCTTATTCGGTGGTTTCCTACTACCCTCATTTCCCTTAACAGAGTTCTTAATGGCTTTGGTAACGGTAAGCCCTATGCACAACCTGTCTCCCCACTGAAGAGACCAGATTAAAGTAGCACTATAATGAAGTTAACAATGCGATATGACTCAAACTGGTGTACCAGATTATGAGATAACCCCCTTTCCCACATATTACTGAAAGCGGGCGGAATATTATTCATTTTTACTATGTAGCAATGCCCTGTAGTTTGCAAGAATGATCTCATGACCAAAACACCTCCAAGGGGAGACACGATCCTGCTCACTGAGAGTTACCTACACGACAAACTAGATTCCAGCGGAAGCTGCACCCTTATATCCACAGTGTCAGGAGACACAGGCAACCTAACAGACTCATTCCTTCTAAGAGTCAACCTGAAAGCCCAGTAGTGATAATCTGATACTGACAGCTATTAAAATGCTAACCATAATTTAACAAAAAACATTTAAGTCTTAAGCATTTTAAAAATAAAAAGCAGCAATTAAAATATAATACAAAATATTTCTACTGCTAGCAGATCTGAGAGCAGACCATGAGATTACAGACCAAGACAAGAGTACAATGTCATTCCAGCAAGCCACAGCATTTTCTACTGATCTGAAGCAGCTTTTTGCTACTAACAATTCCTCAACTCAGAAAAGTCTGAATTCAATCCCTGCAAATCACAGGAAAGATAATAATTTAAAAAATATTTAAATTGGGCTTTACAATGTTTGCTAAGAAAAGCCTACATTTTATATTTACTCAGACATTTTTGTCCCACAAGCTTCTTGTTCAAAAATCTTCAGTTATTTTATACACATAAAAGCCAAAAATTATCTCCATTTAATACAAAACAGAGTGTCCAAGCAAATATCCTGTGCCCAGTCATGCCTCCTTTTGTTTAGGGACACAACACATACATCTCTGTCATTACTGCCACTGTCAAGGCAACACACAAGCTCCATGTAACTAAACCAAGATCCATCCTTTGTATTTTGCAGTACTGAGGCTGCTGCAAAGCCTCACAAAAGATGAGGAAATATACAAACTTTTTTCCAGTNGTTTTAACCCCCCCCCCCCCCCGGATTTCCTTTAACACTTCTGTTAACAGAAGTACAGTTTTACTGCATTCTTCCAGCTGACAAAACTTTAACAACAGATCTGGAAAATTTAACATAAAACACACTCTTGTTCCCCCCGATTTCCAAGCTGTTCCTCACCCATACAGGCACAAAACACCTGAGAATTCAAAGTTTTTTGAAAGAGGAAAAAGAAAGGCAGAGAATAAAAACCAACACTTGCATTTCTCAAATCAAGAAACCTTGGGAAACTCCATCTGTCACTAACACTTTGACCAAGAGAAGTCACCTTCTTAGGCATCCTGGCAGACAGCTCTGAACTAGCAAGCTCTGCTCTGCTAAAAAAAAACAAATAAATTAAAACCCTCACACACTGCTGCTACAGTCCTGGCTGCACAACCGTTTTTAGTCCAAATCCAAGTCAGTGCATGTTCATCAGAACTTGAAGTTTCTTGATATTGCCTTCCCTGAGCCCACTAGACTAGATAAAAATATGTGGCACCTCAGAAAAGCTGTAGCTGTCTCCTAAATTTCTAAAGCCAAACCTGCTCTGCTTATATTTCTCATTCTTCCTCAAAACATACAGCCTTTGCTGAGGGAGGCTTAGGAAAAGTACACTTTCCTCCGCTGGGCTCAGGCATAGAAAAAGTCTCATTCTCGTGTCTTTCCCATGAATTTGGGGTTCTGTCCTCCCACCCCACCATGAATTACAACTCACCTCCCGCTGCTTCCGTAGTACCAGACTCCATCCCTCAAATAAGAGGCTCTGGAGCACCTCTTCATGCAATATTGCTGAGCTGCCACTCAGACATCCGACCATCTCTCAATTCTTTCTGAGTAGTAAATTCTTTCAATCATCTACTAGAGAAGCTGCAAAAGCAACTTCAAGATATTACTGTATTTCCCAAGGAAAAAATTACACTGCTTCTCACACTCTTTTTCCCTTGTTTCCCTCGGTCAGTGAACTCTGATGAAGTCAGGCAAGCCTTTTGTATTTTTCTGCTTCCACTGTGAGTTTTTTAATCCTGCTGGTAGTTTTATGAAATGTTAACTTTTCTATAGACTGGGGGGGACACACGACACCAACAAATCACACTTTTTAATTTAAAATTTCAGCATAAATAGCTCAGTCTTCAAATCACAGAAAAGCAGTGTAGGAGAGGCTCTCAAAAAGGTCATCCTACTGTCCCACGCAAGGAGCAGTTTCACCTGGGTCAGTTTTGCTAGGTGCAGGTTTAACCTGTCCTGTAAGCTCTTTGTGATGGAGGCTCCCTGCCCTTTGTAGCAATCCACGTCAGTGCTTTACTAACATTACAAAATATTTCGACAACATCTAACATGAATCTTTCCTTCTGAAATTTAAGTTCATTACTCCTTGCTCCACCTTATGTGGGCATGAAGAACAGAACACTGCCACATCTTCTGGCTGCTTCTTACATACCTGGACAATTCTGATTTTCCTTCTTCGTCTTCTGCAGAGTCAGTCTTTTCAATTTGTCCTCTGAAGTCCTATTTCCTGGATGTCTGATAACTCTTGCTACTCTCCTCTGGTGTCTCTCCAGGTGCTCACTATTTCTCTAAGCGCAACAGCAGTGGTGCATGGGTGCGCTCTTGTGTTTAAGGCCATAATAACCAAAGTGAAGAGAGTTGAATGATTATTTAATGGTTCTTGCAGGTTACAGTTGTGTTAAATACATGACAGCTGCCTCTTTGCACAACAGCAACACCATTGGTTTATTATTTGCCACTACACAACACTGACTGCCGCTCAAGATACAACTACCATAAGCCCTGGAACTGATCTTCACAACTGCTTCCCAGTGGGCTCCACTTGTGAGGCTGAAAATTTCTATTTAAATATTGTAACATTCAGTTTTCCTCTCTGAACTCCATCCCAACTGGAAAACTAATTTGTTCAATTCAAGATTATTCTTAATTCAGCAGGTCTTCCAACATACTTATATCACGTACTTTCAAGTCACCCACAAACCTAAATATATTCTCTATAATGACCTCTGCCAAGGTCCACTTTGACAATGAGCAACTGACAACTGCTTCCAGGGCACAATCATCCAAATAGCTTGCCCACATACTTAAGTCATCGACACCATGCTTCCTGGCTGACTTACAAAACAACCACGGGAATCAGTGTCAAATCCTTAAATTTTGCTGTTTCTTAAGCAAAACCAGAACACAGTGCTTGTCTCATCACACAAAAGTATCCAGAAATCTTGCATACTGACTTTTTTTTAAAGCTACATGCAAGATGCAGTTTTAATTAAGAAAAGGTATAAGAAAAGTAGGGTGACAAGTGGTCGATTTCCACAAGATACGCCTAAAAAGAAAACCAAATAGTCCAGCTGTTTTGCCTGGATTCTCTTTACATTTGTTCCTACCATCTAGAGCTGCCTGGTGAAGAGAGAGCTGCAGGTGGACAGAGAGCTGAGGAACAAGGGTTAGGTCTATCCAGGTAAAGCAGGGACCAAGGCAAGCTTCTCTACCTTTGCTTTAAGCCGGCAAGACATGCAGCCAACAAATGCAAATAATGCTTTGCTTTTGCTCGGGAACTCCATTCAGCACCGAGGAAGTACTCTCCCACACAGTGTGGGGGCAGGGTAGGAATCAGCACCTAGAATTGCTTGATTAGGTTATAGAAGCAGTATACAGACAGTTGCCAACATTTTGCAAGACAGAGTTTCAAAGTCTACAAAAAAAACCCCCTAGAAGACAGGTAGTCCTTCGTAGGTTTCTGCTTTTTGTAATTAAAAAAAGTTTTTCAGCACAGGTATTATCAAGATCTTTAATTACAAAAACTCACACTGATTTGCAAATTAAAAAAAAGACATTTTTTCCACAGCCTTAGCTAAGCATAGTGATATTATTGGATTATTTTCAAAAATACCAGTCTACAAAAAACATTTGTAACAAATATATAGCCAATCTTACTTCATTCTATGCTAAGTATACAACACTGAAAACGCTCAGCCATATACTACAGCTACGTACTACGAATAGCATTCTAGTTAACTCCTTCACCTGTGAGCTGTGCAGTTTCAGAAAGCACATAATGCTTGATATGCATGTGTATAACACTCATCCTTACAAAGTTACCTGAAATCTAAATCAAAAAGAAGAGAACTCAAAATTAAGTTTTCCATTCAGGATGGAGTTTGGTAAGGAAAAGCTTTGCAAAGACTGCTGTAAAGTAATGAAATATGTCTAAACACAAAGAACTACTTTAAACACCAGGGATGCACATGTGACTAGCACTTAGCAGCACCTGTTACCTAAGTACGGCGTTTAGTGCAGGAGGAATACCCAGCCGTACCCAGCCAGGCACAGTGAGAGCTGGCGATCCTCTCACCTTCAAAACCCCTGAACTCAGACTGTTGGGCGCTTGCTCCCAGGCAGGGTACAGAAGTTCTAGCAAAGTCACGACAAATTTTTACAGCAGAATTCTCTCATGCTCGCATGGTATTTTCCTTTTAAGCACAACAGTTCACAGAGACAGAAGTGTTTTGAAGAGCGATAAAGCATTATTTGACATAAATTTCAATCATTAGTTGACTAATACGCAGGTTTACACAAACACTGATGACAACAGGCCACTCCCAAGTGTTCAGGTTTCCCCTCAGAACAGATAATACTAAGGAAAGTATAGGTTAGTTTAGACTATGATAGCTTAATATCATTAGACATACTAGCTAACATAAAACAAAAAATTGTTTAAAACTTTTATTTAGTTGGTTTGGAGGGACACTGTTGGGTTTTTTTTTCTTTTGCATTATTATAATTATTTTTAAACTAAGCATGGTTTCCTCAAAGAAGAAAGAGGCTTTTGGATTGCTGGTTCTAAGTTTAAATCAGATAAAACATTATCATTTAGAATTATATAGGTAGTACAATTTAATTATGACTCATCTTCCCTATCTCATGAAGTCTTTAAGTAGGGTAACAAGTTCTTATATAGAAATACCCACTAAATACCAAATTCAACATAGCTGGAAGTAAGGCATTGCAAATGACTTAACACTTTCAAGAAGAAAACATAAGAATAGAAGAGCTTCTCTTTTTACCGGTGTTGTTGCCCACAAATAGAAAGCAAGGCAGAGAGATCTTTTGGTGCAGACGTGATTTTGAAGAGAATTCCAAATAAGAAAGAATGATACAAATTCACATGCAAAACAGCATACCCCAAGGTAACCTACCTCAATGTCTTGTAGGCTGAACTCTTTTTGATCTTTAAAGTTTGCAGCTCCTGCACTCAATTCCATCAGCATTTTTGCTATTTCTGGTTTTATTGCTGCTGTGAGTCGACTCGCTGCTTCCATGACATGTTCCTGCACGTCTTTCAGTTGCATAGCTGCCTTAGAATAGTGCGAGTTCCTAAATACACTGCTGAAAAGGTCTGTAAGGAAAGTGCTCGTACGGCAAAACACGTTGAGTGCATCCAGGTATTTGGAGATTCCCTGCTGGATGTCTGCGATCGGAGTCGTATGGGACACAGGGTGGTTGCAGCTGCCCGCAGCAGCTGAGGAGACCAAAGGGGATGCTGGGGTCGTAGATGCCAGCGGTGCGCTCAGGGTCCTGCCTAGCTCAGGCATTTGATACTGCTGGTGTTGCTGCACTTTTTGCTTGGACCCGCCAAGCAAAAAGCGCCGCTTATAGTCCATTTTGCTTTCTTGTGCACTACAGCAATACATAAGTGAGTGCTTGTCCAAAGATTTCTCAAATTAACAATCACTTGTCAAATTCCTTCCTCAAATATATAGTTCTGTACAGTAACAGTGGAGGACTGTGTACATAGGTTTCACAAAAGGCATTTCAAAAAGGCAAGCGTCTGTATAATCTGTATCAGCAGTGAGAAAGGCAGCAGATTTGCTGACTTTGTGTTTTCAGTGTTCAGTGCAGCCCTGCTGCAGTTATAAACTGTACTCAAAAAGCAAGCCGAAGTATCTTAATAATGCTCTGTCTTTTGTTTGGTACTCCACTCTGCACACAGAAAAGCAATACCGGAGCAGAGAAGTTATCGCCTACAATTTCTTCATGAGCATATTATTGTCACTTGCTGTTAAGTCTACAAAACTTATTTTTGTCAATGCAAATAATAGTTTTAGAAGCAATACCTTAATATAGTTTTCCCATCAGTAATATCAGGAAAAGTGGAGCAAACCACCGATCAACAGTGATTATAAAAGCAGTGCAGAGGCTCCTTCCTTGAAAAAGCAAATCCTTATGTCAGCAGATCAAATATCTTCAAATGTCTTGACAGATCCAGTCTGCCAAATTAGTTTACTTGTAGTGTCTCTTCTTAATACTGGAGGGAAAAAAAAATCTGGACTCTGTTTACAGAAGACTTTGCAAGTCTAAGCTATTAAAAATTAGAGTGTTTATTATTGCAAGCCTTCTTCCCCCTTCCTCCTTTCCTTGTTTGTTGAGGTAGTTGTTTCCGTTGTAACATTAAGAAGTGGTGCTTCCAGACTGCATTTGCCCTCAATTGTAGACTCAGAACAAAAATGCACAAATGTACTTGTAAGGCCTCTAGGTCATTTCCTGTGAAGGGAAAAAAAAAAGTTTGAAGTGTTATGGAACAATGAGAAGGTTTAAGATATTAACTCCTGCAGTGTCCTGGTATACTTCTCTGGGCATATGTTGTCAACAATACGCAAGATCAAAAGGCAGGGAGAGCTGCACTGGCAGTTTAAAAGGCAGTTACAAGTTAGCATCATTCTGTTACTAAACTCAACACTGCTGAATATTTTCTTACTAATTCACCCATCCTAGACTGTCAAACTTAAGACTATAGTTAATCCCCAGTGCAACCCTTATACAGTTAAGAACAGTGGAAGGCTATTAATGCAGAGCTCAGGGGGAGTTAATTACATTTTCTAATCTCATCCTTTTAAAATAATTTAAGAATTAAGTCAATGACACCTTTTTTCACGCACCACAATTTATTGCAGAAATCTGAGCTCCCATTCCTTTTACTAATTTACTAAATCAACAGATAGAGGTCCTTAAATTTTTTTCAGTACAACAGCAGACAAATCTGTCTACATCCTAACTGAAATTAGCTAAAAAATGTAACACATACATCCCATTTCAGGATGACGGACAGCATCTATCATATGCAAGGTATTATATCAGGCAGAATTGCCTAACAGATTGGCCTAAATAACACTCTCACCAGACATGAAAGTAGAGAGGAAATGTAGCTTGTAGTACTGCCCTGCTCCTACTAGCCAACTGGTGCAGCTGGAGAGCCAAGAGCGCTTTCTTGAAGGCATCTGTAGGAAGGTGAACAGAGCCTGAGCAGTGAGAAGGGGTCAGCTGGCAGCTGATGTTCAGAGCCCAGGCTGGAGGAACCGGAGCTTCTGGAAAAGGGCATGAAGATTTTTAAGCCCTTACCCTTGGCCAAACAGAGCTCTTAACTGAACAGGGCTTGGCATCTCATCATCTTGTTTACAGGTTGGAGTCATACATCCCTACAATGGTCACAGTTATCCTAGGAGCTCATTTACCTATCTTTATATACACATTTTAGATAAACACACACACATATGTATATATTTACAGACATGTGTGTGACAAGACTTTTTTTTAATGCACTATGAATTTCTAGCTTGTTAGTTAATCCCACCTCAATCACCTTCCTTTCTTCTGTGCCAGAGTCAGCACTGCACTGACCTAATTACCTCTTATCCCACCAGCTCATTTAGGGTGGGAAACCCCACCCTGGTGTCCTGAACAGGGAAATTCCTGCTGGGTTCCTCGCTTTGAGAGAAATACATTCTATTTCTTGAGGCTGCAAGAGACACTGATTAACAACGTCAGGACATTAACAGAAGGAAAGTCTAATGTAGAGAAATACAATTTGTTCAATCAGTTTATCTAGTCCTAGCTATTTGTCACACTTTAGGCCACTCTCCCTTTCTTACACATCCATGTAACTTGACTGGATCAAATAAGGACGTTCTTTTCCTTACTGCAGCAATTGTGACATACAAGGCCAATATCAAACAGTAATTCATAATAGGATTTTTTACCTGAGCACTTAAAAGAATAATCCAGATATATCAGGAAGGAGCCCTTTAATTCCAGAACAAAGTGTTCCTTCAGCTATTATATTTGAGATATGAAACCTGTATTAATACTGTCAAAGTGGTTGGGGAATAAAGATTTTACCTTCAGCCAAAACTTATTTCCACCTATCTGAAGAAACAAGATACCATTCACATAGAGTTTTTTGACACATACATACGATACAAAATCCCACAGATAAAGCAGCAGGCAAGACACAGCAGGACAAAACATATAGAGCCACATAGTCTCACACCCACTAAAACAACAGAGGCACAAGTTTTTCAGGAAGTCATTGCTGCAGATGGTTCTGCTTCTGAGATCTAGAGCAAATATTCTTTTGTATTCCCACTTTTAAAAACATGATAAACAGATAAAACACAGCACAAATTCCCATATGCATTTCAGCATCCCTTATTAAAGTACTCTAAGCTGATTACTTTCTTTCCTAACTGCTTTATACTTCTCTCAATATTCACATTGAATGCGTCAAAATGCAATAAACCCATTAAAACTAGAATTTTCTAGGAGGTCCTGATATCATATGCATAGCTGAAAATATTCTTCTCCTTGCTTTACAAGCTATGGTGCTTTACAGTGGAAAGTATGATTAAATTGGTTCTCTTGATTGCATATAAATGTAGATGGAACAAAAGAGTTGGTTAATTTATATGCATTGTATAAGTAAATTGGTGATTATTTTCCCTAAGTAGATGTGAATTTCACATGGCAGAGGAACTTAAGCAATGATCATGAAACATCTAAATGTTAATTAGCGCCAAAAGCTAACAAGAAGGGGTTTTCAAGCTATACAGCCCTGAATTAGACAAGCATATCAGAGATGCACTACAACTTACCGGTTCTGAGCCTTTCAGGATCAGAGACACTGAACTGATCATTTGAAATGGTTTGATATTTAGCTAATACATAAACCTGCTACAACCTAAAAGAACATAAACGCAATGAATAGAAAAAAATGTTTTCATATTTTCTACAGCTATAAACAATCACGATACATCATTGTGTTTCACTTCTAGACAATTTCATAGTCAAACCTACAGGTACTTATTCTTCAACTTCAATATTCCCTTGTAGTAAAATCAACACAAAGGCTTAAAGAAGACAGCTTGTAACTCCAGGATCTAAAGAGATACTTATTTAATGAGAGAGGCAAGCTACAGTTCTCCACACTAGGCAGGTGGGTAATGCCACGTCTTAAGACTTTCTGTAATGAGATCCTCAACATGCTACATACAAAATAAACATTCTTCCTTTTGCATCTTTCTCTGAAAAAGTGAAGCAAAGAATGTTCCCACGCTCTCCTCTCTCTTCCCCAGTGCTACAGTTCTGACACTGCTTGTGGTGCATGGACTAAAAGTAGGGGCTCCATATTGTAACTATAGGAGCCTCATGCCAATCTACCTCTTGCTATATTGGGGGTGGGGGGGGATATTGAAGTGTTTCATTCTAGTCATATTAAACAGCATGTTATCAGTTCAAAATATAAACCTTAAGCTTGTACTTCATTTTGCAGAAAACAAATATTCACAAAAATCAAGTGTAGAAAGTATCAAAAAGTTAGCATACCACAAATACAGAAATTTTATTCCTTTGTGTAATCAAGACCAAAACAGTGTTCTTCATATGCTATTAAACATTATAAATAGAACTAATATATAGTATAAAAACAAGCTCCACACTGAACACTATACTGTTGAAAGCTGTAAAACACTACTGAAAAAGCTCACCACATTGTTTAGGTTCTTGCTTTAAGGAGTTAATGCTATAGTTAAGAAACTGCTACTAGTCTGAACTATTTGAACTTCTACAGAGAATCAAGCAGATATCTGCATGCGTTGCTCTAAAAATGGCCACATTTGCATAGAGGAAAGAGAAATTGCATGAAAATGAGTGCATATGCAAATCAAGTTCACTATTCCTTTTTAAATGGAACATCCAAAATTTTTTGCTTAGATACTTCCCAGAAAATCAGAAGTGTTTTCTCCAGCTTCACTGATTGCAAGAGACATAAATTAACACAGAAGACTTTCAGACAAATGGAATTTGGCACCTCCTGGTTTCTGCTTTGGACCAGCAACAAGGGGTCTAATCCCCCACCCCTCCCATTTGGGATCACCCTGCCAGGAGAGGAGGCAACTTCTTCCCTGAATCAACACAGGACATTGAGCAGAGGAAGCAGTGAGGAAAATGTACAAATGTATCACTAGTTAGTTTAGTTACACAATTACCGTACTGCCAACTTCCTTTCAGCCAACTTCATTTACCATCCACGTGAATGTTTTACAGGCCATGCTGGTGAAAATTTTTTTGATCAAAAAAAAATTATTTTTCATGCTTTAAAAAGGGATCTGATCTCAATTTTGAAGTCTGCTTGCAAAGGTGTTCTTTATGAATTCTGTTGTCCTTTCCATGAATGTGCAATATAACACAGGTGCGCAAGATGATCCAAAATACCTGACTTAATTTTTATTGAAAGTAACACTTCCAAATATTGTATGTTGGTTTTAATTTTATGAGATACAATTTCCAAACCTCAGGATGAACTCAACATCACAAGGACCATTCATGTAAAACAATCAAACATGAAAGCAATGCAAGTCAATTAACATCCCAAAAAAAGTAACTCCAAAAGAAACAACCCAGAACAGCCAGATTGCTTACCAGGGAAAAGCCTGAACAAACAAAGCCTACTGCAAGGCCAAAAGGTCAGCAAGCTGCTAGAGCCAAGGGTCTCCTGTCGGGAACACACCAATTCCCTCTCACATTTACTTACACAAACCTGGTGCAAATCCAAAAGTTACTCCACTATGAAAGGCGTCATTCCACCTTCAAGTTCTGCTGTCACTAATGCGTACATTGGATCCATCACTTGGCCAGGCCACCCAAAGTCCAAACGTGGATCCCTTAAAAAAAAAAATAAAAGTATCCCACATGGTCTCCGACATCTGAATAGCAAACTGGGAGCAGAAGGGCAGGGGAAGCCCGTACGCTATTTCCTGAAGACCAGTCCCACTGTTCCCACCATGCACTGGCTCAGAACTCAAGAAGTTACCAGCCGAGGCCCAAGCAACAGCAATTTGTGTATCAGCACTTCATAACACAACTACAAACATCCTGGCCAAGGAAACCCAGTGGCCTAAAGCAAGGACCCCTGGCTGGGAACAACAGCCGGCTCGGACCCAACGCCGAGCGTGCAGTGCGTCACAAGATCAACTCTGCTCCTTTGATCACCCCAAGCACCATGCTGGCAAGGGCGAAGGAAAGGAGATACAGCAAGGACAACAGCAGGGGATTCTGGAGAAGGCAGCACTGACAGACCCAACTATAAGAAGGTTGCAAAACAGTAGTCTACATGAAAGCAAAGACACAGTAGTTAAACACGAGAAACAAAGTTAGTCCCAGGCAGGGGCCTTGTAAAGTGGACTGTACCAGTGTGCTCGGGGCACAGATGAACCACACACCCAATCTTCATCTGGAGGGAAGAGCCACAGCTGTGTGCCATGTAAGAAGTTATTTCTTGCTTCTCTGTTTAGATAGGCTACTGATTTTACATAAGAATACAAGTTGTACGTAAGAATACTAAGCCAGATGGTGGAAACTCTTTCCTCCAAATACACTTTTCTGGATCCTCATAAGTAAACAGGTCAAGAAAAACAGTCAAGTAGTCCCAACTACTTTTGGAGGGGGATTTTAAGACACACATCAATATAGTCCTCTACAGATGTTTAACTGGGAGTTGATTCATTTTACAGTACCCCAAACTAAAGATGGATTACTTCTACAGCTATAGTGTGTTTAGTCTTTACAAAACATACCCATGCAAAAATACTAGAAATTGGAATCCACACACCAGAGACTAAAGAATATTAGAATTTCAGTAACAAATCTCATAACCTGAGAAATTAAATTCAGACTTCAATTACATCTCCAACACTCTCAATTAATACACCACACCTATTAATATTAGAATTGCCATAAGAATGACAATTTGAGCATATAAAGGAGTTTCTTGACAACTATGTAATGTATTCAATCCATCCATAAAAAGAAGATGCATAGAATTAAGTGGGGGGGGCTTTTTAAATTTGTTTTCATTTTTAATCACTGTCTTGGCCATGAAACTTTTCAGAATGACACAAGAGCTGAAACTATGTTTTGAAAATTAAACTTTTCAGTTGACAAGAACAGCCATCTCCAAGTAATGCTGACTGGCAGGAAATATGCATTAATCTCTGACATGAACTAAGTTATTTTGCACCTGTAATTTCATACCAACACAACATAAATACTTAAAGCATGCAAATGCTTTTATAGGAGTTGACAAGTGTCATTATCTTCACCATCAGGGCAAAGGAGGCTTACAGTTTCTCAGGGCCGGCTCTACACAGCAGTCAGGATGCATGCACACAACGCAACCCCAGCAGCCTGCGAGCGAGTGCCAGAGGGAGAGGACGAACGTCCTGGTAGCTCAGCCTGTTGGCAGGCAGCACACGTCACCCCGATTGCTTTTGGTCAGGTGCCCATACGTAGGCTACAAAGCCAGAAAGGAAAACCAACCTCGCCTTTCAAGGCTGATAGCCTAACGTGGTGGGCTGCAGCCACGAGAAGACCTGGGCACCTCCTGTATGGTTTTCTGGGTTGTTTTTTTTTTTTTGATCACCCAAGATGTAAAATCTCCTCTTAGATGAGGACAGGGTGAGAAAGGGGAAGAGAGACAGAAATAGCCTATTATACCAATATCATTTTAGTTCTTGTTAGCTCATGAATTGCTTATTGGGATTTCTTTTTGGCTGCTTGCCCAGAACAGTTGGAGGAAAAAAAAACACCCACAAACCAAAACAAGTAGGAAAGCCAATCCTTAGTGAACCTGTGAAGCCCCTGTTGGACACATCCTCCCCTTCCAGGGGCTCCCCTTCCTAATACCAACTCACCAGATGCTCTGGTCCGCCCTCCTGTCTATTCCAGGGCTGGATGGGCATTAAAACCGATTCAGTGTCTTCCCTGCACCAGTTGGGGAGCATAGCTCACAGGACATACTCTACAGGGACTACACAGTTAGCACAGTTTAACTAGAACCATCAACTTGAGCATCCTATTTAAATGTATACAAATCTAAACAGACCTACTTATTAATACAGAAACTGATATCGTTTACCAGTGAAGCAATTACATACACAAGCATGGAGATTTGTTAAACCTAAGCGGAAGGCTCCAGCAACTTGATTTTATTAACTCAAAGACCAATTTCACCGATGACATACCTGCCTAATATTTATAGACAGCCTCTGAACTAATTTATTATGTATTTGTCTAGAGCTTTTTTCCCTTCAAAATGACACTCCTTAAAACAAAACTATTAACTTATTTGTGCCAATTTGTGTCTTTTGCACTTACACTGAAAAATCCTCTAGAGGCACATCTATGCTAGATGCCCTAAATGACAAGCAAAGACAAAATGCCCTGCCCAAAAGAACAAATCACCAAAGACTCTGTCATGAAAACCACTCTGAAACAGAGAGAACTGGAAAAGGTTGAAGAACACCGAATTTCTGGAGCTAGGTAAGGACTGAGGGTCTTGGCTGCTCAACACTACACCACCTCGCTTCCAACCCTTAACCCTGCAGAAAAGAATTCGTAGCTCTGAACTGTATAACTACACCCTGAATCGGAGTGTAGTTCTGATACACAGTTCTAGTTACATACACTCTGCATCAGAGTGTATAACGGTGTAACTACAACTCTGAATCACAGAGTTGTCAGTATACTGAGCTGGATTTTTCCAAGGCAGAGCCTACAGTGCGTCAGGAGACTTCTTACATTTTGTTTGAAGTATAGCACTAACTCAAGCCTCAGCAATAAGATATGACAGCAAAAGGAAAAGCTGCTGAAAGGAATGTGTTAAACCAGACCTTCTTTCAGACTTGGGTGCCTCCCTGAATGTCAAAAATAGATGCCTGTGTCAGATCGGGATCACCGTTTCAATCCTCCCTTGGCAATAGGTGCTTACGTTATCTATTTTGAAAGCAAGACCAGTTCCCTTTTGAAAGGGAATTGTGTGTGCAAAAGAGAAGGAAAAGAAAATAATGTCCATCCTTTTGATACAGTAGGCTAACAAAGCATTTGCACACAGCATCAGAAATTCCTATGCAATGTGACTGTCAGCCAGAGGAGACTCAAGGCTCCATCTCTCATCTCCCAAAACGATGCACTTAGCATCAGCCACAAGCACAGCCTCTCCTGCTCTCTCCTCAGAGCTGTATAACATGCTAAGATGAAGAAAAGGCTCATGGGACCACAGCAAGAGTGAACAGCACAAACTTTCTGTAGAAAAGGCACAGCTCTTCCTCCCAGAACAGACCGCCTACAGAATTCTTCGATTCTGGCCACTACCTGCAGGACTGCTTGGGAAGAGACGCCTGCTCACACTGAAAGCCAGTGGAAAAAATACACTTTTCTTCAGAACGGATTGAGGAACTGAAGGCTGTGGTTTCAGATGGAAGGGACGAAGAGCTGACAATTTCTAGAAGATGCTTGAGAATAAGTTAACATCCATTCCTATAAATGGCCTTTTTCAGCCACAGATTTCCCTTCCTGCTGAAGGGAAGGAAGAAAAGGCTGAACTAGAGAAATATTTAATTAAAGCATATGTGGACCAGGAATGTTACTTGGTCAGGCATCATGGTCCAGTTATGGCCATTTGAGATAATTCCCCCCTGGCCCACTCCCAAGTCTCTCCTTGCAAACCCACCCAGCACATCATATATGCACTTAAAGTCTTTCTAAGCTGCAGTGGAAGCCACCTATGTTAAGACTCCTTGTCATTCCTGATTACAAGTTTCACTTCTAAATACAGGAAGCACAAAGAGGCTAGGATGGTTATTTCCTTGTTAAAACTTAACAAGCATTAAGAAAACAAAATATAATTGTTTTTCAGTTCTGTAATGATAACCACGAAAATCATGACTTCTCACGTTTCTGCAGAAGACCAGCTTTTACATGGTGGGAACAAAATACAAAAAAGAACAACAACAAAACCGGAAAACCCCATAAGTAAATGCCATATGTATTTTTCAGTATCATTCACTGGGGAGAGAGGGTTTTAATACACGTTGTAAAACATGTGCTAAAAATTTCTACTAAAGTTTGTTAAAGAGGTTTAGGAAAGGGCCTTGAAGAGCTTAGTGCTGAGTCAGTGTAGATCAAGAAATCAAGCAGAGGGGTCTATGTAGAGCTTTATTCCCACCGAGTTAAATTCATTTGTCTGTGGACCCAAATACTGCATAAAAAGCTTCTGCACCTAGAAAAATGGGAATAATTCCCATCCTTTGGCAACATACTTAGAGAAATAATTGAAAGACGTTCTGTAAATGCTACCTTCAATACACCTTCTTTCAAAAAAACAGGTTCTTTCAAGGAGGTTTTTCGTTGCCCCAAACAAATCATACCTTAAACAAGACTTGGAAAGACAAGCAGGAGTAAGAGCCTAAGTCAAATACTACAGCATTTAGACACAACATACTACATGCCCTAATACATATATATATACACACATACAAAGAATGGCGTAACTTTACAAGACTGAGGGACTAAAATAAGAAACTAAATTCATTACGGATAAATTTATCAACTCATACATGGAAAAACAAGCCTAGCCTCACAGACAAAACGATGGGCTCTGGCCTGATCATTACCATGTAGGAAGATGAACTTCGTGTTACAACTGATGGGTTTTGCTAAAATGCCAGCCTGATGCTGAGTGGTAGTCAGAGTTAAATTTTACATTACAAATTATTAGCAAAGGAATTTGGAAGGGAGCAGCAGCGTTGGGAAAACCAGAAACATAATTATGCCACTGCATAAATCCATGGTTTACCCACACTTCAAATTTAGCGTGCAGTTCTGGTCTCCTTATCGCTCTTTCTTCCAGAGGGGCTCATTTGGCTTACTAAATAGACTAACCACAGGCTCAGGAAATCCTATATGCAGCAAATTGTTGAAGACAGAATTTTAAATGAGCGTAGCCCACAAATTCACCCTGTTCTTGTCTTTCCCTAGGTATCCATTTATAACCTCCATGGGATAAAGAAAGTTGAGTTGGATCAACTTTGAAGTCTGAATTGGTGTGGCCACTTTTACCTTCTTATTCACTCCAACTTAGTGATCATCGAAAGCAGTATATCACAATGACATACTGTTTACAACTGCTCTGGAAACAGAAGCATTTCCTCATCGATAAATCAGCTGTCAACTTTTAGACAGGGCTTCAAGCCATTTTGCTGCTCTTGCAAACAGATACATTTCATAAATGCCACAGTATTATTAGCATATACACATTTGAATATTTCCAGTGAAATAAATACCCCTAAACCAAATTTCTAGATGGTTTTAACCAAGTTTGTGATGCTATGCAACTTTAAAAAGAAAACCCAAACTCAGAGAAGCTTTAACTATTTTAGTAGTGTTAGCCAAAAGTAGTATTTCAAGGCAGTGAAAATTACAGATCATCTGCACATTTAAAGCTTGTCTATGAAGAAAAAAGTTTTGCGTACTAGAAACACAAGACAGATTATGTGCAGAAAATCCTGTAAAGCCTTTATGAGATTTTTCTTTTTTTTTTTTTTTGCCTGTTTGCAGCAAGGATGATGAAAGCTTTCAAAACATTCGGAGTAACACAACACCAACAATCTTTCCCAAATTACTATGCTGCTTCTGAATTCTCAACACTTGCCACAGAATAAGTCTACAGCATTCTCTTGATACTACACTACATCAAAAAAGAGAAAGAAAAGCCCTGCGAATTGTTTTCTTAGTTGCATTAAATATAATCCTAACCCAGTCATATAAATGAAGTGGCTCCTATTAGCATGTATTTCCACATGTAAACTATTCATTTTTTCATATTTAGTAAGTACATTACCATACTATTTCTTTGTGACCAAAATTAACACCTAATCCAATATTTACTAATATTTATTCTCTTCAGTACATGGTAGAAGCTTCATCTATCTTAGTGTTGGCCTTCTCCCCCAACTCGTTCACTGAAAGCCTTCTACTTGAAAAGTATTACGTATTCTGAAATGATATGAATTTCATTTCCAAAAATAGGAAACAGGAGTACATATCAGAAAAACTGACATCAGCAAAGACACTTACTATCTCATGACAGTTGCAGCCACGAGCTTTTTTGTCGTCTAGCTAATGCAGAGATTCACATCTCAGTACCACAACTCCCGTGTTACAAGAACAGACTTTCCAAACGGTTTTTGGGCTTACTGTATTTGAGTAGCAGTACATTCATCACTGAACAGCTGGAGTTTTGCCCAGGAAAACAAACTATATTCTATACTGAAGAGAGGGACATGGTGATTAGGCCTTTCATATCCCTCTCATGTTGAAAATTATGGAATTATCAGAAAACTGTAATCATGAAAATGTTAAACTAAGGAGAATGTATTTTTACAGCAAATGAACATAATTATGTTTACCATATTTGGGCCTGAAGTTGGCTGGCAATTCAGTCTGTATATAGACAGCAATATCTGATTCACTGTCACAGGATATGAATAAACCAGAGCAATCCAGTGTGAGTAAGTCTCCCTCCTATAACAAAACCAAGTATTAGTGTGTACATAATACTCCAAAAGCACCATATAATACTGTAAATAGCGATTTCATAAATAGTAGTAGCTGAATAGTTTTAACCCTCATTTTAAAAACCAGTCTTTAACTAGATCTTTCAACAGGAGACTTTTGGAACTGTCAAAATGCTTTATTTCTAAGTAGTCTATGGCTTTTAATATAGGAGATTATATAGAACTAATTTCTGTAGCTGATGAAGGAGCAGTGGTGACAAGTAATTTGGGATCATAAAGATTAAAAAAGTAGAAAAGGTAGCATGTATACTTCATAACCCTTCCTCATTTTTTCTAATCAAAAAAGCTGCTTGTGCATCTTCAACACAGTGTTCCCCTCCTTATTAAGATCACAATTTAGAAGTCTTAATTAAATATAGACGGGATTTTTAAAATAGCACTAACTCATCCTGCATAGTTGGGGTCAAAACATGATCAGTTATAAGATCAAATGTTGCACCCTTCCAGTTTATAAATTTCTAATGCAAATCAAAAGGGAAAAATATAGCCCAATCTTGCCAACTACAACCTTTCCCCCTCCAAGAACACTCAAAGCTTAGCACTTATCTAGTTGTTCTGCCTGCTTTACACAGCAGACAACTAAAACTAAAAAAAAAATCCTTCCCCAAGTTGCTCAATCTTCTGCAAATGCCATTAACAACTGGTTCAAACACAAGTTAAGCACCAGAGACAAAAGGATTCTCCTCTTGCCCTTCTTCAGCAAGCCCTGGGTTCCAGCAAATAGCACCCCACCTTCACCACAATGGCAACAGCTTACATCTTTGAGACTCCAGTATCTAGTGCCTTCTCTTAGCTGCTTCAGTAATCCTGCTTTCTATTTCAGTCCACAGAATAACTTGTTGCCTTTTATCCACTCAATGTAAATGCCAAAATCGGCCACAGGTCAACTTAAAATCAAAAAGCTGAAGGCTGAAGATTGCTCGAGCAGTCATAGGTCTTCTCTATCCACTCCTTAACGCTGACACGGATGTGAGAAATTGCTGGTTTTAAAAGCAATTGGTTACTTGGGTTTTTTCATTTTCTATGTTCCTCCGAGAAGACTAGCTTGATTATTTTCCCTTTACTAAGAAAAGCAAAAGATTTTAATATTTTAAGAGACTACTGTTTTCCTGCTTCTTTAAAAATGTTAACACTTAACAATGAAGTTTAATTCTTTCAATACAAATAACTTCACATGTCTGGAAAATAAATCTCATTTTTTATATCTAGTGTAGATGCTACCAAGGAATATAAATAACTTCACACAAGAGCTACTCGCTAACAAATGCATACATGGAATTCTTCCAGCACGTCTCAGCAGCATGCATAGTTTTTCTAGCTTCCGGCTTTAAGCTGCTACATTAAGTATATGGCATGGAAAGGCACACAGTCAAACTGATATTCAGATAAATACTGATGTGATTTGACTTACATAATGTGATTTTTCCTTAAAAAAAAAAAAAAAATCATTGTTCTCAGGTTAAAAATTATTCCCCAAAGAACCCTCCAACAAAAATATCACTTGTTAAATAATTATCAATCCTAATTTACAACATATAAAGCAGTCAGGCCACCCTACTGTGTCCTGAAAGGAGAAGCACTGATAGTTTTATGTAAAAAACTAAGCCCTCAATCATGTGCATGATTTGTCACCAGATTATGTGCCAAAATTTCTGCACTGAGTTGTGCAAGAACTTTTTTGCCCAGCAGAGGATACAATGGGATCTTTATGCTGGTATAATACATCTTGAAAAAGAAAGAGATGTAATGTTTTAATCCATAAAACAAATGAACATGATGTGATTGATCTATTCAGTAGAAATCAAACATCCATAAGCAAATCTGAAGACTTAAGCTTAAACTTTTATTATTTGTTAGATCTTCCTGAAAAATCACACGTGTTCTCCCCCGAAGCACCTAATACCAACGGTCCAAGCTACCACATGCACGTATCAGTGGAAGATCCTAACTTCACACCTAGTTAAGTCCATCCAATGGTATCTCTCAATATTCACTAACAGAGCTAAATTTTGTTCACAAATGAAGACTTGAAAGAAACATGTAAAATTTTAAGTGGTATCTTCTGATGTGTCAATTATAATTAAAAACTATTATCAAGGTAAAAGACTAGGCTTACATTAAATGCTGTTTAGGTGATTTAAGCCATGCTGACACTCCTGCCCAGTAGCTTGTGTTGACAAAGGGCTTTCTGCTGCAGAAATTGCAACACACTAAAGCTCTGCCAGCCGTAAGACACTGCAAAGATGCCAAATACATTTAAGCAATCTTTCAATACCAGCTGATGCATCTATTACAGATCTGGCCAGACCCCCTTCAAATATATTTCCTAAGTATTAGATTTAGAAAAAGCGACCTTTTTGCCACCAGGACCGTTTGTGCAGACAGTGCGCTGACGGCCAGAACCACCCGACTGGTACCAAGCACTGCCCATGACTAATCTGGAACCAGGAAGCGATGGTAAGGAGAAGGTCACAATACACAACACTAAGCATCAAGGCGATGCCTGGCGATTTCTACTTTATATATTACTACAACACACACCCCCAGGCACCATTTTTAGCCACTGTTGGATTTCCTCCCTTCTCCCCATCCCCCAACCAGGCTCCAAACCTTGAAGTAACCTTGTTCTGTTCCCCCCCAAGAGACGGCTCCATGCCTGAAACATAACCTCTAATCTTATTTTCTATTTCTAGCATACAATTCACGACCCTTATCCCAATTTTTTAAATTAAATATCCTCCATGTTGCAGACTCTGCTTCCTATAGTCAGGACAGCTCACAGAGCACGTCAGAATTTATAACCGTATGTTTCTTGTTGAGGATAATTTCACATTACTTTTAAGAGCATCAGAAACATATAGCATTCACGCAATATAGGTTTAAAAGCTTTCTCTGAAAAAGAGGTTTTCAGTACTACTGTCAGTACTCCACTGCAATGAAACAGCTTTATTTGTCAGAAGGTTTAGATAAAGACCTTAAAATACAACAGATCTGCACTTCAGGGCAGTTTGCAAAGCAAACCATTAACTTCCAGCAATTGTTGATACTTGGAGAGTATCTGTGGACATTAAGCTAAAGTCTTACAAATTACAAGGTTTTATTACAAAGGAAGTCTTCTCATCTGACACCATCTATTTACAAGAAGGACTTCGCTTAAACTTTGTTTTCTGCAACAACAAAACACGTCATTTGTTTGCCATCAATTCTGTACCATTTCTTACACAAAACAAATTAAAAGAAAAATGGCCTACTGGATCAGATGTCCATCTAGACCACAATGGCAGTGGTCAAAATGTATACTTTTAATTAATCAGCACTATCCATAATCCTCTTTCATATTTTTATCAATTATACCCAATTTGTGCCATTGCTAGGGCAAAATGTTCCTCCTCCATGCACAAATTCTCCCACCAAAGCACTTTGATACAGAACAGCTCCCCGAAGAACGAAAAAATATTTTTCTGTCTCGAAAGTGCTGAAAAACAAGAAGTTTCCAGGATGCATCCCAAGACTGGAGGTTGCAGTCTGACGCAGCCACGGCCTCTCAGAGCTGCAGAGAGTCACAAGTACATGTTTGTGTTTTCATCAGCCACATGCTAACACTCTTCTGCCTATCCCAAAATAAGCTATTTCAGTCCCAGAAAACACATCCTCACAGAGCACGGAGGGAACGTCTGTCGCTGTTGAGCTGGCTGTGTGCGTACCCTGCAGAGAGGAACTCATTTGGTCACTGTGCACTAGTGAATGCCTTCACTTACACACAGTGAAAGTTAAAAAACAAAACAAAACCAAGTGAATTCGGTGTACCCACTTATCAAAATATTTACAATGCTTATACCAAGCTAGTAGCTAGCCTTTCAAAACAAGGCCAGCTGTATTGATACGACTTTCTGTTGATTAATCAGAAAATTAGTCAGCCTAGGATGCTAATAGCAAAGAAATTGCCCCTAGTACTTCACAAAATTAAATTTTAGACATAATCAGTTATGGGACAACTTGACCACAGAAGCAAAATTAAGAAAGGAGGAATAATCCTTGAACCAGGACACAAAGTGCTAATGACATGTTTTGTTACATTTATATATATCATCAGCATATTTTACAATAAATACCATCTATTTCACATTGGTCTGCACAGGCAGTTCTAGTAAATACCGTTAGTTTGTTCTACTATCTCTCTCCCACTCCTTCAGCTTCCATCCTATTCTGAGCAGGACATCGTTTGAATTTATCAGTGGTTCCACAGAAATTGAATAGTGCAAGTGGGAGGACAGCCTCTAGCAATTAAGAATAAAAGCTGATAAGTGAACATAAATCAGACTACAGAAAAACAAGCGTGAGAAGTTTTTAAGGTAGCAGAGCTGGATTTTGAAAAGGACTGGAAAATAATAATATAGAAATTGAGAAGTCAAGAGTCACCTCATCAACATACTTATCAGATCAATTTATACAATGAAGCAAAAGTTAGCAAGGTAACAGCAGCAATGCAGTCAGAAGTAGCCTGACATAAGGTTCATTCCTAGGTGGCTACTGGGGAAGAAACAATACTTTGTTTCCTTACTTAAAAAATAAAAATACATTGTCAACATAAATGATAATCACAAGTCATGACTGCCTTTCCCTCAGCAAAAAAAGGATGTTATAAAAACATATCTTGAATGGTAACTCCATTGAGTCTTAAGGGTCAACGTCTGAAAGCTTCTCCACCCAACCCCAAAATGAGGACTGGAAACATCTCAAAAAACCTCACCGAGATTCTTATGTCAATGAATGACAGCCACAAAAATTTATCATAGCACTAGGAAAATATTTTCAAGTATGTTTTCAAAAGGATACTGTTATTCAAATGGAAAAAGAATATCACACCACCACTGTCCAACCACCCAACTATTTCAAAATATTAAATTCATTAAGCATTTTATTACTGGGGTCTCCACAAAATACATAATTAAAGAGCTAATATAACATTGCTTGTCGATGTAAATATAATTTTAAAAATGCTTTCCCACAGTCTCTGCTTTTAGTATGAAAGTTACAGGAGCAATTCTAAACTCCTCACTGAGGACAGCATTAAGAAGGTTTTTAAGTTTTCAAAACTGTTTCCACTCCCATCTTTCATAAACTTGTGGGAACACAGTAGAGATGGTTTTAGTCATGTAAGAACATTCTTCATTAGTCATGAAGAATGAAAACCAAGTAAGTACCAAAGTAAATCCATACTTGACATCATTTTAAAATTGTTACTTCATTAGGAAAGGGCTCCTGCAGTACAATTACTGATGCAGTCTGGAGATGCATGATAATTTATGCCTTAATTTTGGATAAAGCATGCAATAAATATTCCAATAAGTCAAAACAACCTTTTTAACAAACAGTAATTTCTATGAAACATTCAAATTACTTGGTAAACATCTGAAAAAGCATTAAAGCTCACTGAAAATGTAGGGAATTTTTTTAAATTTCTGAAAGGAAATCTGAGAAGGATTTCTGAAAAATGCCTTCCACTTACAGCACACCAGCATCTTCAGGCAATGTCATCGTAGTGCTAACAGCAATACCGTTACTACTGCTGACAGTACTTGAGCTTAAAGAAATGAACACTGATCATCATAATGGCCGATTAATTGTTTTGTTCGGTATTTAACAATACAGTTCTTAATTTTTAAAAATTAATTTAACAATTCTATTTTCAACATTAAGTATATTAACATGATCTACAAGATTATTAAGTATAATGTTTACTACATCATATCAAGATAAAATTAGTGGCCAAAACAGACAACAAGTGCCTTCTGACTCTCAGCTACCTGCCACACACTTCCACAACACATCGGATTGAGCTCACATGCAGCTTCCCTGCCAGGGGAGCCTGTAGCCTGCTATGAAACCCACCTTCCCATGAGAAGCCAGACACTGCTGTAACCAACACTTCAAGAACCACAGCCTGGGATCTTCTGTTCGAACACAGATCTCACCTACGATATTCCCACATATTCACTACTTTCAAGTCCTTCCAACCCCAGAGGAACCATCACACAGTGGCTGTCGCTCAGCCAGACTGATTTTGCCCACTACTACTCCAGGATCAGTATTATGGAAACAACTCCTTCCGCACCTCTCAGGAGAAGGTAAGCGAAATTATTACTTAGGCAAAAAGTTCTCCTTACATCTGCTTTAAGATAAACAACACAGTAATAGACCCCCACAGAACAATTACCTGCTTGGAAAGAACCCTGCTGCTAGACCCTAAGATCTAAGGCTCAAACTTCCACTGTAGTTCTTTACTATGTTCTCCATTTACAAATAATACATCATCTTCCACATTTTTTCCCCATTAGGCAAGCTCTGACAAAAACCTGAACTTGTGTCTACTCTGCTCGTGAATTACTGATGGCAGCAGAAAGTGCAAATCGCTACTGCACAATCAACAAAACAGCTAACACACTTTTGCAGGAAGGATTTCCACGCATTCCTGTTTTCCAAAGCATTATATGAAAAAAAAAACCCACCCTAGAAAACTGTGCTGCTACTAATATTCCTTCCTTCCAAGGCTCTGTAGGGATCTTGCTCTATTTCTAGAGTTATTCTGTTAGACAATTACAACTTCTATATACTGCATAACCCTACAACAGGTATCTGTAGATATCTCTGAGAACACTACAATGAATACAGGCATGCTACATTTATTTTTTGCATCTTCTTTTCAAAAAAACCTATTATAATACCAAGTCTGTAGTTACATCTGATTTTTGAACACTAGAAATACATCTTTCTTGCTTTCAATTCAGCGTTGATCCTATCGTCAATGTCTTTTTCCTACTTTTACATTCACTCCAGCAAGCTTCAAAAACACAGTATTAGAGATGCATCCTTACTACACACTAAGGTATTTATAGAATTTTTATCCACGATACAAAATGCATATTTCCTACATACAACTAACAATACCTGTTACGTGCATATTACATAATGTATGTTGTGTTTTATTAAGGGATTTGAATTTCAGTGAGTCATTTTCTCAAAATTTCCATTCTAGAAATAACTACCTACCTACCTTCAGAGTGTCCAAGAACACTATGCAGCTGGAGCAGTCCATACCACTTTTTACATTATTATTTTATTAGGCACAATGTGTACTACAGTCAGAACTAGGACTAACCACAATCACAGTATTATTTGATACGTCAAGGGATTTTTATCCCCAGCTACCACTCATGTATTGCTCTGCAGCAGGAGAGCTTAAGCAGTGCTTCAGCTGCACGGACACTAATGCTCGTACCAAACTGAGTTTAGAACAACAGGAAATCTTTCACATTTTCAGCATGGCAGATTCCTCTCCCAATCTTTCAGCTAACATTCCAGTCCTCGCTGTGTAATACATACAACCAGGAGAGTTCTAAATGTGAGTTAAAGTGTAAAGCCAGAAAAAAAGCAGAAGTAGAAAAAAAAAATAATCACAGGGAGAAAAGGAGAGTGAGTGGATTCAGCAGCATAAGAAAACTGGATGATTGTGGGCTTGGCAATGAAATTGATGGTTTTCTTTACAGTGTATTAATATGATGATACTCAAAATTGAGATCAAACTTATTTTAGGGCTCTCAAGTGCTATTAGTAAGGCATTCTGCTGCTTTTTGAGTTGCTGTATGCATATCAATAAACAATTTTTAAACAGTATAGCCACTTGTAAATGGAGTCTTATCTCCTCTTACAGCTAACACATTATTCTCTGTCTGGAATCGAAAATTCTCCCACGGACTGCTTTTCCTATCTTTCAGGTGATTATGGTGGCATTTCTTTGCCTCTGAAGTTGAAACACATAGACTCCATTTACACAGACATTTCTCTGTCCATATTTTGGACAAGACAGTGGATTTTTATTGGTCAGAAGTGGTACTTATTCACTACTAATAAAAACAATTTCAATGTTATATTAAGCAATCTATACTAGTAAGTTCCTAGAAGATAACTACTCAAAAAAACCCCGTAAATGAAAAAATCTTGTGGCGTCTAGCTTTTTACCACACACCAATGCTGTAAAAATCTGAGTATCTAACCCTCATTTGTGTCAGATTTAAGTTTATTATTTGTAAGTGAATGGTAATTTTTTTACCTCATTATTTGTTAATTCTAAAAGATTACATTGAGTTTATGACTATGAGCAGTTGCTTTGCTATGCTTCTTACCATAGCCTTCATATGAAGGTATTTAAGAAGAAACCAAAACCTCTGAACAGAGAAAAGAAAACAAACAAGAAAAAAAGAAAGCAGGAGGAGAGGCATTCTGGTGTAAGTGCAAGTAAGCCACAAGTACCTGCCACGCAACCTCCAGCTTGCCACCAGTCCAAGCTGAGGCAATGCCTTCCATAGAAAGAACAGAAGTAGCAGGGTTTTTTTAAAAAAAAAAATAATTAAAATTCACCAGTGGAAAAATAAAATTATTTCCTTCACATCAACTATGAAGCATCAATTTCAAAGTATTACTTCTTAAAATGCTGGTTCTTACCTAAAAGATACAGAAGGTCTTGTCGGTGCTGGAATACACGACAGTTCTAAGACAAGGGTATCCTGCATTTGAGTACACATATTGGTATATATACGTCAACTTGTCAAATGCTTCCCCTCTCAGGGATATTTTACATCTGCAATTACTATTCCCCACTTTTCTCAGAATATATTAAGTGGGTCTTCCGAGATCACCAGGCTTGGACTATTTCAGAAGGAGCACTGTCCCTCACTACACTATCTTTTGGCCAAAAAGCCCGTGACAGTGTAAGGTAAGTGAAAGCTAATGAACTATAGGTCTTAAGTCAATAGTGTGAGGTAAAAAAAGGAGGAAAAACCTCTCACAACACAAACCTGTAGAGACAGCTAAATAAGGAATAAGAAGTCCACTAAGTCAACAGTGCTTTGAGGCACAATCAGGTTTTTCACATGCTACCAAATGCTACAATCAATATTCACACATATCTAGTTTCATAACTTTTCCTCCAAGTCTACTGTTCCAAATTACACCAGTTTAACTTTGCTCACACTAGGATTCATTTTACAGAAAAATATTTAGCATAGACATAGCATGCAAGATGCCCTGCATTCATATTTTAATTTATTCCTCAACACACTGAACAACTGGATCAAAATACAGCATATCTTCCCATCTATGCTTGTAACTATGAGGACTGTATCACTTACAAAACCTTAAGTTAAAAGGAAAAGGAGCACAATTACGTAGTGTAGAAAATTTCATGAACTACACTTACCCTTGTTTTTCTTGATATATGATTTAATACACAGTGAAGAACAACCAACACAGCAGAGATGAGCAACTTACACGCCAGAACAGAATACATCAAACAGCATATGCAAGAAGACACAATATATTATTTCCCTGAAACCACAAGAATTTTTGAAAAGAAACAGCTTCATCTGTGCTAAAACAATTTCAGAACAAAATACAGATAGAACTTTCTAGCAGAAAGTCACTGAGTGAAATACATAATTTCCTCCTGTTTCAGAATGCAACTTGGAGTATCAGTAACAATATACTATATCAGACAGAGAAAAGCATCCACTGGCTGCACCGTGAAGCTGAAAGAGCCCATAAAAATGTGAATGTCTCAGGAAAAAGAACAAACAAACCACAACTTAACATCAAGCCAAATTTTATCAGTCATATTAGCCAGAGTCATCTCCATCTATCACAATGCACAAAGTTGAGAGCCACGAAGGCCCTTCAAGTGGAACAAACACATAGCAAAAGGTGTTGAAACACAAGAGAAGACCGAGTCCAGACAGACATTTTCCATCAATAACCCCCCTAAAAGTGCAAGGGATGAAGAAGCACACATTAAAACACAAAACAATGAATAAGAAGGTAAGGACAGGCAATTCTGAAGAGACCAACAGCAACATGCTAACCTATAGATATCTCCTCAGAAACCGACTTGAGAACTTCGGTTTAAAAACACACTAAATTGTCACAACAGCCCCACATGTCAATGCACCGCACAAACAACAAACTCTGTGCAGCTGTTTAAAAACAAATTAAACTTAATATATTGTACCTTTAAAGCCAGAGAAGCTATTCAACCATGAACTCTGGTATCTGTAAGCCACAGCAATTCACACACCCAGTATTCAGTCCAACAGCATGTCTGACTAAAGCATACTCTTCAGAAAAGTATCCAGAATGAAAGGCATCAGTAAAGATTTTTGAGTAGTAACTCTCTGACATCTGACCAGCAACAACTTAAATAGCGTCAGAGATTCAGCGATAAAAACACCTCCTGATGCTTGAAAGACAGCAGCTGTGATTTGGAGGGGACCTCTGCAGCCCTCATGGTCACCGTGATACAGAAAGAGAAGGCAGAGTGAGAGAAGGGCTAGAATCTTTTAACACATGTTCAGGGGAAACATAATTAAGAGGCAAATCATGGTCTGTTATTCATTTGCCTGACTGCATCAGACAATCCTAATCAAACCTCCTAAAACCCAACTGTTTCAGAAACTAAAATGGAAAAAAGAAAAAAAAGTCTTTTCCTGCTGTGTCTTCAAAGGAAGAAAATGCACTTCTCCCAAAAAACATTTCCCTAAATCTTGTGTGTCAACTACAGATTTACTCCATCATACCAATCCATCACCACAAAAATGTAACATTCCTATATAAAAACAAAAAATGTATCATTAGTGGTTTTCAATAGATTTCATGTCCAGCAACATCTGCAGAGCAATAGATTTCACTTAACCAGACCAGGATCTTTTCTAACCACAAAACCAAGCAACAGATTAATTTCAAAATAGCACAGGTCAGACATACTGCTTTTCCACACAGATAAAGCAGTAAGTGCACTTGACCAAAGACTGCCAAACTAGACCATATGCCATCCCATAACCCAAACTACTATTTCAGATTTAAGACCAAATATTAAATGAAAGATAACATTTAAATTAGGGTTGATAACTTGGACCCGTAAAATACCTTTGCTAAGAAGAACTTGTGAACAAAACCATGTTCAATTCATGGTGAAACTTTATATAAAGTTTGCTAATTACCAAAGCTATTTTGTAATAACTTGTCTAAAACTTTACTATACTTATTTCTCTTTGGACCCGAAAGGAGGTCAAATTGCTGAATTTGACATCACAATCTGTTGCCCTGGAAATTACGGCAATGCTTGGACAAAGAAGTTTATTATGAGATCTAATAGGATTGCTCAAGACAAAATGTTTTCATTCTCTTCCTGAAAGCAACACAAGACAGACAGAAGACTGGAAGCTCTTTGAATAAGGACTCTTCCAACATTTTAATACAGAACCAAGCACATTCCCAATAACAGTATACGTACTCATTTTTTCAGGGTTTTGTTCTAATAATCGGCATTTCCTTCCAGCACCCCATACAGTTTTCATCAGCATGGAAGTCTCTTAAGAAAAAACAAGCCACAGAACTAAAAGTCTAGTTACACTTGCATAAATTTAGGAAATTTAATTTTTTAGTTAAGCTACCCTATTCTTCTATACATAAACTTCAGCAACTTCTCTTCAAAACTGGCTAAAACAGAAGTGCAAGTTCTGATACTACCAAAACCTTAACCTGGCTTGTATCATGACTTGTGTATCTACACTGGTAGAAAGACAGTTTATTTGTACTTCACTGTGAGTTAGTAAAGCACACCCAGATTGCTCTCTGTAGGTGAAGAACATACAAGTATCTACTCAAACCTCTGCTGTCCTGCTGACAACAGCGGCAACTTGGCAGCCTTGGAAGATTTCGTTTGCAGTACTCAGAACTGAACTCAGCAACCTTCATTTGACAAACGTGGCTTCTTCTGAGCATTTGGAGATGATGAACTCATTCTACATTGAAGTTACCCTGCAAGATGCATGCAGAAGAACATATAGATCTGGAAGAATGAAATTTTTAGGTAGCCTCTTCCTCCTTGTATTCTTCCTCCTTCTATATAATACCATCTGGTGCAAGACTTGCAAATAGCATTCTGAGAAAAATTTTGAAATACTCAACAGAAAGAGATTATGTTCCTCAAATCTTTTGGAGCCTGGCATAGAATTACATTTACCCAAAGTGATCTTTGCCCTGTGATACTCAATCTTTTACTCAATCTGCAAGGATGCAGACACAAAGAAAAGTCTTTCAGCAACAAGAAGGGTGTTTCTGTGTCTGTCCTTTCTAGTCATTTACAGCTTTCACTGTTTTCCAGCATTTCTGTTATATGCTGGGCCATATATAAAGAACATCTAGCTTCTTCAGGATGAGACTGCCAGCTTCAGGTATTTTTAAGGAATTTTTAAAAATATTACCTTGTACTTAGACTCTTAGGAAGCAACACTTAAGATCTCCAGATTTTTCTGGAATGCGTGCTGTAGACATTCAGGTGCTTTATCTTTCTCCAGGGAAGCTCTTGTGCTCAGACTCAACCTGTTCTTCTAAGGCACAATCAGCAAAGTTCTGTAATCTGTACAGAAGAGCAGGAAGTTCAACTTTCATAAATGAAAAAAATACCTAGGTACATTGCTCTGAATATCCTGGTACCACACAGACCACGTGGACTTGCTTCAAAGGATCTAATTTTACCCCAGTAAATCCAGAGGAATTCCCAATACCATCCAGAAACTCACAAACATACCAAGTTATCACAGTGAGGTAATCTACTTGCGAAACCAAAAACACTCCATTACTGACAGGATTAAAGATATATTTCATTGCTAGATAACTCTCATATGAATGAATCACACTAGGGATGCCTGTGGAGAAGTAAGCGGAGAAAAAGTCCATCACAGTCCTTTCTTCCTACTCTTCTCCTACCCTCTCCTCTACAACACATTCTATATAGTGCTTTAAAGCTCCCAAAACACAGCATGTTAGAATAAAGCATCAAAGTCAAATATTGTTATTTCTACCAAGGTAAACAAACTTTCCCTTACATTCAGAAACTGTTTAAGTTGAGGAGTTTTGTTCTCTTCCCAGATTGCAGAGTACACTGCACAGAGCCTGTGAGAAATTTTCTGTAATTGGACAGTACCGTTTAAATGTCAGTTTTGAGTGCACAACTAAACAGGAACCACACCTAAAATACTGTTATTAAACAACCAGTTGACATGTTCCCTTTTAACTTTCTAACCGACACACATGTAGTGTCAGGAAAGAACAAAAATAGAATATCCAAACCTGAGAAGGGGTGACTGACAAGGTGGCGGAGGGATCTTCCTGTTGAAATTTTCCAAATAACCTGTCTTTGGCAATGCTATTGTACAGAAACGCTTACCAGAAAACATTAGCATCTGACAAGTACCCCACTGAAACATGACTAGATAAAACAAAACATAGTCACATTGACCAAAAAAACCCTAACCACTTGAAAAAAGCAGAAAACTGTTAGAAAAGCAAGAAACAAAAGACCACAAAGAAGGACTACAGCTATGTTGCAAGACAATGAAAATCTAGCTTGCCTAAAACAGAAAATATGCATCAGTCATTTCAAGGAGAAAATTTTACTAAAAACAGAAGCAGGAATTGGTCACAATTTAGGGAGGTATTGTAACGATGTTTCCTAAGGAATTCTTTTCTCTGATGCGACCCTGACAGCAAAAACACACAAGGTAAAAACTTATTTGAAAAAACACAGACAGCTTCTTTACAGCAAAAACTTTTTAAAGCTTTTGTTTTGCTTTTTAGCTAATACAGCAAAAAATCCTACCTACTAGTGCTAGGGCTACCATGTTCTCCTACGTGGGCTTTCCTTAGAAGGGAGAGTATTTCCTTCATGAAAACAGTTCTTCAAAGCAAAGCCCTAGAATATCCCACTTCAAACTTGAATTGTTTTAATAAAAAGTTGTCATAGGTGCTTGCCCTGATAAGCTGCTGTATGTTATCATAAGACAGAAGCCAACGTACCACTGATGGTATGCAATACCACAGCTGGAAAAATGTCTGACTTGCTCTGAAGGCTCTTGAACATGCTGGAAAGCCTCACAGAGCCTCAGTTACTCCCACCTCAGATACACCTCTGATCCCAGCCACACCTGGAGTACTTCACATTCCCCTTCTCAGCCCTTTTCTTTCATTCCTCAAAGTTTAACCAGCATCTCTAGACCCTCTATTCTGCCATTTCCCACCTCCCCCCCACCCCTGCTTTCTCTTATACTCCAAGGCTGCTCCGACCCCTGTCCCTGGAAGTCAGCTGACCTTAGTAGAACCACACAGATCGATCCCCCCAAATTTACCTTAAGTAATCAACACACTAATCTTCATTAACTACAGCACAGCAAGACAAGATTGATATTTCAAGACCACAGTTCTGAAAATAATTTGTCTTGTCACATTAGAGCACTTCAAAATGAAACATACCTCATTAACACCAATGTCATATTTTTAAAGTTTCATAGAAAAAAAAATGTTTCTTTTTTTTTGTTTTTTTTTTAGTTACCATTTTGGCAAAATTCAAGGACTGGACCAAAATAGTTTATTCACAGAATACTAGAAAACTAGGATCATATCAGACCAAATCAGCAATTAACCTGCAAAGCAGTGTTTGTGAAACGAATGCCCTCTATTCCCCACACACACCCCCTACTAGTATCTTTGGGGGCAGAAGAGGTGAATGTCTAAACCCCTCCTGCCATAAAATTATCTTGAGGTACGTCAACAGCAGAAGAGAAGAAACGCACGCAAAGCCAGAGGCACAACAAAACACAACTACTATTAGCTTCTTCCCAGTGAGTTTGGAACCCATCTTTAACAAATTCTACTTCACTTTCAAAATTTTTTTTCATCCTACCAGGCAGAACTTCAGCTTTTACAGATATCAAGAAACAGCACCTTCTATGGTTGAGATCTGCAGTCCCCACATAAGCCTCCTGCGTTGCTTTCAGCCACAATACATACAAAATCTAAACAGAATCCAGAATACGATACTGCCTGGAGAGCACAAGATTGCCTGCAGCACGTTACTAATAAACTGTTGTTACCCAAAGGCCAATGAAGGTTAAGAAACACTAATCCAGACATATCACCGAGCTCTAGGAGGACCAGTGCGATTATACAGTCGATTTTGCCAAGCCTAGCAGAGCCAGTTGCCCTCTAAGCCAGCCCCAGCACGATGTTTTGTGATGAGGTTACCCACGCTGCTGAAAATGTCATCTTTCATGTGTGATATAAAACCCCTTCTATAGCTACTAACAATACCCTGGCATTGTTTGTAACATGTAGGGTGTTGCTCTGGCTAACATCCAATTCCAGTAATAATATTCTATCTACCTACAGTAACCACAAGAAGATATTCTTCATTTTCAGCCCCAAGTGGTTTTGCAGCGCAGCAGCAAGCTCTTGAAGAATTGCCACACTTCACTGCAAGTTCCACTTTTCACTGTGCATTTATCTGTCTGCACAGATCAGGCATCTCTAGAACTGTGGAAACACCTTGACATTACTGGGAATAAAGGAGCTCTTTTCATATGGCACAATTAGTCATATCAGCAGTGATACCTATTTTGAGCAGCACCCATTAATCACTATCATTAGCAGGATTTCTGGTGTACCAGCATCCATTGTACCAAGAACAAGTCTTTTCCTATTACAGCACTACTATATAAACAAAAGCAGCAACACAATTTCTCTTGACATAATCCTGTTTTGAGTAACGAGAGGCAAGTGGCGGGACTTAGAACTAGTCAATTCAGAGTATAAAGGGAAGCTTACTTATACCTTATTGGAAAGCAAAAATACAGTTGTTCTGCTGAAAAGAAAAACTGGCCGCCATTTGTATGCTGGGGAAGAAGAGGTGTTGAAAAGTAATAAATAGTGGGAAGTGGTGGGGATAAAAAGCTCTCAGGTTGGAGACAGCAGGAAAAAAAACACAGAAAAATAAGATTCAAGTCGAAAAAGATTCAAGTGATCAAATACAAGTCAATACCTAAGAAGTTGAAGACGCCTAGACCCCTCTTTTAAATATCTGTAGCAGATATTTTCATATTACTTTGTATGAAGAATTATTTACCTGTTAATCAAATTTCAGAATCCCAGAAGAGACTGACTAGAAACAATTTCCCTGTATGCATTATTTCTAGTTTCCTAACAGCCCTGAGTAACTCCTGCTTCAGAATGAAAAACACCAACAGAAGGATTCGTGCCTTACACTGACCCCAGAAGCAGCAGCACAAGGCGCATGGGAAGCGGTGGCTCCATGCTGCTTCCAGCCCAGTTACTCACACCCCAAAGGTTCCACAAAGTACCAGAAACGTGTATGTTGGCCTGAAACACACCTTCACAACCACAGATTAAATACTTAGAAAGTCCTTCCTTCTAGAAGGGAAAGTACAGAACAGAAAATAAAGGAAGAAAATAAAACCTTGTGCAAGTTTTGAACTTGGAAAAGTAGCAATTCTTTATAGAAGGGTCCATCTTATTTTCTGTAGAAAGGTTGCCTCGTTGAAGACTCCAGCCAAGTGCAAAATCGTGTCAATACCCATGATACACAAATAGCACCTGTGCAGATACCAAGATCGGCCAACACTTCTGATCCCATGAGCTGCATACCAAAACCTTCATGTGGCTGGGAGCTACACGACACATACCGCATACCTCAGAGAGGTGAGGGAAGGTGAGCGTACCGCAGGAGCTTCAGCCACCCATCGCCCACCGAAAACAGTTCCTCAAGAGCACCACTGCCCCTTGGCACAACAGCAGTGGGCTGAGAAAACATGCACACCAAGCAACAGCAGCCTTAAAATCCACAGCGACCTTCTCCCCAGCTCTAGATTTGAGGTTATCCAACAGGCACGCTGGCGGTTACAAGATGCAGTGCCATTTTGGGAACCAAACCTCAACCTTTTGCCAGCTGCATGTGCCTCCGCAGCCACAGGTTGACCGACTCGGAAAAACCAAGCGGTTTATTGTGGCTACACGCGACTTACGTACACCACTCTTCAAGACACCCGGATATCTGTTCCTCTATAAAACCAAGAAAGATAATAATAATGGCAAATTTCTACCCGTAGCTAGGCTTATAATCTCACATAAAGCCAACAAACGAGGTCTTTTGACTTCTTTCAAATTTCTAAGCCAACGTCCACCTGACAAATATATACCTGCACCATTTCCTCTCCATTCAAGCGGTAAAACCCCTCAAGCAGGGAGAAGCAAAGGCGCATTCGTAAAGTTTTAAGCTACAGCCCAAAATGAGAGTTATCCTCTCCTGCTTGCCCTTTACCGCATGCACGCAACACACGGCCAGACGACAACAAAAACAGCACTTTCAGCCGGCACCAGGTGAAAAACACCCCGTACCCAGCACGGCCCGCTGCGGCGGCCGCCAAGACGGAGAACACCCCCTTGCCCGCAGGGCCTTCGGGCCCGGAGAGGCGGGGGAGCCGCCAAGAAAACCCACCGCCCGNAATTCCTGCGTACCTTCCTGCTAAATAGTGACCCGCGGCCGCCCGGGGCGCCAGCCTACCCCCGGCCGGGCCGGGGCAGCGCCGCGCCGCCCTGAGGCGAGGCCCCCGCGGGGGCCTCGCCTCAGGGCGGCGCGGCGCTGCCCCGGCCCGGCCGGGGGTAGGCTGGCGCCCCGGGCGGCCGCGGGTCACTATTTAGCAGGAAGGTACGCAGGAATTCCCGCAGGCGCAGTCTCAGCCCCCGCCGGGCTGCCCGCACACGGGTCACGGCGGCGGCGGGAGGGGGGGGGGGG
>RSEF01000011.1:14662013-14683679 GCA_003993805.1 Himantopus leucocephalus | reverse complement strand
GGGGGGGGGGGGGGGGGGGGGGGGGGAAAGCCGTGCCGAGGCTGCCCCCGCCGCCACAGGGCCGGCGCGGCCTCCCCACGGGCCGGGGTTCCTCACAGGCGCGGCCGGCGCCACCCCCCCAGCCGCGGCCCCGGGGGGCTCCCCCGAGGACGCTGGCCGCCCTCTCGCCTCAGCGCCCTCCCGGGGAAGGAGGAGCGGCGGTAAACGCCGTCCGTGCCGGCCCCGGTGGTTTCGGGCTGGGGACGGCCCCCGGCCGGGGGAAGGCCGAAGGGGCGGCGGAGCTCACTCACCTGCCCGCGACGAGCCCCCACCGCGCCGCGCGGTCAGCCCCGCTCTGTGTACTCCGGAAACGGCGGCTCCTCCGCCGGGCGCCGGGGAGGGGCCGGGCCGGGCCGGGGGGCGGGCGGAGCCGCGAGTGACAGCGGGAAGGGGAAGGCGGGAGAGGGCGGGCTGGGGGGCGGCCGCCGCGGGGGGGGGCATGAGGGGGCGGGCGGCGGCACCGGGGGTCCCCTGAGGCGGGGGCCTGAGGGGAGGGGGGGGGCGGCGGGCCCGTCGCGGTGAGGGGGTGACAGGGACGGGCCGCGGCTGCCCGGGGTGCGGGGGAAGGAGGGTGAGGGACGGCCAGGCAGAGGAGAAGGGGACAAAAAATTTACCAGTGACTGTTTTATATAGGTATTTATATAAAATAAGGAGTTTTCTCCTTGTGTTGTTTTGTGGTCAGGTGCGGCGTCCTTCCCCAGTAGAGCCATTGGCGATGGAGACGGCCGGTGGCACCTGCAAAGCGCCGTATTCCTCCTCCCACCAAAATGGCCAGCTGGAGAGACTGCAGAATTCAGCGCTGACGTCCCACGGATTTACTTGGGAATTAGGTAAAACGCGCAAAAATTATCTCAAATTGGACGTAACTGCCGGGGTGCCACCGGCTTTAGGAATTGTTCGGAAACAGGCCCGGTCTACGATGGCTTTGCTGCGTGAGCTCAGACTGCTTCGTTATTATTTCCCTGACTTAATGCAGATTTTACACAGAAAAGTTTTCTGTGCGTCACGATGTATTTTCAAATCCTATTTCCGTAGAAATAGTCTTCTGTTAATCCGGTCTTTCTTAGTAGAAAGTAATTATTTTTTATTTCCAAGGCCTATTTAGAATCTTACATTTTAAATGGAACAAGCGTTTAATTACGTAGAGAAGGGCCTGGTAGAAGTTAGAAAATAAGGTAACGTGTAATAGTAGGAGAGTAGTTAAAAGTTGTTGGAATACATGTAAGCAAAAATTTTGTCTACAGGGCTAAGCATCCGATCATCTGGCTCTAATTCCTCCCCCAAAAGAACCCAAACCCACACACTTGGATATGATACTAATAAAGTGAAAATAACAGTAATTTCCACTAGTTTCAGTGCTGCTAATCAGAAAACTCTGTGGGAAGAAGTGAAATTGTCAATTTATTGGACACCTTCTGGCCACAAGCTAGAAATAGTCCTCAAGTAGTGTCTGTGGGGAGCTGCCTAGGAGCAATCTGTGGCTTTGTTTCCTTCTCCGTAACAGATGGTTGCTGGCAGACTGGGCTCCTCATCAGCGCGTTCCCTCCGAACTTTCCTGATTCTTGCATGTCTACTAAGCATGTCTCTTCCTAGTAAATTTAGTCCTCAAATTAAGAAATACCTGGGAAATACTTGGAAAGCGTGCAAGGGAACAGAAGGCTGTCATATTGTTGGCTCCTTCAGGAGGGAGGGGTGTTGGAGTATTCTTTGTACTGGAAGAGTGCAGTAAAGGGCTGGAGAAGGTACCTTTTTTTCTTTTTTTTTTTCTGCTTTTAACTAAATGGTAGATGAAACATTCATTTTAAAAAAAGATAGACTGATGGGGTTTCAACAAGTTTTTGATTTGAACGGAAGTATAGGTATGAAGTGGAAGAACTGAGCATAAAGGAAGTCGGAAGGAGCTGAAGAGGAAGGCAAAGAGAAGGGAAAATACGGGGATGGATTTCCTTCCTCCCAGGCTGGATACTGAGGCTACGCCTTAAAAGTAATCCAAAAAACCCCACAAAATATCTCCTGGTTTTTGTTTTTGGGATGCTTGGGTTTTCTTTAAAGAATGAAGAGAGCGCCATTAACGCACACCAACAGACATGTACTTTTAGGGATACTTATATTTCCTGTCCTTGGGAAGCAGGATGGTCAGTCTGGAGCTTTTCAGCTGCAAGCAGCTCTCCAGGAGCTCAGGTGTTGCTCCTGTGCTGAGACTGTGTCATGTAGCCAGCGCAGAGCAGTGCCGGGGACTGTTGTAGGAAGACGCAGACTGTAAGGAGTTATGAAGGCAAACATTGCCACTCGCACTTGAGTCTTGTTGCGTGTCCAGTCCAGGCCTGTCCAAAAAGAAATCTAGAACCCCTGCTGAGCTATGCTATTTCCCACCTGCAAACCCTTTTGCTCTCCAAGGCACGTACCTTGCAGTTCTTGGTCTTACGAAGAGCGCGATACGGTGCTTACAGGATCACAACCACTTCCTGCCCTGATGAATAGCTGGCAAATTCTGTTGCACTAGCTGATGACCATCCACCAGAAATTTTTCTAATCGTGCTATGTGTTTTACCAACGTGCAGCTTTACCAGTAGATCCCCAAACTGTGTAAGCCGTGCTGACTAAAGCAAACTGTATTCACAGGCAGAAATTTGTTCTACAGACCTAGCCTTACAGTTCGATACAATGCACGAACATGTTCTTTCACACTGTCGGGAGGTGTCCAAATCTGCTCTGCATTTTGTTATCCTAGTGATTTAATTGTATTCAGTGGATCTGTGCAGAATTTTGTTGTCAACACTAACGGTGGAGTTACACACAATAAGCGTATTTTTGATTTGCTGGATTTATTTACGTACTATTTTTTTTTTTACAGTGCTGTATAACAACTTTTAACACATAACTGTCTCTAAAGATCAGCATTTCATTTGAAATTTATTACAGCTTAAGTTTGTAGATTAAGAGCGTAAAGGCACAGAAGACTGGTAATAATCCTAGCCCTAAAGCTAATATGCCGTAACCAGATGGTAGGAATTCAAGACAGACTGAGAAATAAATAGGAAGTTCACACTTCTTAATACGAACAGAGTATGAAAACATTGAATTCAGCACAAATGCGTAATAACCGATGCAGAATAAAGAGGAAACTCTTAAGGACTAGAAAATATGTAGTGTAGATATCTATTGTGACATTGAACATTAAAATTATTTTCCTGAATGGTTACAAGGCTATATTTATACTGAATATTCTATTTTTTTTTATTCTGTGAATTCTAAATATTTTGAAAGATGGTGGCATGATTAACTATTTAGTGAAGTCATATGTAAACCAGCATGGAATAGATGTATTCGGTTATATTTATGGTTTTCCTATCGACATTACATGTCTGTGAAAAGTGCTTCCCAAGACCTCCACTGAAGAGGAAGGGAAGGAAACGGGTGCACTGTTTAAACAAAAGCTGTAACAATGTTGTTTAGAGAGAGAGGAAACCAGCTTTGGAATGTATTATGAGTGCAACTCGATGTGGTAGGCTGCAGGAGGAAGAAATCGTTAGCTCGTGAAAAAAAGCAGCACTGGCACAATAGCCATGTGGGAATGTTAATAAGGATATGCATATCAGCAAGGTGTGGGATAAGATTAGGAGGATGAATGTTACTAATAAAATCCCTCGAGAGTGGGTTGTCTTGTTACAGGAAAAAGCTAATTTACAAGAGGTTGTTGTTTCTGTTAATCGGATAGAGATATGTTTAGGAAAAGGAAATGTGGGGAAAACCAAGGTGATTTTGGAAAACAGACTTGACCACTAATGTCCTATTGTATCAGCAGTGACTTGCCCTTTGTGGTTACTAATTACTGTGAATGCTGTAGTGATAGTAAGTTTAAGTACAGGAAGAACAGCAGTAGTGTTGCATTAATATTTGGACTGTATATTTGCAGTTGGGAGATTGAGAGGCAATGAAAACGCAGGTTTAGATCGAGATATGTTATACGGTTTGTACAGTATGTCACAGTCCTCGTGGCTCCTAGCCTAACTTGCTCTTGCTGTCTGAATGTTTGACAATGCAGGCGTACACGTAGGCAAGTAAGACTTCTAAAAATACATTTCACAAATCATCCATTCCAGCTGTCAGGGTGAGAACAGTCCTTTTGTCCTGCAGCCCTGGACAACTAAAATCCTATTTCAGACAAGTGAAATTTAGTTATTTGCTGCCTGACAGGAAAGCTGCTGACCTATGCTTTATACCCCTCAGTACATTGACCGACCATTGTGTCCAACCTGAGGCTTAAAATGAGAATTGGCCTCTTGCCCAGCTTCTTTGTAAACACTACCAAACGGCAAAAGAAATGTGTGGTTAGAGCCCCCAGCCTGCTGTTTGGAAAAATTCTTGCCCGTTACCTCTGCAGGGCAAGTCCCACTTTGGAAAGAGTGAACATGACTGACTATATATGGCCACCTAAAAATAAAAATAGGGACAATCACCTTTTCTTGTCAGACAAATCAAAGATCCAGGTCACCTTAAAAAATCCCAGGCTGCAAGCCAATGATACTCGCTATAGGGAAAATATATATATATGTAAATCTCTTAATCCTACATGGATCAGTCCAGTTTTGATCGAAGTGAATGGAGGCCATTGACTTCAATTGACGTTGGATGTGTCCCATGACCTTCTAGTTTATATATTTAGACTCCCCGTACTAATCTTCTCTTCTACAGGTCTGATGTCATCACCATTATTATAAGCAGAACTTGTCACTTGATTGACAGCAAATAACCTTTCCAAAAAGTAGCCAACGAGTAAGAATGTTTTGTAAGAGTGACATATGATCATGACTGCCTGCAGTCCATTTTTGTTTATAGGCAGTGGAAGAATTTCAGATATTTCTGAGGTCAGTATCCCTACTCCAGAGATGAAGGAGAAGATGTGTTTGTTTTTAAATTACTGTTCTGCTTAAAAAGCTGTCTTCCAGTTGTGCAGAAATGGAGGACTAGACTCTGAAATAAACTTTTTGCCTGTTGCGACCGGCTAGATGGGCACAGGAATGGAGTACTCCAACTGCATGTACAAAGCGGTCATTGGCATTTCATATTTTTGCTTCAGAAAGTCAAATACTTAAACATATGTACAATTTTTTTTTAACGTCTGGTGATTCAGATGTCTGGGATCTCATTTTGCTTGTTTTCTTGAAAACTTCCACAAAAAGGAATCAGCTTGCAAAACCACAAAAATGTACTTCTCAGCCAGCTGGGGTAAAATAGTTTGCACGGCCATCTAAATCCTGGAGAAGTTTTTATATTTAAAAAAAAATTATTCTGGTGAGTAGCAAATGATTATGAATTCATCATTAGTTAGCCGTTAGCAGTTGGCTTAGAACTGTGCAAAGTATGCAGCAAATATGGAGGTGTTGAGAGAATATTTGTGAGACACGAAGAACTGTTGACATTTTGTAATACTAGATCTTAGAAGATTGTTATAAAACAGATATGCGGTAAATGTGTGAATGAGAACTAGACTGATTTTTTTTTTTTTAAACTTAGAGATGAATATGGCATTTAACTATATTCCATTGTAAGGTTGTGACTAAGAGTAAAATGTAGTTCTGTGTAATTGACCTAACTTATTAATAGGGTATTTAGGGCTTCTAATATAATAGAGTCTAAACACTAATTGAGAAGTAGTGAAACAAAATTTAGAATTAATTCTAGAACATTTATAAACAGGTATCGAAAAATAGTATCGCTTCAACTAAATGCTTGAGATTAGAGGCTACCTGCGAAATTATGTTTTGTTTGTTTGACCTTGAACAACGGATTGCAATAAGGTGTTATGTACGTTTCAGATAACAGGATTTGACTTTTTCAGTAAGTGTCTTATATTGGACATATAATTCTTATTTTAATAGTCTATACTAAATGTGTTACCATATGAACGGTGAATTTTAGATTATTTATTTTAACTTATGTTTATATAAATACACAAAAAAAAAAAATATGTTTATAAATACATATAAATATTTGAAGTGGTAGAGAAAGAAGCCTAAATGGTCATCTTAAAGAATTTCCATGTGGTAGTTCCTCCAGCACAGTATTGTTGCAGGGGGACTGAACAGGGCACCAAATGAAATTGCATTGCCTTAGTTTCTGTTGGGGCACTGTAACGAAGGCAACTTAACTTCAACTGCCTTAGCAGTACTGTTACTACCTTTTGCCTATACAGATTATTTTGTATTGTGGAAAACTGCCAAATAAGGAGTAAATTTGTAATGGAGAACATGGAATTATGAAAGTAGATTGAACAGAAGGATAACAGAGAAACATGTAAGCCAATATCTCATGGTTGAAACTTTGCTAAATTACTGGATAATGTACAGAAAAGTGTAGTAGATAAAGCTGCGATCTGATGCAGGCATGACACGTGAATGAACTAGTCTTTTCTCTAGAGTTTCTTCATTAATTACAGAAATACTCAAAGGCCCCAACTGGGATTCGGATTTAAGTAATCCACTTACAGGAAGACATTTCTCAGGAACAACAAAATACGAGACTGAAAAAGCTTCCTTCAGAAATGACTCTTGCTAAGCCCCTCAATGCAGAGCCTCTTTTGGGTGTCCTGTCCAAACCACTCCAGGTCTCCTGGTGACATCATGAAATGTGAGATGCCCATGAGGTAGTCTTTGGCCACGATGGAGCTTTGGCCACCTGTCTGTCCTATGCTTGAGAAGATATTCGGGATGTTGACAGAGGAGAGTGGGACTTATCTACTAAAACTTGGCAACCCAGTCTCGTCTGCTTTCCAAGGGACCAGTGCAGCCAGCAATGCTTGATTGGCCGAGTACCATTTTCCTCTGGCTCCAACAGGAAAGCCAACGTAGCTGACCTCAGTGGCCGGTTTCAGGTTCTTGATTTGTTTAGTTGGCTTCTAGTGCTTTCATACTTTCTCTGTAACTGCAGCCAAGAGTGTATTTGGTTTGCTTGTATTGTGGTCCACCACCTGGACCTGGTTCTCCTTGATAAATCTGACATCAGGTTTGAGGAGCTCACTCTGCTCATCACTAAGATGAAGTTGATGATATAGTGCTCGGTCATTTTTTGTTTGTTTGCTTGCTTTTTAAACTTCCTTGGCCAAAATGGTGCACAACCGGCTGTGTTATTAGCTGCAAGTGTCCTGCACTGATGGACGCATGCCAAGGATGCACGAGCAGGTCTCAGAGTGTTTATGGTTCACTCTACTGTTGTCTTTCACAGTCCAGAAATTCCTTGGTTGGGTATTCATCTGCTTGAAGTTTAAGGGCTACCAGAAGTTATGTCTCTGGCATCCCACAATAATTTCAGATCCTTCACCGTCTTCCAAATGCGCCAGGGCATCTTAGGCAGATAGAAGCCCTTCATGCCTGAGTGGGCTAGTTAAAGGTGCTCTCTGCACCCCCTTGTCTCAATTTCTACATCCTCCTTGCTTCAAGAGGCACATGCAAACCTCTCCACTGTCATTTGGCTCCAAAGGTCCTGATACATCTGCCATTAATATAAATTGTGTGTAGCTTTGTTGAAATTGATAGTTGTAGTTCCCAGCTCTTTTGCATGACATTTAATCAGTTGCAGTATTGTAAAAGGAGGTATAAAAAGCTACCAAGTCTGTATCAGGATCACAGTTCTCGCTGGTGCAAGAGGCGGGAAACAAAACATCAGTCCCACAAGAACTGCACATATGCAGCGTGCAGCTCTTGTGTGAGTTGTTATCTGTCAGCACAGGGGACTGTGAGACGACAGCCCTGTGGTGGCAACTGGGGTTTGAGGGAAGGAAGAATTTCAGCTTTGTGTGTGCACTGCTAAATAATTCAAAGCAGCAGTACCCACAGGTGCATTTCTTTTTTTTAATTTCACACTGATGAATCAAGATACTATAACCCAAATATGTATACTTTAGATCCTTTTAGGCACACAGCATCAAGCCAACAGTTACTAAAAGAGAAGGGAGTAGTAAAACAATCTGTAGGCCGTGTAAATTCTATACATCAGTTGTTTTCTGTTGTTGGATTTTGCATATGTTAGCTTTCTTTTGGAATTCCAAGAGTTGGAGTGAGGAAACGATGTGATATAGATCTTTCAAAGTTAAGTTTTGATAGTGGTATTGAGTGTCAACACACTGTACATACATCTCAAGGATCTTTGTAATTCCAAGAGAGGGAGGATGAGAAGGCAATAAATAATAGGATACAGAGTATACTTTTTCCTTTTTAATGGAAGAATATTTCAGACATGGTGATGTAGTTGACAGATGTTCAGTTTAGCATAAAAGAAAAAGGAGAACAAAAGAGATTGAAATGCATAGTCATATAGCAAATAAAAAAAACCTAATTAGTAAGGGAACTCATTAGTAAGGGAGCCTGTTGTGAATTTATCACAATAAAGTAGCTTATGCTCAGCTTCCTTTAAGTAAGCTAAATACATGCTGCTTCAATATGAAATAAAGGTAATATAGAATGATAAGCCCATCATTTTTGATATTTCACTAATGCTAACTGTAATCAGTTTTTATCCAGCTCAAAGACAACCTTAAAACATGCCAAGAAATGCATATGTACATGCACAGGTCCACACACACGTCTTTGTCTTAGCTTTAATTGTTACCACAGATATTGTGAGAGATAAATGAATTACCTGTTCCTACAAAAATTGATATGATAAAAATACACAGAGTTGATTTGTCACATTTAACTTTGTTTTTCACCATACCGAAGGCTACAAATAGAAGATGGTAAATAAACTGCAGTAGCATCGGGGCTTGTAAATAGCATTCTGAGTTGGGGACATGATGCAGATGTAAATATTTTCTCTTGTGTGCAGATTTCTTTGTGTACAATTCTGTCCTGTCATAGAGACTTTATCAGATAGTAATCATAAAAGTAGCGAAAAGCTTCTATCATTGTGCTCTTCAATTAATATGCACATCTATCGCCCAATCTGGAGAACAAATAACCTGTAGAGTTGTTGAGGTAACATGATTTGCTATTTTCTGGAATAACTGCCCACAGATGTGTGAGCATGACCTGTGGGCCAACTAGCAAACTCTTGACTATGTACACAGGGTGACCCCAATGATGCTTTCAGAAAAGTAGGATTTGGGCATTAGACATGTTTGTCCCTGGCAGGAGTTGTGTTTTTCTCCTCATATGGATTAAATAACATACTGACAGTCTTCAGAGTTGCTAATTTTGGCCATCTGATTGCAAGTTCCATGCAACTTCATGTTTTGCTTCGTCTAACAATTCTAGGAGTGGTGGTTTCCTGAGAAAATCAAGATCATAATACTTTGGGACATTCTCTCTCATGGTTTTTGTGCATGTAGGATTGGCAAACCAGCACAGTACATAATAAGAATGAAGTTCAATCCATAGTGGTTTTATACCCTATGTTTTTAAGAGTGTGTAATCATTCTTCTGAAAATATATAAACAGAAATCTTTGTAAAGCTCATTTCTCCAGCTGTACAATGGTATACATGTAATTTGGGGATTTCCAGCCATAACTATAGTAGCGGTAACAGAAGATATTTAAAGCCTGTTAGCTTCGCTCATGTTTTCACTTAATGATTTTTAAAATCATGGTGCTGATCTTGCAGTGAGATCCATTTACTCATAGATCTCATTGAAGGCCCAGGACCTGCAGTTAATAATCTTCCATTCTGTGTCTAATTGCACTCCCATTTTACATAAAATAAATGGGGGCATTTGTTTCAAGGTCAGCACTTTATGAATTAAGAATAATTACTTGTAAATATCCTCAAAATCCAATTCAATAGGAATTTGAAAACCTCAAAAATGCAAAGATCTGGAGAATTTTCCCCCTGCAAAATTGCATGAAGAATGAGGTATAAAGTTGTATCTGTAATTTAAGAACCTGCAATTATTTGCATTGTAGTCATTTGTGCTCTCTGCATGACCATACCCTTTTAAATTCAAGGAGTCTGATAATACACACAAGCAAAAAATTACAGGCAGGTATTTCAAAGAGAATCTGTAGAAAGAACAACGTTAACATGTAGATCTTTTTGAAAGGATTCAGTCTACAGAACTTGGATTTTAAAGAGAGATACTGGCAAAAGAATCAGGCTCATCTGATATGCACGGGAAAAAATGTCAACCTGAAGGGTAGGCATCTTCTAAAACAAAATCTACATTACCAGGGAACTACCTTGAACTGAAACAAGCTGCAAGATGGGCCGGTTTCTTAAAATATTGATAGTAAATTTTGATGAGACGTTCTCATTGCGCTTTCACTGGTGCAGATTCATTAAATTGCAATGATGATAAATCTTGAGAGGTTAAGGTTCTGAATGAATATCAAAGGATTGTTTCTGGGTTTTTTTAAGACCCCAAGATTTGTTTGGCATGTAGCTGAACAATGATTTCTCTTTGCTGGCAGCCCGGTTTACGTTACTGGACCGTGTGCTGCTGTACACCAAATGGCATTGCCCAATTGGGGTTTATTTTTAGGCGGCTCTGGAGCAGATGCGGGCTGGCACATCGCTGCTCACTCCAGTGCTGTGTGTTGCGTTCCCAGCAGGAGCCCCGCTGAGAGGGGAGGAAGGAACATAGTCGCAGAAATGATAGCAGTGCAAAGCACAAGTCTCACAACTCTGCCTTAGCGGGTCAGCTGCCAAGAATTACTGCATGTGAACGGTACTTTAAAGCTGTCTTTGCCTCCCATTGGGGACTCGACTTACAATCGAAAAATCACATGTAGGGAATTTGCTAGAACTTTGAATTAATACGCACATGACCAAAACAGTTAAAGTCACCTCCTATTTGGCACTGCCAATTCCTAACCTGCAGACGTGGATGCTGTTCACTGCAGCGATGATGAACATTTAAAGTAGTGAGCATATTTTAAAGAATATATTCTGAGAGCGTGGTTCTGCTGCTTTGAAGATGAGCAGCAACCTTTGTGTTAAACTTAACGGGAGTAGATCAGACTCTATGACTGCAGAAAATATATTTTTCTAGAAACCAATGTAACTTAAATGTCTGTATTAAACCATTTCCATTGTGAAAAGTTCTTTTAATCTGGAAATATGCAGCATTTTTCTCTAAATAGTATGTTTTAAGACCTTTCCTCTCTATTGTATAGTATACGTGCAAAATAAGTACAATATGTAATATTTATATAATTATAACTACACATAATTATAATAATTAATATGTAATTAATGCTAATATAATGTATCATAAATGTAACAATTACCTGAAAAAGTAATAGTTATGGGAACTGACATAATTCCACTAACATCAAAATGAATTTCTCATTGTTTTCAGTGGAACCACGTTTTACCTAACTGATTGGCTCACCTTATGAAAACAAGAGACAACAATGGACCTGCAAACCAGGCTTGCGCAATGATTTCCTCTGTGAACTTGGCAAGTGCTTTTACTGTGAATATAGTCAAAAAGTATACATAATTTAACAACCTTGCTATCCTTCTACATGAAAAAACCTCTGCTTGCTTTCTTTTTAGATGAGTATTTTTTCTGCCAGTTTGTCTTATTAGTGTCACACCACTAATGTAGTTACCAAAGAGTAAGTTTCCTGTCCATTGCATCACTAGCAGAATTATTAATTGTGCTTCCTGAATTTCTATTCATTTTCACATTGAACTCAGCAATAGTAACTTTTAATATTAAACGGACCAGGCTGACAACTAGTAAATACACAGATCTTTATTGAAACTGTAAACCGAATGTAATATAAAAATCAAAGGAGGGAGGCACCATTGCTGTTCTTCCAGTCACCTTTCAGAGTAAAAATCTCATTTCAGCTTCTCTGCTTGTAAAGGGAAAGAAACACTGAATTGCAGGTTAGACTGGGTGAAGTTTACATGTAATGTCTAAAAATACTACAGAAGGAATTTACCTGTCAGTATTGGTTACAAAAAAAAAGGCAGAAAAACCTTTCTGCATACAGTTGGCTTCCCAGAATACACAAAAAGAATACAAGCGCTCAGAGCTGCTTTTGTGTAGCCACTGGAACCTGGGTGATTGCAGGCCATCACGGTGCAGTCTTTCTGATCGAGCAGAAATCTCGGCTGCGTTTGAAAGGGGCAGTCCCACCGTTCCCTCAGCCTTTGCTGCTGCTCGTGCTGTACATGCAGGAATGTTCTTGATGCTGTGTGCTGCGCCAGATGATGAGGCTTGAATAAGTCTTCTGCTGTGTTTTATCCTTTTTGACAGAGGTCTTTTGGGAAAGAGAAAGATTTTTGCATGGACGCTAAACTGGAGTCCAAGTAAGCAGTCTGATGCTCCATAGTGTCATCTGCAGCTTGAAAACAACTATTGCACGGGGCCCAGTTTTATTGCCATTGAAGTCACTGGTGTCTCAACATTTTCACTTGTGTTCTTATATTAATGTTTATGGCACAATTGCCAGTTGATGATGAAATATTAGCCTCAAGTCACACACCAATGTCTGAAGTAATTTTGTCCTATTCGTGTTCTTGACCACCATTAAAAGCTCTGATTTCTGTAGCAGTGGACATTAGTGAAAATTCATAGTTCTTTGCTCATTATTCAAAAGAATACCCTTGCTTTCTGTAGTATTTGATATAACATAACAGTAAATTATGAATTAATTTCCTGCCTGGTTAAAAACCATGGTGTATAGAGGAATTGTACCCAGGATGGATGTGTTCCTGTGTTACCAGAACATATTTAAATCTGGTAGCCAGTAATTGTTTCATATCACAAAAAAAAAAGCAGTCTTTGTTAGAACCAAGTCATTTTAGAGACACTGTGACTTGGTAGCTTTAGCAAAACAATAGTTAACTGAAAAGGAGATTTTTTTTCTGTGCTAATCGGAGTGATACAATGTCACAATTTGTAAATTCAGGAAACATATCTTCTAAAAATAACTCTTAAAAGAGCTGTACATCTCTCAGAAGTGTAGGATTCTACTGTTGGGTTTGGCTTCCATGATCATATTAACAGTAGTGCCTGTGCTCCTCTCAAAAGAAATACATAGTTTAACTACACATGCATCTTAGCGGAGACAAGAGACCCAAATGTGACAAGAAGGAAATTGCTCTCCTCTTACAGAGTTTGATTAAAGCTTTAGGCGTAGAGCTTTTTAAATGACAAATGTTCAATGAAATAATATTATGTCTTTATACTCCAGAGCACTATTAATCTGAGGTTTCAGGACTTTAAGAAATGTTAATTAACTAGTTTCCATTGATGTAAAGTGTTAGCATTACAGTCCTTTTGCGGGCTGATAACTGAAGCATGGAAATAGTAGGTTCTTCAGAAAGGATGAGATTGGGGTTCTTTTCCATGTATATTCCCTATCAGGTATTTACAGAGATGTTAACCATTTATGGATCTTCCATCAAGTTAGACCAAAAGGAGCAGGAACAATTTTCAGAGAGACTGTGAACGACTTCAGTTGTACCCAAAGCAGGATGTTAATGCAGCTTGAAGCTTTGTGTTGGACATTTGGGAGCCCAAATATGATGGCTAAGAAGCCAGGCAGTGTTCTTAAGGATTTGAAGCAGTTGCATATTCAAGGAAAGAACAGAGACCCTGTTGGCTGTTCTGCAGGAAGGTAAAGGTTTGCATCACTTAATTTTTTTTTTTTTTTTTTTCCAGAAAGTTGCCTGCTATAACCAGGGTAACTACTGTGCAAATTAGGAAGCCACTGTTAGGTCTATCAAAATGCATCTCTTTACAGGCTTGCTGAAATCTATTTGTGATTTCAGTATAATTAAAGAATGTGATCACTGCAGAATATGACTCACAACAGAAGTTCCGGGTGGTGTGGGTATAGGAATTGTTCAGCTGATAGACGTTTAGCCTAATGCCTTGTTTCCAACAGAAGCCATTAGCAGATGATTTGGAGGAAGGTGTAGAAGACCCATAGGTAATGAATAATCTGCTGTACATATTAGATATCAACCTAATCTTAAATCTGGTTTGAATGTTAAAAACCTGAAGCATGGCATTCTCATATACTTCCCACAATTTCTTACTCAAAGAAACCCCTATTTTCAACTATTACCGGTAACAATTTAACCACTGAATCTCCTTTTGAGTCTTGTGAAATTGTTGGTCTCAATGATTTCCCTTAACAATAAGTTTTGTAATATAATTACATGCTTATACTATTTTATTATTTTGGCATCTCACAACAAATTTCCTCTTGTTTTCCTGTTACAGGACAGCAAGAACTGAAGTTTAAAACCTACCTTTTCTGTAATATTCTGTAATTTTCATGGGTTTTTTTAATCCCAGTCCTTTCAGGCCTGATTCATTTTAAGGGTAAAAACCAAACATCTTTCAGTTTACCTTTTCCCTGGCCCAGGTCATTCTTCTCATCCTTCTTTTAATTTCATCTAGCTTTGCAGTATCCTTTATTGAGGTCTTCGCAGCCTGTATCATTACACTTTCTTCCAGATGAAGATGTCAATACTGATTTCTCTAACATTTTTCAACTTGCTCATTATCACTCTTCTTATGCATCCCAACATTTTGTTTCAACCACAGCTAAACATGACCTCAGTCATTTTTCTAAGCTGATACACTTTTCTAGAATGCTGTGAATCATATAAATAACTCCTCTTCTTCCCTTCCATAGCACAATACTTTGTAGTTATCAAAATTGAGTTTTGCTTACCATCAGTCTGCCCATGTGATGTTGTCTAACTGGGTGTTCCTTCTAGTCCTCTCTAACCTTAATTTAAATAATCTGCTATCTACAGATTTTGCTGCTCCCTTTTCAGATCTTTGCTTTCTTTCCAGATCAGTAATAAATATATTAAATCACAGAGAGCTATTATTTTACTTAGTAAAATTGCTAATATAATTCTAATATAAAAAAGCCCTAGTTTAACAATTTTTGTGTCTCTGAGAAAGTTAGGCCATTTCCTACCTGTGTTTTAAACTCTTATTGCTATTACCCATTTTAGAATGCCAAGTAATTAAAATGCGGTGACTTAATGCTCATTTATACTCTGGCTCCCTTTTTCATAGGGGATGAAACATCAACATAGGAGATGAAAAACTATCTGTAATAATAAGAAACTTATAGAAAATATCTCTATTATGGACCATGCTTCTGACATAATCGGAATTTTTTTCCCCACCGTAGTACAATTTATGTACTTACGATGCCTGTGTTACGGGGTTTTAGCCTACACAATTACTTTCCTAAAAGGAGAAAGATGCCTTATTAAAAAAAATGTAATTTCAAACTTTTGAAACTTGAATTCTACAGGTATAGAAAAAAGAAGTCGGTGCTTTGGACAAAACCCTAGTATTTTAAGGGTGACATCTTTCAAAAGTGTTAATGAAAAATGTTCAGTAGTGAAGCTACTGAATTTCCCATAACCTTCAATGGGAGATGGGCCATCAGTGATGGCATTCAAAAGCACTGCCCCCGTCTACACTCATCAAAACAAGTGATGTTCATAATGTTTTTTTCAGAAAGATTATGTTTGTGTGACATCGTTACGAGAGGAGTAGTGACCATTTTGCAATTCCCTGGTGAGGGCAGGGCGAAGTCCACAGGACTGCATGCAGATCCCGAATTCTCAGTGCAGTATTGCCATCTGTTGGTAACTGATTGACAAAACTGCAGAAGAGCTGCTCCAAAGCCCTGGACAATGAACTGCCACGCTGACTTGCTGTAGATTATTACTGGTTTCTGCTTCCAAGAGGCTGTGCGTCCTTGGCAGGGCATTTGCCCTGCCCTGCTGCATTGCTGGGGAACTGGCTGGACAGGACAGGACAGGGGCCCTCTGACTCCCAGCTCTGGCCCAGGTTCTTCAGACCCTCTTCCACATCTCGAGCTACTACCCAGGGCAAAGTCTGTGAACACCAGGCAGGAATATTTAAGAATCCCACCCACCCCTCCTAGGGGGAAAGGGAAGGGAGTGGAATCTGCAAAATTTCTCTGCGTGAGTTTTAAAACCTGTAAAGCCTGCGGCAGATAAAAAACATATTAAAAGCACAGTTCTGCTTTCTAACCAAGAAGTGTTTACGTATCATGAATCTATTCAATGGCAATAATTCTAGTACAAAAGTTAGGGCGCAAGACCTGGAATCAGGAGCGTGGAGTTCCAGTTCCAGCGACTCATTAGGAAACCCTCAGAGAACCATGTAGAGGTTCACTTTTTCAGCACTGCCAAGCCGAAATGCTCTGCAGCACATTTCAGGAGTGCCAAGCATCTGTACGGTGGATTCAAGATCGGATACCTCTGCACAAGATCCATCAGTGTCCATGTTTCCTAAACATGCACATTCCAAAATTTTGATTTATCTAATGAACCAAAAGTCTTTATGAGGACTATATGAACCATGCAATTACTACAACCAAACAATTACTACATACAGAAATTAATTCCAATACACAAGCGATAAAACAGAAATAATTAGCAGTGGGAGCCTTTAACAAAGTAATCGCCACCTGTGATTGCTGTCCTGACCATCAAGAAAGACTTAAAAAGTATTCTGAAAAGACAAGCCCAGGAATGAAAATGACAGGGCAGAAAAAAACATTAATACAATGGAGACATTGATTTTACAATACATTGACGTTTTCCACACGTACGACCTCATGGCCCAAAGGAAAAGGGTAACTCCTGTTCTCTGTTCTATGTGAGACCTGTATTACTTCTCCCCTTGCAAGTTTTTTCTCCACTGTTGCAGATTCCAGGTACCCTTTTTTTTTCCCCTCAAATTGATTAACTGATTTACCTAGCAAAGTTAAACTCAGAGCAATTTCTTCCTGTCTATCCTTAGCATGGTTTGCTCGCTCTGTGCCAGATCTGAGGAGTTTGTATCTATCACAGTCTGAGTAAAAATACTACTTCTCCTTGCAAGCCATCCCTTTCTTAAAAATTTAGGGCACTTAGATTTATAGAAATACTTCAAAATGTAGGTATAGACGATCAGCTCAAATATTTCAGAATTAGTACATTGACACAGTCAGTCCTGACCTCAGATTGCTACGTCCTTTTTTTCCTGAAGCCTGCTCCAATCTCATAAAAAGTACGAGTTTCTTTGCTGATCTGAGTGAGCCCTGTTCCACCCAATTCACTGTAGTGAGTGTGCGGTTGGGTTTCTCCCACTGCTAAAACCAAAAGCTGATGGCTGTGAGACGCTCTGCAAATCTGGCTCCTTTTTCGTATTTGAAACCTGGGACTGCATTTGAAAGTCTGGTCCCATTTCTTATTATCAGTCCTGAGCAGAATGCATTCTGCTACTTTTCTACTACTTTCTCTGCAGCCACTCAAGTATTTTGTTTCATTAGCGGAAAACGAAAGCAGGATTGAAGACTGTGGTTTTGTTTGCTTTCATATAATAAAATAAGTTAGTACGATGAATATAAATGGAAGTGGAATTATATATGAAAATTTTTTATCATGCCAGAAAATTTCAATTAGGGGAAATTAGCCACTTGGTTCTTTCTGATAAATTAATCATAGAGATTATCTATTAAACGTGCCACTTAACCTTTCTGCCATAAGTGCCTGAGGCAGTAGTATTTAGGCTCTACACATTCATTTGGAAATATTAATTTCTATGCAGCTGTCTTCCAGAATTTTCACTTGTCTTTTTTATAAGTAGGTCATTGTGCAGCTGTTGTTAATAGAGACTGGCATTTGTAAAATGGTAAATCCACCATTGTACCCTATAGGTCACAAAATTGATCTCCATCAATTACAGAATATCCTTTATTAAAATGCCCTTTCTCAGCCCCAAAGGGTAGCATCCCTCGCTATGATAGCCTTTGGCCTTTTTGGAATGGGAATGCGTTTCAGCCGGTTATTTTGTAAGAGCTGAAGCACCACTACGTTCACACTATCTGTCTTCCATTACTTTAAAGTTTTGCCTTGACTCTACATTATCGCTTCCATCTACATTAGAGCTGCCTTAAAATTAATCTTGAGGGAAATTGGTATGACAGCTATCAGCTGTCAGAGAAACAGGTGTTTCAACTGCTGAACCTCCCAGGTCCAAATCCTCCTTCTACCCTCTACAATGAAATCAATTGGTCTTTTCAACGTAGACAAGGCTGTTCTGTCCCTGTAGCGGTCAGCTGTTGCACAGCTTATGGAGAGACAAGCAACTCCTGGAACAGCTACAAACCATATCCTGTGGTCTTTAAAGATTAGAATTAGGACCTTGGCCTGGATATCTTTCTCATATGTCATAAAATTTGCATAGTCTGCTGCAGGAGCAGTTTGAACTCTAGACCTCTCTGAGGCGTGTATATCCTAGGGAAAGAAGAAAGGAAGTAGAAAGGAGGAGGTCTAAAAAAAGAAAGTATGAATGGCAGATAATTTATAAACTTTAAGGTTACTGAAATGAGAGAGAACATCTCAAAATCTAAGAATAAAGTATTACAAAGGAAAGCAAATGGAATTTGCATTATGTGAGCAGCAAGCTCACATAGTTATGGGTAACAAAAGCTCATTAGTTATGGGTTTTAGTTATGGGTAACAAAACTGGCGTTCCAGAAAGCGGAATTGGTAGCAAGACAGTGATGTTACAGGCACAGTTTGTCCATACTGAGAACTAGAATTAATAGATTATTGATTACCTGAGTCTATGCATTCTTGCAAATGTACAATGAAGTATGAGAAGAATGCTTGTAGATTTGGGATGTGAAGCCAACAAAATCCTGCAGACTTTGGGTTTGGGTCGGATAAACTTGAAGATCTTCAAGGTTTAAGATCTGGAGTATTTGGAGACAATCCAAGTAGTGCAAGGACTGTGATAAAAAAAGACAGAGAAGGGGAAACAAAATTGAAGAGAGCAGTGTTGAAGCTTGGACTGAGGTACAGTTGGGCAGTTGTGCTACATAAGGACACGGGATTCGAATTTCATATGAAAAGGAAAAGAACAATTACTAGATTCACAATTGCTACGTGATCAGAGCAGTAAGAAGCTACAGAGCTATACTGTGGTTTGGCAGTTTGGAAAGGAAGTGGAAAAGTGAGGTGAAAAAAAGAGAACTGTAGTAATGAATGAAGATTTAAGAAAGACATTTTAGCAGGTCAAGTAACAAGAGGCAGTGAAATCCTGAACATGAAGAGAGTGACACCTCAGATACTGCCCAAGTTTTACAGTGAAAGGCAGGACAGGGGAGTTGTCAATTTTGAAACACTAGAAGTGGAAAAGTAGAAGGAAAATTGAGACATCACCATCATTTAAGAAAACAGCAGGGTAGCTGGGAGGACCTGCAAGAGAAGCGAATGTAAATTTGTATACATGGCAGACCTTCGGCTTGAGGCTAGTCAGTAGAAAGAAGGGAAGGTGCTCTCAGAACAGTGACTACTGCTGATAGCAGGAGAGAAACGCAGGAAAACTGTAGGTAAGGGATCCCTGGATTTGGCAGGGATGTGGTGAGGCCACGTTAATGAAATCCCATTTGCCCTGATTTGAGAAAAATCGCACTGGTGAGTCAGGAGCATTTCATGGCTGACTATCAAATGCTATCAGTAAGGTAAACATTTTAAAAAGGATATTTGTTCTCTCCCTATGCCTCATAGGAGATATTTATTAGGCCAAAGACCTTTACATCCTGGGTTACCGCGTGACTATGAACAGGAGTCTAGGATTATTGAGGGGGTTATCCTGAAGGCCTTGGAAAGGAAGGAAAATGTGTAAAGTTTACATGGCAGTGTGCACGGTGACCTAAGTGGCTTCTTAAAGACTTACTGGGCACTTGTGTGCTTCTTTGTGGGATCAACTCCATAGTCCAATTGTTACTTGTCACTTCATTTTCCTTCCTTACAGGAAGGTATGCAGGGAACCACACATGCTGATGGGTGGTCAGGTAGATTCACGCAGCGTGAGAGAAGCAGCTTTGCCTTGGAGAAATTGACCAAACCTGTGGTCAGCAGGGATGAGAGTGGCCTCCAAAAATGTAAAAAAAAAAAAATAAAGAAATTGTATAAAGATTTATTTTGCTGAAGAAAAATACTTTCGCCTATTAAACAGTTATGTTAAGTCTGAAAAAGCAAACCTTAGGAGCAAGTGAGTGTGAGGTAAGGAATGACCTTCTTTAAACAGTCTATTATCACTATACCAGAGGTACACATTTGTTAATATAATTAAGGATCAATTAAGAACGGGGTTTGCTTTGCAGCAAGAAAAGAATGCTGATTCTGCTGCTTAAGACTAGGGCTGTGATTTTAGCTATCTGAGTCAACTTCACGCTCTGTGACTCTGATTTAGGCCCAGATCCATGAAGGGGCTTAGGTGCTTAAAATACGACTTCACCGGGATTTATTCACCTAAGCCGCCGAGAGCAATCTCTGGAATTTGACATACTCCCGTACACGCCCGTGTTGAAACAACATTCCGCTTTATGCCCAGAACAGCCTTTTTTTTTGCCCTGAAGAACGGCGCAGCTGCTCTCGGGCCTGCCCCGGCCTGCCGCCAGAGCCCAGCCCCGCCGCCCCGGCTCAGGCCCGTAAGCTCCTTACGCAACGGCCGGGCCAGGCGAGGTTCTCGGGGCAGCCGGCGCCTTGTGCAGGGCCGGTCTGAAGTAGCGGGTAGATGATGGTGGCAAAAAAACGGTGGGCGCCCTTTTGGGGTGGGTCTAGCACAGGGCTCGGGGCGGCGTTGATGCCGGGCGGGCGCTGAGCGCCTCATCCCTCCCCTGAGGCCTGCTGCCGGGCCCACAGCGCCAGCGGCGCCTCCCTCACCGCGCTCCCCCGCCCTCGGCCTTCGCCTCGCCCCGCCGGGCCGTGGGGCCGACACGGGTTAGCGCGTCGGGGAAGCGACGTTGGTTTTAACCGGGTCACCTCCCTCTACGCGCCGGGCCCTGAAGCCACCGCGGCGGCTCCCCGCCGCCTCACACCGGCGCCCCGTGACCGGCAAACCGCTCCACCGCGACGCGCCGCGCAGCCCCCAGCGCCGCTCACCCCTCCGCGGGGGCGACCAGCGCAGCCCGCCCCGCTCAGAGGGACCGGCGGGCGGAGCGCTAGGTCCCCCCCGTCCCGCACGGCAGCCAGGGAATCCCGGCGGGGCGGCCCGCAGAGGTGGGGGGAGGCCGGGGCGGGGCCGGCGGCGGGAGGCCGAGCTCGCCGCTATAAAAGCGGAGGCGGCGGCGGCGGCAGCTCCGCTCGCCGTGCTTGCTTCCGCGCCTCAGCCCACGTCCGCCTCAGCTCTCCCTGCCCGCTAACATGGCGCTCTCCGGCGACCCCCACTTCAAGAAGCTGGTGGAGTGGCACAAGGCGAACTCCTCCAAGCTCGTCCTGCGGCAGCTCTTCGAGGCCGACAAGGATCGCTTCCAGAAGTTCAGGTGAGGCAGGGGCGGCCCCCGCCCGCCTTCCCCGCACGGCCGAGCGGGGCAGCCGCCGCCCCTGCCCGCCGCCGCGGCCCGCCGGGCCCTCAAGCCGCCGGGCGCTCCCGCGTGTGAGCCCCGGCGCTGTGCGGGGCCCCCTCCCGCCCTTCCCTCAGGTGGGCCTCGCCGCGGGCGGGCGGGATGCGGTATCACGGCGGAGCTCCGGCGTTTTCCGCGGGGCTCCCGCCGCGAAGGGGCAGCGGGGCCCGGCGGGGGAAGGCACCGCGCAGGCAGGGGACGCTCCCGCCGGCCTGCGGGGAAAGGGGGACGGGACTCGGGGGAGGGCGGCTGGAGCCGCGCCGGCCGG
>RSEF01000011.1:14548036-14661993 GCA_003993805.1 Himantopus leucocephalus | reverse complement strand
GGGGGGGGGGGGGGACGGGCACCTCGGCAGCCCCCGAGCGGGGCGGCCCTGCCCGCTCGTCCTTGACTCATCCTTGCAGCAGGGTACGTGCCGGGAAGCACAGCGCCGGGCTGCCGCTCGCACAGCGGCATTGTGGGTCCCGCCTTTCTCAGTCTCTCGCACCCGCCGTGCTTAGTCACGATAAGATCGCGAGGAGCCGTCCGCCCGTGCGTCCCGACCTGTCGGCAGCACGGCCGTGCCTACCCCTGCCCCGAAGCGGGGAACGGGGTGGGGTGCGTGTGTGCGTTTGGCAGGTTTCGCCCTCCCTTCCCGCACGCAGGTTACAGCAAATGCACTGCGGCATGTCTCCGGCTGCAGGAGGAAGTAGGACGTGGGAGCAGTGTGGTGGTGCTGAGCGGCTTCATCCTGTGAAGCGGCGCTAGCGTTTTCTGTACACTGGAGACTGTGCCGAGAAGTCGCGTGTGTGGTTGCGTTGTTGGACTATACCAGCGATTTGAGAAGGCTTCACACTATGCAGGCGCATCCCTGACTCGAGTCTTAAAGCGAGCCTGGGTAATACAGATACAGTGACCTCCGGTTCTCGAGCGTTGAGATGACTTGTTGCATGTCATCCAACCATCTGTGGTTGGACTCAATGATCTTAAAGGTCTGTTCCAACCTAGATGATTCTATGTATGAAGCTTTCCATTAGGGTCCTAGATAATATGACTTTTCTTTCCTCTTGAGCTGATTAGATACTTCTTAAGTTGCAATTAAACATCACATATGAAGTCCTGCATACCAGTATACAAGAGCTAAAATGTTATTTGCATTGATGGATAAGGTATGCTAATTTTTCAGAGTGTTGACTTCATCTGGCTCTTCTAGCAGGACTTCTTATACTGTTAAAGAACTTTATTAATAATTACCTTATACAAATCTACTAGCTCCTCTTTCATAGAGCTAGTTCTGGTTGCAGCTTCTCCTTATCTCCAATATATCCCAAGAGACTGAATATGGTAACATCCTTGGAACACAAGAAAGCTGAAGCAAACTAACTAAATAAATCAAAAAGTATAATCGAGGTTTCTTATAAGGTTCTTTCCTGAATGGCTTAAGCAAGTACTCTTATTGAGGACAGCACTGCACCTTAATCTCGTTGGCTGTCACTTTAATATTATCCATGCTACTTTAACCATAAAATATACTCTCAATCTCAAATAGTCTGTATTTAATTGCTCTTGTGAATGTGTAATAGACTTTTTTGAGTGTTACACTGTCACTGTGTGCAGTAAACCAAGGAGAAGATATTTGACAGCTGTTGTTTCAGGCACGTACTCATCCCTAACATGTCTTCTCCACACTGAAGGTAGTCAGTGTGTCTCCTAGAATGTGTTTTCTGTTTTTTTCTTTGTGAAACATTGTTTATGAAGGTTATCTGTTCAAATAGCTGCCCAACTTAATGTCCTTTTGTGCTGCCCGTAAGGATAGGAGACAGTCAAAGTCTTTTCAGTTTACTTAATCTATCTTAATGCTTTATTTTCAAGGTTTCAGTCCTGTTTCCTGATAAACCTACACATTCTGGACTACCAGGAGAACTTTCTCATAGCAAAATACAGTTGCAGAACTGACAGGCTGGGTTAGTTTGACAGATCTGTTGGTGTACTTCTCGCTGATTGCCGCTTCATGAGCCAGATCAGCAGGGTGATGGTGGTTAACATCTGTAGAAAGGCTAAGCAGTCTGGAGGTTTGGCCACAAGGTCCTCTGTAGTTTGTACTTCTCTCCTCATGCTAAATTAATCTTTTTGAATACCTCTCACTTAGTTCTGCTAGCTGTTATAAAATCACTGACTGTCTCCCGTCCTTTAGAAGGAAAAGAGAAACCTATACCAATGTAAAAGTGCTTCCTGATACTGGTTCTGGAGAAATTTCAGACTGGTGTGAATAACTTTTAATCTATTTTATCTTTGAACACAAGTATCTATTTCATGTTATTATAAGAACCTTACACTCAGCATCCTACAGCATATAGGTAGAAGATCCTTTCTCTGTTTTGTCCTTTTTTCTTCATCACAATTTGTATATCCTGATTGGGAGTGTAGTCAAACCTGTAGGGTACACTTTGGCTTTCTTTGCCACCCAAATGTAAGGTCTGGTAGGAACAGTGGGTTTTAACAACATGGCTTGTTCAGCAGAAAAACTCAGCTAGTTTTGAAGGGGTTAGAACTGATATGATGCAGATAAAACTCAGCAGATAATAGATACCTGGATGCTGATTAAGGTACTCTTGATGCAAATAGCTGGCGCAAGATATAAAGCACTAGTATTTTACTCCTGCTACGTGGCTTGTCCATTATGAAGGATCAGAAAGAGCGTCCAATCTAAATGGAAAACATATACCACCAGCGAATCCATGTGTAATGATACATGCAGGGGTTGCATACAGCTTCTTTAGTTTATGCTTAGACGGGAGTTAAAATCATTCTGAGATGCTGCAGGTGACCTTCCGATTAAGGGCTGCATCACTTAAATGTGGATGTGGCTTACGTGACAAGTCTCTTGTTCCACCTGGGTAGCGCTACCATTAGCTGCTGCACTGCAGAACGGGTAGTGTAGCAGAATGCAACTGAGCTGCAGGGTTTGGGGCTTCTGTTTAAATAAAGGGTGGATCTCTTGCTGTAAGGGTTTAGGATGAGATTACATTGCATGCTGCGTGTTTGCCTTGTGTGTGTGGAAGTTAGATCTGGTAGCCATTGCTTGCTTTTTTGGCATCAAATGTCTCGGGATGCCATCTTTCTGCAGTTTCTTCAAATCAGTAGTGATTTGAATCCAGCCAGAATTTCATGGGATGCTTTGTCTTCTAGGTCTAGTGACATTGATTTTTATTTGTACAAGTAAAATAACAATGAATTGTAGAAGTAAGGCATATGTCAGGTAAACATAAAGAAAAGATTGTAAGGATTTTATGTTCATGGAGTGGAACACTGGGAAAGACTTATCTTTCTATATTAAACTGTAGTATGAGAATTTTAAGAGTTCTACTGCTCTAAACTGTATAAGTATTAGTATACTAATGGCCTTGCTGTATCGTTAGTAATATGTGTTCAAACCTGAGACCTGTCTGTAAATAAACTGCGACAAATCTCGAATAGGAAGACTTGCAGGATTTGTTCTTATTTTTCTTCTGTATTGTATCAATAAATAGCAAATTTGGCAGGTGAGAGGTAGCAGTCCTTCCCGTAGCCTGCCACATTTCAGGTATCCTTGCACTGGATGGTCAGGGTTGCAGGATTACGGTTTGCAGCCCGCTGAAGAAACAGGTGGTTAATAGCATTGATGCTGGTTTTCCTTACTTGCCTTGTGTTCTCGCCTATAAAAGAAACACTTGGCTAGGATTCTGCTTGAAGACGCCTTCCTTTCCTTATTTAGTGTCTCTTGTATTTTAACACCAGAAAAAGGGAGGTGTTACTGTGTTTTTCCTCAAGTTATTGAAACCACCCAAAAGTCTAGCCCTTGGTATTACTGTTATTGCAAGTCCAGCTCCATTCTTCCTTTGCAGAACTTGCCTGCTCAGTCATATTATGTCTGTTTGGAATAGCAATTATGCCATGGTTTGTCCCTGCAAAGTCTCTGGCATACGTGGTCACTAAAATAACCGCATATTTCTGTGCTCAAGTATTGGGAAAGAAAAAGCAGGGGAGATATGGATCACACGGAAACTTAGAGAATTTAGATGCATGCAATTTCCTGTGGCTTGCGCGTGTGGAGCAAAAGAGAGTAATATATAAAAGGCTGTCTGTGCCTTTTATAGAAGCCCTGCTGAATTACTTGCAGGACTTAGATTCTTCAGTTTAGAGTAAGTGTGTATATTTGGCTGTAAATTAGTGCAAAGAAGAAAAGGGTAGAAAGCTGTGCTCTAAAGGACTAGAGGGACTGTAGAACTTAGAGGCGCAGCGCTGGCAAATGCAAAGGGGCTCACTTGATTTCTGTTGGAGTACTGTTTCTGCATTTCATCTCGGATGTAAACCTAAAAGTGCTTGTATTTTGAAGTATTAGGCTATAGCTGTCAGATGAGGATTAGCTAAATAATTTGGAGACTACCACTGAGTCAGTGAGGACAGTAAGACTACACCATGCACAAATTTGGTTTAATTCTGCACAGTAGTTGACAGACTGTTTCTGTACATAAAGTTGTATGATTTTTAAATCAGGCTTGTTCACGTCGCCGTATAAAAGAATGGCTATATTTGTTGAAAGGACCTGTAGGAAGGCTGTTTAATTTTCTAGCAGCAAAAGTAAGTGGTAAGCTTTTTAGCTCTGATATATTAGGGAAAAGCTAATTATTGCTAGAGAATGGTAGTGGCTCAGTGAAAACAGAATGTGATTGTCCAACTGTGTGTTAAATATACTTCATTGTATTTGGACTTTTACAAGCAGAAAGTGGAAACTATATAATTTAGCCTGTTGAAAGCCATTCTCATCAATTACAACAACACACTAGTAAGTCACTTTATGAAACTTGTGGGGCAAATCAGTCCCTCAGGTTATCTTTACTAACTTTGTATAATTAGGATTCAAATTATTTTGTAGTCTGTAGAGGAGTTATCGTTGTCTTGCTTAAAAACAATCACTTCAGGAATGTGCAATGAAACAACCTGTTTGTTTTGACAGCTTGACCCTGAATACTAATCATGGGGATATCTTACTGGATTATTCAAAGAACCTTGTTACAGAAGAAGTGATGAAAATGCTGATGGAACTGGTAACTCTTTAAAATGTGGAATTAATAAACCAAATAATTTTTTTAAGTTTACTTTTACCTGTAACTGATTATTCTAGTCTTGATTATGTACATTTAGCTCTGAATTTGAGAGACTGACAAAGTTAAAAGGCATCTGTTTACAAATCTTGGCACTGTTCAATGTCTTGCATTGTCCTTTAGCCCCAAGGTACAAGGCCAGTTTTCAATGTGCAGATCTGTTTCTTGTGCTCACTGAAAAGATTTTTGTCTGTGTAACAGACCAGCTGGCATATGGCACTGTTACCGAGGTCTAAATAAGACAGATTCATATAAAGGTGTAAGAGGTGATGTCTTCTATACCTGCAATTGAAACAATACGTCATCCATCATGCAGTCTTAGTTTTGAGATTCACTTGCAATTGGATGTATTTTAAGAAGTAAGTTTGTGTCATTAACTTCTATTTAGCATGGTGTCTGTATTTACAACCCTTCCTTAACTACTGGTTCAGCCAAAGGGTTAGACCAGATAGGACACAGATTTCTAGAAAGGGAAGAACTAGCAAAAATAGCCATAGCAAAATTACTTTTGCTAGTCTTCAGTTTAAAAAAATAAATCAATAATTCTAATCTAGTACAAAGAATCATTGATGAATCCCTGTAGCAGTATGACAAGATGAAACTGAGGAAGATGAATTCATTGCATCTTGGTCATTCAGTACAGGATACTGTGTAACCGCTTAAGGAAATAAACAGCATGCATAAAAATGCTTGCTTTAAAATAAGAATCAATTTTTAAGCTAGAATCTAGCGGGTCTTTTAATCTAATACCATATTTTTTGTTTCACTGTCTTATGTGGTAAACGTTCACACTCTTTAATGTAGCTGGACCTTTGTAGTGCATGTTGCCTTCTTACTATTTTTAAGAGGAATCTATTTTTACATTTCTCAGGCAAAGTCAAGGGGTGTGGAAAGTGCCAGAGAGCGCATGTTCAGTGGGGAGAAGATCAACTTCACTGAGGTAAGGCTATTTCTGTCCATGGTTCTTTCCCTTCCGTTGTACCTGTATATTATGGACATTGGTGCATCTGTGTAAGAAAAGTCTTGAAAAAAATTACTTTAATTGCTACTCTGAAACGCTGAGTTGTTGTATGTGTTTGCTTCACTACTTACATGAGAAATTTTTACAGCTCTGACAAAAAGACAGAAGGAAATGTGTGTGAATAAAGCTATTCAATCCTCCCTTCAACACACATCTTTTTTTTTTTTTTTTAGAGATTTTGGTGGTATTTTTTTTCTTGTCTTCCCTCTTTTGTAGAGAGGAAGGGGAGTTAGATCTTGCAAAGGGCAGAGTATTGCATTCCAGATATCCCTTACGCGCTTTTGCCTAATGTCAGTGTTCATAAAGCTTAGTAAACTGCCTACAAAGTTTTAGTGAGGATTGTGTAAGACTTTCTGCTTCGGGTTGCTGATGCTACTTATCTTTGAGTACGTTTAACAGTAGAGACTATAAACAATCTTGGGAAATTAGCCACCCATTTCAGCAAGAGGATGAGTATCTTCCTCTTTTTGTAGATCTGAATGTTGTAATTATGGTTAAATCTTCACTAAAATGTGCAGGAAACCAAACTGTACCTTTTTTCTGACATTAAAAATGGGATGAAAACTGGAAACACAACAGTATACTGTCATTTATTAGTTTGCCTTAAAGTCTGTTTAGTATGTTTGAGGTAAATTCACAGAAATCAGTATTTCCTTTGACTTGGTTATTGACTGATTTAGCTGTTGCACAAGCTGTTTGCTTAAAATAACTCAGCACTTGGACATTGTATTGTTTGCGAATAGTACATGTTTGTAAAAATGCAGAGACAGAAACAGGTAAAGCTTCACTGGAGAAATGGTTCCTCTTCCTTCTGTATTAATGCCTTCAATTCACAGATGTAATTCTATCCAGGGAAAAAAGGGTGAAAAATCTGCCTGGAGGACTGGTTTCTCAGACATTGCCTCCAACTAGCCTCATGTAACACAAACTATTACAGGGTTAGCCCATCTCTGACCATATATTATGGAGTTACTCTTCATTGTCTACATGAGAGCAAATGTAGCAGCTGAAGTATTCTGAGAAGGATGCAATTTAATGCAGTTTAATATTGCGCTTGGCTTCTGCTGCTAGCTCCCTATTGCTACTGTCTTGATACGGCAAATTTACGTAGCAATTAACTGCACAATGAGTCTAGAAACATCTCTTTCATTATCAGTCAGATGTTGACTTGGAATTAGATTTGGTTTGTTTAATTTTTTTCTGTTTGTATAGAATATCAAATCAAGTTGATCTGGCTCTGGAATATGAGCATGTGGACAATGCGAAATTGTGAGACCTTAAAAACAGGGTGCTGTTGAACAGCATGACTGAGTAAACCTAAAGTAATAAGACACAAGGGAGCTGCTTAATGGCAAGAACGGACTTGTGCGTTCTGCTCCTGTTCCGATTTAGAACATTTTTTAGCTATTTGTCTTAAGTATTTAAGACTTGTCTGTATTTGGTGCTGCAGGCATTGGCTGCAAGGTGTATGCTTATGTGGAAATTCTTTATAGTGTGCCCAAGCATGTCATTGCCAGGTGTTTGTCCCAGGTAAGTTAAAACTTGCAGCTTGACATGACACAAAGACACTGTCTTACAAGGTAACTTGTATTTGACCACTCGTTATGGGGACAGTCTTCATAGCCCACTCAATATTTAGAAAATACTTCTATTTAACAGTAGACATCAGGTCAAATATGACTGCTTCTCTTCATCAAGACAAAGCTTCTTTCAAGCCTGGTAGTGAGCAGTATTTGCCAAATAATACCATTCCATGGCTGAGTGTTGCAAAAAAATTGCCCCTGTTCACCCCAAATTTAAGTGGGTATGCTTTGATAATTAGCAACTGAAAGAGCTTTTTCGTATTCTAAGTCAGTAACTGCAAACTCAATGATTTTTGAATTAGCATTTGGTATTTAAATCATAACTTGGCAGTTCATATTGTCTGTGTTGTCTTTTGTCTCACAATGCCTCTCATTGTAGCAAGGAACAATGAGGTAGAGCAGACTAATTTTTTAATTTGTTCATTAGTATTGACTAACTCCTTCATTCTAAATTAAAGCTGTTAAGCTCCTGAACAGGCAAATCACAGGCCAGATTTCAGTGCTTTGACTTGTGTATAACTGTGGAGAATTAATATACTATGGTGCATGCTAACAGATTTTTTTTTTCTCATAACACAACTACCATCTACATATCTGGTGTGCAAGTGTTCAGGGAAATGCTTAATTGTGGGCAGTGGATAGAATAATGTGGTTATTGTATTCCTTGTTGTCAAATGTTTAAATACATATTTGTCTCTTCCTATATGAAATGGACTACTCAAGATAATTGAGGAAATGCCAGAGAAAAAAACTTTGGCTGCTTGTTATAATTGATTTTCAGTATTGTCATTAATAGGAAACAACTTCATCCTGAAGCATGCCAAAATAATTAAGGTCACAGAGTACTGAATGTTGCTGAATTCCAAACCTCAAACATTAAATGCTTTTCATGGGATTTTGAGCTTTCTTTTCAAAATAAACAAATAAGCTATTTGTTTACTTTGCATATTATATGCTTTTGTAAGCCCTCTGCACTGATTCTGTGAAGTGAGAGGGTGATTTAGATAGCTGATGAGTGTGTGTATATACATGTACACACACACACACTACTGCTCTAATTCCAGTTAATCTAAAGGATTTTTAAGTTTTGAAAATTGTACTACCTTCTGAATGAGGCACCTGAGGCCCCTGGGAATAGTTTGGAAACACATTTCATCGTATTTCTTCCCTTCTTGTTTCAGAACCGAGCTGTGCTTCATATTGCTCTGAGAAATCGTTCCAATGTGCCAATACTTGTAGATGGGAAGGATGTTGTTCCAGAAGTAAACAAAGTGTTGGACAAAATGAAACACTTCTGCCAGGTATAAAGTACCACCATAGCTTATTTTTCATATATTTGTTCTATACCCAGCCAGGTTCTTACATGTGTATTGTGAAGCATTGATTGTAGGTTGGTTCACATGAGTTATTGTGCCCTCGTTTGAGTTTTATAATAGTTCTGGCTCAAGCATGGAGTTGGAGTTGGTTTTAGTGCGATTGTCTTCTCTGTCTGTTCCCAGTTGGGTTTTTCTTTAATGGGCTCTCTAGATCTTGCTCTTTTAGCAGTAATCTTGCATTTACTTCAGAAGCCTTGTAAATCATTAAGTACTGTTCTAATACTGCCTTGTTTCTTCTTGCTAATTTTTCAACTACTTGACTGTATCAAGTAGAAACTGCCTCTTAAAATTTGCGTAAAATCAGGAGAGACGTAGAAGCTCCCAGCTCACTCTCAATTTGATTATGCTCTACTTAAATAGTTTCTTAAAATTATTCTGGCTTTAGGTTGGATTCCTTCACGAGTCTATTCTGTTTCCAGCTTTAGCAATGTGAAAGGTTTTTTGTTGTTCCCTAGTTAAGTACAGCAGTTAACCATTATCTTCAAACATCATTAATTGTTCTTTTATTCTGTGCATCTTTAAAATGTAGGCATGTCAGATCAATTGAGGAAATGCTCTGAAGAACTTCACAGAGCACTCTAACAAAGTCAAATTTGTGTGATAAAACTAATTAGCAAAAGCTCACTGAATAGCTTTAGTGCATTTTAAACACGGCTGTGAGGAACTGGACCTGCCAGGTTGCTATTGTCTTACAAAGGTGGGTAGTGGCCAGTGTCTCTGCCAACTCATAATTGTTAACCTATACAAAATGAGCCTGGATTGTGTCCAGTTCCTAATGGATAAAGGCCAAAACCGCAATAACTGACACTAATTGGCCTGAATTTGGTAGTTTCTGCAGATAGTGTAAGAACTAAGTGGTCACAGAAATTCAATGGTCTGTGTTCCACTGTAGAGTTTTTAGCTGATTAAGATTTTGGTGGTGCAAAAGATGAGCTTTCACTAGTGTCACCCTCTTTATTGCTGGATGGTTTCAATTGTTAGAGCCCATGAATATCACTTTCCATGCAGGTGTATATTCTCTGCAAAATAAAAATCATCTTAAGCAGTTCCTCTGGAAAGGTGAACAAAGGTGCTTGTTTCAGTTGGCTGACTTAGGCAGATGGGATTTTAAAACTATGGCAACATCATCTGCAGGCCACAGGAATGGTGTATACTAAAAATCAATTTTCTGTTTGGAAAAACAAAAAGCTTAACTTAGCTGCTCTTCTTCCCTACAGGTGTCTATCAGGTGACTTGTAGAAAAATTGCTTTAGAATTGGGAATGTATGTAGAAGTGTGCACGATACTAGAAATACTCCTTTTGTGGTTGGAACAAATGTAATGCATAGGTGGTACATGATGGACAAAACTCAATACAGTGTTTTGCTGTTACTTAATGATTGTAACTTTGTCAGAACTCTCAGTAACTGTTAAAACAGCAAGAACGGAGCAGAAACCTGTACTATGTGCGGTTAAGGTGAAGCCCATCATCTTAATGTAAAACATACATGCAATAGAAAAGCTTTTCTATGTTTGGCTTGCCAATAAATCTCTATCTCCATGGCTTTACTCGTATTTCAATGTCTTCCAGTTTAGTTAGCGAATTGCCTCTAATTGAAGACGCTTAAAGAATGCCTTCACATTCAAATATTTGTTGCAAATAGTTTAATGCCCAAGAGTTTTTCGTTTTTAGCTTGATTTCTCTTGCCTTTGCCGACACTCTGTTGTAAATGCTATAGTAGTCCACACAGAAGGAGAGTCTGATCTTGCAGTGTGCTTTTAAATATGTGCATTAGACTCCTAACACTTAATGAAGTGTCATCTTAGACACAACCAAATGTCTGCCTAAGAAGGTAGCTTTGAGTGTAGGCTTTAAATTCTAGAAGCTTGAAAGTTGTCTTCAGAGACTTTCTACAGCAGTACCTGAAAACACAGCCTACTCCCAGTGTTAGAATCACTTGCTTTAGTGTAAGTATAAAATAGTCATTACAATATATATATATTTTTTTTTTTTGCCCACAGAGAGTCCGTAGTGGTGAATGGAAAGGCTACACTGGAAAGGCAATCACTGATGTGGTCAATATTGGGATTGGTGGCTCTGACTTGGTAAGCTCCTGACTTGCATACATCTTCCACACCTTTTTGTGTCTGTGCATGCTTGCAGTGAAGATCAAATCTAACTGTTGCTTCTATCTAGGGCCCTCTGATGGTAACTGAAGCCCTGAAACCATATTCCAAGGGAGGCCCTCGTGTTTGGTTTGTATCCAACATTGATGGTACTCACATAGCCAAAACCCTGGCTGAGCTTAAACCAGACACTACGCTCTTCATCATTGCATCAAAGGTATGTCTAATACAAGCACTGGGGTGTGACTTTAACTGTAAAAGATTCAGTCAGAATAGAGGTCTGTCCTCAGGAAGATCTAAATCAGGGACTTCTAGTGTGGTCTATTTCTAAACAAGCCTACTGTGATTCATTCTAAACTCGCAGTACAAGTTTGTGTTGCTACTGAAATACTTGGTGATCCAGAAGTCAAGTGCCGAAAATGACTTAACCTCAACAAATAAGAAACATGAGCAATTTCATGTTGTCTAGGGTGTATTTCTCGGTCAATGCAAGTTTAAGCTTTATTCACAAAGGTTTATTTTACTGTGCTTCTCTGAGTGGAATGTAGGATCCTATGTGGTTATTTCTTTGAAATTCAAGACCTTGCTGTCTCATTCCTTACTTTTATTTAAGGTTGCTTTTGGTCCTTTGTCTTAAGTACAGTATTACTTGTTAACAGTGGTCTGGTTTTTGCATTTTTGTTTTGCATTAATGAACTGCATGTAGTTTGGGAATCTCCATTCTGTTTTAGGGTCGTATCAAAATATCTTCACCTAAATAACTTAAATGCTCTGTTCCTAAGCTTCTTTAATTACAAAGAGGTAAAAATAGTCTGCTGGTAGTTTATAAAATGACATGTATTTCTGAATATAGACTTAATAGCTGCCTTTTTTTTAAATCTTGCCTTGCTAATAGCTTATTCTGTAAACATAATTGCTAGCTGCTACCTTCCTTTGAGGAATGCTTCTGTCTTAGCAAAGGAAACTGATGAAGGCAAACTCCATAGTTACGTAACTTGGGTCGCCTTCATTTGTAAAGCACAGTAGAACCTTTTTGCTGTTGAAGACAGAATCTGCAACAAATGAACATGTGTGTAATGCTGGCCATGTGCTACAGTGGTGCTCATTATCTTATCTTGGCAACACTGCAGCCGAGCAACAACTTATGGAATAATAAGGAAACTTCACAAAGTAATACTAATGGTCACTTTGAATAATTGAGTTCAAGGATCACGGTTCAAAGGCTTAGAAGACTGCCAGATTGAAAGAGTAACACTTCCATTTCTGTTTGCCAGACTGTAGTTAAATAATTGGATATATTTGGAAGAGGATGAATGGCGTTTTTTTGTTTTCCATAACAGGCTTGTGTTTCATAATGAAGTATTTTGGGAGATGGGTGAGAGTAGGTTGAATCTACTGTTCATCCTTAAAGCTAAATTTTGATGGTTGAGTAAATCAGAATGGTTGTAGATATTTGCAAAACTGCATGACTGAACTTCTGTGCACACTTCGTGAAGCAGGAAAATGTTTTTCTCTAATCAGCATAACAAAATTATGGCAAGAGTCTTAGCAGAAATTCATGTTCCTACATGAAAAGTAGGAATTGAAGAACAAGAGGACAATCCAGCTAGGTTATCCTGTTTTGATGCTCAGTTAGTTCCTTTTCAGTTGAGTGGTAAAACTTCATATTTAGTGAAAGACTAAAGTAAAAAACTTTAGTCTCAAGGCTTTGCATAACAGTTTGGGGCAGGGAAGGTAGGAAATGGGGAATAATTATTCCAGTTCCAGATATATGCTAGTTAGGTAAATCTAGCAACACTAGTCATTATGGATTGATAAGCTTTTTTTGCTGAAATCTGGCAGCAGATGTCTATTATGAACATCTAGAATCACTCTGCTCTGATTATTTGGAACATATGTTTTAGCAGCCTGAAGTTGTTTCAATTTTAAGGACAATGTTTTACATACTTCTTTGTTCTCTGATGTGCAGACGTTCACCACCCAAGAAACTATCACCAATGCAGAAACGGCCAAAGAGTGGTTCTTGCATGCTGCTAATGATGTAAGTCTAATATTTTTAGGTTACGTAACAGAATGCAACAGCTTTTCGTTGTGCAGTTTCTCCCTGGTCATTCTGTGTGCTTTGGAGCAGAGCCAATAGCTGCCCAAACATAAGCTGTATGGCTCAGCAAATGCTGTACTTGCAACATTTCAGTGCTTCATGGTTAGTGGCAGGTTATGTTCAAAGTGATAAAACCACCCGTTTTCATTATAAATAGTTGTCATGCACTATTCCCCCAAATCCTGCCTGCTAGGTAGAGTGTAGTATTTGCATTAGAGCTGGCTAGTAATTTGGTGGAACCTCTGATACAGAAATCCAAGAGTATGGTGTCTATGTGGCATTTCCTTCCAATTCTTGGTAAATCTTTAAAAAACTAGAAATGAAGCTATGGTTGGAGTGAAATACTGCAATTTCTATGGCAGATGGCTGTGCTATGAATAGAAACCATGTATTTGGCTCATTCTCTCCTATTTCTAACCGTTAAAAGAAAAAAGCAGAAACTGCCTACTCAGGTAATTAAGGTGGTCTTTAACCTGTTGTAGTCGGGGTAGCTGTACTTAGTTTGAAAGCTGGGCTTTGAAATTCCTTGTTACACTACTACTGCAGACAACTCATCTTTGTTCACCAGAACAGTTACTGAAAGACCAAAGTCTAAATCTGGAGCTTGACATTTATCAGTACTTCAATTGTCTTGATCTTTTGACCCCAACCGGAAGGGTAGCACGTGTACAACAAACTCCATCTGCTCCAAAGTGGTGGTAGTGATGTTCCAAACTGATAACGTACTCTTAAGGAAATACTGTGCTGCTCTAAGTAGCAACTGCTTCCAGAGAAGCTTTCGTGAGAATGTTATCTGAATGTTATCTTCAGAGAGGCATGCTGCCAGATCCCACGCTGAATGTGCGTAAGATGATTTCAAGTTGATAACGCAAAAATCACTGATGATAGTCAACAGTATTTGTTTAAATGTAAATGGTAGCAGATCAGTTTTATGACCAGAAATCAAAATAATTAGCATTCTAGATCTAACAATCTGTTTATTTTTATTAAGCCTTCAGCTGTGGCCAAGCATTTTGTTGCCTTGTCTACCAATGGTGTAAGTATAACAAATCTATTTTATTTTTTTCTATGTACCTTTAAGATGGCCTCATTTTAAAATCCAGTAAGGAAGCTTATCTTTTAAGACATCATTATATGAATACCAATAGTTAGCCTTCATCTTGAAAGGAAACATTTTTTTCTACTGAAAATAAATTAATCACTTCTAGAGTAATGAACTGTGGCAAGATTGGACATTCATTAGAGATTTGTGCTTTTTCTGCTAGCGCTTTAAATCTGAAATCAAGATCTCTTAGACTTGAAATGACTGTCCTGTTATTACTGTGTTACCTGTAATTGCTTAAGTGTGTGTGAATGCAGTTACATAAACAAATATTACTCTCCTAGACTCAAGTAAGTGCTGAAGTGATGCAGGTAGCTTGTGTAAATAATCTGTAGCGTATCATGAGCATAATGTACCCTGATACGGTGTTTCATGCAAAAGTATGAAGTAGAAAGACCAATAGCAATTAGAAAAAAAGACTGCAATAATTGAGAGGCTGTGGGGTATGGTGGTGTGATGTTCCTTTCTTCCATTCTGGTTCTGTTAAACCTAAACTGAATGTCAGTCCATCTCCTAACTATATTGCCACTTACACTCATTTTCTGATTGGTCTATGTCAGTGATTTTATTTGAGACTACTGAGTAGTGATAGCAATCTCTGGAAATGAAGGTATACCTTTTTCTGATGGATGCTATGTATTTTTAAAACAGAGCATGTAATTGGGGAATTGTGTATTTAATAAGTACCCAACTTGTGTTTTGTATTTGCTAGACAAAGCTTTTTGAGAATGTTGGTTTTGCTTACGGTGTTCTTGCATGCTTTTTTATTCTAGCCTAAAGTTAAAGACTTTGGAATTGACCCAGAGAACATGTTTGAGTTTTGGGATGTAAGTAAACGTCTAACACTGGTAGATGTTAACTGTTAGAATAATCTAACTTGCTTCAGAAATGGTGAACTAAATGTTGGGGAACTGCCAAAACACTTAAACTATAGTAGTTGTATTCTCTATACTGAAACATCTGAAAACTGACAACTACAGGCAAATTGAGAACATGTCAGGCAAGCAAAACAGTCTTGTTTCTTGGCCATTCTATTAAAATCCTGCAGTCAAAGGTCTGAACAGGAGCCTTCTGTATTCTTGGCTGTCTAATCAGCTGTTGGGTAACAGGAGATACAAGCCTTAGGTTAGTCCTCTGTGTAAGTAGTTATTATAAGCTGTGACATTTGACTGTTGGGGTCTACTGTATATAATCTAGGCCTGTAAAGGTCAAACATCAGAAATGAGAGCCTAACTTGGTATTTTGTAGCAGATGCATATTTTAAGTATACTGCCCTTAGTCTTGGCCCTTAAACTTAATCAGAAACAGGTTGGCTTATGTCTCATTGACTATGGGCCTGACAAACTAGATTTTAAAGCTGCTGTTTAGAAACTATCTAGACCATTGCCATTCCCTAGATAGTATCATAATCTTGCTGAAGCAGGCTTTACCTGTAGAGGAGTGATATTAGGAAAGCAGTGAATACAAGCTTCACATTTAGTATTTGGAAGTGAACTGGAATCATAAAGGGATCTGCTTCAACAGATGTTATTTAGTCAGACAAGTGGGATAACTTTAAAGTAGCAAAAAATGCATACTTAAGGATTCATTAGGGGGTACTGTAAGGTGCAGCTTCCCTTGACCATGCCATATAATGTGTAGTGAATTATTGCCAGAAAAAATACTGATTTTGCTTAATATAGTGTAAACACATGCTGCTATTTCCTAATAGTTTGAATAAGTGAATTTAAAAGCTGTGCACTTCTGTCTAAACCAATTCCTTTTTTTCAGTGGGTTGGTGGCCGTTACTCTCTGTGGTCTGCCATTGGTCTCTCCATTGCCCTGCATATTGGTAGGTATTCTTATGATATAACAATGCCAAGAATTAATCTGTTTGCTTTGGGAATATAACTATGGAAGGCATTAATAATAGTGGATTGTGGATCAGATTTGGGGCAAATACTATTTTACCCAACCTACTCTGAATAACTTGATGTTTGTGCTAAAAAACATCTGTAATGCAATGGAAGTTTTGAGATTTCAGTACTGTAAATGCAGTTTTGGAAGTTACCCATACTTAGGTACAAATAGTGAAATTACATCTCTTTAGTCACTTGCATAGCTGAAAGTGCCCGATTTATGTAAAGCTATGTTGGTGTTGAAAATTAGACCTTGCAGCTGACACTCCTAAATTGAGAGTAAGGTATTTAGTTCCTGTGAGTACATACATACATACTAAACATTAAAATGCTGTTGCTAGCTCTGTTTAGCATTGTTAACTATCACCTTCTCCCATTACTTCCTTTTGCCCCAGTAATTGTTCTTCTAGGCTAGAGGGCCTGATGATACAGGAGTGCTGTTTCTATCTGCAGTTGATTGTGGAGCAAACATAGATCTTCTAAACTAATCCCCACCTACTTGTTGTATTGTTAAGGGTAGCGTTGGCATTTCTGATGCAGCTCTCGCATGCAGCTGGAGAGTACACAGTGAAGTGAAAGAGCTCTAAGAACTGGTGTTTCCTGGTGAGCAGGCTCTTCAGCAGCCTTGCATTTGTTCCCTCATCACTTTTCAGATGTTTAAAGTCTGAAACCATAATGTCATTTGTTTCTCCAAATAAAAGCTAGAATTCCCTTACACTGAGGTTAGAAGAAAAACATTGGGTTTGGTGGTTTTGGAATGATATGAATAGGAGTTGTCATGTGTAGAGAAGCCTAAGTGAACAGCAAAATAAACTTCAGCCAGGCACTTACTGTTTTGTCTGCAATAAACTGTTCATCTCTGCTGTCAGACAGATTTGGTGCTGAGTGCTGACATGCCAGTCTATCTGCACTACTTGGTCTTGCATCCTTGATCTCCCAAAGCTGGCTTCTGACCATAGGTAGAGCTGCTGCTTTGATTGCCAAACACTTCCCCTCCATTTTTCCATATAAGAATCAGGATTTCTGGCTTTGCAGGAAAGAATGGTATTAGTGAAACTACTCATCAGTGAAAATTAATGGTGATTTAAATACCCTACTTATAAAGCAAAGAAAAATCAGGTGAATTGGTAAGAGAACAGGGAAGGGGGAGAATGAACCTTTTCCTTTGAGAAGGCCTTATTACAGTTGTTTCTCCTCTGACCAACACAGAAATCCCTGCTGTGGTAGCCTTGCCCTGTTTTTTGGGGATATTGTTCCCACTGTGGCTGTGAAGTGACTAAGTGTTCAAACTTGCTGAAAACTATGTAGCCTTTAATACAGAGCCTGATTTCCTTCCAGTTGCTCATTCTGCCTGAATGGGGATTTTAGGCAAAGGTTTTTGAAGTATGTTTCATGGAGTTAGACTTGCTCTGAAGTCCAGGCTTTAATCATAACGAAATACATCTGTCTTATGGGATGCAAATTTCAGGAGAAGTCAAAGTGCAACTTTAAACTCAATTAGTAGTTGGGAGCCTTGCTGCATACAAGGAATCTCAACTGTTTTATGAATGTCTCTACAAGAAAAATCAAGTTTGAGTTGTAATAGTAAATACATACTGACTTTTTCCATTGTTAGGTTTTGACAACTTTGAGAGCCTGCTTGCCGGAGCCCACTGGATGGTGAGTGTGGGATGCCTATTTCGGATTTGCACCTCTTAACAGAGTTGTTAGTAAGATAATTGAAGGCAGGTTGGTTTCTGAAGTTCGGCTCCCTGTGTCCTCTCAATGCTTCTAAAACAACTGTGCTTGGGAAGCTCACTCTGGATCAAAACAAGAATAAAAACAACTTAAGAGCTGGGAGGGATGACGATTGCTTTATCAGAAGTGTAATTCTTTTCCTTTGTCTCACATAGGATAATCACTTCCACACTGCCCCACTGGAGAAGAACATGCCTGTTCTGTTGGCCATGCTGGGTGTCTGGTATATAAACTGCTATGGATGCGAAACCCATGCCCTTCTGCCCTATGACCAATACATGCACCGCTTTGCTGCCTACTTCCAGCAGGTAAGGCTCAGACAGAGTAAGGGTTTCAAGAGGCAAATGTGTATGTATGCATCTGTCCTGGTTCTAGAACCTGAACATGTTTCTAGGTTAAAATTGTAATCACTTAAATTCATGTAATCAAGGGCCTAATGAGACTGGTGCCAAGATTGATATCAACTTATTTGCTCAGTTTATTTAGAGTTTTTTTCTTAGACCTCCATTATCTTGGTGTCCATAAATTAAGCAGCTATATCCATGATACTTAGGAAATTTCCATAAACAAGCAGGACTCATTCTATTTGAAGTATGTGTGGAAACTGTGGTTTTGCGAGAAAGGTGATGTTGCCCTTCCCTTCTTTTAGGGTGATATGGAATCTAATGGCAAATACATTACCAAGAAGGGCTCTCGTGTGGACTACAGTACTGGCCCTATTGTGTGGGGAGAGCCTGGCACCAACGGGCAGCATGCTTTTTACCAGCTCATTCATCAAGGTAAACCAGAACTGTTCAATACCTTGTTTTGGAACTAAATTCTGAACAGCTACAAAGCTGCAAGAGAGTCTGCAGAATTGACACTGGTGTAGAGGTTGGGCTCTTACCTGGTTAGACAAGATAGCATAACATTGCTATGGTGCTCTTTATTAGTGGCTTTAGAAGGCTACAGGAGGCAGGTTTTAGGTTTACAATAAGGAGGGTCAACTAAAGCTGAAACTACTGCGCTGTATTGTCACTCCACCCTGCTGTTAATAAAAAAAGCGTTTTTAAAAAGCTTTTTAAAGTGGCTGAGTCTTCCAGTAACTCTGAAAATGGAGTGAGAATTGAAGATTTTCTAAGACTTTCCTGTTGCAGGGTTATTAACGTGGCTTTTCTTATAGGAACTCGCATGATTCCCTGTGACTTTCTGATTCCAGTCCAGACCCAGCATCCAGTCAGAAATGGCTTGCATCACAAGGTAATAAGTTCTTTGTCTGGGCACCTGTATTTTCTTGTGGCTGAAAGCATTGAAGCTTGTTCAGTATTGCAGTGTGTGAGATTTCTAAATGTCCCTTTGAAGCTATACGCATAGGCTCTGTGAACATTCACAGTAGGTTTGAAAATATCTAAATTATAATTACATGTAATAAGTAATACAGTGGTATTTTTCTTCCTGAAATTGCAGCCACAGTTCTTGAGGCAGATCAATGGTGTTGCTTGTTGGCCTACTGAGGCTGGAAAGAGTTGAGCAATTAAGTGTTTGGAGACAAAAGTCCTTGTAGGAATTGTAAAGAGTAATTCTTGCAGAGTTGGAAGAAGCAAATTCTCAGAGCTGGTGAAAACTTCCTCAGAGATGCTGTTGCAAGTCTTAAACTCTAGGACAAAATTTAGTGAGTACATTCACACAGCTAGGGTGATAGCCTTCTACACATAGATATTTTTTAACCAGTCCATTTTTTTAGTTTAATCTATCATCCAACTAAGGTTTTTCAGTGAACCGTGTCTAACAATTTTTTTTAAGTTCCATAGAGGGAAACATATCCAGGTCTACTCCTTACTGCATACTTCAGAAATTGCACGTTTCCTCACTAAATTTCAATCTTACCATGATTTCAGATTGCAAGTGCTATTTAAATTGTGTAATAGTGGGGTTTTTCTTTGTGTCGAGTAACACCCAAGTATAGGTGAAAGTTTTAGAACATGACTTTGCAAAAGAAAGGGAGAAAAGGTTTCATTTGACTGTAGATACAGTAGGAGTTTATCTTCAGTGTAACAGGTAGGACAAAATCACACATGGGTTTGCAAGCTAACATTAGGCAGGGAATGGGAAACTAAAAACTTCTACTGTATTGGTAAGGATGGGTATGCGGTATGCTGATTTGAGCATGAGGAATTGCTATTCCAGCTAAGGAAACAGTAGCTTGAGTTGATGTTTTTACTGTTACCTGCTAGATCCTTTTGGCCAACTTCCTTGCTCAGACTGAGGCCTTGATGAAAGGAAAGACTGCTGATGAAGCTCGTAAGGAACTTCAAGCAGCAGGACTGAGTGGAGACGCTCTGGAGAAGCTCCTTCCCCATAAGGTAACCGGGCTTTGGCACTCCCTGGTTAGATTGTGTGTGTGGTGGGGGGACGTTGTGTTGGTCCCTGCTCGGAGGAGTTTGCTAACGGGGCAGTGCCCTCCGGTGGCTGTCAAGTGCTACTGTCTTGGCAGCCGTGAGGGTTGTGTTACAGGTTCTACCCTATCCGCTCTTGCGGAGCAGCCTGTGAACGGCACTCTTGCTAAGTGTGCTGAGCCTCTTGGGGCATTTCAGAAAGGATGAGCCCCATGAATATTGACTTGTATCATATTTCTTCCTGCAGCCCATAATGGCCAGTAATGGTGCTTTGGAGAGAACATTTTGCCATTGTGTTTGTAATAAAACAACGATACAATTTTATGGTTGAAACTGCTAGCCTTTAAAGCTTTCAGGATTTTGTATTTGCTGCTAATACAAATAATCCAATGTGGGCTATAAGGAAAATCTAAACCACAAGTTCCTGATGTGAGTTTTACAATGTACTGGATAACAATGCAACTCTTGTTTTGAAAGGTCTTTGAGGGAAATCGACCAACCAATTCCATCATGTTTACAAAACTCAACCCCTTCACTCTGGGAGCCATCATTGGTAAGTAAATAGATCTCTTATCCGTGAGTGCTTATTAAGACTTTCTGATAAAGTTTATTGATAACTCTCTTTTTCTGCTTATAGCCATGTATGAGCACAAGATATTTGTTCAAGGAATTGTCTGGGATATTAACAGTTATGACCAGTGGGGGTAAGTCTCCTGGATCTGTTTCTTGTATACTTATTGACTGTTGTATTCCTTAATCTGTCATGACTTAGAGAAAAGACAATGAAAAAAGCATTACACTTAGAGCGAATGATTACAGGATAGTTTTAAATAAAAACAGATTGTCTGGTGATAAGTCACTATGTATCCTTGTTCAGCCATGCATGATGACTTTGTAGGTACAACTTTAGCTAAGGACCTTTGTTTAGTTTGATTTTAAAAATAATAATAGCCAGTAATAATGAGGAAAATAGTCAAGCAGGCTGAACACGTGCTCTGAGAATTAGAAAGGGAAAATAATTTCCCCTATAGAAGGGAAAGAAGAATTATTTTTGTCTCTGGAAGCATTTAGTAGGCAGTTTGCATGGCATCTGTTAAGCAAAAGACTGACCCTCTTAATTTTCGTGTACTTGATAGAAGTGTATATATATACTTGATACAAGATAGAAGAACATTCTTGGCAGATGCCTGTGTATATAGGAGCCCCAGGTGTAATGCAAGCCTGTGCCTGTGACCAAGGCTCATGGCAGAGCTCCATGTGGAGAACAGCTTTGAGGAGTTTGTCACTTTGTCACTTTCAAAACCAGAAGACTTAATCCGGAGCTAAGCAGGTTCTTTTTAATCTGTAGTAATATTAACTGTACAACATACTGTATGAAGACTTATGCAGGAGAAAGAAGGGTTGGGATATGAGTAAGATTTTTCGGGTGAAATCTGCCTATGCTGTGAGGGGTTATTTGGAAGAGGAAGTTTGCTCTACAGGCCTTGACTAGCAGTTTACACTAAGCTCTATTCTTAAAGGCTGAAAGGTAGGTCTTTCTTTGTACGTGTTTTCATAGAACTATGCTACTACAGCAAGTTCTTTAACTAAAATATTGTAGTAGAAGTTGAAAATGGAAGACTGTCTACTAAAGGCTGATGTCTGCTATAAACTTTGAAATCAGGAGCGAGATAGGAGTAAGTACAGCTTTTACTGCAACACATCAAAACGTAAAAAGGCATCCAAAAGTAACTATGCAATATGGGGATGCTGGAGAACCATCCTAGTTTCTTGCAGCTGTTGGAGTATCCTAGGTTCTTAGCCTGTCGGTGGCTGTAACTCCAGGGTAGCACACTGTAGTGTTGGGGAAGGCTTCCAGGCCTGCAGCTCAGCTGTCGTTTGCCTTGGTGCTCCAGATGGGTGTGCGGAGTGATGTCATGTTCGACAGTGAACGGTAGCAAGCCGAATACAGCCTGCATTGGGGCAGGCTGTGTCTGCTCATACTCGTACGCAAATGAGTACTGGAGGGGAACAGACTCTCCTTAACTTTTAAAACAAAACTTTCTTTAGACATCCTGTAATTTGACAGCTGTCTGTTCAGCTAAGCAGCTGTGAGAACTCCAGTTGTTCGTGGATGGCACTGAGTTGGATAATACTAACTTTGTCAGTGATTTGTGATGGGGAAAAACATTTGTCGTAGTGTTCACTGTCAAGTTACTTTTTACTGACGCCTATTTTTAACATCAATGGTTAATGGTAAATACTGTAAGTTGTTAGTCCTAATGCTGTTTTTTTTCTTTCTTCTCCTGTTTTTATAAATGCAGAGTTGAGCTTGGAAAACAACTTGCCAAGAAAATTGAGCCTGAACTGGAGTCAGATGCTCCAGTGACCTCTCATGACAGCTCAACAAATGGGCTCATCAACTTCATCAAAAAACACAGAGCCTGAAATGAAAGATTTGGAAGACATCGACAATCTAACCACCGGATACCCAAATCTGTTGTAGTTGTGCTTTTTTAGCCACTTCTAACAAAAGTAGCACTTTACAGAAGTAGCTTCCTCACTTGTTGCAGTGAATCTTGTTGCGTCAAGTGTTACAAATGAATACTAGTTTTGTGAAACCCAGAGATTGTATAGTCGCTTTCTATTTTTGTGGCTGTTAATCTGTAAAGTGCAGCTGGTATGTTCCGCAGTTCTTATCCTTCAACTTCCTTAAAGATGATCACGTACTGATACTAGAAAATAAAAGGTATGATGGATGAGTAAAACTTCTTCACTGTATCTTCAAAGTGCAGACCTAGTAACACTTGCCTCGCTGATGTAAGGTCCTCTGAAGCCAAGTAAATGAATTTCTGTCCTTTTGGACTGGTTCTGCTGTAAGCTGGAAACCAGAATGTGTTCAGAGAATCAAATCTACAGCTGTAGATTGTTCAGCTTGCATGATTTGCATTTGAGCAAGAGATGGCTTTTTTTCAATGCTACTGTGAAAAGGAAGGTTTACTAATGTTTGGTAAAAGATTTCTGTTGGTTTTCTCCATAAGCTGTGGAAGCCCTGTGTGGGCAGCTATGCAAAAAGGAAGAAAGTTCCTGGAGTGACAGTGATATCTTAACTTTCCAAACACCTTTCAGGAGTCTGTGAAGCGTAAGCTTGGGATCACTTGCAGGAAAAATGTAATTTTGGTCTGCTCCAGTGGCAGTTTCTTTCACTCTTATTAAATGGGCATCACTGTTCCAACAGGAAAAAATGAATAGAGAACAACTTAACTACTTGTTTACAACTTGCTTATCTGCTTCCATTCTCTACCACTGTTAACCCTCTCTGCTAGCAGACTAGCATGCTGTGGCTATTGTTCTGTAACACCTTTAATAAAGGTAAGACACAAGCATTGAAAGGAAAAACAAGATGTTACCTGTGGTTCTCATACCCTGAACTCTCCATGACAAATGCTGCTGTGGCTGTGGAGTCTGAGCTTGTAGCTCCTGGCGCACGCTTGCGGTATGGGGTCACTGGCAGGATCAGGAGCTGCATCTCGCCGGTGGGGCACAGGAACAGCTCCGTAGCGCTTGAAAATCTGCCTGCGTGCGTTGGAGTTGTTAGACTAAGTATGTGTAGGTCTTGATGCTTTGCCTTCTGATCAGCTTTGTAAAGCAATTTCTCAATGTAGGACATGGCCACAAAAAGAGAACCCACTAGAGGGAGGCGCCCCATTTTCCGATGAGGTTTTAAGCCTTTCGCCCACCTGTGTAGAAGCGGGTGCTGAAGCACAGCCCGGGCCTCTTCGTCTGGAGGGGGAGGGCTGTAGCTGATTTGAGGGGTGACACCCGTGGGTTTGTCCCAGTGCTGCTGTTTCACCTTTAGTCTGTTCCTCTCCTGGAAATCACCCCCTGCCCCCTCTCCGCAGCGCAGGCGGCCGGCCCTGGGTGCACCCAACCCCTTGCCTTTTCTCTGACCTTGGAAGTGCTTCCAAAACCTGCTGGGTTATAATGTGCCTGGTCAGAGCACATCGGCTGTCCTTCCTACCCCCTCCCGCCCCCCCTGGCTCCAGTCAGAGATGTCGGGACGTTATTGGCTAATTGCCGGTGAAATTACTGGGATCAGCACAGCGCCGCTTAGCAGCAATTTTCCCGTTTGTCAAGCTGGATGCCGAAGTTACTACATTAAAGCTTAGGCAGTGTGAAAATGACTGCTCTGTGGCATAACAGCTCACGGCTGCAGTCAAACACGGTGAAGAAGGTTTAAAAGGAGAGGTTTTCTTCCCTGCAGTGGTTGAAAAGGGTGTGGTGGGAGAGGCCACAAATAAAGCGGAAGGGAGGGGCCTGTGGCGATGCTATGAAGATGAGATGGTGTAAAAACGCACATGGTTCAGGAAGGCGCTTTTGGTGACAAGAGGTGGAGGTGAAGAGCCAAGGCAATGACGGCGGGCACCTCCCTGTAGCTGTGTTGGAGGCGGATGGTGCCACCGCCCGGTACTGCCGGACTTGCCTTTGGTCGTGAGTTACCTCCTGTTGAATAAAAAACACCAACTTTTGACTCGGTTGCTGGTACTTGAGCTGTAGTGCATCCGTTTGAATCCTTCTGTATCGTATCAAGCCAGCCAACTCCTGCAAGAACAACACAGATTTCTCCCTAAACAGTGCTCCAGGAAGGAGAAGGCCCAACCTAGTCAGTTCTAATTGGGAAAGTGTAATGGGCATGGCTGAGCTCCCTGGTGAAACTAAAGAGAAGGAAAGGTAGTACCATGCCTAAAATAAGCAGAGCCTTGTCAGACCCATGAGCTGGAGCAAGATCCTGATCCTCAGCCCGGGGCGTTAGCCACAAGACGTACATTCCTCTTGAAGGCCTCTGAGGACGCACCGCGTGGGGATGCTGCGCTCAGCGTAAGCAGTTAAGGTGATGGTATAGAACACTGGCTTTACACTTCAAATGCTAATTTGACTAATCATAATAACTCTTCAGAGTCAAAATTAATCTATGAATATATTTTAAGAGTTTTGAGAAGGTAATTAGTGTATTCAAGGGAAAATTCTAGTATTTTTAAAGAAAATTGTGTTAAATTCATATTGTATTCCCACTGGACATGCACTTAACATAGACTATGTGGGTATGAGGTTAAATGAGGAATATTGTTTGCATTGTAATTAATCTAAAAAGACTGTCTCTGAGAGCTATGATTGCAGTGAAGACATCTTCTGGTTCTTTTGTCTAAAGAGAATTTGGCAGGAATAACGAATAAGTGATCCTCTTTGGCCCAGTTTGCAGTGATGTGATCTGCTGGGGTTGTTCCAGTTTCCAAACTCTCCAGCGCTACGTGCGGAGTTCCTGCAGGCTCCATCGCCGTAATGGTTTGCGCTTAGGCTGCTTGAAGGAGGGTAAGAGGGGTAAAACTTCCCAAGTCACACCGAGAGCTTCAGTTGAACCCATTGCTGTTCTGGAGGACCAAAAAGCACGCAGGGATCTGCAGCATCAGAGCTGGAGCAGCCAGGCCGCGAGCCTGTGTAGGTCAGTCAAGTAAAAAGAAAGTAGTGTTACCTCAATTCATTCATTTTTATCTTTACATTATTCTAGGCAAAGTGCTTGTATTTAGATGCTCTTAATGTTCTGCTTTGGCAATTCCTGCTGTCGTTTTTTGTTAAAAGGAAGTGGATTTGGAGAGTTAGGTAGACAAGTACAGTGTCCAATGGAGTCGCAAAGTCTACAGCACTGAAGGTTTGCTTAAATCTGGTTTTGCGAAGTTTCAGTAGGATATTGACAGGGTGTGTGTCTTGTCAACTCTTATCTACATAAAAGTAAACTGGCCTGCAGGTTATGTTAATAACTATTTTAGGAACTACAGAGTGTGACAAGTAGAAAGCAGTTCGGCTTCCAGAGTTAAGCATTAAGCAACTTGGATTATTAATGAAAATTCAGCAGAGAAGAGCACGCTTTTTAGCTGCTGTCTCAGTCAAACCTGAATGCTAGCAACCATACTGCTCTACCTTCTTTGAGAGGCTTGTCAAGTTTTTGTTAATTTTGTAGCACAGAGAGATTGTCAAAAGAGATGAGACAAAAAATAGTCCCAAAGCTGAATGTTTCCAGAGGGCTGGTAACATCCAGATCGCCTTATTGTGCCCTCATTTTTTCCTTTCTGTGTTCTTTCTCATTTTGAGTTTTCTGACAGAAGAAAAATAGAAGAGTCGGAGGTTCTCATAAAACAAAACAACAGTTCCCAAACCTGCTGAATGTGTTTGGAATTTCAAAAAGCATTCTCTCAAAAGTATTTGTACTCAGGTTGTCAGAGTGACAGTATCTGGATTTTACTTGATGATTTCACAAGTAGACACACTTCTCAGTGTTTCTCTAAACGGTCTTTTTTGAGATTTATGTAATGTTTCCTCTAAGGAAACATTTTGAGCCCAGACTTGTGGACCAGTGAGTCCCGTGTGGGTGTCCCTGCTGCGCGGGGCAGTCCCAGGCTGTGAGAAAGGAAAGGAGCTGGGAGCGGGTAATCCTTGCGGCGTCTGGAAGCGGGCTGCACGGTGGATTCAGCTGAGGTAAGAGCTAGCTGTCAAGAAGCCTGCTAAGAAGTTGGCCTGGGACCGTGCATCTGGAGCACTCTCAAGTGTGCGGTAATTCCTAGAAAGGCTGAGCTCTGCCTTTCATCAGTAACAACAGCCACAAGGGACAATATCTGGTAGAAAGAGCCCTCTCACTCACGCAGGATGAAAGCATAACACATTGTTTGTTGTTAGATTTTGAGTGCTAGTGAACTGTAAAAAAAAAAAAAAAGAAAAAAAAAAAAATCTTGACTAACAATTCCAATAGGTTTTTTTGTTGAATATATTCTGTGTGGTTTTGGACTAATTAAAAACACCACTTTTGTCTTTGTAAGTCAGTAAAGCGGGTAACCAGTGTCTGGGCAGCTCGTGAGTTTGGCAAGTTCAAACCTTGAATGTGACTTTTTGTAAAGATTTTGATTTACAGTTGGTCTAATTTATTCTTAAATCTTATGCAGGGACTCCTAGATTAACCAAAGTGCTTTGCTGCGCTAGTTGAGCTGCTCGCTTTAGGACTCTCCAGGCTTTGCAAGAAATGCATCTATAGCCATACCATTTTTTTTTTAATTATACAGACAAATCTCTGCAGTTTTGCTTTTTTTTCTCTTGATATGTTATCTAATAGGTCTTTTTAATGTTTGTTGTATTCTTCCGAATCCATTACAGACGTTACCATAGACAACAACAGGGCTGTTGGCATAGCTCCGTGGCTGGGTAGTCTGTGTTCCAGCAGCAGTGTTTCCTGAACCGCTGAAGAAAACCAGTATTACAGGAGACACTATAGGGCATCATCTGGAGCCTCACTGCAGCTCTCCGTAAATAATTGGATCGGTGTTGTTTTTCAATAGCCTTTTAACACAAATTACATCACTTTGAGTTGCAAGAGTTGTAATGATCTGTTGCCTAAGTCACGTTTAATTCTCAGGATATATACCTGTAATCATAGTAGGTTTTAGGATGATAAAGTAGTGAAAAAAGAATGGATATGGGGACTTCATCCATTCTAATCCCAGAAGTATGGAGCATGGTGTAAGGACTACGGGCCAAGGTACAGCTTGGGTCAGATCCTGCTTAGTTATATCTCCACGGGATTGAGATTTTACTGAGGTGACTTGTCTCATAATTCATAACTTTTCATGGACCAGTGAAATGTCTCATTGACTTCAGTAGACATTGGTCTGGGCCTTCAATTGTTAGCTACAGTTATGAGGGGCTTCAGGTGACCTGGATTATTTGGCAAAGATATTTTGGACTATTTCAGCCTGGCTACAGATCTACTTCTCCATGAAGTGAGAGTTAAAAACAAGTCTTCACACGAAGAGGCTGACGCCCATGAAAGGACCTTACAGTGTGGCCTATAGAGTCTTTCTAACCCGGCTTCGTAGCTCTCTTCAGAGGTGAGCAGAACTCAACAAAAAGCACCAGTTTTCTTGGGAACGTGCGTACCTTTGGGGCTAAATTGAAGTTTTAGGAGAGGAATGATCCTGGCTATTTGTCATGGTAGGAGAGGTCCTGGAGCAGTGCTCTTCCTTGCTGAAAGCATTTTGCTGTTGAGTAAGGCTAAGCTGGAACAAAATTAATATGGTGACGTCCTTACATTTTATGGTACCTTTAAGAAAAAAAAAGCATATATAGATACACATTTAAAATAGACATAGCAGTTTTACGTATATAAAATACATTAAACTTGTTTTCCTCTTTAATGCCTCAGAGACCTTCCTCCTGGGAGATACTGACATTCCCTTCATACTGGGTGGATTTACCGCAAGGAAAGCTAGAGGAAACTTAAAAGTGTCCGGTTTTATTTAAAACCTTGGTGGTCTTTAACGGCTGCCCCACAGTTCCAGCCTGGTACAAACTTAAACAGAGCTCTTTGTTGCTCTTGAATGTGACATAATCCTTTCATCTGGCATGCTGAATGAAGTATGCACATGGCTTTTTTGCTACCCCTGCTGGGCCGCCTTGTTACACCTTCAGAGCAAACCGCCCCCCAGGAAAAACGCTGGGGCTCTGTCATCCACCCGAATGCCAATAAACAACAGATAACTACGGCATCTTTCGGCTTTAAAATGCTGCCCCGCGTTAAACTTGTGTCTTGAGGAAGGAAACGGCTCCCCACATCATTGTTTCTTGCAGATACAGATACAGAGGACGTTTTTTTGTTGTTTGCATGTTTGCTAATTTGAAGCTCTTTGAAGAATCCTACAGGGAGATCAAAGACAAAAGATTAGAACGTTTTTAATAAAGTGAAGAAGGATCAGGTTAGATCAAAGGGACAAGCTGACAGGAAATAAGTAGGTGCCGTTGTTGGCTGACACTTGCATGCTGTAGGGTGATTTCTGTGTTAATGTGAGGTCAGGAGGAGGATTGCTTTACATCTTATTGTCTCCAGACTTTGCTGACTGGGTGTGTCTTTGTACTTCGCTTTAATCTCAAAAATTAAAACCCATAAAGTCACAGTTTGGCTCAGCCACATGATTTTTCTAGTTATTTAGCTTTGATTTTTGAAATAAAAATAAAATTTGGAACGTACCGGCAGGGAATGGAGGTAATTAATTGACCTGCAAGGGGATTCAGCTACAGCAATATTCGTTATCAGAGGCACTGGGCCCCAGTCACCCCCAGTGTCATTTTGTGACTTTAAGGGAATTAAATCTTACCCCACTGCCGCAAGAGGAAATGTGTTTTCTTTATGTATTCTGAAGCCTTGTGTGCTCACAGGTTGTACCACTGTAATTAAACCAGTACAGTGAAATTACTGTATCCCCTTCAGTTTGGGTGCAGTTTTATTGGTGGAGAGCTGCTAATTGGATAGAGTTTATTTCCCTGAGAGACGAGAGGGACAGCACTGACTGGAACAGCCTCACTGGTCTCCTTGCGATCTTCGGCACGTAGGTCGTGGTGGGTGCGTGGGAGTCTTTGGCATCCTGGCATACGGATATCAAAGTAAGGTGCTTTACAAAATGCCCCTTCCTTCTAATGAGAAGTCGCCCTTCTGCATGACGTAGCTAGACGCTAACTCGAGGGCAGCCACAGGAAAACAAGCCAATTTCTGTGCGATGTGATGGGTGATTTTGTAGTTGCACAAAGCTTGATCTCCCCATCTATCGTCACAGGTGAAGGGACCAAACAAATGCTCGAGGGGTTTGTGTGTGACTTTGTCTCTGTTAGCCAGAAACCTCCTCTGCCTGAAAGGATGTTTTCAGGCAAAGGTGCAGGATTGGGCCCAAGGAAAAAATACTTGCTGTTCCACAAACAAAAGGGTTAGTAACATTAGCTCTTTGCTCTACACGAGTACACACGGAGTTCCTCCTCCAGCACCGGGGGTTCCTGCTGCCCTAGTGCAGAATGGCGCTCCGATGGTCAGATATGTGGTTGGACATGGTGCAAGCAGTAATTGTCTTTTTTTTTTAATGCAGGCATGTTAAATCAAAATAGCGGGTTTTGGTATGGCCTTAACAGAAAGAGCTGTACTCAACCCCTTGCTTATTACTACAATAGAGGCAGTAATCGTACTTCATTAGAGAAATGTATTTTTATCCTATTTTGTTATTTTTGTCTTGCAGTCTGTTACGTAAATGAGCGATGACTCTACAAAACCAAAAATACAAAAAGTATTTAGTAAAATAAAGTTACCTTAAACTTACTGGGGCAAAGCAGAACAAATGGGAAGAGAAGGTTAGTTTCCATTTAGGAAACTGAGGAAAGTTTGTGAGCCTCAACAGGATGTTAGAAACCGCTCTGGGTTTGACTAACGTGCACCAGAGGGGAAAAGCGTTCCTTTGCGCTGCCTGTGCTGTGGCTGAGCAGAGCCGCGCTCTCCTGGCGCACGCGGCTCTGAGCCAGAACGGCACACGCTGCGCTCTTGTTTTCTGCTTGTACATCTGCCTTGTCTGGGGTTCCTGGTTAAAAGCGGCATGGCAGAGCGTACGAAGGGCTGCCGCTCTGGATGCAGTCGGGATCACTTCACAACGCAGTCAGGATTCAGTTTCGGGAGAGATGACCCTGGGGTGCGCTGTTGTTATGCCAAGAGCCGAGAATGGCATATGGGAAGAAGGCAACCTGGTTTGATTTTCAACATAGTCTCATTTTCTGTATTTGGTCACGTTCCAAAGAGCCTCCTGGGCCGTCAGGCTGTTACTTTTTGTGATTGGTAGGCTGTAATTAAAATTACTTCCAAGTCAGAAATATGCAGCATTCAGACAGAAAAAAGACCAAAGGCTCCTCGAATGCTCAGAGTGGTTCTGTGTGGCCACTGTAACAGCACGTCTCCTAGGGATGTGTGCCTCTGTAACCCTGTTGACTCCCTTGCTAGGCTTGGCTTTACTTGGGAAATATACCCTGACACGTTTCTCTAAGCTTTCCGAGAGCATTCTTTTTGAGATTTATCTGTCCAGTTAAAACACTGGATTTTTACCTAAATTTTAGACATTGCATGGAGCTGTTCTTCTGCAATAAAACACAGAAATTGGAGAAAGGCAGATGCTGATTGGAAAAATGAGTAGTGAGAGGGTAGCAGAAAAATAGGGATCTTGGGGACCTCAATAGTGGACAGAAATGTCTACATCTGCTGAAGTTGTGCGGGATACTAATGAGCCCAGCTGGACAGAGGTTCCTGGATTATAGAAGTGCAGGAAAAAATAGGCCATGTCCACAATAGGAAAATCTGGAGTTGTAAATTGATGTAGTTAAATTTGTGTAATCTTTTAATAAATACACCACCTTAAACCCACAGGCATTGCAGGAGTATGATAGGACTGGAATGTAGCAGAAATCGAAGGTACTCAAAGCAATTGGACAGTATGAGAGGAAATGGAAGAAAAAGAGAGTCCTTCAATGGACTTCGCAGAATGAAGATTAACAATTCAGGGAGAGGTGCAAAGGGGGGAATGAGGATGTTGACAAAGTGTTAGGGTAGCAGAAAATTCAGTGATGAAACGCAGAATTCCCTGAGGGAACCATAAATCAGCTTTAGTCTACAAGGTATGTTGGTTCCTAAATCAGCAGGAGTCTGGTACCTAAATAGCTTCGCAGTCTAGTCCCAGATGCTTTACTTTGGACTTTTCGCTTCCTTTTAGGTTTCATGTGGTTTTAAATTTAACAGGGCACTCATTTCCTTTTGAACTAAAGCATGTTAATAGTGTCCTTAATATATTTATAAAAAGAAGAATCCTGAAGGATAGCTTGGGATGTTTCAGAGTTCTGAAATGCCAAGTGTTTAATATAAAGGATAAAGCATTAAGAAAGGGTTGAAAAATGACAGGGACCATCAAGCTGAGACTGGATAACTTTGGGAGGTCTGATTTATCCCGTGCTTGAAGCTTTAATGGGTCTTTTTGAGGTTCATCAGATGTGGGGCTTCAGTGGTGGCATACTAAGAACAAATAATTATGATCCAAAGACGGATACAGCAGTTTACCTGTTGATTAATACATCAGCAAAGGGAGACGTTAGGTTACCCCGCGTGGATGGAGGTGAGAGGGCTGGAGCGGAGCTGGAGCAGCAGCCTGTGCCCACTAGGTGGTAATGCCGGTTGCTAAATCCTCGCTCCCTTCTGCTGGAAGGAAATTTCGAGCGCTAATTAATGAGAAACTTCGGATCTAAGAATCTACAGCGTTTTCAAGGAAAGCAGGACTTAGTAAAGCTTAAGGTTAATATGTAGCTTGTGGCAGTGCGCCGAAGCCTTGTATAGATGTGCCTTATCCCGTGGTATGTGTGTATAACGCCTCTGTGTAAGTTTTGGGGTGGTTTCTGGAATTGAGCATTCACTCTACAATAACCACATTCAGCCCCCACTATCTCCAGTTATCTTAAAAATCTCCATCATAGTAAATTACAATCTTTGGCACAAAAGACACACGAAACCAAAGGAATGACTGGATGATAAACTGTTGTTATTGGCTTTGGTTTGAAGGTGAGTTTGTCACCCAGTGTGGTTTGTGGGGAAATAAGCTGAGGGGCATTTAAAATTAACTAAGTATGGCAAGATGTATGATGAAGCCCTTGTGTGACACTATGTCATGTTGCTAGGACTGAAAGAGTGTTGGGTTAGAAATTAACCCAAACTGAAAGGGGAATTTAGGGAAGAAAGAACATGATTATTTCACCTAGAATTCGGAGAGAATGATTTAAGAAAAATTTCGTTTAATCTTCTGACTCTAGAAATCAGCTACATTTCTACATCTTTAAGAAGATGGTGTTTCCAGAAGCAAAATATTTCATAGCACCAAGATCAAACATTGGGTCTTTCAGCATTCAAATATTAACTGAGTACCATTGCTCCGTCCTGCAAAATCTAGGGGTGCCCACTAGCAAACTGCTCACATACAGAGCAGTTTCATCCTGCTCTTCCTTGGCGAGTCTATGAAACAGGCCAATGGTAGCAGGATAACAGATAGACAAGGGCAAAACTGCCAAGGTGTGTCTCCAAAGAGGTTGCAACCCCAGCTCACATCGGGGTAGAAAGTAAAAATTCTGGAATGATTTACAGAATTTTAAAAAATTCTGAAAAAAGTGTTTGGGAATATCAACCTGAAAAAAATTCTAATTTTGAAGTTGGTGTGAATATTTAAAAATGCAAAAGAAAATTTAGCTTTCAACTCACAAATAACAACTGTGTGTTGCATTCTGGGTCATCTGGTCCATATTTTGCTCAGAGTTCAGGGTTGTTCTCCACGTTAATCTGTAGTATTCATTTCACCATTCATCATCATCTCGCCTTTTCCCTCTCAATCAGGTGTTTATCTCCCTTCAAGTGTCGATATAGTTCAAAGTACATTTAAGCCCATGTATTAATTTTAGGCTCAAAACAGTGCAGTGATGTCACTGGTAGAAATGAGGGCTTTACAAGGATAATAGACATTACTGTTGTAATGCTGGCAATGGAGATGACTCATATTCCCTGTTTTGAAGCAGATTTTGTTTTCCTACAGCAGCAAACTGTTAAATGCATGCAATTCCTGTCCTTCCCAATTATATTTCTTGTCAAGCTGTGCTATGTAACTTAATCTAATTGTACTAAGCCTGTCATTGTAGCAAGAACACCAACATTAACGCCATTAAAACTTGGTTTTCACGTTCTTGATCCTGCAGTCTCACCCATAAAGATGGGATTTTGAGTTGGTGTAGACCACACTAGTTTAAATCCATTTCTTTGTGAGCATAATGGTTTGATTGGGCAAATCAGTGTCGTGGTCAAGTACTGTATTGGATAGGATTCACTTGGAGTAGGAAATATGTGTGTCAGAATCTGTCAGAGCTGTAACATACCTTGCCTTGCCCACTAGCCAACCGACTGCATTTTGGCTATAAGAAAAATACAGTTCATCTCTCCATGGGAATTTTTTTTTCCTAAAAAAATTAAAAATCACTCTTACATAAATTTCTTCCTTATCTGTATGTACTTAAGTCTCTTCTTAGCTGTCTTTGGTGCAATTGTAATTTAAACTGATCGCTAATACCTTATGTTTGTGTGACTGGGGAAAAAAACCCCAACAATTCCCTTAGCAGATCAGAGTTATATTTTGGCATTCTTACACTTCTCCCTCAAAAGTAAAACATTAACGTTAGGTGAAATGGGGCACGTCACCTAAAACGTTAATTATGGAGACGGATAATCATTAACTTTATTAAAGCTCTTGAGAACGATTCAGGATTATAGAAAACAAATTACTATCTTTTTGGCATATATTTCTGTATTTTAAAAATACATAAGTGCCTTGTGGATGGGATTTGAGAAATAGACGCAGCAGTCTTAATTTTATAAATGTGTGCAACTGACAAAGTACAGGGTTTCACTCTTTAGGATACGCTTACTGAAATATTTGAACAGCTTTCTCCAGAAAATTTTAAATAAAACCTTACTATTTTCAATTTGAAAAAAAAAAAGGGGGGGGGGGAAGGGAGGTTTTATAGTTAAAAAAAAAAAAAAAAGGAACAGTGGGACAATTCTTACGTAACCTATATTTTTAAGACTTTGGATCTATTGTCTGTTGCTTGTACCAGAAAAGACATAGAAGAATATTTGAAACACAGTAAAAACCCAAAGTTATAGTGGAGGTATTTGCTTAGGGACACTAGAAATATTGGAGTAAATAATGCATATCCTACAAATGAGGAAGACATTTCTCTTCGTTGTACACCTGGTGTTACCGTTAAATGCCTTTGGATGGACAGGACAGCCACAAACCCTCTGAGGAGACGTGAGGGGGACAAAGCTGAGCAGCTCTGAATTCGGCCTCTGCCGTTTGGGAAACCCTCGCCTCCCTGACCCGGTGGGGTGTGCTGAGGACGCGGCAGGGTCCGCAAGGTCCTGCTGACTTGGTGTCATACAGCCGCTGCCCCAGGCTGGCCATGGTCCTATGTAGGAGTCATTTTCTGTGGGGTGGTCGGAATGGGGAATCACAAGTTTGGAGAAATATTTGGATTTCAGCAGGTGTTTCTTCAGCACACCCCATTTTTTGCTTTTCCTAAGTTTTGGTTCTCACTGATCAGAGAGGCTGTAGTTGATGAGGAGCAGGAACTCCAAAACCACCAGCAACCTGTGACAGGTCTCACCTTGAGGAAAGGGAGCAATTCCAAAGGACGGTGTCTTAACTAGTAGTTGCTTACAAGCTCCATTTTGCCTTTTGGGGGGACGAGAAGGAACTTGTTTACAGCCTAGCTACAGGCTTAACTTTCTCTTCCTAAAGCTCATGGAAAACTCACAAATACTCTCAGTTCAGAGCTTTCCCTTGACTTCACGTTGAAGGAAAGGAAGCAATATTGGGAAAGCACCAAGCAATTTTGGGTAACAAAATCAAACGAGGCAACACAAGCCCAGAGCTCTCCAGCTTCTACCAGCACACTGATGCTTGCGTCTGCCTTTGCTCACAGCCTGCTAATTTAGAGGAGATCTGATTTTTGCAGGGATAGCTGCTAATCATAGAATCAGAGAATTGTTATGGCTGGAAAAGATCTTTAAGATCATCAAGTCCAAGTCTAACTCTACTGGGCCAATTCTAAACCGTGTCCCTGAGCACCATATCTAGACGGCTTTTAAATACATCCAAGGATTCAACCGCTTCCCTGGGCAGCCTCTTCCAGTCTTTGATAACCCTTTCAGTGTAGAAGTTCTCCTTAATGTCTAACCTAAACCTCCCCTGGCGCAACTTGACTTGCTAGCATCTTCTCAGGCCTTACAGTATCATACAGAAGATGCTCACGTACATTCCTGTAATGTTGCTCCTTTCTCTTCAGCTTTGCTTTCAGGAATTAAGGCATTTGTGGTAAACACATGGTTTAGGGAGTACTTAACAAAGTCAAATCACGCCTTTCAAAGCTGGAAACCCAAAGTTACATTCCCAAATCCATGTTTAGGCTGCTGCTTATGTTGGCTGGTTTTCAAGAGTATGGAGATACCTTTGGCTTCAGTGGTGGCTACTGAATGCAAAGCCCATTACCTACAAGAGGTCAGGTGTCTCCTTTCAGAAATGTGAGCGCTTTTTTTCAGACAATTTTAGCAGAATGAACACAACAATGACACTTGTGTATGGACTTAAAAGAGAATCAAAGCTTTTCTTAAATCAGAATAGGGAAAAAATCAGAAAATTATATACAAATGTAAGACAGAAAATAACATTTTGAAGTGAAGCCTAAACTGTAAGTTTTGCGTAACTGGAATTTGGAGTACATGCTGAAATATAGGAAACGTCCTGTATTTGTCCACTCAATGTGCTTTTCTTCTTACATGGAATTTAGTGGGTTTTTCTGTGTCTGAAGACTACAGGTGTGATTACCTCTGGTTTCCAAGGGAAAACCTACGCTTCTGACTGGAGAGTCCTGTAACTTGTGTGTGCATTTTGAAAGGACAAAATAACGCTCACCAACATTTACATTTTTCACAAGGAAAGGTATAGCTGTCTCTGTGTACTGTGGAACAAAGGCTTTGTTGCTTTATTTCCCTCCCAAATAAGTTGATCGACAAATCATGTGTTCTCTTGTACTCTGCATTTCCTATCTTTTTGTAAAACATTGCTTCTGTAGGTACATGTAATGTTTGTTTAGTGTGCAGAAGGGCAGATAAGAGAGGAGAAAGCCGACCACGAGACATTGAATGTTTTAGACAGTTGCTCTGTATAGCTGCCTTACTACAAAAGGAGAGATTATCTTGACATGTGCCGGTTTGATTTTAAATAGTACTAGGTGTTTCTTAAAAGGCAATGGGCATAAGATGTTAAATTGGAACTGGACTAAAGCAAACACAGGCTTTCTCCTTCGACAAGCTTGCAGTCTCATTAGGGTAAATTACCCGCTGCTGAGCTCCCTGTTTCTATGATTAGATGGTTATTGGGATCCAACCTAATTAGTTTAAAGCCAGCTTGGGTATCTCTACACAACACTTGTTATTTCTGTGCCGCTGCGGAGACATAGTCTAAAGTCTTCATTTGAAATCCATTAAAGTCAAAGCAGCTCTTTCTGTCGGTTGAAAGAGCTTTGCACCAGGCTGAAAACACGTCAAGGGTACAGTACCAAAACCAGAGGGAGCCCGGCGATGCGGTCCAGGCCTGGCATGTCTATTGGGACATAGTGCTGCGGGGAGGGGGCCGGGAATGCAGGCATGGGGTGGCACGGCATGGCATGGGGACAGCAGGCTGAGGGGCCACGCCAGGGAGCTGGTGAAGGGGCTGGTGTATGATGGAAAACCACAGCGAGGACAGGGGGAGAAATCAAAGAGATGAGGGAAGACGTCTGAGGAGTTTTGGAGTGATGGGAGAGACTTGGATTTTGCATGGAGGAGGGCAGAAGGGCAGTCTGGCACAGCTGAACCTGCACCCGGTGGAAAAGGGCTCAGCCAGCGTTTCTGGGAGAGGCAGGCGCGCGAAGGCAGGGCTGGCAGCGTGCGATAAATGGCACTACAGAGGACAGTCAAGGGAGGAAGGGAGGTAGAAGCTTGGCGGGGGAGAAGACAGCACAACCCATCTGGTGGGAAATATGAAAGTCTTCCATTTCCCAGTGCATGAAACGATTTGCTGCAGCCGACATGCTCTTTAAAGAAATCCAACCTGACAGGAGTGGGGGAGCAGCAGGCGAGCCCCAGGGGCTGGAACAGACAGTTGCTCTTCAGACCGGTGGAGACATGAACATGCTAAGGGGAGATACACTTCCAAAAAAAAAAAAATCTGAAAAAGCATAGCAGGCATATTTTAGGGCAGGATGGAATGTTTGCTCAATTAACTAGTCAAAACAGGATTTCTTTGTGTTTCTCACAGCGCTGCAAAGGGAACTCCCTTTATGAGAATCAAATTCTTTGCCGGTATCTTCATTACCCAACATATACCATCTTCAGGAGCTTTACTCGTGTTAGCTGATCCCACTCTCTGTCACGGAGTAAAGGAGCTCTGTTTTCTCCTGACCTGACTGGGTACAGAAACAATAGGGTTGGAGTTAGGCAGCTTGCTCAAAACCTCCAGAGGACTTGCTATCACAGAGAACATCACAACTCTGTTCTGCTCATGTAGGTAGGACCAGAAGATTAGAAGGAATCGCCTTTTCATCAAGCTGCCTGCTGCCACCACGTTGTAGTTATGTCTGGAAAGTCCAGAATGTTCTTCACAACACCCACTCCACATGCTTCTACAAACCGCAGGTTGCAAAACACACCCTGTAACAAACTTAAAACTATTAATCTTATGTAAAAGATCAAAAGCTGCAAACTGCCACGTCCCACTGGAAGAGATCTGGAGTAAGAGCTCCGTTCTGTTCTTATATGCTCGCATTAACATAGAACTTGTTAAGTGACATTCTCGGATTATCTGGAAAGCAAACTATGCACTACAGTACATAAGGAGACAAAACAATTATTGTCGTGCTCCTTAACAATCTGATGTGAATTAAAAGCTTTCCTGATTTTGCCTAACCCTGTGCATCAAAGATGTTTAGTACCATAAAAAGCATGAATACCCTGGCTATACCTAATGTCTGCTACGTCAGACATCACTCTTCCCTCTTTCACCACAAGTCCTAAAACGTCAAGTTATAGGTAAAAGGGAGAAGTATATACAGTTTCCTAGCCTATTTTGGGCAAGAGGAAGACAACACGAATATGGTGTAACAAGCACAATCTCCTTAAGATTGAAACAGCACATTCAAATCAGACAAGAACAAAATAAGTAGACCAGCCTCCCTCAGCCTCTCTCTTGGTCCCGTATTGGTACTTGACGTTGCCTCATAACTCTTTTCTGGATCTTCTCTCTTTATTTTTATTTCCTTCTTGAATTAAGGGTATCAGAACCATGGTATTTTCTTCAGGGTTTGCACCAACAGAATATGCAGCAGGAATGTATCACCTCTGCTTTTATCCAGTATTCCCACTTGGTGACCTGGGGGTTGGGTAAGCCCTTTTGGCCGTAGCATTTCACGTGGTGCTAGGGTTGATTCCTGTTTCCCCTGCAGACCACCCCATCATGGAGGCAGTTATGCTCTGCAGTTTTCAGGCCAAATGCATAGACTTACATCTGACTACTTGCAATGCACACAGCCAGTTTCCCAAGCAATTGCTTTGTCTCAGAGCCCCGCTCTTATTACCATTTACCGTGCTCGAACAGCTGTGTCATCTCTGGCTTTAATAGCCAAACAGTTTATATTTTGTTCCAGTTTATAGGTAAAATACTAAACAGCTCAGTGTCAAGAACCAACCCTGTGCGACGCCATTAAAAATACAGTCAATTAATGATGAGTCTCCATTTACAATTGTATTTGCGGACCCATGAGCGAAGTGGCTGAAAGGACTGAACTCCAGTCAGGTTAGCGGCAGTGGCTGTTACCGCTGCAGCTGCCCCGTTGCTGGAAGGCAGTTCAGCTGTTCGCTTCTCACCCTTGTGGAGATCCTCCTGCTTGTTACCAGCTGCGTTACCAAGTCTGTTGCTTCTTGCGGTAAGGGCTTAGGCTCTATCCCCTGTCCAAACAGTAGGATGAGAGTGAAGAGGCTGGCCGGTCGCCATGGCCTCTCGAATGGGATAGGGCCCAGAGAGCCAGTCCAGTGCGAGCGCTGCGTCTGCCTTGGCCTGAAGACATCAACCGCTTCTCGTGCGTGGGACAGCTTGAATCAGCTGATCCACTGCTGGCTCCCCGGCTCTGGTAACCGACCACCGTGCTCCTTTGGCTCAGGCTGTTCGCAGGGTCCTTAATGGGCAGGTGGAGTGTTTTTCGCCAGCCAGGTCACTCAGGCTGTCTTGTCAGTGTATAATTAGCACATTGCTGAAGACGGGAATCTGCTCAATGCCCAGGGAAGAGCTGCGGACTTATGAATGCAGAGTGAGTGATACTGTGCCGTACGTCTCTTTGCTGATCACCTTCGACGCGCAAGAGAGCTCAAGAGAATAAATACTGATTTCCTCCAGAGAGGGCCGTGCCACGTAATGCAGATCTAGGCTGTGTAACTGAGGGGACTCACTCTGGACTACTCACTGGCGAGAAGAGCGGCTCTTGTGTCGGGCGCAGGGCCAAGGCCAGGAAGCCCGAGGGAGCGCAGCCCTTAGGGGGCTGCCGTGTCACCGGGTTGGGTTTCTGCTCTGCTGCGGCCTCTGATAAGCCATTTAGTCCCTTTATACCTCATTGTGCCCTTGTGTTTCTGTGTGCTATACAGCTGAAAGTGGACAGAAAAAAAAGGATGGGATGGTGCAATATTGCCGTATGTTTTAAGAGCTAGAAGTAGACAGGAAAAAGGATGAGATGATGCAATACCGCTGCAATGAGGGCAATATCTAAAAATGGACATATTACCTTCTCTGTTAGCCATCTGTTGAAGTCTGTACTCTTCAGAACTGAGGTTTTAGCCTCATTCCCGCAGTACCACAATGAACAGGATGCCTAGGAGGCAGGAGGCTGAGCTAGAGTGGATCCTGAGACTGAAGGCTGACCTATACAGTTACATACTCATTAGAGTCCTCAGATCTGAGGCCTGTAACCGTTTTTATACGTGGTTATATTTTATATGTAGTCCTGCCACATCTCTCAAACAACTTCAGCTACTGCCGAGTAGAGCCAAGTACAGATTGTTGGTGATGCCATGTGAAACTGTGAGGCTGACTGGTGGCTGCTGACTGACAAGGTGATAGCATTGTTGCCATAGCGACTACACATTAGCAAAGAAACAGAAACATTTTTGGTGTCATTTTTGTCTGCAAAGCCCAGACAGCACAGCGTAGCTCGATGACTAGCCTGGGATGTGCAGAACCCCTTGCTTGTCTTGGGTTTTGGTGGGTTTTTTTTTTCCCGACAATGTGACTTTTGACTTTACGTTAATGAAAACGTGGGTGCTTTTGCCAACAGCAAGTGAACAACATGTAGTATGGAGCATGATAACAAAGAGCCTGGAGCAGGCTGGCAGGTAGGCGTTTTCCTTCCCTAGTACAGCAGCGAACAAAACCACGTCTACAGCCAGAGTCTGATTTTGAGTGCTTGCAGAGGGCCCGTAGGGAACGGTGATGGGGCAGGCAGCCTACAGACACCTTGCAAATCCCATTTCTTTCCATTTAGTTTAGTTCTGTCCTTGTATCCTTAGGACTATAGCAACCATAGCTGTTTGATATGTGGGCAACCATAGACCTTGTTAGTGCTGGTGAGCAGGGTAAATACTTTCTTTGATAGCAAGCAGAGGAATAAATAAAAAGCCTTTTCTAGAGTCATAGCAGAAAGCCACAGGGAGCTGGAGGCAATTGGATGAGCTGAAGTCAAGCCGGCGGGTTGCTGGAGAATTTCTCTGGGAGCGGTGGAAAGCGTAGGGGGGTGAGGGGCTGCGGGCTGCAGCTGCGTGGGTGGGTGGGCACGGCTGGGGAAGGGAAGGCGGCGGTAAGGGAAAAGGTTCCGAGCAGAAGCAGAGATTTCCCGAGACCCAGGCCTGACTAAAAAGGTGGGCTGGGGATTTGTAAGGCAAGCGGCTGTTTGTTGCGATTAGCACCGGGTGTGTGTTTCAGAGGAGCGGGGTTTGGCTGTGTTCCCTTTAAATGAGGAGAGCTGCACCACAGACGTACCTCATCTCCACGCGCAGCTTCTCACTCTGCCCTGGTGCTGCCCGGTGCCCAGTGGTAAAAGACAGACCAAAACAGACACAGGCAAAATTGACTTCTGTAGGCTGAAATTTCTTCAGGCAACACAGATATTTTAGAAAGTAAACACTTAAGCAATGGACTCTTTTGTTGGGGTGTTTTTAAGAAAAAAATTCCTCTAGAACAGGCAATTATTTTGATTTTTTGATCTCATGGATAAGCATGGTTGGTCCTTCTCTCTACCCCACCTAAACACACCTCGTGCACACAGATACGTAACCTGGCTTAGGCTTCATTCGTTCAAAAGTGAGAGCAGTTCCCAAAGTCCGTTAGCTATAACATGAGAAATATGTTATCCTTTCTAATACACTTATTCTTTAATTTATAAACACACCATGCTAATAATGCTGTCTGAAGACATAAAACCCCTTTATTTATGGTCTTTGTTTTGGCTTCAGTTGAGTATTCAAATTTTTGGATATAATTTCACTAAGGGAAACAGTAGCTTCTAGTTGTGGCTGCTTGACGGTTCCTCTGCTTGTTGCCCAAGAAATATTATACTGTTTCTTTGACTTGGTAGAACCCTTTGGACTAACCTAAGTTTGAAGTTTTTTTGACTTGTTTTAATATAGTTTAGTTTCTTTCTGGTTTGCATTCCTTCTGGCGCTGCCCTGGCTACCTTTATAAACATCTGAACAGTTACTCTGTTTTCAGATACAAAGAACAATAGCACCTCAAGTGCAGTGAAAATACCAAATATTGATCTGTCCCTTGAATGCCAGAAAAGCTCAGCAGGAGGTACACAAAATATTTCTGAAAAACGATAGCTTATCACCTGCAGACCTGGAGATTGCTGCCTATTATTACAAAGACCTGCTGGGGGGCTCCGGTGACCTCCAGCCTTCAGCTATTTGTGTCTCTTCCAAGGCAAAGAGAAAAAATCTCAGCCCTCTCCACAATGTTTGCATTCACCTCATTTCCTGTGTCTTTCACCTGAGTCTACGGAGGTGCGCCGGACTACATCAGCCGCGGTGACGCAGCAGCGTCCAAATTTCACAGCAGCGGTGGAACCTGATGCATGAGCTGCTTTCAGAGTAAAGATCTGGCGGATTGTTCCCAGCCTTGCAAATATCCCTATGCCTTAATCAAGCGGGGTGGCTTTTGGAGATGCGGCTCTTGCTGCGTAATGGTATGGGATTCCTGTTTAAAACCAACCTGTACCTGAATGTTAATTTGCACTGTGCTCTCTGATGTGCTAATTATTTCCCGGTTAGAAACATGCCTGCATTACCCTGGGGATACCAGAAATGTTAATGCTGCTTTTCCAGTCAAATTTGGCCCCGTGGGGACAAGGAGGGTTTCCGTTTGCTCTCCCTGGCTTGTAGGGTGGCAGTGGCGATGCACCACTGCTGAGCGGGGCGCTCGCAGCCTCTCAGGCCGCCTCAGGGGGCTGGGAGAGTCGCTGTAATCTCCAGAGCCGCCCTTTTTGGAGAAACAGAGACTGCTTCCATTTTCGCCTTTGCTTTTGGGCAGTTCACCTGTGGTCACAGCAGCCCGTTTCCCCAGTTCGTGGGGCTCTACCCCCAGTGTTTCCCAGAGCGATAGTGGGTCTGGGCTGGTGATCTCTTCTGAGAGAATGAAAAATACAGCGTTTGAGTGAGCAACTAAGGAGCATTTGAGCGCTGAGCTTGTGGTGGATGGTGAAGGAAAAGGTGATCCGTGAATGGTGAATCTGCCCTGTAATGACGCGTGCGTGAGAACGCCCATACCAGACAGCCCTTTAGGACCGTGCTTGCGGGACTCAAACCTCAAGTGCAATGTCCCTGCATGCTGTGGAAAGAGATTACACAGCACTGGGGTGGCAGTGCTGCTCCGTGGCATCGCGCAGGTTTTCGGTTGTGCCTTCATGTTTTTCTTTTGTTGTGGCCATGAGGTAGCAGTGAGTGATAGAACCTCTCAGTTCCCCTTTTACCTTCACAGACCTGGGTGGTACTGTTATAACAGCTCACCAGACATTCACTTCAGCTGGAACAGCTAACGCAGTTTCGCATGGGTACACGGTGGTGTCCACTCTGTGTGTGTGCCTGGTTGGGGATTGCGGTAGGAGCCGTTGCCAGACCTTGGCTGTCCAAGAAGGCTTTTGGATGAAGAAAAAGAATTTCTTTTTTTCTCCTGGGAAGAGATATGAGAGAGAAGCTTCTGATTTAACAACCATAAATTGAAAGTGTACCTGTCCCTTGTCCCACTCATAGGAAAGGTGGTGATACTCTTGGTCGTCCTTTTTTCTGGAAAGAAAATGGGTGGAAGGCAGTATTTGGGATGGGGTAGGTGCAATTCTCTGCTTGGTAGGGAAGCCTACCTGGATCAGCAGAGGCAGAAAAAGAGCTGAGCACAGTTGAACTGAGTTTCCTTACATGCTTGCGAAACTTAAATATACTGACACAGAAGGTAGGCTTGAGAGAGCAAAATGTTCAATCTCCTTGTACGGCATAAATTCGGATAAAATTACTTTACTTTTTTTTAACTTCCAAGGTTAAAAATGTTATGTATCAATGTATATTACATAGTAAATCTCTTCCAATCCAGTTGACTTTTTATGCTCTACTGCTAGGTGTGCTCTAGCTACTCTCACGTTCAAGGTGAATCTCTCTTCTGTTGCTTTTAGTACAGAATTAGGTATCTTGCAGTCCTTTTAAAATGTTGCATCAGTTACTATCACAACTCAGGCTTCGTCACGTTGTTCCAGTTTGGCTCACTCAGTCCACTTCAATACACTCATTGCTCATACTTGTAGCGTTCTCAGGACTTTGCTAACATTTCACTCAAATTGTTAGTCTGAATTAGCCATCTGTGTCAAACATGGGGTCATACTCATCCCTACTGTGACCTATAAAAAATGAATGGAATACCAAAGCTGAAGAGGGCAGTGCCTCTGACTTCCCTACTGCAATTTTCTAAACTTAAAATTAACCCAAACAAACCAATGCCCAGAGCTTCAAATCTTTCTTTTTTTTTTTTTTTTAACCACAAAAATTACATATCCCTTGTGGTTACTAACTCCTGAGATAATTTAATTTAACTCTTACTTTTACATTTCTTATAATTTGTTTTCTTCTGCTATATAAAAATGATTAGTCCTTGGATAAATTGCCCTGAGAATTAAAATTTAATATTTTTTTTCTTCTGTTTCACAATAGAGGGAGCTCTAAAGAAACTTATCTTTCCATAGTAAGCGTAAACAGACTGCATCTTCAAAAGTGCTTGAGAAAACAGCAACATCAATGTGCATGCCCCTTATGATGGGTATACACGCACACATTTCTGTTCCGAAGTGAAGTCGGGCTAGCTTTGAGTTCTCTACCACATTTTCACTGATTGCTGCGCAGAGGCTAATCAGTACCTTTGTCTTGCTTGATGGGAGTCACTCTGGAAAACTCATTTTACAGTACTTCTCCTCCGAGGATGCCTGGGGGCTCTGCTCCTGGCCTTGCTGTACCGGGGAGCTAGGTGGTCTTCATTAAAGCAGAATTACAGCAGAGCGTCTATATCGGGATGGGTGTTTTCACAGGAGTGAGTGCTGGACCTGCAACTTTTACAGAAAGGCTAATTCACACTGACTGGTTAGAAATCACGCCTGTGAGGTTGGTAGTGACAACTGGACTAGTTATAATATACTGTGGTGACAACAACGCTGAGGTGTTCCATGTGGAAAAGCAGACCAGCGGGGTGGTTACGGTGCTGGCTGGAACATGGGGTCACTACCCCTGGGGCTTTGCATGTCTTATTTAGCCATCCTCTTCCCTGTGTACAAAGTGCATATCAAAGGGCTTTCATACTTTAAAGATAAAAACGCATTAGGAGCCAGGCTGGTACTGAGCGTGTAGGTGCTGTGTGTAGAGACTGGGTCTGGTTTTATCAAAACCATCTGTTGATGATATATACTTAGTACCTGGCACGGACCTATGGATTTTTTTTTAAACTGTATTTGTGTGTGCAGTACCTGGAAGCACAAGACCGAGTTCTTCCAAAAATCATTTTGATTTACACTTTTGGGAGGAAAAAAGCATAACATTTCTTAAAATAGTTGTTTTACTGTTACAGCGCAAATATGCATTTGGCTATGTTATTAATGTTTTTTCCAATGGTCTTCTTTCCCTGAACATGCGGGGAAATAGATTTGAGAAAAATCACAGATGCCATCCATCCTTGCTCCAGCATTAACTTTTAGAAGCAGAGTGTTGTTCATGGGCTCGGTATACCTTTGTTTTCATAAGATCATCTTTGCTGTATTCCTTGAACTAAGGCTTTTTATTAGCAGTCACATATTCATTACCTTTCAGAGACTTTTGTACTAAAGTGAAATAACTCTTTTTCCAAAAAATAAAACCCTAAACAACCCTGCTCCTCCCTCAGCTGACAAGTACTCTTTAAAGTATAACATGGTGCAGCAATCTGTACATCCTTCTGACTTGTTCACACGAGAAATTTTTCTCAGGAGTAAAATGGCAAACAAAGACTAGATACTAAATTCTTTTTCTTGTAAGTCTTCACCTTTGGGCTAGCATGATGCTTATTTTCTGGGGTTTTTTGTTTGTTTGTTTGTTTTTTAAGTCTGCCAGCTCTTGACACAGCAGACATTGATGGTAAATGTTTGTCAGCTGGAAGGTTACAATACATCAATGTAAAGAATTTCAGATGTGACCACTTTAGCTTTCTATTTTTGGCCTGTACGATTCCGTAGCATTTCAAAATATGGTCAGCTTTATCTATTGAATCATATGATTAAAGAATGCAGACTTCTATACTGCTCAACTGAAAGTGAGTTCTCCCCCCGCAATGGTGGTTGTAGAAGGCTTTTATTGTTCTCTTCAAGTCAGGCTTTGTGCAAGCAAAGGTCAGGCTGCAGACATAACTGTATTAACAAAACCACTTGCTCTTAGAGATTGTTTTGCTTGTAAACCGATACAAGGTAGGTCGATTTAAAAACAAACAAACAGTATTTTTTTTAACTCAGGATAAACTGCATGTATTCTTAGACATTTTGCCCATTGTGTCTGTATGTGCGAGCTGCAGGAATGGGTCTTGTTTGGGGAAGGGGCATTTCATGAGTGCTTGCTTCAAAGTTTCAGGAGTGCGCTGTACTTGCACCGGGGCAGCCCCAGCGCTGTGCTCAACCTGACACCTCCCAGGGCAGGAACAGCAGGAAGGCTTTCTCTGTGATCCTTATCTGGCTAGTTATAATTATAAAAGCTTAGTTTGAGAGAAAACTTGTATCACCACTGCTTGAAGTCTGTTGAAATTGTCTTAGGTAATTTGATACACTTTGTCCTTAAAATCTTGGTGGGCTCTTTAGTGCACATGCGCAATCAAAAACCCCAAAACTTCTACTGAAAGAGAGGCTGTAGTCGAACAACATAAAATACGCGTTGCAAGTGGGGCAATGACTGAGGCCAATGCAAACAATTTGGAAAAGAGCAAGCCCTGGCCCAGGTATGCTCATCCAGGCAGGAGGAGGAGGAGGAAACATGAATCTTTGTGGTGGGTTCAGGGAGGACGGGCCGGCACAGCCTCTTATACCCATCTCTCCTCCTCTGCTCCGCTTGCAGGGAAGCTCTAGCTGCAAGATGTCGCGATGGGGGAATTTAAGACTCCCCAGCTTATCCTGCGGAGAGGCTTAGCCGGGAGAGGTTTTTGACTGTCAGCTAATAAGCTGTTGTGACTGTGACACATGACATCCACTGCATATTTTAAATTCACCGCTTTATTGTACTCAACTGACTTTCAGTTTAATAACACAGAGCTGTTAAGGAGGGAGCAGGGGTACAAAAACTTCAATGAGAGGATAATTTGAAATAGGTCCGCAGACATCTGCCTGACTATGCAAAACTGGTATCTGTCCTGGAGCAGTGTACTCTGTATACACTCGTTTGTATCGTTTGTAGTAACTATTCAGTTCTCATACCCACAAGCCTATCAGCAGGCTTTCAGACAATATTTTTAAAAACACACAATAATAAATCCCAGTTGGCAAGGAACCTCTTCTTTTAACCTTTTAAACTATTTCTTTTCAAGACCACAACAATGAAGAGCTTTGCAGAAATGTCAGGTTTGAACAAAGTCCACGTTCTTTGAACAAAAAACCTCCTTCAGTACCAGAAAATAGGAGTAGGCAGAAATCTCTTCCAAGTAGTGTGTTTCAAATTTCGATTTGCTGCCAAGGGCAAATGGAGACACCAGGCTGGTGCCTGTGCCCTTGATTTGGCTGGTCTGCATCACCTGAGCACTGCCTCGCTCTCCCCCGGCTGTGCTCAGCCGGTGCCAGCCTGGGGGCTCCGCTGGAGGAGACACCTTCCTCTGCCGAGGTAGCCTGACCCAAGAATAAAACCTGGCTTGTTCTTCGTGTTGCTCTTCTTCTAGTAGATGTTTGAGAATATGGCTGTGCTTCTCGTAAAAGTCGAACGTGTAACCGCAGGCTTTCTCAGATACTGCGAGGTATTTGTGGAGCACAGGCCCTTGCAAATAGCTGTTATGTGGGAGAATGCAACTGAATTTTGCATAGGTGAACTAGGGTGTTTGGGTTTTGGGGTTTTTTTTAAGATCAGGCTGATACTAAGAACATGCCTTTCATATTTAAATATTAATGCTGGTTTTATTTCTTAAATGTGAGTAGCTAATACTATTTATATTTGCCCACAATACCCATGAACATCAGTTGGACTAATTCTCGCTTTGGCAAATTTGCCATTAACATGAGCATATACCTAACTTAAAGTATACGGATACGAGTCCTTCTGTTCAATCCCTTCAGTGTAACCGATAAACTCACATTTGTATTTGTTGCACCAGTCACACTGCTTTCAAAAAAATCAGCCAGTGGGTATGCAATACAAATACAAAAGCTATCCTGCTTAATAAATTTTCATACTGAAGGTCTATGCAATGCAGAAAAAGGTTGTTTGAGAAGCACAGTTGTAGCAACGACGGGAGAAGGCTGAGAGGGCTGTGCAACTGTGGGCTTGCTTCTCTGCTCCAGGAGGGGGATGTCAGGCGTTGAGCGCGCGGTTGGGTCTGCAGCCTCTTCCCTGTCCCCTGGCCACGATCACGGCCGGGTCTGATACAGGGCAGCTGTGCGACCTGCATGAGGCTGGTAGGAAAAAAGCTGTTAGGAGTCTCATTGGAAGCTTTCTGCCTTTGTTAAGGAGTCGCGTTTAAGCTCAGTTCCGTGCCTGAGCTACACTGTGCGTGTGCCTGTACCTGGCTGTGCGCATCGCTGACCCTGACCTTGCCTTTCCTTGGTTTCCTGGCTTGACCTTGGACCTGCCTTATCACTGCAAACTTGTCTGGTGAGTGCAGGACCGTGGCTGACCCCGGTTAATGCCACTGGGCCTGCTCTGCTTGCTCAGAGATGGTGGGACTGCGTCGCTTGCTTGTGAGGTCCCTGCCTGCCTCGCTTTGCCCCTGGCTCCCGGCTCTCCTCCCTGGACAGAGGTCTCGCTGCTCCCAGGTACGCTTTGAGGTTTATTTTCTCTGTTGGGAATAAATTGCTGTCCTGTTGGTCTGAGTGTCTATAAGAATGGACAAGTTTGCTTGGAAGGATGGACTTGTGGAAATATGTGAAGAGGAATTATTCTGATGGGGTATTAATTTGATCATAAAAACCCCCAAATTGTACTGATCTGTGCTCATGGGTGGTCAAAATGGTAACTGTCATGTGTTTTGGTGATGTCAAAAAATAAAAACAAGGTATGTAATTGATGATTACACTGTAAATTCTTTAGACAAGAGGCTGGATCTGTCTTATGATTTAAGAGAAGGAGACGATATCATATATTATAATTTTTGTTGACTTAGTGGCTTGAAAATTCAGACCTGAAAAAGGACAAACAGGCACCGGTAAATATTTCTGCTGCAGGTTTCCTCACTGAGGAATTCTGCACTTACTAGGTTGCTTCCCACCATGCCTAGAGCACATCACCCTCAGCTGTGCACCTCAACGAGCTGATAATGCTGCCCGTGCCCAGGGGAGGCCTTAGCCAGGTTCATGTGTGCAGAGTGTCTGATTTTAAAGAGCACGATAAAATATTGAGATGGTAATGAGAATTTGGTGTAAGTTCAAAACCAGTCTGTTAAATGTTGAGGAATAGCACAGTGCTTACGGTCCCCTAAATACAGCTCATGATTTGATAGCAGGTAACTTGCATAAGAAGCATTTTGGAAATAAAAAGGTACTTTGGCAGTAAAAACCCTCACGCTTTGGGTCAAAGATCTTCCTCTGCCGTGACTCTGGCTTGTTGCTCATGGTAGCTTCTTCGGTGGAGTAGGACAGAGGAAGAAAGGATTCCCGGTGTCATGCCAAGCCGAAGCCTGGCAGGGCTGTGCACGCTGCTCTGCACAGAGCTGCTTCTCGGGCTGAGCTCGCCACCCTCCTCTCTCTGGAGGACTGCCCGCTGGCCAGGGCGGCACTGGGGGACCCGTGTTCCTCTGATTTCCACAGGGCACGGTGTTCGGGTCAGCGTCTGAAGGAGGATATCTGGACCCCACAGCCACAGCCCAGGGGGAGGGTCCCAACCTTGTTCATTAGTTGAGCCTTACTTGAAACAAATGCTGCTCCTGCTCTCTGCTTTGTGTCACACCGTCCCGGCTGGCCCGGAGCTGCTCTTCACCTTCCCTCTTGGAGACCCTTTCTCCAAGGCTGCCTCAGCGCTCTCCGCTGACTCCGCTGCTCTTTCCTGGGCAGCTCTGGGGGTTTGGGTCTGGGACTAAGCTTCTGGAGGTCTTTGAGAGCCTCTCATGTGCTGCTGTGCCGCACTCATGGCTCTGGACATCAGGCCAGCCCGGGTGCAGCTGTCTCCTGCACTGGGCTGTACCTTTCTGCAGAAAGCCTCTTGTTCTGCGGGTGTAAAGCAGCCAGCACGATGGAGACAATTACGGGACCTAAGGAAGTAACGGCAGTATGCATAATAATTAATAATAATAGATTCACTGTATTGGAGGCTGCTCTTAATTTTCAGCTTTGACAGGTCATTATTAAAGGACCAGACATGTTTTAGAAAGGGTGAGTGTAAACATTACTTCATCTCTTTGCTATGAGTACTCGGTGGAGCTCTGCTCCCCCTTCTTTTTATTTTTTCTTTTTCCTTATGAAAAGAGGAATGTTTTCTCTTTGTGAATAGGTGTAAAGTACTAGCTTGTGCCAAGATGCCTGGTATTTGGCCTCCTCGCATGCTTGCAGGACATGGGTTGCATGTAAAGCAGGAGAAGTGTAGAGAGTTGGGACAATGGATATTGGGGAGTAATTGAAAGATTAAAAAGAAATCTCAGACATTGCAGGGAGACAAAGATTATAATGAAAATAAAGGCAAGGGAAGGTATAAGGGCAAAACTTTGTAGGGCAAGAGAAGCATTCTTTTTTTTTCCCAGGGACAAACACGGCCATGCAGCTTTTCTTTGTTTCTTGGCAAGTATGTACTTTTAGTATAACAGGAGCATTTCAGTGGAGTTGTTTGGTAAGAACTTGGGTAAAAAAAAAATCTATAGCGGTACTGTACACTGACTCTTCCTGTCCTCTTCATCCCTCTCTTCCCCTTGTTTAATTCTCCGCAGGCAGAGTGAGGGAGGGAAAAGAGCTAATGGCACCTAAATGGCTTTCATCCCTCTGTATGAATCTCCTCGTTTGAATTATTGCTTGAAATCCAGAGAACTGTTTTTCGAATAGCTCAGACTTGAGGCCAGTTTGAAATTTCCCATTAAGCAAGTGAACAAAATCTCCTCTGTTTTGCGGCTTAATTCAATAAATAGATGTTCCAGTTTGCCTGTTGCCCTGTGATGTACTGTGTTCCTTGATCGGGCTGAACAACTACCGCCTGGCAAGTTTTCAAGTTCGCGGGAGCTCGTGCATTGCAACCTCCTGGGACAGGCGCAGGAGGCAGGAGCAGGTCAGTGCCCTCGCTGGGGGTCAGAGCAGTTCCAGCCTTGCTCTGGAGTAACTTGAGTCCGTTCCCCTTGATTCGTTTGGTGGAAGGGTGCCTGGCTGCCTAAGGAGTCGGAGGCAACCGGAGCTGATGCGAGCCCACTGGTTCTTCATTTGCTGCAGAAAACGGTGTGGTTTTAATTGCATCACTGCACACAGTCACGTAGGCTAAGGCTGGACCTTTGTCTCTGAAGTAGAACAGCGTGATCTGTTCTGTGTTAAATGGCTGTGACGAAGGATGAGAGTAATGTATGGCACTAACATGGTCTCCTAATGATGCAGAGTGGGGAAGGCCAACTCGGTGGCTTAAAAGCTTTCAAAAATAATCAGAACTTGAAAAATAATTGAAGGTGGGGAATTCATCTATGCAGAGATCAAGTATTCTCAGTGATGTTAAGGGACCTTTGTCCATCTCTCACGCTAAAAATTTACTTTGAAGATGAGATTTGTCTGACTTACCAATTCCTAAATAGGAAAACATTTTAAGAAATCTTGAATTCTGTAATAATTTCTTAATAGAAATTTTCTCCAACAAACAAGCTTATATACTACCAAAACTTTCCAGGAAAATAAACGATCTTTTCCTTCAGAAGAATATAACTTTAGAAACACCAATTATTGTTCAAAATACCTCAATTTCAAATGTCTTTTTCTTGTTATTGAACATACTTTTACACCACTTCTTAGGAAGAATGCACAGAGATATGTCATATCAGATTCTGTCCCAATGTAAAAGACTTCACAACTATTTCAAATAAAAATTAATATGAATGTAAACAAACAAAAACGCCTCCCAAGTATATCTGAACAAGACTTAACATTTACATTTTTTTTTGCGTAGAAATTATTAAACTTCTAAAACCTCAGGAATATTTCTCAAAATAAGAATATGCCTAACCTCAGTTAATAATTAAACTACTTTAATGTAATACATGTTATGCTATACCAGTGACACTTTGTGTTACAAGAAAAACCTAACGCAGCACTGAAATCCCAAATTTTCACCCAGAACTTCCCATTCGTAGGAACCTTGAAAATATTTTTTTTTGTTTCCTACTGAAAACAACCATCAAGATTTTCTTTGAAAAAAAAAAGAAACTCAGATTTGATGTAGCTGCATTAATAAGCACAATAAAGATATCTTTAAAAGAAACACCTGCCTTGTAAGACGGCTTAGGGAAGGCTCCATGGAGACCTTATTGTGGCCTTTCAGTACTTGAAGGGGGCTTATAAGAAAGATGGGGACAGGCTTTTTAGTAGGGCTTGTGGTGATAGGACAAAGGGTAATGGTTTTAAACTAAAAGAGGGTCGATTTAGACTAGATATAAGGAAGATATTTTTTACACTGAGGGTGGTGAGACACTGGCCCGGGTTGCCCAGAGAGGTGGTAGATGCCCCATCCCTGGAAACATTCCAGGCCAGGCTGGACGGGGCTCTGAGGAACCTGGTCCAGTTGAAGATGTCCCTGCTCATGGCAGGGGGGTGGGACTAGATGGCCTTTAAAGGTCCCTTCACACCCAAACCATAGTATGGTTCTAAGAATCATGCTTGGAAACTGGGATGAGTTTTCCAGAAGATACAAACCTTATTTTGGATTTGTCTTTCATATGCAAATATCTGGTTGGCTAAGGATCCTTTTGGAATAGAAAATGTGTGTCACGTGGTGGATGTCCATGTGTCACTGAGATATGTTATTTTTATTTATTTTTTTAAAATAAGCAGTCACTAATGGGATGCAGACCAGGGCACACATTGAAGCTCATGAAGATTTACTTGGTTGCTGCTGTTCCCTGCTCCTTTCATTAACCCTGCTGGGTACCAGGCACGTGTTCCAAGTCACATGAGGCGGGGGCTGAGCCGTTGCTCCCTCTCAGTATTTGGGCAATATCCACCCCCGCCCAAGAGCAGGAAAATGCACCAGGAGGGGAACAAGGCGTCTTCAGGAAGCGTTCTGCCAAGATGGCTCAGTTCAGAGGAGCTGCCTGCAGCCTCGCCTGCACCAACGCACCCATTGCCTTTGCCCTAACTGTCCAGGGAAGCGCATCCAAGACTGACATCTGTTGGCAGGAAAGTCCTAGAAATCATTTTTTCAGAGATCAAATGGAAGACTACACAGAAGAGCCCGGCTCGATTATGGGGTGCTGACACAGCATCAGGAAGTGAAGGTCACGGCTCGCTGCCTTGGTGGAATTCTTTGATGATATTACTGCTCAGGAGATCTGAGGGCCAAGCCATAAAGACAGCACCTAATTCTTGCCAAAGTGGGTCTGAAAATGATGATGTGCTTAATCTGTATTTCAAGACTCTGCCTTTTTTAATGCCTTTTTATAAAGCTGTATGTGCTACTCTGCGTTTACAAAGTACAGCCAAAGCCAGTGTTGTAAGCATCACTGATGAGGTCTTATAAAAATGACTTAAATGGTGTGCCACGAGTGAGTTTTGCCAGATTAATAGTGACAAATATTGCCAGGAAATTAGGCCTGATCAACCGAGTATGAAGATGCAAAAGGATATGATCATTTGAAAACTTCACACAGTAGAACTCTTTTCAATTCCTTTTCATATTTGTATCAACAATAAGGAAATTCATGGTCAAGAATGAGAGATTAAAATACTGCTTGGCAGAATGGACGGTCCACATTTGTGTATCTGGGTAAACAGACCATCTTCAGATTCTTTTCTGGAAGACTTGGAATTGGAGAAGTTGCAACCTCTGTAATACCATCCCTTCCTCTCTTGTGGAGTCCTTCGGCAGATATTCCATGGGGCTTCACATTCTGCAAATGGAAAGGGGGTCACATCACATGGGCAACATCAGTGTGCCAAAACTGACCCTCGGGCACGTATGCTGTCCTTGTTAGAGTCATGCAGACATGAGTAATTTTACCTGGTAGGTTGAGGTGAGTCATTTTCATATCATGTTCCACCATTAATATCATTGAATGCTGAAGGACAGCCCATGGAGTCCAGGAGGAGGATGTAATACAACTCCTCTGCTTCCCGGAAGACTTATTTCTAATTCCTCATCTCCATGCATCTAGAGAATCCAGACCGAGTTTCAGTGCCTGGTGCACAGTAAGTCCTTAATCGTTTACAAGGGAAAGAGGAGAATGTCACCCTCAGTAGTGATGTATGCTAATTCTGGCATCTTTGTGAATCTGGTATTTACTGTTAAGATTGTGCAGTTTTAGTCAGATGGTAAATTTGGGGAATACCGGTATGTAGAACAGCTTGTGGCCGTAAGATGTCATTGTGTCTGTGATGGGATGAGGTATTGAGAAGCCACCTGAGGGTGTAGGACCTCCAGGGCTCTCGAGGCAGCAACGGGGACTGCTTGGCAGCCGGACCGACGAAACGTGTGTTTTCTCCAGAGAAAATGTGGAAGACTCTAGGCGACGGTGATAAGGGGGAGGAAGGGGGAAAGAGTTAAATTAATAAAACTGCCTCATCAGCACATCTCAGAAGAGAGAAAGAAATGGTGGGGAAAATAAGGATAGGCATCTATATTTCAGGTCTCCACCTACCCTCGGGAACCGAAGGTAGCCCGACACACAGCAGAGCGCTTCGTTCCAATGCCTGCTTGAATGCAGGCTCCACGAGAAACACGGGTAATATCAAAGCTGTGGGGTTGTGTATGGCATTCATTTCTGTTGCTGGCAAGCTGAACGAGGGTGATGGAACGCGTAGTTCAACCTTGGCATTTAGGAAGTAATATAGAGGCTCTGTCAAAGCTGAGAGCTAAAACCATAGTAAGGAAGCACAGAGTTAAGTTTGGACTGTCTCCCTGTGCTTACACATTCTTTTTAGCATATAATCTGCCATTTCAATATATACAAACTAGACACCTCTTTTACGACTGTGGGTTTCACAAGGTCTAGCACAGGTATTGATTTATTATTTTTTTAGACTTCCATGACATTATTAATTCTTTTACTAAAGAAATCATGCCAGAAACAGGGTTTATGCCATTGTTTTATCAGACCCCCTTATAATTTCTGAATTTTGGGCCAACTTCCAACCAAATTTGGTTGTTCTTAAAGTAATGTGAAAATAGTTGGGGAGAAAGTGGAAAGGAACTTTGACTTTTTCTGAGGGAAAAGCTGTATTCATTAGAGAATCCTCTGAGGACTTCAATCTTGAGACATAAAAATCTATGAGAAATAATACTTTATTTTGCTGCTCAAAGAACTATTTGTCTTAACATCTTAACAAGATCTTAAAAAAGTTACATTTAAAGAGAATTGTCTCTATAATTTTGAGGCTATTAGTCCCTTGTGCTACAAATGTTTATGTGCAAGGCTAGTCTTGGCAGATCATTAGGCTCGTTAATTTCTTCAAAGCTATTCCCCATTAAGCCTCTGCATAAATACTTGCAAGATCAGGACTTTGCTGAAACTACATAAATGTTGGAAAGAAGTCTGTACTGTGGCTGGAATGAAATGTCTTCAGTGATGGTGTATCATGTCCTCCAGGATGGCGGTTTTGTTTTGTGTTGGTTTTTAATGAAAAAGGAAAAACTGCAACATTTGGCTTGCTCATGATACAGAGAACTGAGTGGATACCCTTTGTAAGTAGACTTACTGGCCCTCTGCTCCAGCGTAGTATAGCTGGGAAAAAGAAACTCGGGACAAATTAGATAAAGAAATTTTGGTTTATGAATTATGGTGGTAGGAAAATGCCTGCAAGTACATTTCTGTTTACATAGTTTAAAAAAAAAAAAAGATAAATGTTCTAAGGCTATTTACACAAGGGAACAGGAGCTGAATCAAACTTTTTTTTTTAAAAAAAAGCAACACAGTTGCTCTTGATTATTTAAAAAATATGAAAAAATACCCCACTCTGATGTCAGTGGCACTGTTTTTTAAGATTTAAAATTAGCATTGAACAGTCTGTTCTGGGAGCCTATGGTTTTAGTATAACATTTTTTTTCCACCGCAGTCAGCACTGGATTGACTAGTGTTGCTCTCCTTGCTTCAAGTACTGTAGCTGTTCAGTCAGGAATGTAAAACTAAAACGAAGAACAGCGAGGAGGAATTATTAGGATTGTTTACAAATTTAGATTTGCATGAGGGAGCGGAGATGTTGACAGTTATACTTTAAGAATCAAGCTACCGCAGCTGGATAAACATTTATTGGATATCGCAAGGCCTTTCTCTCTCCCCACCCCCCCGGCAGAGAATGAACCAAATGCAAGTCCAAGCTAATCTGAAAAATAATAGAACGGCTTTCAACAAAACCTATTTATCTATGAGGTCAAAAAGCCTCAGCCTAGTTACACTCCTAGACAGGCTCTTCTTGACAACATCGCCATACTATCTAGGAGGCCGGGAGTTGTAGTGTTACAGACCACCCAGAATTATTGCTCCCACAAGGCAATGATAATGGTGGTATGATTTCACTGCCTACAGACTTGAACTAACCTTTTAATAGCTTGAGTAGCCATGGGAAACGTGCTGCATTGTTGTGTTTTATGGATCACTTTTCCTGGATGCTTTTTAGTCACCAATAAAACCACGTTGGCTGGTTGGAAGAGTAAAGAAAAACTGTAGGCAAAGAACTGAAGAAACAAGTTGGTATCAGCATGCAGAGCTTAAGCAAAGCTAGCTGTGATCAATAAACAGGTTTTACCTTCTTGGCCTTTAGTATGTTTGACACACCACAATTCTGTCAAACTCCCTACAGAAACAGAATATCTGAGGTTTCTTACGGTAAAAGGATAACAGTCTGTCCTCTGAAATGAAAATGTGAGTGCATCCCAGCTGCAAAGGAGACTTGAGTTTTCTGAATCTGTAGACCAAACTTCTGGAGCCCCTGGGTGCAGCAGCAATGTAAGTCTGAGCGCAGTCTACAGGAAATAACTGCCTGTGAAAGCTTTACTGACCTTGTGTTGAGAAAAGAAATAACTTCCCATAAATCCATTCCAATTGCTGAATGATCTTCAAGTTGATGGACAGTCCCATACGTCAGTCTGATTTTTTAAAAAAACCCAACCCCCCAACAACCTTGCGAATGTTTTTGCAGAGGCTGGGTTTCTGTTCTTGCTCCCTCTCAAGTCAAAAGGAATTGTGCCGTAGGTTTGAATGGGAGCACATTTGGTTTAAGAAATGAGCAGCTTTCATGGGGAAACGTTTGTGCGCACGGAGACCTGTTTAAGTGCTGATTTACATATTCAAGTACCCGTTTCCATAAGGAAGCATATTTGGGCCCAGCTGTTCATAAATACTGCACGGTGCATGTTAAGTCTCCTTTTCTTCATTAGTGTTTGAAGTAGTGTGCTACCATTCAATTATAGCTGAAAAGTAAGCTGATCTCTTTTGTCTTGTCCTTCTACCCTCCAAGCTCCCCCACCCCCAAATCCAACAAGATAACTATGAATTATGGAAACTATCACGTTGCTTTCCTGGTAAATCTTTGATATCTACAAATAGCTTGCAGATAAGGTTATCTTTCTTTCTGTTACAGTCATGCAGACATGAGTAATGCTACCTGGTAGGTTGAGATGACTCTTTTTACATCATGTCCCACCATGGGTAATTAATAGCAAATACTTTAATCACTGTGCTTTCTCTTTTTGTGGGTTGTTGTGTTGGATTTTTTTTAGATGGTTATGGTTGATGTTTGTGGGTTTTTTCAGTGCATTAGGATGTAGTGACTAATGTCTATGTCTGTGGTGGGGTTTGAGTGAGCGTTTTCTTTGTTTCACGGGACACATTTTCAATTCTGAATGCTGAAGTCACATCTAGTACCAAATGGGAATGGTGCCATCATTGTCTTCCCAAGAAGCTCCCAAACTTGTGACTGCAATTCTACTTTTTGAGCTGTAATTTAGCATAAGCACAAATATTAGCAAAAATACCAGATTAAACTGAATTCCTCTTTGGTTCCAATAGGTCCTCCATGGCCACACCTGCTGTCGTGGTCCCTAGTGTATGAGCACTTGCCTTAAAATCTGCTTTCCAGTGATTATTAGCTCCGGCATCTGGAAAAGCACATGTGGAGGAGGAGGCAGGGAGTGCTCTGATGTTTCTCTCCCAGCTCTTTCAAGTGACTTTGATCCCAAGAACTGTCAGAATTCAAAAGCCTTCATCACCTTCAGTGGTTATATAGGTGAATATCAGATATCATACACTTCTTGGTTTGAACTAACCTCTTGTAGATAGAGATAAATGTTAGCTGCAGATTGTCAATAATGCTTCTATATGGCTAGAAAGAGCTTACAGTTATATCGGGTTATTGTGAACTAAAGCTATCTTTCCAGAGTCAGTGTGATCCACTTTGAACTCGGCAGCTCTTCTTGTTTACCACCTTGCTATATATAAACCTTGTCATGGAAACGGAGACGTTTGTGTGAATTTCTTTTTCACCATATCATATTCGGCACAGATTTCTTTGGTTTTTTTTTTTCTGTTTTGTAAACCACAGAGAAACATCCCACTCCTTTTGTTGTTGTTAATTCCATGTGCAGCATGCCAGGAGAATGAGGTGTCGCAGAAACATCTCTTCCCATCTGAGTAGATGCATTTCACAGCCAGAAGAGCGTGGGGCGTGGTGTGCCGTTCTCCGCAGCCCGAGTCATGTAGCCCAGGAACAGGGCTCCTCTGCTCCATTGATCTAGCAGCATGTGGCCCTCTTAAGGTCTATAAAAATTGGAATAAACTTGTGGTGCTTCTCCAAAGATGGATGGTTTGTGCTGTGATGCACTTCTTGGTCTGATCTGCAGAGAGAACTGTAAAGCCTTTCGCTGTTTCGATTTCTGGATGAAGAAGGTCTTTTGTTGAAGAAAGTCCCAGTTATTTGGTTTTGTTTGAAAACTGGCCCAAGTGCTTTCCTTCAGGGTAGGACAGGCTGTGATACTACGCCATCTGCACCCACAGTGATGTGATCCCCCAGTATCATACAGAGCATCATCTCCAGTTTCTTTTCTTTTTCACCTTCCTCATCTCATCCAAGTTCTGGGCAAAGCATCCCACTCTGCTCACCTCAGCACAGCCGCTGGCTGGAGGCACCTGAAACATCACCTATTCCCTATGAAGTCTTAGTCCTAACCTGGCCGCCCTTCACAATCCTGTTGAATCTCCCTGTGCGATTTGGGAATATCCAGTATAGCTGAATCCAGCAAACAGTCTGTGAGTCATTCCTCTCTGTGTTGTATTACCTATTTTGATGTGCTGCTTGGAAAGCCTTAAGTATCTGTGTTTTCCAGCCATTGGCAGTATCGTTCCAGATGTGGGTATTCTCTTCCAAAGGGAGAGACTGATCTGCCCGTTCCCCAAAACACCAAGAAAATGTCACTGTCTGAGGTCTCCAAGTAATTTGTGTGCAGTTATTGCTTAGAGAGTGCAGCGGTGACATTTCACGCCCTGAGATCTGAAACAAACCCCTTCAAGACCTCTACTAGAAAGGCTAATAAAAATACTCTAAGACACGAGAGTAATAAAATAACTACTGGGATGTTTTTCTCCCCCTTTTTGTTTTCTCTGGATCAACCTAGTTTTTATCACTTTTTTTTCCTCATTTTAGAATGGGGCATAACTAGTAGAAAAGGCAGTCGTTCCAGAGGAAATCTCAGATTTGAACTTGCAAAAAGATATTTGTCTCTGATCCTAGGAAAGTCTTTGATAAATTCAGTCAGTTTTTTTTTGAAAGATAACTGCATTATCATTGCTGACTGAGGAATATATCTCATGTTTTTGAGGACTCTCTAACGCTTTGCTAAAAACTCTAAGTCTGTTTTTCACTTTGGAGTTACTCAGGTGGATTTTTGTGGTTAAAGCCTGTGACCGGGAGGACAATCCTGCGTTGTGCCCCGAATGTCAGCAAGGAAGTAGCCGCTTCTTTCCCCCTCGCATGTGAGGGTTCCCATCCCTGGAAGAGCAGCTTACTTGTCTCACGCCTCGAGGTCATATAAACACAATGTGTTTACGTGGGTTTGGGGTTGATCGGTTTGTTTGTTTGTTTGTTTGTTTGTTTGTTTGTTTCTAATGGTGATGATAGAGCCCTTCGTTACAATTACCTGCTCCTACTGTTGATTTCTCATCTATCAAAGCAGTCTGTGGCCAGTAGCCTACTCTTACCTTGGAGATGAATCTCATCTCTGAGAGGTCTGAGCTTTAAGGGACAGAGTGGGTCTCTCTGTGCAATTGCCCCAAATAATGCAATGCTGGGCAAGAAGCACGCTGATGTATGAGAGTACCTGATATTGCAGTATAAACATGTTGCGTCCTCTTCTTTTTGTGAAGCATCAGTATGTCCCCAAGGAAGGGAATGTGCTGCACTGCTCCAGGTATTCAAGGATAATAAAGTCCTAGCCGTAGGTTCATAGAAATTAAATTGGGCAGTGGATATTGCCTGTCCACTAGACACTTAAACATAGGGAGTGGGCTTTTCTAATGTTCTAGAGTTTAAGTTTTTATTTAAATGAGATATTGGACATTAAATTAAACCACTGTGCAACTGTAACTATATGAAGGACTTATTTCTTTAAAAGAAAAGATGCATCTACTCCTGTGAACTATTTTAGCACCTTTCCCTCTGAAAACCTGGTTTTGCCTTGGAAAAGAAAGCTACTTTTATCTTCAGAAATCTGCTATTTATCTTGTTAACTGTACGAGATGCAAGCACTGATCTCAGTTGACTTTAAAGTCAGATGAAAGTGTCCAAAATATTTGCAATGAAATGTTCTGCTAAAAAACAGCTTTCAAAATTTCATCTAATGATGGAAAACAATCTGTATTGCCAAAACTTTCCCTACGTGTTTAACAGGATCTTAGTTTAAAAAGTCTATTTCGTACTTAACAGTAGAACAGCTGCATTTTGAATGCAAGGTGATTTCATGTTTTGCTCTTTGGAATACTTGTATTCAAACACTCCTGCAGTAAATGTAACAATTTGTTATGTTTCTCTGTTTGCCAAATGTAACATTATTTCATTGCTAATATTTGTATTTTGATGATTTCAGTGTTTTGGCTCAGTCATATGATACCTGAGAAATGGCCATGTAAATGTGACATTTGCATAAATAACTTTTAAAGTGTCACCTAGTTTTGATGCAAGGTAATAATATAATCTTAAGAAGTATATTTTAGGAAAATATGGAGGGGGTGTATTTAGCAGTTTTCTTAAACACAATATACTTTTTTCATGAATAAAAGTATTAGCTGTACTAAACGCATGGTGGGTCTGTGTCAGGCAACATCCCTTGTGCAAGGAATACACCCAATGAACTGATCCAAAGGTTACCGCTAGTTCATTTTGGGATCCATAGTAAAAGGCTCTTTCTAATGTTAAAACTAAGGGGTTTGCCCCAGTTTTGCTTGTGCAAGTGGATTTTGTCTAGTGATTCTCCATGATCAGCAACACATGAATTTGCTAGTCTCCTAAGTATTACAAATATTCTGGTCTGCACTTTTGTATCCAAGACAATAACTTTTCTCACAGGACAATTCAAAGTGATGTGACCACAGGGAGTGACGAAAGAAGATAAACGCTAAGATTAGAGATTGTCAGACTATTTTGGGCTGAACGAAATGTAATCAAAATGTATCATTTTACTGGAACATCTCTGGGACAAGTGAGACAGGGGAGGAAGCACCGGGAGAAGACAGACTGCTTGCGCTTGGGACATGAGAAAACAAGTACCCACTATGTCTGAGACAAAGCAGAGTTTTTCAGACCAGGTCACTGGGGAATCTTGCAAGAAGAGTCGTGAACGTGGGGATCCCACATCCCAGTGAAGTCCCCAACATCTACTCTCTTGTGTGTTTTGATGGCCATTCCTCTTTGCTGAGAGGAATTGTGCAAAAATATCCATGCTTTGTAGGACTTCTGTTCCTTGTGCTGTGTGGTATTAGGGAAAAAGAAAAAAGGAGTACAAGATACAGATCTTTATCGTTGCCGCAGAAGAGGCTTGTTGTCCCTGATCTGTTCTGGTTAGGATTGAGTCAAAACTACTCATTAGATCTGGAGCTGGTAATGTTCTTGGAGCATGATCTCTGCGGGAGTGAACAGTGCTCAGCTGCTCTCTGGGAGCTGCTGGATGGAGTCATCTTGGTCATCCCTCTCTCTACATGAGTGTGTTTCTCTCCTGCAAGCCTTGTGTTCCTTCCAGTCTCCGCCATTGGAAACGTCAAGGAAGAGATTTTGTTCTGCTTTGCTGTCATTTTTGGGAAATGAGTGAGATAAGGGTTACCAAGCAGACTGGTTTCCAAAAGAGTGACCCTGAAGCTATGAAAGGGACAAGAATTAATGTAGGAAAAACAGTAAGGAAAATAGATGTGCAATATTAGCAACAGATTTTGTACTGTAGAAAATCTTGTGATTTGGCTCAACTATGCCTTGTAGACTTTGTCAGCTGTCTTTAATTGAGGTAAAAAGTGGTGTGGGATGATAACAAGAATGTACCAATGACTAACCGTAACTAAAACCTATCCCAGATAAGTAACTCAGAAGTGCTTGCCCCAGGCACTCTTTTATTATTTGCTTATTTTTTGGTTCACTGAGATGAATGACTTGTAACGCTTTTAAATTGTACCTCCCTTGGAAGTTAGAGTAAATGCACGTTACCCAGACAGTTTTCAAGTCTCGATTAGGGTTTTAAGTGGGGCAACATTATTTTTTACTGATGTTGTGGTGTCATTTGGCTTCAGCAAGGCACTGCTCTCTGGATCCTAATGTTTAGGAATGGAGCAGCAGGAATATGCTGGTGTCTAAGGCCAGCGGTCCTGTGGGCTCTGTCACGTACAGAAACCTCTTGTGAGTCTCACTTCTAACATTGGCTGATAATATTCTAACTTTATTGATTTATACCAGAAATCCTTCCTTCTTAAGCATCAGCTTTGTGATTCTCACACGTGGTATGTGAGGGTCTTTGCTAATGGGGGAGAAGATCTTGACCTTGGTTAATCTGGACACAAAGTTTGCTTGCTGAAGTACAGTCCTTATGTCAACTTGACTGGCTGTCGTCTCTTAACCTCATCTGTGTTCTTAGGAGGGAAGAAATGTCCAGTACAAAACATCCTCTCGGTTATCTCACAAGCATTGCTGGGGATACTGTCATGGAAAGTATAGTCCCTGTGTTTGACTTCTGTAAGGAAAAATCACACAGACCTTGTGTTGTGGTTCAATTCATTCAGTAACCACCCTTTATTATGTTTACTAAGTAGAAGTTCTCTGTTAGACAGAGTTGGATTTATATAAGTACTAAATATTACATGTTTACACATTCACAGGTTTTTGTTCTCCCTCTCCGCAGACATCTGTTTCTAAATCTTTCTCTGGTGTCCATCACCATAGAGTCAAAACAGCTTACAGATGTCAACAAATTATTTCTTGTGATACCACTGGGAGATAGATACTGCTATTTCAGCTCTGTGGATGGGTTACTGAGGATTAAGCAAATTGCTCAAAGAGACAGTGAGAGAAGGCAGGAGCAGAAGTGTTAAGTATTGTCCTTGCACCCACTCTTCACTCAGCGGACAGGAACCCACTCCTGTGTGTGACACTGTCTCCCTTCAAAACTTTAAACTATGTCAGCAGGCCAGACATCCGTGGTATCCACAAAAAGACTTGGAAACAAATGGCTCTGCACTTTGAGCCTTACTCATTTTGGAAATTTCAACTTTGGAAACTTGTTCTGCACAAAATTAGAGAGAGGCTCAAGTTTCAAAATGCGGTTCTCATCTTTTTTTGTCATTTTGTTGACTCTTCAGCGCTGAGGTTTGGTGTCAGCTTGTACGTAGCCATAATAAGATTGCAGAGAAGTCTTTTCACTGTGTGTGCAGGCCTTGGCAGTATGTCCTGCAACTTTATGTGAGGTTTTTCCCTAAGAGAAAGAGCTGTTACTGCTCTTCATGTAATATTTAGCTTCTTTCCTAAGAACTGCTCTTACTTCGTTTATTTCATTTCTTTCAGAATATCGATCTTAGGTGCTTACTTGTGGAGCTGCGGTGCTTTTTGGATTCTGTGTGTAGATATTGTCCATACATTCTCTTTCCCAGTGTACCTATGCGGTCATGGCCATAGGCCGTGTGTCTATTCAGCTGCTTATGATGAACGCTAGCGTAATTACAAATGATGCTGTATCTGAGAGTGTCAGTTCTCTGCTGATGGTAGCACTAAGTTACTTCTGTTTTGCTTTGTTTGTGAGAGGTATGTGTTTAATGTTACCTGGATAAGCCTATAGACACAACAGTTTTATTGCTGCCTGGGTTCCAGCAGGTCTTTGTTTCCACACTGGGAAACATAAAGGCTTAGCTTCAGCAAGAAGCTATTCACGTCGCTGAAATGAGGGGCTATGCTTCTGCTCAAAAATTATTTACCCACTTTCAAATACTCACCAAGTGATGCTCTGATGTGTGAATAGGATATCTTTGTGACTTCCCCTAGACTCTTCCCTTTTACAGTCTTTTTTTTTTTTTTAACTTCATAAAAACATCTGCATTAGTTTCAATTTCTAGAGTGAGACTTCAGAAGGTCAAGCACGCAGAAACAAAAGAAAAACAAAATAGAGGGTGGGTGTGTGCATTTAGAAATTACTGATTGTACCTTTCCACTTTGTCTCCAGGCTTTTCCACTCAGTCATGGGGTATTGAGTTATCCTGTGATAGGAGCGTACCAATGATTACTGCTCAGTAAACCGTGATGTGCACATGCAGTCTGTACCTGCACCCTTAGAGACAACCAGGTGGGAGACGAGGGAGGATTTTTTTCCAGGATGTAACCAGAGTGTTCTGCTGGATTACCAGAAATGTCCCATTTCCAAAAAGTCACAGTAGAAAATATAAGCTTTTGCTGTCTTACAAGCAAAGCAAGAAAATATGTAGTTCAGGTCAGCAGAGGTTTGCCTGTGGATAGAGAGGCTCTCCTGGATGGAAACAAGGTTGATCATTACTGACCTTGCTGGTGAGGCCAGCTCTGGTGCTCACTGATTACCTACAGGAGGGACGACATGCAAATATCCGAAGGGAAGAGAAGGACTGGGATGGGGAGGGATGGCTGTAAATGAGCAGATGATGACAACTGTCAGCAGGGAACTTCAGAAAAAGTCAGGTGTGCATGCAGCAGTGGTGCCAGCCGGTCTGGCTGCCAGTATTTGGCACCAGCGTGGCGTGTTACTGCCACAGGCATGGTTACGGGGCTGAGCTCCTTCTGAGGACGGTCCGGTGTGCTAGGGGAGGTGCAAGCAAGCTTTCTTCACATCAGGCGTCCATCACAGGTCATCTTGGTCTCTCCCTCTTGCAGCAATGTATCTACGGCTAGCGCAAGGCTGTTTGATTCGGCTCAAGTGTGTGTGGCAAAATGGTAATGAACAAAACACCCAGAGAATAAAGCAGGCCGGCACCTGAGCACAAGTCCTTGGAGCTCTTAAAACCTCGTCTGGAGTTTAACTTAGCAACTGAAATCTTTTTACATGCAACTGGCTTCTTGAGCACGCAGTCAGTGTTCTCAGGGGTTACATTTTCACGTATTTACACTGTAGCTGTATAGACCTCTATGTATACATTCAAATTCCTTTTCCCTCCCTTGTATCATTTCAGAGCTTGGGGCTACAGCACATAAATGAACGTGGAGGGGGAGTATTCCTTAGGCTTTGTTTGTTTATTTATTTATTCACTGCTCCTCATGAGCCCTATGAAGCATTCGCAACCATGAAGAAACTTTGTCAATAATTTTTGGGGGGGAGGGGCACGGCCTTCTGACCTATTTAAGCCTTCCAAGATGGCAAAAAATACCCTCAAACCTGCAAAAGTAATCTGGAGGTAAGGGGTTTACTATTTCCCCCTTGCATGCCACCGCTGCGGCTCTGGAGACTTTTAAAAGCCCTGAGCGGCATGAAAGGTAGATGTGACATTGTGCAGGGAGTCAGGGATGGTAGGCTCGCACAGGCCCACGAAAGTAAACTTTCTGGGGGCAGCTGTTCTGTGTCACCGCTGTCACGTTGTTGTTTAACTGGAGGCAGCGGTAACGGGAGGGAGATGGTGCTGCGCAGAGCTGCTGGCCGCCGGTCGTGCGGGGAGCTTCGCCCTTGTTCGGTGCACGAGGAGAGTTTGGCAAATACAAAGGGATTTGTGATCAAAGTGTTCACGCATTAATTCAGGACTCTGCTTGTTTTTCATTACTGTACTTTGCCGTGGGACTGTCTTTTAGATGTAACGAGTTATAAACGGCAAACCCCAAGCCTCCCGACTGCTGTTTCTGAACGCCATCGCCTTTCCAACCTCTCTGCTGCTCGGAGGATGACCGTCAGGCTTTGGTGCTCGGAAATGCTGGGTTTTCTGGTTGCTTATGGCATGATTCATAGGCTTAAAGTTAAGCTGATACTTTAGGACACTACCTGATATTCTTTTTTGGAGAAAGAGGGTTTGGGGGGAAACCCAAATTTCTCTGCTGCATCTGGTTCCCTGTCATTGTCTTTCAGCGATAAGGTGCCATTTAAGACACCTCTTATAACACATTTCTCTGTTTCATGGACATTACACACAAGAAAAGAACAAGAAAACATACAGGTGTTCTTATTACTAAATTTGGCTGAAGTTTAACAGGTTTGTTGGAAAAGCTTTTCTTCCTTCAGAGCATAAAAATGGGGTTGCTGCTGTGCTACAGTCGTGCTGGCATCACGTGTATACAGGAAGATTTGGGATGAAGTTTACCCTTTGGGTTAGCATTGCTGTTTCTTGTTTTTCAGTACATTGTGTAGACTAAATCATGAAGCAAAATAAATAACAGACTTTCTGACTCTTCAGCGAAGAGCAGAGTTGTAGGACCTTTTTTGGGTTTGGCCAAAAGGAACATTTGTCTTTCACGTTCAGCATTAAAAATGACACTTCAGTGAATCTGTTCATTTGTGCTGGTTTGAGAAACAAGACAAACTGAAAAAAACATCCCGAGGAAGTCAACTGGCAAAAACTAAGTTTGCCATAAATTAAATTCATACTTCCATATCACTAATAAAAAGCTGGTGCTTTACATGATACAGGAGAACTAACCTTCCAAAAGCCATTTTAAAAATGTCTCTCCTATTCGAGGCAGAGCTGGATTGCTCATAGTTATACTTTATTAAGTAACCTTATCTAGGAAATTGAGATTTAGGGTTTTTCCCACTGAAATAACTGTTCAAAATACATTAGAAAAGTGCCGCAGCTGCCTTGGGAGAGCACTTGCGGGTGTCTCTCCCTGCTAACCAGCTGGAGCGAGAGCACCGACGCCGGCACTTTTATTTAAACACTGTAACATTTAATATTTCTCTGATGTACTTCTGATCCTTTCTCTTGAGGAACTGAATGAAGCGAAACCATTGCTGTGAACACAGAAGACATTCAGTGATGTTCCAAAGTGCACATTTTTGGCAGCAGTGAGCCTTCCCCGGATAGCTGCCGGGGAATTTACAAATCGGTCACATCTGAATGCATTTTGTGAACCTTACTTGAGTCTGCACCTGCCTCCCAGAGACAGACGGAAAGAGAGGGGCTAGAGATATGTTATCCATTTGCTGATGCTTCATTAGAGCTGAAAGGAAACAGCCACCTTTTAATGGTCTGATTACAACACCTTGGGTGGCAGCACATCACGTTGCGTTTTGGAAGGGAGCAGTCAGTGAGTCAGTTGTGCTTTTTGTTGTGTTTTTTTCCCCCCTGGACTACAGGGATATTATTTTTTCTGAATGAAGTGTAACTTTCTCCAGGTTGTTTTTGCTGAGAAGAGAGGACAAATACTCAAGTAATGGAGACTGAGTCACCGAGAGGGAGAAAGATTTCCTGGCGCTGCTGTATTTATCGTGCACTGGAGCCGATAGTGGAATAAAGAGGGCAGCAGCGAGTCACAATCGTGCGGGATCCGACTGGATGAAACTGGGTCTGCAGGTAACGCAGCAGAAACCTCTTCGGAAAGACTCGAGTGTTGAATTGTGCTAAAACCACTGCGCCAACGTTCCCAAAGCGCGTGGCTGCTGGTGAGTTGTAGGCCACAGCAACTCCTCCTGCAAAATTATCAAAATGTTTGTCCATAAAACATGAAGGCTTTTTTATTACTAGTATCCTGTTAGATTCAGGTATAGAAACTGAATCTAAAGCTTACTTGCGGATTTTCAAAGTGAATTGATTATTATTGCAGCTCAGCAGCTCTGGCACTGCACTGAAATTCTTTTAAGAACTATGTAGGCTTCTTCGTCGATTCGTGGCTTTTTCTGTCTGCAGGACAGTTTCATCACTGACCGTGGCACTCCGCACTTGCTGTGTTATTTGACCGTTACAGTAAAATTGCAGGTTTTTTGGTTTGGGTGTTTCTCCAGGCCCAGGTACGACTTGTGTGATGTGAGAAGCCACTTACTGGTGGAACCGAATGCTCTGTAAGGATGAAAGGCTCATTGCTTGGGAACAGCTTTTGGTCATCTAGAAAAACAAAACCAGACTGGCCAAGTCTGGATTTAGATCTCTGGACGCAGATGCTTTACTAGCCCTGCTGGCTTCAGTCAGAGCAGCCACAGAGGTATAAACCTGTGAGGAATCGGGAATTCATGTTCTTCTCATTTCCAGGGTTTTGGGAGGGCTCTCTTGACCCATTGTGTCGCTATGGACTTCACTAAAAAATACATGTACATCGGTATTTACATACACACAAACACATACACATTCTCTAAAACATAAATGCTTTCTCTCTAATTCTTTTTGAAGTCATCCTTTCAAGGCTGGCCGTGACATGACATCTACTGTTTTTTTACTAGTTCTAGTACCTATTTTTTAATACCTGTTTCTAGGGGGGAATAGAATCTCTTAAAGTCGTTCTGGGCTTTCTGTAAGTCATGAACACTTCAAATGTAATTCATGATGTAGCCTCAGAGAGCCAAATGTTGCTTTAGAGATACAGAAGGCATCTGCACACCTGCAAGGCATTTCTTTACTAACCGAGAATTACGTAGTTATTTGCAAATAAGCTGTTGGATTTTATCAGCTCTTGTCCCTTTTTTACGGCATGAACATTTTGCTAAAAAAGTTGGAGGCAGCCCAATGCTTTACAACAAGTAATGGTGACACTGTACAGCGCGGTCCATCTTCACGGCAATTTACAACAATACCTTTTGTTCCTTCCCCTGCTTGTTCCTGCTTAAGTCTCCTGATAAAAGCCTGGTTTTATGTGGGAAGGTACCAATAGCATCTCTGTCACACCTCAGCTAAATAGTTGTTCACATGGCAGCTTTAGAAGCCTCTGGGTTTATCGGTGGAAAAAATGCTTGGAAAGGAGAGATTTAGTACTTAAATTAGTTCTATCAGCACTTTTTTTCNTTTTTTTTTTTTTTTTTTTTTTTTTTTTTGGCTGGGACTTGTTCTCACAGAACTTCAAGCTGGATTATTTGTGTTAAACTTCCTGACTGAATTCCGAACAAGTCATCTTTCCCCACAACGCTGACCTTTAGTACGAGGCCAGAATAATTTTAATTTGTTTCAAGTTTCCCTTATAAGCAAGAGAACAAGAAACCCTATCCCTCCAAGACCTGGTTAACTAGCTGCACGGCAAAATATTTTCAAATTCTGAAGGGGGAAAAACCCAGTAAGTTGGATATTCCAAACTGACATCCAAACGGCACGCTTCTTGAGCAGGGTTAGCTCTGCTGCCTTCCAGGCAACCAGTCTAAAAGCTACGGAAGATAACGACTTTAAAGTATTAAGTAACTAACCTGGTTTTAATCAGGGTTATGCCCTAATGGAGGCATTGCAGGGCATACTCCAGACTCCTGTTGGCTGTTTCTGGCCCTGTTGGGGGTAGAGCCGATGAGTTGGGCTGTAGGATGCTGGATCCATCAGGCCACCACCCTATGCTGGTGCTGCCCCCGCCTCCTGCTGGCACAAGCGTCTGTTCACCTTTGTGGTGAACAGGAACCAGGTCATTGATCTGCTTGAACACAAACCCTTTCTTTCTTCCCTCCTTTCTTTCTTCAGTTTTAACCCAGTTTGGTTCCTTGATCTGCTGCACTGCACAGCTGCACGATTGCTTGTGCCACCACGTGGGAGGAGGTGGTGTGAACACAGGAGCAAGTGGCTTGGAAGGAGCATGCTACACTTTTATTTTATGGCTGTGATTAGATATGAGGACAGGCAGTCTCAGTCCTGGGGTGGTAAGGAATTGCTGAGAAATGAGAAGGATTTCACTGAAGCAAATTTTGGCAGTTCCCTGTTAGGAAGAGGAGAGGAACATGTCTGGAGAGCCCGAGCTGGGAGGGCCGGCAGTGGGCTTGGCAGCTCGGGTACCCTTAAAAATAAGCGGCTCTGCTTGCTGCTCCGCTTAGCCCAGCAGCACAGAGGAGAGAAGCCACAGATAACCACTGGAGAATCCACAGGCAGTAGTCATGTCTTTTGTGGGATGTCTTTCTCTTTTCTTTATTGGGCTAAAAACGCGTTTCCTGTGTGTGCAGGTCATCGGCCGTTTTGTTCTCAGACTTGCTGCTGCCCATAACTGGAAGTGCGCCGTCTTGACTTTTGCAGAGACTTGGCTTTTGTTGCTCCTTGCTGGACACTTTTAGACTCGAATGCACTTATGGGACTGCAGAGGACGGTCACAGAAGTGGGGAAGTGATTTTTTTCCAGCACTAGGTGGCTGTATGGAGTTCTGCAGCATCCTGTACGCAAATATTTGAAAAGTTAGGGAATGGACCATTCTCAGATGGCAACGCTTCTGCCTTTTCATACCTTTTCTTCAGTATGATTTTTTTTTTAATATTAGAAAATTAAAGAGGAAAGGCATTTTATTTTTATAAGCTTGTCGCTTGCTGCAGACGCCTTTGTCTCCGTGGACCCCAGGAGGCCATGGAGCCCACCAGGGAAGTGACTCTGCTGACTGGACGGTGCTGTTTTTTGCTTAGAGGCTTGGATTTGAGCATTAAAAGGAGAGTCTATGTGTGTAATAGCTGGTCCTGATCTTTCCCAATGCCTGTGCTACTTGGAGGCCATCTGGTGCCCCACATGGGACATGAGGACAGTTAGGTGGAGGGTGTCCACACCACCAGGGGACACAGGGTGGTTGGTAGGTCTCTGACTTCTGGTGACCCTCAAGTGCCCTGATGGGGTGTGGAGCTGCGCTGAACTTTGCTGAAGGCACCTGGCTGTGCTGCTCAGGGGCTTTGCCAAGGCCAAAGAACTGCCCCAGGAGCCGTGCTCGGCTGTTGGTTTTTTCCATGAAGCACAGCCCTTAGAAGCAATTCGTCTCCAAACAAAAAAAAAAGCAATTGTTTTCCTTCCCCCTTGCAGTACTACCTTCTCTCCTTGCTCTTCTCTCAGCCATGATCTAGTCTCTGTGCGGTTCCCTGCCCAGGACAAGCCCTCTCATTAGCAAAGAACAAGACCAAGAACTAGGTTTCAGCTTAAAAGGGAGTATTAAATCCTAGTGTAGCGGCTTGTGCGGTCCTACATGCATAAAGCCTGATGCAGTGGGGTTTGGCGATACTCGGTGGTGCCTCGGGTTGCACCTATTAACTGCCTCTTTGCAGCGAAATAACCTCTCACAACTGGGATCCTTTATGTGTTTGCGCTTCACCTTCTGAATATTTTATAGGGATCGAAGCTACTGTAATTTTCCTCTTTTCCAGACCTCTCTGGAGTGTAGTTCATGTAACTCTGCAGTGAAAAACACGATGACACACAACATTTACTTTGCATTCTCATGGCAGCACATCCAGTATGATGGTATGTATTTTTAAGGGAAGAGACCCAGCTGAGGACTAAAGATCTTGGCGTGCTTAAAGCTGCTCTAAGTGCAAAAGGTGGGACATGTAATGAATTAGCAGATCTGCTAAAATGAAAATGTTTATTAAACCATGAAGTCTCGAGACTCAGTAGTACATTGGGTCTCCACTGTGCTGGGTACTGTATGTGGACAGCAAAAGGTTGGTTTAGGCCCCCAGATGTTCTTTGTAACTCTGCTTAAATTTTTAAATGATGTTGCTTTGCAGCCTTGTTTCATGCTTGTCTTCTCTGAATGCTCTTGAATGAAGATCCCCAGGACACGAGAGTAATGCGCAGGAGCATTTGTCCCCAGGTTTTTGCACACTTGATCAGACGTGAAAAGGAGACTCTGCGATGACTCATCTGACCTTGTGGACCCAAGGCTTAGAGTGCCGACAGCGGGCTCTTGCTAAGGTCCCCGTCACAAGAATGCAAAGCATTTCAGAAGCTTTCGTCAACAATTCCAGATAGTGGCCAGCGATTTTCTCACCAATGTTATCTATAATGCACAGGGAAAGCAAAAGACTAATTGGGTAAATTATTGTGAACTGCTTATGACATCTCTTTAATTTATACTTAGTGATGTAAATGCACTGCAGGAATGGTACTGCCAAGGATGGCTGTGATGGTAGATTTTTATTTTTTATTTGTTTTAAATAGGGACAGCTTTCGGTGCTAGACGTAGAATTACTTCCTAACATCAGGTCAAGAAGATTGTGGCAATACTGAAAGATTTGCTGGTGTTTACTTGTAAACTTGTAGTTGTACAGTTGCAAGAATGTCTTCCTTGTAATCAAAAAATAGCTTTTTGCCCTCAGAAACTTACTGTACAAATTTAAGGTGGGATAGACGGGCACAGGTGGTAGCCGTAGCGTGCTAACAGACCTGATTGGCAAAATTCATTTAGGTATCACAGCAGATGAGGGTATTAGGGAGGGGTTTAAAGGAGGATAACGAGGTAAATAACTTGCAGTTCCTTCTAAATGCCAATCCTTTATAATCGGGAAGAGCCTTGTAGGAGAAGGCACGCGAGAACCAGCAGGCAATAGCAGAGGGCATCCTGGCAGCCGAGAGCGCGGTTTGAGCCGTATCACGGACGCCTACAAGTGACTGCAGCGTGCTGTGAGCGTCCAGCGCTGGGCAGGGAAACATCAAATGGCACTGACAGCAGGAGGGGAGTGGGGAGAAACATAAATGCTGGCTTCTGCAGCCCAAGCCGCTCGTATACATCTAAATTACTGTCTTGGAATGGGTCTAATGGAAAAGTAGTTGGCAAGAGTTTGGGGTTGGGGTTTTTTTGGGGGTGGGGGGAAGAGGTCAGTTTGTTTCAGCATCTAATTTTATATTGAAATAGAAACTTTCCTGTTTGCCCTCTGAAGGCAGCAGCTGAGCACGATGGGTCTCTGGGGGGGCGGCAGCGCTGTCCGGAAGCGGCCTGCCAGGGCTGCTCTGGGATTTGTTTTCTTTTGATTATGGGAAAAATAACCCGAGATATTTCTGTGCATGCAGAGCATTCTTAATGACTGAAAAATCTGTTGTCAAGTAGAGACGAGGGGGAAGTGCCATCTTGAAAGATGACACAAATGTGTTTGGATTAGGTTTAAAAACCCAAACAAACTTATTTTTAGTGACTTCCAGAAGCTTCTACTGCAAAAAAAAAAAAAATTGAGATAGTTGCACAGCTAAACCTGGACTTGCTGTGGTGGCGCTTAGTGGAACTCACTGCAAATCACAGCAGCAGGCGCAAGAGGAGGGTCTCCTCCACGGCCGCCCAGATAATAATTACCGATCTCCTCCAGGTGAGAAACACGGCAGAGGTGCTGTCAGGGCTCTTGGGGTTACTTACACAGTGCGGGGGTTTGACGAGGCTTTGTGCCAGCCCCCAGCTCCAAGCAGCCTCTTTGGAAGAGGAGGAGAGGGACCCGCAGTGCTGCCCTTGCCTTTCCAACGCTCGCTCGGTAGCTGGCTCTGCTGTGCGTGCCGCGAGGCACTGGGGAGGACGCAGTACGCTCCTCAGGGGTATCTGTTTTGAAATAACTTTAGTATTTCCACTGGAAAAGGTCCTATGGTGACATTCCCATGTCCTTCAAAGTCAGTACGCTCGGCACCGTGCAGGAGGCCGAGCGGTGGCTGACTGCTCCTCCAGCTGAGACACTGGCCGGGTCTCCTCTGGCTCTTCCACCTTTTGGCCACCTTTATTTTAGTTCAACTTCTTTTTTTTTTTTTCCATCTGAGAGCCAAACACAACAAAACCCAGGCAGGTGCCCCTTGCTGTGCTCGCAAGCCTGTGCTTTGTTGCCACAGGCTGCGGGGCAGCATCTAGAGACAGTCACCCACGGCGGCACAGGAGTTTGACCCCCGACTTTTGCCACCGCCCGGCCCCTGCCCCGCCACGGCTGCAGCGGGCAGAGCCGTGGGTCCCGCTCCTGCCGCCTCTGCTGCCTCTCCTCCAGCACAGATCTGCTACTCGGACAGCGAGAATCTCCTCGCTGGTAAAATAGGGTATTTAGTAAACTTCAGCTGGAGGAAGGAATAACGGACGCTGCCAGATACCAGCTTGTGTACCTGCAAGTGCTGTCATCGCCTGCCTCCAAAGAATAGTATTGGGATATATTTAAAACACCCTGTAACCCTTTGCCGGTGAACCTCACGTGGCCTGGGTCCCTCCAAAACGAGATCTTTGCACAAAACAGCCCTTCAGCCCATTTACACCTCTCCATGTGGTTTTATTATTTATATATATTGTGTATAGTATTGACAGTAAGTTCATATGTGGGTTTGGGGTTTTTTTGAGGCGGGAGGTGCTATTTAGGACAAACAACACCTTGCCACTTCCATGAGGACCACGTGCTGCGGCAGTAGCACTGCAGAGATTTTGGATGAAGTGTCAGGAGACTGCTCTTGCACCACAGCAAGAGCTAACGGCTCACTTTGCCGTTCCGTTGCAAACAGGGATGGCAGCTGGCGCCTTACGTACCGTCCTGCTCACCTCTTCGCTCCTGTTCAACATGGGAGCGTTGCGCAGTCTCTGCAGCATCCTCTCTGCAGTGCTGCTTTCTTTTGGGCTGTGTGTTGGTATACGGGGCTGCAATTGAAGACCCAGCTCAGAGAAAACAGCAGGTTTTGGTACCTCCTGCTTTGCACTCCCGGACTGTGCTTGCTAAGCCTGCAAGTGAATTCCTGCTGCAGGAGATCCTTACATCTGAGGTGCAAATGAAGCCATACAATTTTGGGGAAAGGTGATACGGAAATTACTGACTGTAGTGCAGGAGGTGCTCAGCTTCATATTATGTTTTGGCTCATTAGCAAAGGACAAGATTTCAGCTTTGAAGATACTATGATTAACGCCAAAAAAAAAATCAAATTCAAGTTAAATTAGATCAGGAAATCCAGGATGCTTCATGAAAGCTTTGTCTGGTGGCTGCCAGAGCCATTGATTTAGCAGATCTTTTGTGTGTTGCACAATAAAATAAAAAACATTTAGGGAAAACCTTGTTTTGCTCCACCTTTTTTTTTTTTTTTGATTCAGTTTGGAAGATGCAATGGCACATTCTTTAAGGGCTTTTGCTCCATTTCAGAGGCATTCATGGGCTCTTACCTATAGACAATTTTATTAATTTTTTCCCATTCTGATGGGGCTTCTGGAAAGTAATTGGCCAATTACATATTAACTGGCTGTAAATTTATTAATTTTAAAAAGTTTTTTCGAGCTTTTAAAAAAATATGGGTTTGATCCAGAGCTGGGAAAATGTGCTGTGGGTCAGACAGAGGCTAGCAGCTGACTGCAGGGAAGTTATTTGAAAGAAAGGTTACAAACAGTATTTGAAAATAGAGAATGAAATAATGTTTATAGCCAACTAATGGCAGATCTTACTACAGCTGAATGTCGTTCACTTCTACCATCATGCGGTATATTGGGGTGTAGGTAGAGCTTTTAAGGGTTGGGAACGTAGGCAGCAAACACTCTATTCCAAATGAGAATACATTAGTAGAAGCAATAGGATGTGTTTAAAGTTACCATAATGTTTGTGAGACCGAGCCTTGCCACTTTGATAAACGGGATTCACGTGTGACAGAGCGACCAGTGGCACGCAGCCTGTGCCGAGGTGCCGAGCCCTGAGCCCGGCAGGGCGCCGGCTTCCCCTTCTCCCTTGCTGGGAAATGCCCTAGTAAGGAACGGAAAAGTGAATGGTGCAGAAAGCCGTGATGCCTTTTTTTTTTTTTGTTCTTTTCTATTCTTTTTCTGACATAGGAAGGTGGAGTGAGAAAAAGGACCAACTCCCAGGCGAGCCCAGGCACAGCCAGGTACGGAGGAGTGCTGCCACCATCCTTTCGGAAGACAGCCAGCGGTTCCTGCTGCAGGACACTGGTGTCCTTTTTTTTCTCACCACTTTAAAGAAGCTCTGTGGAAAAAAATGTCTAGGATCCACATCCACTGGTAGAAGTGCGTGCAGTAAATGCGTGGCTTGCGGTGTCGCAGGTAGGTCTTGCTGCTCTCTCCCCGGCATTGCGCCCTGCCACGCATGCCATTCTCATTGCCTTCCCTACTCCGTCCCTGCAGCCACCCTTACACACAGCGTGTGACCTTTGCAAACTGCAGGTAAAGGCACTTGGGTGAGACCAGAGCCACACGATATCCGACCTTCACAGAGCAGAAGTCATTGCTGCTTCATTTCCCCTCTGGGAAGCTTGTCGCATTGGACTCATGGAACCTTCAGCCCCAGGATTTAGGTGGTAAAAGACACAGCTTGATACAATAATTTTCTTTCCTATCCTAATGCCCTGTCTCACAGAGGGCACGAGACACTCTCATTTAGCGTGAACCAGCACAGCTTCCTCAGTTTTAGCGTCGCAAGGCCCATTTACACCAGTCGGGAACTGCGCGTGTCACTGGTTCTTGCTGTGCCTGGAAGCACCAAGGGGCATCTCTGGCTCTTATTTGCCTCGCCAGAGCAGCCGGTAATTAACCGATCAGTTGGCTTTAACATTCCTGCAATAGTTTAAACGTGCCAAATTTTTAATGAACAGCGGCTTTTGATAGTCCATTTAACCACTTGAATTACTGTAACTAACCAATGCGGTACTTGTTCTGGGAGGAGATGACTTCCCAGACATGTACATACAAATGTGGGGTTTTGTGGATTTGCTCTTTCAGCCATGACACAAACCTTTGAGAATTTGTTCTTAAATGTGTTGCTGGATAGATACTTATTTTATCACTTCTGGCAAATCAGCTCTCCACATGGTTTCTTACTTTTTGTACAGTTTTCAGTTTGTACTTCCCCTACGCGGTGTGTGAGCGCGGTGGTTTACCCTGGGCAATGCTGTAGGGCATTTTCTTCTGCTGGGACAGAAACCGACAGCACAGGGGACATGCGGGTACAGCAGAAATGCACTGGTTCTTACTATGTGCTCTTAATAAACAATATGGCAACTTATTTTTGCCGTCTCAGTGTTAAGTGAAGAGATGGTGAGAACTGCACTGAGCACTAGGGTAGGATCTTAAGATTAATTTTGAACAGAAAGAAAATATTTTTGGTCTTCTGGAGTTTTACCCAGAACTGTGGTTAACTTCATTGCTTTTAAAGTACGTAATTCAGCTGCTGCTGAGCCCAGTGGTGGTGACTGAGTGACGACCTGCAATTTACTCCAGAAACCAATGCCCTCTGCTTAACGGGTGACACTTTCATGCCCAGCTGAGGCAGCCAGAGAGGGCTGATGTGTCCTGCTCAACGTCCAGCTCTCGCTCGCCATTTCCAGACCTTCCTTAGACTTCCTCCTTTAAAGTTTCTTATGTGTAAGTGAACCCCAAGCAAGAGGTTGTAGCACGAACTGGGATCACAGGTTGGCAAATTCAGCTAAATTCAGTGCTTTTTTTAAGGCTGCATGAAACCATAGCTCTTCAAGTGGGGCAGCAAGCAGGAAGAAGCCTGCAGGTTGCTGCTGCCCTAAACTGAATTCAGATTAACGAGGTCTGAGGTCGTGGATGGGAGATTGGCTGTAATTGAAGACTACTGTCCTTTGCTTTTAAATAGATTTCACAAGTAAAGGTGTCTGTTGCTACATTCCAATGTTTAATTTAAATAAATCGCTGATTGAAATGAGGATGTTTTAGTGCCAAAAGAAAATAATCACAGATCTTGCCTTTGCAAAAAACCATGCCAGCCCAAAACGCTTGCAAACTGCAGTGCTCATGCTCAATCTGAAGTTATTTGCATTGTTTCCAGCAGGGCCCTGCTTCTTTGCCTTTCTACATTTGCCACCTGCGCCACCTTATTCTCCTCTTGGCTGGTGCGAAGTCAAAGGTGTGGGCATCAGTGATCCGGCCAGCCGCGGTCTTGGAAAGAAACCTGCAACACCGAATGTGAACACTGTCAGACTGCGCCATTAAAAAAATGCTGTAGCAGTAGGAATAAGACTGCAGTTCCAGCTTCCCCAACAACACACCCAAGGGAATATTTAACGTATTTTTATATATATATATATATACACACACACACACTCACACACATATTTTGCTCTCAGGGTGTGTGTTGGTGGTGGGGTCCTGCAGCAGATGACCTCTTGAAGTCTTGTCCGACCTCACTTATTCTACGAGTCTACTAAAAGCCGAGTAACAGCGCTGAAGGCAGCCTCACCAGCCGAGCTCACGTATCCCTAATGGTTCCCAGCATTAGCCGAGAGTCTCTGGTTCAGCCCTGGGATGACTTGGAAAAATCCTTCTTCTACTCAATAGCTGCAAGGTGAAGGACGCAGAGCTGGGGATGGCTGGTAAGGTGGAGAGCAGTGCTAGCGAAGCCCTCCTGAATAATCTGCATGCCAGATTTAGCAACGGCTCCCAGTTACACGCCGCCCTGTGGCTCAGCTGCTGTGCCAGGGAGTCCTACGGCACTGCAGACTTCTGCGGTGCTCCCCTCTGGGAGCCAGGTCCTGACTCACACCCTTCCTGCGGTGAATGTATGTTCATTTTCCAGTACGTGCTTCCTGCAAAGAGGCCCACAAGGGGCAGTTAATATTTTTAAGTACTCTGTTCCTTTCAACCAGGCTGGTTATGGGTTGGTATAAATTCTTGCTGCATTAAGAATATGGCCCAGATTTTATTGACTACATTTGTGTCGCCCACGTGGTGAGGCACTGTTGAAACGCTTTGAGTTGGCCAGTCTTTGTGCTTTCTTTTTTCCTTCAAGGAGGGCATGAATTGCTCACTTTGAATGAATTTTTAAAAATTATGAGAGTGAGAAACGAGCCTGTATGTGAAGGCCCTACAGAAACGTGGTACATCTGTTTCAAAGCACAGAAGCGCAGACTGTGTCCCTAAAACAATTGTGGCATTTGTAACTCTTTCCATTCTGACTGTGCAGAAGTAAAATTTGCCAAAATAGCCATTGTGTGAAAACCACCAGTAAGTTTTGTTTCCAAACGTGATGTCATTTGTACTTTGCAACGCCGGAGGGACGGAGCAGCAGAGCCGGCCTCTTCGGAGGAGAGGGTGGCATCACGCCGCAGTAGCAGCTTGTGAGTATGTGGCTTCCGCGAGTCACTGGAGGAAAGAGCATCCTCAAGGATGGTAGACTGACCAGCTTAATGGAAGGGAGACCCACTGAATATGAGGAAAGCAGGAAGAAACTGGTTCTTGTACTCTTTCCCCAGGCATCCACTTCTGGCCATAGCTGGAGACAAGATAGCAGCGCCTGATGAGACACCTTTTGCCTGACAGAATAGCTGCTCTTGCAAGACCACTGTGTGCAGAAGACAAATGTGACCGAGCTCCCATCTGTGCTGTGAAGCCGGAGACAACAAAGGGGCAAAGAGCTTCAAAAAGGTAAAATATATTAGAAAAAAAATCTTCTTTTTGATCCTATCAGAGCTCTGGCCACAGTTTCTGAGTTATTCGCGAGAAAATTGAGAAACCAAGATCTGAGTGCTCAAAGCTATGCATGTTGATGGCCCAGGCAAGTGCTCCTCTTCTGGAACACTCCAAAAAGTAGTGGGAGTCTTGAAAAGGAAGTGTTCCTCAATACCGACTGTCCTACATGTGAACTAGCCAGACTGGTTACAGCTTAATTAAAAATTGCCAGAGTGGCTAAATTCTTTCCTAAGTGCAGCTGCAAAACCTTAGCTGTGGGCATATTTTAGACCTTAATTAGTAACACTTGCACTGGAGGACCAAAATCTTTCAGGAATGCAGCTGCAATCAATTAATATCAGTTAGGCAGTCTGTAGGTGATCCAGGGGTGTCCTGAAAATTGTGTTAGTGCCCACCTACATTAAAAAAAATAAAACACTTATATGCAACAAACTACAAAATCAAAGATAACTACAAAATGTCTTTATTGAAAAAAGCAGATTATAGCATCTAAGGTTAAATGAAACTTCTGACTTTAATATTAAATAACTTAGGATGATAGCAAGTAGCTTCTTCTTTAGATAAATAAATCTACATTTCCCAATTTTTTTCTTCAACAATCAAGGGAATCAAACACTGAAACACAAAACCACAGGTAATTCTAAAGACTAAAAGACAGAAGCACATTGAAAGGTTTTACAAGGATATATACAAAAATAGTTAAACTAATGTATATTTTCAGCATGTAAACTAGTTACATGATATACAAACTGGGAATTTATATATTTCCTACAAAATAAAAATCAACGTTGGTCCAAGTTCTTGGAAGAAAACTATATTCTTTTAAAGAAAATGAAAATATTTCTCAAATGAAAACTTAATTTAAGTCAAATTATATACTCTAGTTACGGCATTAGTTACAGGATGAATCACAAACTTTTAAACTTTTCTTGAAACACAAGAAAGCAGCTTTTGTCTCCTTTAGAGCTTTGGTTTACTTAACTACTCTGGAATTTCTGGTCTTAAAGAGCTCCTCTAACCATGTTTTCCTTTTGAAACTCCACCTTACAAAATATATATATACACACGTGCACACAAGTGAAAGGAAAAGGAAAGAAACCCAAACAAACCCTCTTTCAAAGCTCAATTATCTGAGTGCATTCTTTTGTTTTGTTTTCAAATTATTATTTTGGTCCTTTCTTTGGAACGCGTCCTCCAGAGCAGGCGGGACTGGGACTCGCCTACAACAGCGTTGTGCTGTGGGGACGTTGTAAGCTCCCGTACCAAAATGGAAAGGTGTAGTCCTGATGCGAATGAGAACGAGTTGTTACTGTTTTAACTTTATGGAAATATTCTGGAAGTACAGCAAAGGCTTCTGAAGAACAATCACATCGTAAAATGAACTCTAGAAAGTTTACATCGGTGTTGAACTGATTTAACATAAGAATACTCCTTAAGAAACTCATTAAAGGAAGCTTTCTCATTTACATAATTCCCCAGACAGGAGGTAAAATGTGCAGAAACTGTCACTAGCACTAAAGAGTACAGCACATCATTATTTTAGATTTGCTTTTATTTTTCTCTTTGACTGAAAAAAAAACCAACCCAAACCAAAAAAAAAACCCAGCAAATTTCACTTGAGCTCCAGTTTTTGTACTAAATGCTGGAAAAGCAAAGCTGTACTTCATTATACAGTAATGGAACGCACCTGTCTATAGAAAATACTGGAACAACTGCTGCTTTCTGGTTTTAAACAAATTGCTTTGTCTATATTGAAATATTAGCTTTTGATATTTTCGCCATGATGATACTTAACACAATGGAACAAGAGACCCGACAAATTAACATGTAAAATGAAATTAAATATTACTCTGTCCTACAGTATGATCGGTTTCAAAAGAGAAGAAGAGGTATGGTATGTACATGTCAGATAGTGTGCTGTCCCTGGAAACGTATGTTGGAGTGGAAACTTAAACTTGTCACTGAAGGAGGCAAGTGTATTTTAATGATTGCTTTCTTAATTTGGGTTCCTTCATATATATTGTAAAGACAAGCAAGTAAAAATGCCTCAGAGCTAAATGTGGTCCAAAGCAGCTTCCTTGAACAGGAAAAGTATTACATTGCAGCTGATGCTAAAAGTTTATCCTGAAGCTCTGGTATCTTCAATGTTTGTAATAACCTTGAAGAACTGAGCTAATCACACAATCCAATTTAAGACAGGTTTTTTTTCCCCTTTTCTAGCACTTGCCATTTGGGTGAGAGGCACATGTATTTCCCCTTCCTTCGGAGGCCGGGCTGGTGACACAGAGGCAATGTCTGCAAACGCCGGAAAAGTGTGCATGCACCCTATGTCCTCGCTTTTGCAGGCCTCCTGGGTCACACGGTAGAAGCAGGGCACTAGTTGCACTGTAATTCCTTCAAAACATGGCTATCATATTAAATATCTTAATTAGCAACTGATACGTATTTGTTAGAAAATGACTTTTTAAAGGAGCACCTGACTTGCCAAGGAGCATTCAGTAGGACAGGTTAATCTAGGCCAATGCAAGTCTGGCAAAAGTTCAGGAAACATACCTTTTGTTCCTTCCTAACAGAAAAAAAACAGTTCACGGGGATTTTTCCTGCCCCCCTCCTTCCCCTGTGAGGAAATTCCAGACTATCAAAAAGTTCTGTTAAGGGAGTTAATTATTCCACTTAGGAATGAGTGTCCATTGGATGCTCTTTGGACTTTTCAAGAGCGCCACAAATGGCTTTCAATAAATCAATGGAGCATAACAACGTAAACGGCAATGGTGTTGCCAAATAAGTCATTTCATCAGTCTGCGTGCTGAATTTAACATGGGATCATTTCCGAATGGATCGGTCTGATTCTTGATGTGTTGAGAACTGGCATGGAAATGTCCCAATTTACAGATGCGGAGAATCTGGTCTGGTATTTCCACTTCCTCTGGTGCAGAAGAATTTTATTTTATTGTAATTTTGGATACAGTTAAAGACAGCAATGATGGATTTATTTAAAATATAAATTCAGGAAGGCTGGATCAATTCTCATGAGAATGCAAGGAATTTTTTAAACATACAGATGTGTGATTTGCATGTAAATCATCAACACATGGTAGAAAACAAACCATAAAAAAGATTCATCTAACTTCCTATATGGAAGACATATATTTCCCCAGAGCTCTGAGGTTACTGTGAAAGCTTATGCAAAATATGAGTGTGTGTACATTCTATGTACATCTAATACTTGTTATAAAATACCAATGTTTCAACGGTCTGACTCTCTAAATTATTTTGGACTTTGTTTTCCAAGGAAGACAATCACCGTAATCAGTTCAAAAGTACATCTAGAAAAGAACACAAAGCTGAAAAGATAATACAAACCCCACTGTCCCCCTCTTTTTTTAATAATGTATCAACATACAATCATAAAGCAGTTGGTAACAAATGAAGTCCTGTGTAAAACAAGTGGTATAAAGACAAGCGTACCTTTGCATAGAAAGGGGCTGCTAACCCTATGAAACAAAAAACAGGTTTAAAAGATGAATTCTTTACTAAGTGCCAAATCGTCAAGTTGATATGAACGCATTTTGAAACCACGGCTACACTTGTACTCGGCAAGCAATTACAGAGGTCTGCAACCTTCTCCAACTGTTATGACCCTGCGTGCGCCAATCTTTTAGATATATCCCTCTGTAATGTGGTTTTTATATGAGGTGCTTGCCATATTCCTTTAACAGGCTAAATAGTCTTTGGATGGCTCTGGAACCTTGTAGGCTGGAAAGCTGCCCTGACGCTTCTTCGCAGAATGCCATTATTTAACCCATGCTGAAAACCGTCATTGCTAAAAACACTTGTTTGCTTCCTAATCGCTACTTCTGGGAATCTAAGTTTTAAAAAATGTGTGACTGTATTCTCTAAGACCAGAATTCAAGAAACTAGCTAAAATGCTAGCGTTTATCTTATCACTCTTGCTGCAATATGATAAGGTGCTAAGTTTTGGAAAGTAATTCTACACTCCTTACTTAGGTGAAATCTCCGCTGAAGAAGTGAGTAGGGAGTGCAGAACAGCCCTTTGTACCATTGTTTTTAGAAATGCTGCCATTTACAGTTACAGTTTAGTGGTGAATTATTTATTCAAGTAGACGGTGTCTCAGTGAAAATGTCTAGATAAAAGAATGCATATGTACAAGATCAGAAAAGGACCCCTCACCTCTGATTTAAAAATAAATAGCTGGTTTAGATGGTTATTACTGGAATCTCATCTTTAAAGGAACAGGAAAGTAATTTTTCTACTTTTGTCTTCTCTTTCAAACGGCTTATTGGTAATGGAAATGTCTCTCAGAGTTCTGTGACATGCATTGGATAGCTCGGAGGTGGATGTGATGGCAGTTTAATATTAAGGCGCCTGATATGACAGCCGTGGCAGAGCAAGTGGCCCTCTAACGGGTAACAACGATGGCCTTCCTCATCATTGAGCTGCAAGCCACAGTCCTAGAGGAAACACATACATCCCAGGTTAGTGAGTGATTCAGGCAAGTCATCTCACAACAATCTGCATCCATCCTGCATAACCCGGAGAGCTCCCCCCCCGTGCCTCCAAAGCCAGCAACATCAGGAGTTTTTGGGAGGTGGACCCTGACTATCTCATATTAAGCAAAAAGACATCACTGAAATCAAACAGGACAGTCTCTAGTAGCACCCAGCATTTCTTTCCCCATTGCTTCCCATTCTGGTCTCTTCTTCATCTAATAAATGTTGATGCAAATCAGACAAAACCAGGCCAAGGACCGACCCTGACACACACAACCGGGAAGAGGTGAGGACAGAGAAGGCGCTAACTCTGCAAGAAGGCAGCGAGCAAGAAATGGGGGGGCCTAAGTAGAGAATGGGAGGAGTGGGGAAGAGGGGGAGATGAGACATGTTCTACTTCTGAAGCAGGGCTACACTTTGTCTAATTTGGAATTAAAAAAGTTTAAAGACTTCATGGCCAATGGTCCATCTTTAGTGGAAATATGGTAGTACCTCTGGGACCGGCACGCAACTACAGGACGACATGGGTGAACAACAGCAGAGACAAAAAGAAAGACAACCAACAATGATCCTGCCTGCTGACTACTATGTACGCTGCAGTAGCGACAATCCTTGTTTTCAGTTGTCATCATTATAATTTTGAGGACATTTGAAAGTCATGGCAGTTTTGTGCTTGGTTTTGACATTTCAAGTATGTTAAATACTTAAAATTGTTACTGAGCAGCCCTGACAAGCCAGAGATTATGAGTATGTATCTGCGCATTTAATAGAAAGGAAAAAAAACCTGAACAAGTTGGGCATATAGGTCACTTTAGTATTGAAAACCGATGTGAATTTTTTAATTGGACATAAAGTACGATTTTTTGGCTTTCATAGCTCACGTTAAAATCCTCAAATTTTACAATGCTGAAATAAGAATGAAAAATGGGGTTTAAAGTAAGCTTTAAAACTCAAGTATGAGTTTAGGGAGGCTTTAATCAAAGCTTCTGCCAAGGCAGTTTTCTGTGTGTTACTGTATGTTACATAATAACTTTATAGTCTTTTATGGAAGATTTAAAACTAATTTCCTCATTAGAATTTAACAATTTCAGACACCCTACAGACGTGCCAAGTGTTCGTACCTTTTTCCCTCTCCAAAGTTGTATTCCTTTTCTGCCTTCTCAATGGATTTCAGTTTTAGAATGGGGGTCTGTTGATCTGTGAACTGGCTTGAACTGCTCAGCAGAGGGAAGGGGTTGCACAAGAAAGAGATGATACAGAAAAGCAGCAAGGTTTCCACACTCACTACTGACTTTGCATGGCCACCAGGTGATGATGACATTAACAGCACTTCAGCAGTAGCCGCGTAGGTCGTCATAGCCTTTACAGAAGTCTCCATGTGAATACCTCAAAATACTGGCACCACCTTTTCCAGCAGTACTTGGAGACAGCCGTGACCCAGCGCGTACACTCTGAGAGCCTGATCTGAGGCCATTAGGCAGTAATGTACCCTGTTAACACATGGCTAACCCCTGATTTCTGTACAGAAATGCACTCTGCCATTCTGGGCAGAAGTGGAGGCAGCCCGATTTGCCTCAAACTGGAAGGAGAATGGGGAAATGAATAATGAAACAGAACTGAAAATAAACCCCCATTGGGACATTCTAATATAAAGTCAATAGGCTGAGAGAGAAGGGGAGGGAGCTGTCATCTTAGGTGAAGCCTGCACAAAGCAATAGATGGGGGAAGAAGGAGGAGGGAAGTACAGCCCTCCAAAATGCTGCGATTTCCTGCGCCAATTTCTCTTTAAAAATTAATAGAGAAGAATGGAGTATCAGGTATCTCTGTTGGAAGGAGACAACTGAGTGGATGGGGTCTTCCTTCTGTTTAGGTTCGTATACATTTCAAGATGCCCTGAGTTTTGTTATTTTCCTCCTCAATCAGAAGTCTCTTTGCAAAACCTTTTTGTGCAAAAGTGCACGGAAGAGAAAACTGCTGCATTTTTGCCTGTGGTGCTAAGACACTTAGGTAGCACAGTTAGGATCCCTGTGGATATTTGCATGTTCTATCAGAGCACCAAACCTACAGCGAAAGGGAAGTTTTGGGTTGATCCCTAATTAAAGAGTTTGTTTCCCTCCTCGTGCTCCCGGATGCAGAGCTAGGACTGAACTCAGCTCTCCTCTCTGAAGCAAAAGCACTAATCCCACAACTTCATCTGCCCCAATAAACGTTTAAATGTTCTACACAAAAAGAAACTACTCCCAAAAAAGTGACAGAAAGTCAGTGGTATCCCTGTCTGTCTTCTAGTACAGAATCACTATTTTTTCTGCGTGGAAAACCCACAGATTCCCTAGAAAAGCCTTCCAGTGTAGGAGGGAGGGTCCTTCCCTGCACAGGCGATGTGAATTCAAGTCTCCTCAGAGCCACACAAGCTGTATCCAGACATCGGGAAAAAGAGAACCGACACCTACTCTTTGTTCTCTCCCCATCTGGAAGTATTGAGGAAATTCAACCCAAACAACCAAACCCAGCTTTTGAAGTTAATATACCGGGGGAAAAAACCCTAATTCGGTGCTGGAGATGGCAGCACCACCTGCAGACCAGGCAGCACTCACCCCTTTGCCTCCCGCCAGGAGCCGTGGGGCAGAGCCCTACCTGCCCAGGCGTGCAAGAGCCAGCAAGCGCACCCCAGGGTGCGAGTCGGGCACCCACCAGTTGGCTGCAGTTATTAGCGAAGCCTTGCTGTGGGACGGGGCGGCAGAGGCGCCCCACGCTTACCTCGCAGTGATAGCACTCCACGTGGTAGTCTTTGTCCATTGACACCACCCGAATGGTCTCCTCGGAGCCCTGTTGGGGAAGCAGAGAGAAGGTAAGAGTGGGCTCGTAAGCAGTGTTTTCTCCACCTTCTGTCAGTGCCCGACCTATCGCTTCAGACAGCTATTTCCCTGGGGGACCCCTCTTCCTCCGCAGAGCGCTGTGACTGCTCAGGATCTTGTCCCCTGGTGCACAGCACTGCACCGCTGGTTTTGCTGTTTAGCAGCAGCGTGGGTGTCTGACATACCTAAGCTGTAGAGGCCATTTGGGAAGTATAGCCAAAACTTCATCCTCAAGGGACAAATCAGTCTTGAAATCAAATAATTTTCCAAGGGCACCCAGGATCTGAACGAATGACCAGTCAAAAACTATGACCTGCTGATTGGGTAACTCCTCCTGGTAGACATCCTGGCCCGAGTTTTCTAGGACACGTATTCCCCTCAAACCATCTCCTGCATAGCTATTTTGCACACGCACATGTCACTGTATGTACCCCATAGGGACTTAAATACCAGTCGGGCGGGTAACTATGTGCACAGGCCAAAATCTCAGCGTGAGGGTGCATGCAGTGGAGTTGCGTAATTCCTGGCTGAGCCCCAGGCCCTGCAGAGCAGCCCATACCCTTCTTGTAACCTCACACACTCTTTCCCTGATCCACTCTGAAGACAGAGCTCATTAAATTCGTTGCCTTGCATTGTTTCCAGTTCCAGGTGCGGTTAGAGCATCAGATATGACGTAGACTACGTCTGAGAGAAGCTGTGGGCAAGTTAGTACCTGCACTGCGAGACTGGAACTAACCTAAGAAACCTCCATGGGAAAGAACGTGGAGTCTATCCTGCTAGCCATCAGATGAGTCAGCAGGACTGCTTTTTTTTTTTCCCTTTTCTTTATTTATTAAGTTGTTTTGTAAGACACAAATCCAGTGAAATTTACACAGGGGTTTTCTCCTCACCTTTCATCACCAGGACAAGCAGTTCTGGCTCAGCCTTTATACGGTTTTTAATTATGTGTGACCTGGCCATTTAAGAGAAGTAATAATGACAACTTAGAGAGTAACGTGCCGAGCAGTGGAGGTGGGCACGCTGAGAGGCTCTGCCCACAGGCGTTACTGGGGCACAGCAGCTTACAGGATGCACCCTCTGGCTCTACAAACATGGCAAGAGGAGAAGGAGGGAGGCACTGAGGCCCTTGCTTACAAATGAGCTGGTCAGTGACCTCAGCAATGGGAACTCGGAGGGTCCTACACCCACCAGAGCTTGAGGGAGCACCACTGCGGGCAGGCACAAAAGGGATGTCTTAATGCAGAAGTCTTACCACGCTAACTATACTGTCAGGATAGGCTGAGGCTGCAGGCAGGCGATTCACCTAGCTTCCCTTTCAGCCAACTTTTCTGCTGCCTTTTCCACTCTTTTAAGCACTTTCATTAAATCGCCAGCCCAGGAGGACAGACTGTGTGGCCTTTTCACAGGGTCAGGGTAACCCTCAGATGTCTTTTCAAGTTTGGGCATCTTAACAGATCCACATCAGAAATGCAAACGTAGCAGACAAGGAAAATTGCTACTTGAGCTAATGGGAGATTCTAAAAATAAACAGGGCTTTACTGCTTGGGTTGTTCTTGGAGCCCCAGTCAGTGCTTTCAATTAAATGTGATTTATAACAGCATAATTAAGACCTGGAAAGCACCCTAAAGATACAAAGTACTATGCTGCATAAGTAGTATGACTATTACAACCTCTGGGAATGTTTGGGAGTGACATTACTGCTGAACTGTATTTAATTTAGTATCTGACATACTATAGATTCTGGGAGAGGAGGAACAGCATCTGATGCGTTTTTAGAAAGTGTTCATATGCCAACAGCTGTTTTCTCTAAACACTCAGTGCATGTTAACACGTACCTGTGCTGGTAGGATCGGCTGGTTACAGGAAGCGCATTTTGGTGCAAAAACCCTAGGGTGCAAGAAGAAAGTGTTCAAATCACGTTTAAAGCTTCTTCAAAAAGTAGAACCGAGAGAGTTATTCTAAACATACCTTGTTTTTAGCAAAATGCAGATCCGCAGGATTTGAAACACCTCTAAATGTTTGATGATATTCAGGGAAAAGGAGATTTGGAAGAGGCTGATCTACCTCAGCTTTACTGCCTAGGTCTTCCTGACCTCTAGGGATAGCGAGTCCAGCCCTCTTCCCACACACGGCCTTTCTCTTACCTTCCTGTACCCATAAAGCCATTCAAATTCTTCTGGAGAGTCGCTGCTTTGAACTGCAAAGCAGCTCCTGACCTGGGGAACTGTCACCATCTGACGTCAGGAAGACATGGTGACATGCTACATAGGACAGGGGCTGATCGTGGCTAGGATCCACTAAAACAAATACATCAACTGATCTTATTATCCACAGCTGCATTTTATGACAATCCCAGGGCCAACTTTCACTCTATCCTTCTAACACGGTCAACTCGGTACCAACAGGGTTGAGTTCAGAGTGATTTACTCTTGCCGCATAAGCTGGGTTACTGGCTGACTGGAGTTAAGAGCATTCACATTGCCTTTGAGCGGGAGCAGAAAGGAGTCTGAAAGCAATCACTTAAACCACAAAACTTTTTGTCAGGTGAAATCATTCTAACACGAGCTGCTAATTATACGTCTACTGTCCAGTCTAGGTTAACCTAACTCACACTCGCCAGTGTCACGCACTACCAGAACCTCAACGCTTAGGAACAGCCAGCAGGACCTACCGCCACTTGCAGAATTAGCCCCATCCAATTAGTACTGAAAGTCCTGAAAGAAGTAGAGAAACCGCCACCAGAGAAGTACGTCCTCTGACACAACCTGATTTTCAGCCTCACCTGGCCACTGTACGCCAGGCTGGGCCCATGAAGTGACCTTTAATGTAAGTTTAAAATACTTTACAAATGCAATATGTGACAGCAGCACTTGAGGGACATCTAAACAAATAGGAATGACCCTTTTCATCTACTACAAGGCTTATAACTATGCCAATAATTTAACTTCTATAATTTTTCCAAGCATGCAATGCATTTGCGTACTTACGTATGGTAGTCTTTGACACAGTAAATATTGTTCTCCACATCTACAGTGAAGGGGACTCCATCCAAACACTCGTTACACACCACGCAGCGGAAGCAGCCAGGATGGTATGACTTTCCAAGGGCCTGTAAGATCTTAAGAGGCACACAGCAAAATAAGCGGATGCACGATTACAAGAGATCTCCCCCATCTACTGCTGTGTCTGATTCTTAACAACGACAGTGAGAAAAGCACTTGAGGATGAAATTACCACTCTGCAGCTCTGTCAGCAAGGGGCCCTTTAAAACAATCAACTTGCTTATTTCAGTGGGTTTCGGTAGGCTCCCAATAAAGAGAGAGAACTGTGAAAATCAGGGTAACGCCCATCAGGCTCAGCTCTGCAGGGCCAGTGCTGCCAACAGAAATTAAAAACGGCTTCAGAGACCGCTTCTTGGAAAATGTGTTGCAGCCAAATACAAGTTACTGGGATACAGAGTTGATTCACAAAACTTAACAGCCTGTGACAGACAGAATCCAAACCAGTCACTACTCAAAAAGTAAAACAACAAAACAAGCAAATAAATAGGTGTCCCTATTTATTTAGGTGTCCCTATTTATTTAGGTGTATTAATTCAGGATCCTAATCCACCACAGCTACTGACTGGTTATCAGTCATAGCGGGCCACCAGTTTCTGTTAAAATTCCATCTGTATCTGTGTGTTTGGATACAGATCCATCCATCCGCTCAGCCTTTTCCCATGCTGACCTTCCCTACCGCGTTTTTAAGGTTTCAAGGAAAGGCGTGACGCCGTCTCAGCTACACTACTACAGAACAGATCCCATCCCTCCTGGTGTCCTTGTATGGAACACCCAGTGTGGCACTGGGACATCAAAGAGGATGCTCCGAGCCCATGAACAAGCCTCTGGGAAGAGTGAGACACGGTGTCACCTTCAGGCAGCTCTCAACAGGTTACAGCACCAATTGCATGTATTTCAGCAGGTATTAAAAATACCTTTGGAAGGTGGTTTCAAAAAGTATCTGCTAGCAGGAATGCTCAGGTTGGAGCTGCTAATAAGCTGGAGATGAAAAAACTCCACAGGCCAAGCTCTCATGGCCCTGTAGATGATTCTATGAATAAAGATCAAATCAACAGGGAATAAGAAGTGGCGCATATGAAAAATGCACAAAGCCAATTGAATTTAACCTTTTCTTCCCCTGCATTGAAGGCCTATGGCTCTCCGTTCAGTTGAGTGGCAACAGACTCCGTTTGGTCTGCCAGCCTGTTCCTGGCCAGAAACAACTCCTCTCTGTGCGCGTGTTGCTCTCGGCAGGTCCGTAAGACACGCCGTCAGCCTGGCGGGGTTGTGCGGCCAGTCCTTCGCAGAGACCAGCTCCCCATTCAACTGCGCTCCCCACCTCAGCAGCCTCAGTCGCGCCCAGGCCGGTGGGGCTGCAGCCCTCCGCTCCTTGGCTGGCCGCGGCCCCACCACTGCGCCGGCACGTTTGTCGTCTGTGCGCTCCCAGCGCGGAACATCAAGGAATTAGCCAAATAAGACCGCTTAATTCCTGGAGCTCCCAGAGCCGTTTCCTTTTGTCGGAGCACACTTGCTGATGGGAGAGAGGCAGAGAAGCACCTGCCAAGCTTCCAGCTACTGCGCTCCACCAACGAGATATTATGGACTCTTGCCTGGGATTCTGCAATTAAGGGCCAGCTCAAAGCATGCAAGTCAGGATACCCCTCCCCCTCCCAGCATGACACAACTCTAGAAATTTGCTCTTGGGCTAAAACGAACAATATCCTTGTCCAACCAGTGGTGCCAGGATATGAGCCAGAATCCTCATTAGTGAAATCTCGCTTCCAGCTCCTACTGAACCTCCCTCCCTGTTTGCAACGCAGCAGCTACTGCCAGTAGGCATACTGAGGTTCATAGACGTTTTAAAGCAAGAGGAAAACAGATATCCTACATGATCTGCACTTCTTCAATGCGCAAGCCGCTTCATTTTGTTTGGGAATTTCTGCTTAGGAAGATCAGACTAAACTTCCTACTTTCACCCGCTGAAATGACGCCAGCAGTACCTGGCCCAACCCACAGCCCTTTGATTTTTTTATTATAAAAGTAACTCTTGACTACTGGCTCCCTACAAATCCCCGTGGCGATAATGCATTTTAACGGATGTGGAGCAAGTGGTAAAGGTAAACAGAGGAAGTCGCATAGAGGGCAACAAACCTCCGGACTATTGATAACGTCCCTCTCCTCCCTAGCCCAAATTCCACCCGCTTGACAGAGCTCTTGCTGTTCTACTACTACTTTACAGAGCACAGCCTCTGTTTTCCTTTACCATGTTCTCATACAAAGCTGTCCTGTATTTTCCCCCTTNTTTTAAAATTTTTTTTTTTTTTTTTTTTTTTTTTTAAACTGGCATGTGGCAGAACAGCAGCCTCCCATGATCTCAGGTAGAAAAGAAGCCCAACGTACTGTACTTCATAGTAATAGAGCATGGAGATACTTTTGTTTATTTACTGCCCCAGTTTCAAAAATTACCTTGACAGCAGTGAAGACACAATGATAGCCTGACGAGGGAAAAAGCCCAATGTCTCACAGTGCATTACCCAAAGTCGGTGAAAGGCAAGCTGCCCCGTGGTTAGGGATTTAGGTCTCTTACCATTTCCATTATGAGGTGTCCACAAACAAAGCACTTGTCCGCTGTTTGCTGAAAACCTGAATACTGTTCAAATGACAGAAAAGAAAGGATTATTAGTAGCCACTCCTCTAGCTGCAGAAATACCTTTGAAGTGAACGCTGCACTATTTTCCAGCCTGTGCTGTATATGAGAGCAAACGAGACAACAGGTTTGGGAGACGGCGACTCAGAAGCCTTCGCTCTGCTCTTGCAGCCTCCGGAGACACCAACGTGGCCGCCTCATCCACTGCAAGATTTCCATTGAGATTTCCAATGTAACAATATTATTCTAAGTTTGATTTTTATTTTCAAAGCCTACTTGGCGAGTTTACATTCGGTGTGCTGAAATTAGCTTTAATTCACTCTTTTGGTAGTTGTTGTTGGGGAAGTAAAGGACACCAGACTTACCTCCCGATTCCCGTGCAAATTAGCGACCGCAGATTTTGGACCTACATTTCACTCGGTGCTATATGCCGGCTAGGAAAATGAAGACAGGCCCAAGGAGGATTTAGCTGCCCCATGCACCCCAAGCTTTTTGTGCAGGGAAGAATCTATAAGTGCAGTTGTAGGGGCTCGGGCTCCCCGCAGAGCGTGGGCAGCAGTAAGACACCCCCGAGAGCCGAGGCAAAGCCCAGCAGCCGCCCCGTGCCGCAGCCGGCAGTGGGCACCGGGCAGGCCTGGCGGCAGAGCCCCCCGGCTCGGTGCCGGCGGCACGGCAGCGGGGAGGTGCTTTGCCCACTCGGTACCACAGCTCTGCGCTCCCTGCCTGACAGTCTTTGACCTTAACTTTGTACTCGCGTCTCCAAAGCAGATCCTGTTTCAGATGCCAAAGTCTGTCTTTAGCCCTGTGTTTAGAGGTATACAAAAAAATACCAAGGTTATCAGGCCAGACGACTGACCTACCAAACAACTACCCTACAGGCAAGAACTCCAGCCATGTAATTTTGAAACGGGTATTTGCAGTGGCTGAACTTTACCCTCACCCGCTGCAGCCCCACAAAAGCGAAGTGCTGCGTGTGCACTCTCTCCTGCCAGGGCGAAGGGGTGCCCGGTCATTTCCATGGAATTGCACAGGGATGCTTATTTCAGCAGTTAAGGTTGTAGCAAAGCTCACCTGAAATGTACCTCAGTTGCACACGATAAAAGACAGGGAAGGGGGAGGATGAGTGTTAACTGGACGCTTGTCCCCGAGCACGGGGTAACTGGGTCCCCACCTAACGCATCCTCAGAGCTCGGCCCAACAGAGCGTACAGCTTCCTCCATTCCCCCTTGATTCAGTGGGGATTAACTGTCCCCTCACTTCAAAAGCCAGTGGTCCCCAGCCGAGAGCTGCCATACGTTCCCCTTTTCGTTGGTGTGGGGGGATTACATGTTATTTCAGATCAAGAGGTTGGAGACAAAATCATTGTTGCTACACGACAACGTGATTATGAAGGAAAAGGTCTCGCAGACACTCTGATGGGCCCAGAGAGTCAGTAGATGTCGGTACGGCAGCTGTCACAGCTCCAAATTCACTACGCGCTAAGGAACACAGCTCACGCAATCTTAAGAAACTTTGAAAGTTCATCAAGAGAGACCAGGGAGCTGAGGAACAGACACAGAGGCGGGCAGTCCCAGCTGGCTGTTTCTGCAAGATACTGGTTTTTTGGTTTTTTCTTCTTCTTACTGATGCAGAAAAAAGGCCTCACTGCTTGGGATACTGCTTGGGATACTGCTTGGGATGCCTCTTGGCTGCGCTGTATCTGAGTAACCATCTGGCTAGACTATTTCCTAAGGTTGCGAAGTGGAGGGTTACTGGAAACAGGTGGGTAGGTCCTCGTGGCCCAGACAGCAGAGGATTAACAATAGTACAAACCCAGCTAATTCTAAAATCCTGCTGGAATGAATTTACCAGTACCATCTGGCTGTCATTTGATAAGGAATGCAAAGGAGCATTTCCCCAGCTATTGATTAAGAGGGAACATTATTCCCCAGGAACAGAATGGCATAGTGGTGAGATTAATGTCATTTATTGCCAACTAGAATGTCATAAATTACACTGTTTGTCAGAAAGAAAGGTTTTGCTGACATGAAATCACTCTTTATATGACTAACCCTATTAAATTAAAACCATGATTAATGTTTTTAACAAGAGAATTGTTATTTGTCAAGCACATCCAGAACTGGATTGCCCAATTAAGACGACACTGCAAAATGGCAGTAGGTCTAATAGTGCCAGTGATAAAACATCTCACGGGCTCGGGGAACTGTCCTTTACCATTACTCTCTTCTCTTTTCTGATCACAGTATCGATCCCAGACAAACTGGAGATGTGATTCAGTGAGATCAGGATTTTGGATTCAGCTCTGCTTGTGCTTTCAATCTGTTTGGACTGGAAAAGAGTAACAGTCTCGCCTCCCAGCAGCACGTTTTCTACACGATGGTAGTACCGTGGATGCTGACATTTTTGTAGCTCACCTGTCAACTTCTGCTTTGCAGTGTTTGATCCTAATGTGGAGAGTTCAAACAGGGCTGTTGTGCTAAGTTCTCAAGTTTAGAAGCAGAGCTTACAAACGAAGTCTTACAATACTAATTAAAATTGGCAACCTCTCTCTTTGAAGCACCTGATTGTTATTAACCTTCACAGATCTTGTGTGTGCAAGGAGAGAGAAGTTGTGACTTGCTCCAGACTGCAGACAAGGCAGAATGGCCTCTTCATCATCTCCCAGCACACCCGGGAGCCTCCGGACGGTGGGTTCCCAGCGTGGCTGGGTGGAAGCAGCACTGGTCCCCCAGAGCCCATGAACTAGGTAGCTGCAAGAGAAGAGGAGGTTACGCTCTACGGACTTGTAGCCTCTTTCATTACTGACATAGTTGGAGGGGAAAAAAAAGAGCTTTTGCGCACACCAGCCCTCCCTCACAATCTGGGGACGTGAAAAACAGACTGAGGTGAAACGGTGAAGTAATACGGGCTGAGAGGGAAGACCCTGGTGGAGAAGCCAAATCACAGCAAGGCTTCCTGTGCACGCGGCATTTTATACATACAGCTTCATTCGCATGTGAGCGGTGCCGGGCTCAAGTCTAGCCTTACTCTATAAGAGTTTCATATGTGCCAGCTGTTTTTTTTTAAAAAATATATATTTTGTTGGCAGACCAGTAAGATGATGTAAATACAGACCAATCTCAAACTAGACAGTAATGTTCCAAAGTCTACAGACAGTCTGTACCCAGAACAAATAAGAAGCGTAATTTTGAACTTTCCCAAATATTCATTATAGAGGCTCATTAAGCATATATGAAAACATTGGTAGAAGTTGTTATAAAAAGAACAGCTCTGAAATTCAAAGCTGAAAATGAAATGTTACCCTTTACTCTTGCTTCTGTGACTTAGAAATAAGATGCTAGTTACCAGGATGCAAAGAAAACAAGTGCATGTTGAAGAGCCGGTATATTCTTTTTCCCTGTTCCTTACTTTGGTCCCAACTGTTTTCTTCCATATTTGCCTCATCCTTGACTTCTCTCCCAGGATAACAAAATCTCACTTTATGTGCATGAATCAAGACTTTGTCATCAAACTCCCCAATGATACTTATATAAAATAAGACTCTGGGAAACCAAATAAACCTTGAGAAATATGTTAATTATGTTAGAATAGAAGAGTAAAAATAAAGTAGAAGACTTGGCTGGCTGAACTTTTCTTTTGTTTGCTGTCCGCTATACTTTGATTATCAAATGGGCAAAAAAATCTCTAATGATTCTGTCCAAGAGTCTTTGTTTCAATGTAAGAGGAAAACAAGTCCCCTTCTGTCCTGAATATTCAGGCCTGTTAGTGTCCTCCTGTGATAATCTTGGGGTTTATAACTCTTCTGTCTAATGTGCAATATATCCAAAAGAAATAAACAATGATTTTTGAGCATATAATGAACAATTATGCATGGAGGATAATCCCACCAAGTACTATGAGAAACCATTTCTCCTGTCTGCCCCCAGTCCTGTAACCGATCTCGGTTTTCTACCCAGGGTCTTTTAAAGTTTGATGTTCTCATCGTGATTTTCAAAAGCAAAAATATTCAGAAAATAGCATGCCTGAAAAAGGCTTCAGGACCCGAAGTTTCTACCTCAGGCAATGTCGGATCTTTGAAAAGACATGTCGCTGCTTCTCCTTCGCATGCCTAACCGTGCCCAAGGAGAGGCCGACGCACTTCCCTGCTGTTACGCACTCAACAACACAAAACCCTCCTCCTGGAAACAGACCCTGGAATCTCATTCAGCCCCATTTTCTTCTTTGATGAGGATGTTCAAAACCTGCTAAAGGTCTGTGCGAGCAGATCGAGTGGGTTACATTTCAGTAGGTGTGGCAGTTGCTGCCCCGGTAATGGTACGAAGCCATAAAAACTACAGTTCACTGCTACAGCACTGCGAAGTCACCCGATGTGATTGCTCAGCCTAGACTTGAGATTCCTACTCTTTATGCTTTAAGGGCTTTTGAGAGGGATGATCAGGAGTTTCTGCCAAAATGCCACAGGCATTTAATTCTGAAAACTAATTTCTGAATTGGGTGCTATGCTAATAATGTATTCCAACCCCAGGCTGCCTGTAATCCCTCACAGACTCCCTTCTCCTTGGTTTCCCATTAGCAGAGCATCTGTCTTCTCGCTGCTTTATTGTTTGCTCTCTGCATGGGACCCTTAGTACATGAGACACAACAATGCAAGAAATTCATGGGATCACGTTAAGAGAGGGAGAGAATATCAAATTTGGTTTCATGCAGATGGGGTTTTGTTGTTGTTGTGTTGTGGTTTTTTTTTTTTTTTACACACATATTTAAATGCAGCGATTAAACTGAACGGAACAAAATGGGGCCTTCTCAGGCTCAAAGATACGGGAGCCTCATGGCAGGTGGCAGAGATTAAACTAAAGGAAAATAGTCCAGAACTGTACTCTTCGTCTCGCTGAAACCCCTTCATATATCCTGTCGCTTCACCCTGTCTGGCTGCCAGCGAGGAAGCACTACTGCAGCCGCTTACCCTCCTGCTTCTGCGTGTCCGCTTCGTTACGTTTGAAGGACGCAGGCAGGGCAAGGAGGGACTTCAGGTTCTGCGCAGAGGCAACAGTTGGTCTGGCCACGCACAAAACTCTGCCAAAAATCAGGAACGCGGCCGGTAGCTGCCTCAGCAGTCAGGCACTACCGCCGCCGAGAAGGGAACAGCCATTCACTTCCTAGAGAGCACACAGAGCCCCACGTGTGAGCACTCGCCAAAGCTACTTTCTGTCTGATTAATTAAGAGCCAATAATGATTTTCTTACCTAGATCTTCCTTAAACAAACTCCTGTGGGAGCTCTGCGGTGAGAAGGATCAAGAGAAAAGCCTGAAGCAACAACTTTAACTCTCCATCATAGCACACAGCCCAAAATCTATGGACTTGATTCACATCGTACAGCACTTCATATTGCACAGCACTGTACTCTCGCTGTGGGTTATTTACTGTCACAGCTACCATCTATTATGTACACTGCAAAATAACTGTCTACATTAGAACATATCTTCCTGGAAAAAAAAAATAATCTGGATTTTATTCAAAACAGTTGTTGAAAGATTTCAATTCAAAACATAACAGCAACTAACACCAACGTTTACTACAGAAGTGGAACCACACCACTTTCTCACATGGTTTTTTTTCTAAGTCTCCCATAGAAAAAAATTAATGCTGTCTGCTTACAAGTGTTTGGCAGGAGTTACACATAATTAGAACGAGCTCTAGTTCTTTCAAGTGTGCTTCAGTTATTGTAATTCACTTTTCAATGTAATATTAAGAAAAATGGGATAATGTGACTTTTTGGATCACCATCTCAAGAGGAAATAGGGGAGTGACTATCTGGCATGAAACCAACTGGACTTTGTAACACGCTCTTCAAAACATTCCACCAGCAAATATAAAGTATGGGATAATCGCAAAAGCTACTTCATAGTGATACATCCCAGAATAAAACCCCATCTTTGTCTTTCCTTGTCTATTTTGTCATGGCCCAGAGAGCGGTTCCTGTGGACCATTTAACAAACCGTAACCCAGTTCAGGAAACGCTGAGCACCCTTTAGCGAATGCAAACCTTACTCACACATTGACATGTCATCACATTATCACCTGAGTCTAGGTACTGTCTGGGTATTCTCTTCTATAAACTCCAGAGATTTTTCTGGACTCCTATTTCAAAACACCAATTTTCTTCAACTAGCAGACCTGCAGTTTGCCATGCCATGCCGTGTTTGCAGCATTCACCCTTAGTTTCTCAGCCGTGGTGCCAATATTTTTATATGGGCCCTAGCTTTAAAAATTTGTCCTCTGGGATGAATTCCTGGGAGAAACTCCAGACCCGCCTGAAGTCAATGGGACTTCTGCCACCAGCTTCAACGGGACTTGTAACTCTTGGTACGGGGCACAGCACTACAGTATTGTGTTGCAATGAGAGGTGAACCCAAACTGCCAGCTCTACGCGCTCTTCGTGCTGATTCGCATTCAAGTCCAAAGTGCAGAGGCCAATCAATATTTGGCTATCCCTAAATATTTTGAAATTTGAATTTTAAGCCCATCTGTGGGTTTGATGCAACACTTCAATTCAGAATACCCCAACTGACCATCATTACTGTCAAATTCATTTATAAAATAAACCCGGGACCACTGGCATACTACAAATTCAGGAAAAATGAAGGAAGGAAAGCATTCAAATTTTTTTGGCAGGGAGGGGCAGGAGAGAGACACACACAAGTAACAACACGAACTTCACTCCCTCATGCGCCGATTACAGTAACACACTATAATCTCTTTGCCTTTGTTTTCAGTGACAGTATTTGGGAGCACAGCAACGCTCGGCTTTCATGATGCCTCTGGAACTTGAAAGTCCTCCTGTCCCAACCCAGAGCCGTCAGCGCCTTGAAAACGCTCGCAGACTTCCTCACACTGCTGCACATCAGGAATATTGCAGCAAATCCCTTTCCAAGCTTTGATTGCATCATCACGTTAAACGTATCAATAAACACCCACGTCTGTCTGTTCTCTGACTGGAGTATGCATTTTGACAGCAAGTCTCCTAAATACAACATCCTCAGCGTTACCTAGAACGCCATTTGCTCCGTGATTCCCACGAGATATGAAATGGACCCGGGCTGCAACTTTCATCATTTACCTTTTCAACTGAGTCTGTTTTTTCTAAGAAGATCTCACCTAGCAGCGATGGGCTCTCTGACTAATGCACCAGTCCCGGTGCTCACCTCCCAGGGGGGATCTCCAAACATTTACACTCGCTGAGATGGAAAGTCAAACCTCTGACTCCAGCTGACACCACCTTCCATTACACAAAATACAAACGATCTTCCTAGGGCCCCATTGAGTGGGACAGGCCACTTCCCATGCTGCCAGGCTTGGAAAACACAGCATGTGCACAAACTGAGAAGAGTTGCCTCGTTAGTATTAATATTTACATTGCAGCCACGTCCAGAGGCTCAAATTAGAGTAAGGGTCTCGTCGTGTTTGGTGCTACAGGAGATGACGGTGACAGCCCTGCTCTCGGGAACTGCCCATCACCCAGCCAGTCCTCCGTTGATGCCCTGTCCCTTTCCCCCATGAAATCTGATCATTTCCACTTGTCACCTCCCTACCAGCCTGGCCCACCCTGATCCTTTTGCTTTTTTAAAAATCATTGAGAGTTTTACAGGTGTGGATGTAAGACGAGGCCCTGTACCGCCTCCGTAGCCAACTTTTGCCCTGCAGTGGCCAGCTGCGGAGCAAAGAGGCTCCAGCTGTCGCACGGAGGATGGTGTCCTGAGCGGGCACCGGTGGCTGGGCCAGCGGAGAGAAGGATCCGAAACCCCAGTGGGCTGGATGGAGAGGAGCAGCCTGCAGGGTGGCAAGGCAGGGCTCTGCTGGGGCTGCGGGCTGCGGGCCCTCCTTCTGCCACAGCCTCAGCCGTCACAGGGGCTGGCCACCCTCCGGGCCGGGACGGGCAGAAGAGGGACACCCAATGGCCTCCTGGAGGCTTGCAGTGCGCTAAGTCTCTCTTTGTGGTTGGCATGTGCAAAACGAAGTCTTCAGAGCCTTCCTCTTTGGGGATTTATAGGCAAAGCAACAGACCTTCCTCCAGTCTTCCTCACTGAAATGGATGAGCAGCTTCAGATGAAAGTTTCAACAACTAATGACAGCAAAGTTAGCCGGAGGCACAAGCCTGGCATGAAGTTCAGCCAAAATAATCAAGTTTGGCAAAGTTATAAGCCAGTGAAAGAGATAATCTTGAAAGGGGAAGTTTTGGATGACCTTAATGCTACGCACTGCAGCTTGTGGTGTCTGCAATAGGTTATTTCCAGAGCATCTGAGTGTCTTCCAGTAGTGCATTAAGCAATGTAACTAACATCTGTCACGAGGTTCATTTTCCCTCTCATCTCCTCCCTGGAGGGAAATTCTCTCATTTCTTAACCTCTACTGGACCCCCACTCAATAATGTTCATTACCTCAAGAGAAAAAGGAAAAGCCTATCAAAAAGAAAAAAAAAAGGAAGGAAAAAAAAAGAGAAAATAGATCTAAGATTCAGGCTGCTTTGGCGACATTTTAAAAGTCTTTTTTGCCAAGAAAAACAGTAATTTCTTTTAAATTTCTTTGTGTGATATTTAAGCATTGAAAAGGAAAGACAAATTAAAATTACTGAGCTATTTTTCCTTCACCCATGATTATGCAGCAATTTATCAACAAAATGGAACAAGAACATCTGACTGGGACTATTTATTATACAGTAAGGCATTTATTTTTTGTTCACTTCACCAGGAACAGTGTCCCTGTTATGGCTAGTTAGCCATCTGTGTCCTAAGAGCTTTCAGGGAAGGATTAAACTGTCATTTGTTTTATTTCCTTTCATGAAATAACTATCCTAACAGGGCTGAGGCAAGACTTGGATATTGCTGGACTTGCGGCCTTAAGGTGGCACGAAAAAGAGTAACTGGATCTTCCCTGGAGCTGAAAGCAAAGCAGTGAAAAGTTTGGGGTTTTGGTTATGTTCTTTTTACTCTCTACGCTCAGCAACACGCGATATCGCTACTGAAGTGCTCCTCCTGGAAACTGCACACATTAGGTGATCTCTACGCCACGCTTAGGCAGAAGTGGAATTATTTGTGGGTTATTTTTTTTTTTAATTCTGATTCATGCACTACATTTAGCCAATACGGCTTGGGAACCTGCGGCTCAGCAGGGCTGGAAGCAGGAGGCTGACAAACCCAACCAAAGAAGGAAGAGGTGCGCCACGTCCTCCAGGTGGGAAGGCTGTACCAACCCTCACCCACCCATTCGCAACCCCACACGCAGAAGGGTGGCGCCGGTCTCACGAGGACGACTGTGGCGTGCGGCACCCCCACCCCACCTACAACTCCACAAGTGGGTCTAAAAAACTTCTAGCGCTTCTTCCCTGGAAAGAACGAGCAAAATAAACCGCCTGATTCAGAGGAAGATAATCTGTGCCCTCAGTAAGAGCAAACATGTGGGAAAACTATTTGCTAGAAGAATGTACCTTGCGGCTATTGCCAAAGGTTTTGATGGGTGTATCTGCGCTTCGGATAGCTTTATGGCTGCGCACTGGAAATTGCTCATAATGAATGATAACATCTACATTTCTCTAACACCTTTTGTCCAGAAATCAAAAGCATTTTTCAAAGAAAGGGCCGGATTTTGAGTGCTTGACGCTAGCAGCTCCTCATGTCACACTTTTACGGACCCATTTTTTTGCAACGACTTGGTAGCCAAAGCTCTCTGGCACTCGCTATGCTTTAAGCGACAACTGAGTGCTCTTAAGAAAGGTGACCCACACAGCATTTCACCGCTGAAGTGCAACCGCCTCTGGGGTGGAAGAGGCGCGCCCTGGAGCGGCCGGCACCAGCGCCGCGTGACCCTCGGAAGGGAGAGTTTGGCCAAGGAGGGCGAGCCCTGCTCTTCCAGCAGGTGCCAAACATTTGTAAGGATCAGATAATGGCTTTTCTCAAGGTCTTGGCCTCAAGGATCATACATAATATTGCAGTGAATTCCATGTATCGCCTTTGATAGAGAGAAAGGGCTGATCTGTCTTGAGCGAGTAGGAGTTAAAGAACGAGGTATCGGGTATGAGCCATCAACTACAGCTCTGGAGACTCTGCTCCGGCAGGAGCCGTTCGGACACAGAAAACAGCAGTACTGCAGGAGAATTAAAATACTGACATCTATAGGATGTTAAACACTGCCAACAGTTACAATAAGAAGAAACCCACAAATAATATCCATTCTTCCTGAAAATGTCCTACATTGACTGGGTCACAGCAAGAACCAGTTCAGCTTTTCTGCCCGCGGCTGTTCATGCGTTCATGCTGCAGCCCCAAAGTGGGACCTCCCGCAGCCCCTGTGTCGTGCCTGGACTGGCCTGCAGGACATCCCCAGTACGATGCCAGGGATGATGGGGAAGAAGCCCCTACAGCAGTGGGGAGGGGCAGAGCTCTGCGAGAATCACAGCCCTCCACTCTGCCCCGTGCCGCCTGTTGAGGGTGGGAAGGGGACGGGTTCTCCTGCAGGCAGCAGAGAAGCTTCAGCCCGCGACCGCCCCTGCTCCCCGCTCACACTACCTTTGTGAGCCAGCTGCTTCCCATCAGCATGCCGCTCGCTGGGAGGGCGAATGCGGGGCTCGTTCAGACCACTGCTGCTTCGGTGGCACTGTGAGTGACGGAACATCGACTCCTCACATCTGTCCCTGGGAATCCATGAAAGATCATCCTGCTGTTGCAAGCCTAACCACACACACAAAGCCCCCTCCAATTCGGTTGTTACTGCAGGGATTTCACCAGTGACCCCAGAGTGACAGCACAGTACCTCCTGCCCAAATTTCCTGAAGCTGCTCTGCTTTCTCATTCCTGTTATATTTGTGTCATACTTGAAATAACCCGTCACAAGCTGCGGGGTTGCAGCTCCTATCGGAGCATCTAATTCTCCTGATCAGTTCCCAGGCAAACAAAAGCTGAGGAAGAGCAAGGACCCAATGGGAGACAGTATTTTCTTAGCAGGAATACAATTATAACATATATAGACTGCCTCCGTTTACCTCCCCAAATTAAAATCATCTTTTTCTTATGCTCTCAGCTAAGAATGAGACTGGAATGTGATCCACTCTGCTCCTGCCTGCACTTATTGGCCAGAAAGAGGACACAAGGAGCAAGACCTGCAAATACGAAGTAGTTAAAATCATTTCCTTTTCAATTGCTACTTTGCAGCCTTTTCCTCCGACTTTGAGAAAAGCTTTGAGCTTTCTCTGTCTGCAGAACTCTAAAGCAGGCAAAGGTGTGTTCTTTATTAGGGAAACAAGGCCATTCCTAGTATTCTTGCTATGACGTTTGCTCAGGGGAAGCCGAGAGAAGATGAAATCACTTTCTGAGAAGCAGCTGGCTTAACACGGGCAGGGACAACGCCAGAATTTCATTTCTTTTGCTAAATTACGCAGCAGTGAGTCCCTTGGTCTGCTCCTCTCCCATCCTCTGTGCTCCTGGGAATCTGCTAAGACACACCTGGGGCAGGTTTGGGCTTTTAAACCTGTGCCTTAAATGTCCCAACAGTTCCCTAACTTGCAGAAACTTTATTCCTGTCAGGTCCTTAACCTCAGTCTCCCGGGGAGAGCCACTGCAACTATCTCCCCTCAGAAGCCTACTACAGAACACAGCTAAGAACTAAAGAGGTTCATTCCCCCCCGCCCCGAAAACTGAATGTTCTCCAAAAGATTGGCAGTTTTAGATTTAAAATTCTCATGTTTAGGCTGAAATTACAAGCTAATAACAACAATCATGTCATTAAGTCTGGATGAAAGGTTTTGATCAAGGGGAAAGTACATTCCAACCCAGTTCAAAATAAAAATCTCAAAGGTTTGAGCCCGTCCATCTCACATTCCACCTCTTCTCCCTCTCCCTGTGTTTCTGCAGAAACACAGGAAAGAAAGAGCTGAAAAAGGCAAGGGAGAAAAAATCATTTTCTCTCCAAAATGCAAGCAGTTAGACAGTTCAATTATAACAAGAAACTTATTTTCTGCACAAAATAAAATTTGCTCTTTTCAACAGGCTCCAGCTGTGGTGGGCTGAGAGTAAAGGTGTAACACATGAAGGCAAACATGGTTTATATTTTAGGAATTTCCATGATTTTTATGGATTGCATTGATGAGAAATGCATTTGTGCACTCTGAACTGCCAGTAACATTTTTGTTGTGGGATATACTTTGAATAATTCCTTTGCAAATAGCACGGCCATATATTCATTAGAAATGGAAAGTCGTTCCAGAAGATCCAAGCTTCTAAATGAACGGTATTTCAATAAATAAAGGCGGTATAAATTCAACACACTGATTCTCCAATTCATCATCCTCTAAGCTACAACATATCATTCCTCTCTAATTTCAATTCCCAGCCATGCCGTCCTCTTTATCTTAATTATAAATGGTCTGCCACTTATCAAATCGTTCTCTGTGTACTGCACAATCCTCACCCTTAATTGCACAAATATTTTATTTTTGGAACAACACAGCTCAGCAACAAGCTTCATTTTTCTTTTCACGACTCGGCCTCTATTAAAAGTAAAGCGTTTATAAAAGCTCTGGGCGCATGGAGAGAAAATTAGTTGCTCCTCCGTGGCTAACAGTTTTTAGCTAATCACAATGCGGCTCCACATCACTCCGAGCAGAGCAGTGATTAAAACTGCGCCTGCAACAAAGCAACATTGTGCACAGCGATGACGTGCTCCAGTCAAAAACGTCTCCCCTCTCGTTATGATTGGTATTCCCCAGATGTTTGACTTTGAGCTCTAGCTTGGCAGGCGAGGCTTTGTGGCTGCAATTCAAGTCCCAGGCTTGAGCAGCTCCAGTGTTTATTCTCATAATTTACACTCTGTGATGGCTTATGGACAGTTATGTACTTGGTTTCGGAGCCACCACTTCAAACCGAGGGCCTGATCCTGCCTTTACGGAGTTAGTGGTAAATGCTTCCCAATTCCAGCACTGGCAGGAGGCCCCAGATGACTAAACCGTCTCTCAAAGCAAACGAGCCAATATAGGAGAACAATTTGGTTTAAAAACAATTAAAAAATGCCTGAAATCTTACTTACTAGGAAGTCTTCTTCACAGTACACCTTGCCATTGACGTTGTAGAACGCTTTTCCTCGTAGTCTTCTCCCTGTCAAAATAGGGTACCATCAGAACTTTGTGCTCCGTCCCCAAACGCGGCCGTTCAGGGCGCACAGTGAGACGCAGACCCCTCTGCGCCTGTCCCCACGGCCAGCTCCCAGCCCCTCTGCCCCCGGGGGACACGGGTGAGGGCGAGGCGCTCGGCTCCATCCTGCACAAACAAATTCGTCATCAACTAAACGTTACTTCTAAGTGCGGGGTATGGAACCCGGCTGATACCAGGTCCTGGGAAATTTGAAATCTAAACCCAAAAGTGATTACGCTGGGGGGAAAGGCCCATTTGTAAACTGAGACCTTTGTCTTTGCAGGTGGACTCACAGCAGGAATACACCCACTGCAATCAGCACCAGCGACGTGTTTGTCTCCGAAGGACCGAACAAGGGATACTGCACGCAGACATTCCTGTCACCTTTAAAAATATTAGTACGTTGATCAACGCCACATCAGCTACACCCACAGCTCCCTGCGATACTGAAGCGGTACCAGGCACATGTGACAGAGGGAAGGGCACAAAAATCACACTAAAAACAAGAGATTTTGTTTTCAAGTTTGGACATTTGCCATTTCATTAGCGCTTGCGGAACCCTATTGACAAAGCCTGGGATCATCGTTAACCGGCGGCTCCCTTTACAGCTAAGAAACGCAGGACTCCAGAGAGTCCCAACAAGAAGCATTACGACCAGGAACTCCGGAACCGCCAAGCCCAACCAGTTTTTAGGTGCAGCAGATCAGATTTGTCTTACACCAGAGCGGCTCCACCGAAAGCAACGCCGTTTTATCAGTGTAAAACCAGGGAGGGAGAAGGCAAACCGCTCTCGCCCCAACTCACCTTATTTCCACTCTGTGCCATGGTCCCACTGGCCAAAGCTCCCAAACATTGGGGCGCTCCCACGAGCCGCCCGCAGCCTCGGCGAGCCGAGGGCACGGTGCCTGGCAGGGGCTGTGCGCCGGCCGCCGCCAGCAGAGACGTGGGCGAGAGGCTCTGCACTCACCCGTCAGCACACCAGCCCTCCCAGGTCCCGGCCGGAGCTTTTACTCCACAAAGCCTGGACATCTCCTGCCCAGGCAGCGCAGTAGCTCCACCATAAACACCGCCGATCTCTGCGGAGGTTTGACTCCGAGGGCCGGCGAGCCGAGCCAGCTGGCCAAGCACAGAGGGGCAGGAGCGCTCGCCACGGTTTCCATAAACAACGTTGGGGAAAATATGATTAATTTTCAGTGCTTGAAAGTGCCTTTTACACGTTGCCACTGTGATCCGATCCTGGGAAACAGTGTGTGGCACAAAGAAGTTGGGATCTGGGCTGATGCTTTTGGGAAATCACATGCTGCATGTGGTTGTCTGGCGGTTTTACTGTCGTGGCCGAGGGAAATGCTTCTTTTGTGTGCACATTCTTGGGCTGTCGATCTCACGGGCTGCTGTCTCCATACTGCTGGTAGGTGGAGTCAGCTCTTGTTTGTCTTTCTAGCTGCCTGGTAGCTCTGGTGGGGACCAGGAGCCTGGTGGCCCGGGCAATGCACTGAGACTGTGCTGTCACCTCTGAGACTCTCAGGTAAAACTGGTCCATCCTACACATTGCCGAAACAAGGCAGTGGGCTGGGACAGCAATCAGGGGGTCCTGGGGCTTCTCTTGGCTGATGCAGGAGAAACCACTTCTACATCTTCCCTCCAGCTTATCCAAGCCGTTTTTAAACCTCTCCAGTGAAAGGTAAAGTAAAGGTAAATGGAAGGGAGGGAAGAGAAGGAAAGAAGCCAAAATGGCTTTTTAAAGGACAAGTTTGCTCTGCCAGACCCAGCCTTAATAATACATGACTTGTCTTTAGATGGTGGAAATGGAAATGGCTGCACCCAGAACGGGGACTTGCCTTGGACGTGCTGACACCTTGCTCACACACACCACCGGTGCAGAGCCGGGACGTTGGCTTCAGGTGAAGGAATGCTGGCCATCACCCTCTCCACACACCCATCATGGTTAGAAGCAGCAGAGATAATTAGGGACAAATCCCTAACTCCGTTGCTGGAAGGATGTCTGCAGGAAAGGAACGCCCTAATTTGGGGAGGCGTCAGCATCTCCTGAGGCACTGCAGAAGGTGCATGAGGACCTGCACATCCTGCTTTGCATCCCAGTGTGCACAGCCTGGCAGTGCTCAGGTTGACGGAAACACTCCAAATTCTGCTCCTGTTGTTGCCCGAGCACAGCATCACCGCCAGAAGCCAACGGGGTCAGAGCTCTCCCGCACTGGGAAGGAGTGCGACGCCTATGGCCCAAAGCAAACAAGGCAACCCCCATGTTTTGGACCAGCTCTCAAAGACGCTTGGTGTTATCAGATGCGTTTGGCAGCCGATTGCCCTGCGACACGAAACCCCCTCACCTCACCCCAGCTCAGCCTGCGAGCCCCCGCTCACTGCACCCCCCCGCTCCGCCAGCACCCCCCCGGCATGCAGGCAGCCAGACCCCCCCGCCATGCAGCCGACGGGGCAAACACATCTCTTCTACACACCACTCGCAGAGCAACACCCTTCAAAACTGAGGAAAAATACCATTTTCCTCGTTTTACAGCTGACCAAAAACAAGCCGCCTATTAGGGAAACAACTTGCCTAAACTCATAAAGCAGGCAAGCAGCTTGCTCACATGATAATTACTATTACTAGCAATAATTAATAAGACAGACAGGCCTTTTACCTTAAAGGAATTTCATTCAGGGATCATACAATAATTATCTCATAAACAAGAAACAGCAAGTTATCACACAAATAGCTGTGGCTGCACTATATTGGCTCCTACATGCTGCACTTTAGAAATAAAGGCAAAAACATACGTTCCGTTTGACCTCCAGAAGAGTTTGCTAAATGACGGCACTGAACATGGTCAAACACCGAACTCTGCGAGTGCCTGGGCATCACGCAAAAACTGCCGTCAAGAGGGAAGCGCTGGCAGTTGCAGCCAGGGAGATGCGAAGCCTGCGGAGATGATGTGGCGTTAGTCCCCCCGGCCCCCCGGCAGCCGCGTACCTGCCCCGAGCTCGATGCACGGGACAAGGCGGTTTCACCTCTCGAGGTCCTGGAGTAACGCGGGGGCCCGCGCAGCACCAGCCTGCTCTGTGTGGCTCTATTATCGCCCATCAGGCAGAGACTACAAGTTAAAAAACGCTCACGTTGCTTGAGCCGGCCGAGTCAAACGCCTGGGCAGCTGGAGGAGACGAGAGCATCCTGCCCACCGGTCCCCAGAACCTGCTGCTTGGCTTTCCTTTGAATGGCTGAGCGTAGCCAAGCCCGGGTTACTATTTGCTTTCATAACATTGAAACAAAAAAGTCAAGAGTTTCTGACAAAACTTGATGCAACTTGCCGATAGCTCATTATAATAATAATGAGGAGTTATAATGAGCAGCCTAGTGCAGAGTTCAGGAGGACGGGGTTTCACAAACACCGTGCTGCTGGATACCCACCTTGGCACGGCCGCCCGGCCAGACCAGTTTTCCACAGTGGGGAGGAAGAGGCCGTTTTCCCACCCGACCAGAAGAGCAGCGCGGCGGCCAGGAACGTGCCGCGGACCACGGGACGGGGCAAGAGCCACCCAGCCTGCAGCCCGCATGCAGGCACGCAACGGGGGATAATCTAGCAGTTAATAAAATGCAAGCCAGAAATCACTCTGTCCCAAGGAACGATTGCAACTGGTGCTTGCAACCAACGTGACAAACATCCAAAAGAAAGGAGGCTTTTGTAACTTTTAGAAAAAGATACAAAATCAGAATCAGCTCGAGGTTTTTACCATCAGTTTTCACATTTGACCAGTTTATGAGTCTCTGGTACGTAAATGTGCCCAGCAATTACTTCCTGCACAACTTTTCTCCCCTATGTGTTGCAAACTCAAAGCAAGGGATGGGAGAGGACTCCACTCAAGGTCTCGGCTTGCAAAAGGGAAAATGACCCGCAGTTGACACAGGCTGTCCACAACTGTCCTCTCCAGTCCCCGTGACGCTTCGCTGGGGGGTGAAAACACACCAACCAGGAAGCCAAGATGGAGTAAAACCTTTTCCAACACTGCTTCAAAAGCTGCTCCAAGCCCTCACGGAACAAAATGCGAATCAGACCGTGTTTTATGGTCTCGAGGAGGTGCTCCGAAAGAGCACTGAAAACGTCCTGCCCCCTCCTCACTAGCCCAGAAAGCATCTTCAAAGCCCCCCCTGCCGCTGCTGGCAGCGGGGTGTTTGCCCATCGGGAGGTGAGCTTATCAAGTCGCAGCCTTCAGTGGTAGATCTCCCGTCTCACCCGGGGATGATGCAACCGCGTCGGGGGCTCACCCCCCTCCTCGCCTTTGTAAGACAAGAGATAGCAATGTCTCACTGTCACAGCATGGTTATTAGACCTAATTACTGTTTGCAGCCTGCTTTGAAGTTGAAAAGTGCCAAGCATTATTATAATATTTTAAGTACTTTGATGATTAAAAACATGCAACCGTTGGGTAATAATCATGATTTACTAGTACTGTAGTGTAAGCAAGTTCATGTGAGAAGCCCTGCATTGTCTCAGTGCCTGACGCTACTTAAAAACAAACAGCTCTCCTCTGACATAATGGGAATGCTGCAGCTCCAGCCTCGCCTCCCAGATAACGCCTGGCGCGTCCCTGAGACTACCAGCGTGCCGAAAAAAACACACCAGCATACCTCCTCGCCATCACCACCTCTCCCACGATGTATGTGCCTCTTCTCGTAACTCCATGCGGGAAAGTTTCAGCGTTAGAGGGAACAAAGCGCAAGATGACTAATAATCTCCTCGCTATTTCTAACAGTTACAGCTGCCTGGAACAAGAGGATTGTATTTTAGTCAGAAAATGTAATTACAACCTCCCCATGTGGAGTGCAATCGAAGAGTTCAGTAAGTATCACTGCTAAAGGTAAGAAATTTGTTAAAGCAGAGCTAATTAAAAGCCTGAACAGCCCAAGCTACCGCCACGCCGTATTATCCAAGTACCGGCCGTTCCTGCTGGCCGGGGATGTGCCTGAGTAGGTCCGACCACACACCAGCACAGACCTGGGCTCTGCTGCCGCTTCCCCCATGGGGACACGGCCCCCCAGAGCCCCCGCGCAGGCAGGGAGGGAGGTGCAGGCTGCAGCAGGAGCCGGCGGGACGGCGGGGGCTTGCTCGAGCCCCCGGCACGGCCACGCAGTGATGCCGCTGGGGAAGCGGCACCACGAGCTGCTGGCTCGTCTCACAGCACCAACACAAAACACACAGCATCCTGCTTTAACAGCTCCTTCTGGAGGAAAAAAGCATATCACGTTGCTGCTTGCACTGGGAATTCCTCGCTTTACTTCTTATTTGACAAATTGTCAGCTCCAAGGCTGAACGGGACACCTGAACGGGACTGTGAGAACCTCCACACTCTGGAGGCGTTGGTCCACGACTCGCGCAGCTTTCTGACCGGGGCAGCCCTGTGCATATGTGCTTTAGTTAGCAATGGTAAACATGGACCTAATTGCTTGTTAACTGCTTCAGACGCCATCTCTGCAGTGACTGATGTGACACCAGCATCGTTACCGGTCTCACGTTAGCACCTAAAGTGACAGCCTCTCAAAGCACTCAGCCTAAAGCGACACGTAAACTTACACACAGGATTAATACCATTTGCTCAAGAATTTCCCAGCTACCATAACAGGGAAGGTAAATTCCCATGAATTGCCCCACAGCCCTGTACAAGTGAAACCAGGCACAAGGTGGCTTGGGCTGAGCCAAAGTACCTGCGTACCTGCTGCCCACCTGCGGCCACAGTCTCCATCACCGCTCAACGGAGACTCTACCAGGACAAACCTGGTCGTTTTGTTTGGCAAAAGCCCCTGGCACAGGTCTGGGCCTGCTGTGATCCAGAGCCGGACTGCGGTGGCCATCCATGGACTTCCCACACCCCCAAATGCAGAGAGCACCCAAACGCACTTTCACAGCCCCCGTGCCACCCAGGGGCCGTGGCGGGGCCATCGCCCAGCCCGTCTGGGGGTGGCGGGTCCCCAGGTGATGTCCCGTACACTCTGTGGACACCGTGTGACAGCATAGGGCGCCACGATGGGAACCACCCTCCCTCCACAGCCCTAAACTCAGCTCTGGAATGGGCACGGCAGCTTTCCCGGCGGCCCAAGGAGCGACCTGCCCTCTGAAGAGCGCCTGCACGCTCCCCAAGTACACGTGTTAGCGATCGAGAAACCGGGACCAGAACAACGCAAGAGCTGAAGGGTGAACGGGACATCCAGGATCCAGTCTGTTCTCTGCAACCCCCCAGGTTGGGCAACTCCCGTTTCTGAAAAGCGGAAACTAAACTTTACGTCGCCAGATGATTCCAGGAGCTGAAACGTCAAGAGAAATACCAAGTTTTATGAACACGAAATAAATCATTCAACGTACTAAGTAGTAACAACCCACCTCTGCTCCCTCCTCCACCCAGTCATCTCAAGATAAAACGGATGCAGAATTTCACCCAGGAGATGGTTTCTTTCGCTTGGTAGAGGAGGTTCGCCTGCCCAGGAATTGAAGATGTGCCAAAAGAAAACAAAAGCTTCCAGTACTTTTTCTTTATTTGTTATCATTTCTCCTCTACTCACGTGTGTGCGTTTAGGCCCGCAGTTCTCCATCCCTCCCTCTGGCTGATGGTGCTTATCTGCACCGACATCTCCTTTACGGGGGGTTTCTCTCACTCCACCCACTCGAGAACGGGGAGCACCCAGGGTTCTTTAGCCCCTGAAAAACTGTTAATTAAATTTTTCTCCTCCGTCTCCTACAGGGGACCCGCACAAAGCCACCAAGCAGAACCTCTCCACGAGGGGTCCTGCGTCCGAGCGGCGGCCCCGTGGCGGTGCGGGGTCTCGGGCGCAGGATGGGGCTGTGAGGGGGACCCCGCTACTGGGCTGGGAGAACCTTCCATCCCCCCCGCCAGCGCCACCGGCCCCTCCTCACAATGCTCAACTGCTCAGGCTTTGTGAGAGGAGGGGTGAATTTCTAGGGCTTTCAGGGTTTTTAAGATGGNGGGGGGGGGGGGGATCAATGCCAAATTCCTTTGAATAGAAGATACTGCATGTTGGCAGAAGCCACTTTTCACAGAGTCCAGCCGTTTGAAATCTGAAACACTAAAAAGTGGCTACTGTGGATGTGCTGTATTCTTCTTTTCAAAGCAATCTGGCACACAATTTTGCTCCCGTTTCAGGACCCAATCCTGCATTCCTTTCACGCTCAGACTCCCATTGACTTTAAGGAATGCAGGATTGGATCCTAAATGTGTGCTTTACTCACACAATAGCTCCTCATGGTTACGATCTATTGAGAAAGGCACACTTTAAAAACCATTTGGAATTGCAGGCTCATCCACCAGGCCAGAATGCCTGTAAAGATCTTCCATTATTCCAGGAAAAATGCTGGGTGTGCGAATTACACACACACACACACACACACATTTTCCTGGTTTCAAGCTGCAGGCACAGCTCAGGTCGAGATGCATCAAAATATTTTGAGCGCTGCCCTGGTAGCTCGTAAAGAAACCACGTGCAATTTTAGTTTTTGTGAGGAAAAAAAAAAAAAAAAAAAAAAA
>RSEF01000011.1:14506627-14547936 GCA_003993805.1 Himantopus leucocephalus | reverse complement strand
AAAAAAAAAAAAAAAAAAAAAAATCAAAACTCCACGGGGAAAAAAAAGAGCCACCAAAGGAAACATACAAGGGGCTGAATCTTTAGGACGGTTTTTCAGAGAACTTTTGTAAAAGCCTCTAAAAGACCTGCACCAGCTAAGACAAAACAGAGCCTTGCACTGCTGTTTTTGAGGATGCTGTATATTGAGTTACGAGGCTATTACGATGCAAATCTCAAATGTACAAGCTTTTTCCTTGGCCATAAACACAAAACAGTATACATTGTCCTTTCAGAAGAAAAGGTTTGCTGCTAAAATAGCAGAAGCCCTACGTAAATAACCAACATTCTTTCTGCCTGAGGTCACTGACTTGGCCTATTCAATTCCGGGCTAGTCTGGGATTTGACAATCTAAGCAGGGGAGAGGCCCTTTCCTTTTTTTCAAAAGAATGCTGGGATTTTATTTGAAATTTAAACTCTTGCAAACAAAAGGTGGCATCGTATGCTAGAGGCCTATGAAGGTGGAGTACAGGATGTGTATTGTTTTCTCCCTTTACATAGATTCTTTCAGGAAAGAGTATTCAGAGTCTGTGAACAAATTCTAATCAAATATTATCATCAGGTAGGCAGACATAGCAAGAGATGAACCAACACTTTTAAGGGAACAGGAGATTTTAAAAATATCGATGCAGGGAAAGCATAAAAATTGTTCAAAATTATAGTTTAAATTATCGTTTTAAATAAATTGTTTTTAAAGTCTTAATTGAAAATTCCTCCATAGCTTAACTTCCTATACTAATTAATATTTGTACAGTAAAAAAGAGCTTTTCAGTGCAAATTAACTGCGGCTACAAAGTCAGTATTCATTCCCACTCTCTATCTCAAGTTGAACCCTCCTGGAGCGGCAGATGGCAATTAACCGTTTTTCCTCCCGCTTACCGTTGCCCAGCTCTTACTTGGACTCTCACAAAAGTACACTCTTGTACAATACAATTATCATTTCCATTTCTGGGCTGTTCTCCAGGCTCTGCTCCGCGCCACCTCTCCAGCGCGGAGCCTCGCGCCAGCTCCTACCCCGCCGACGTGCCCGTACCACTCACCTCCTCCCACCGCAGCCACCGGGCTCAGCCGGATTTGCAGCTGGGGTAAAGCCTGACAGCACCACCGAATTCATCACCGTTTATACGAGCCGTAGACCTGCCCCAAGGTACTATCTTCGCCAGAAAAAAGTCTGTCTTTGCTATGCGCTCGCTAACGTGCGGTAAAATCCAGATGAAAACAAGGCAGTTTATCATTTTGACATGTTTGTAGCCCAGGGTAAACTCTAGACTCTCCTCTGCAGTTTACTTTAACCTGCCACGATGTCAAAATGAAAAACTTCATTATCTTCCCTTGGATTTTGCCTCGTGTCAGCTATCGATCGCACTGAAGAAAACACCTTTCTACCCAGAAAACACGCCTTTGCTGCCAAAAACCCTCGCGTTTCTGCACCGCGGCAGGTAACATGTCGTGCTCTGCCCACTCTGCATCATCCACCACTGCCGAAGCCAGCAAGCCCAACACTGGGAGGAGAGGATGTGGAGGGTGCATTTCTGCCCCAGCCTCGCTGCCTGACCTAAACTGCCGGTCTCCAGCAGGATTATAGCGATAGATAGCTAACATCTTTTGTTACCTTGCTGGAAAACCCCACCTTTCTTGGCAGGGTATCCATAATCTCCGTGCCGTGTTTACTCTAGTGTGGAATTCTCTCTTCCTTTCTCTCTCCTCCTCCTCTTCGGTCAGGTTATTTAACCAAAAGGTTACTTAATGCTGCAGGGACAAGAAGATCTCTGACCTCTGGTACTCAGGCAAAGCGTTCCTGTGCAGACCATATTATAAACTTAGCAGATACTTTCAAGCTTACATATAATTTGCAAAAGTTAAAACTGGCAGATGTTTCCTTTCTCTCCCACTTATGTATTTATTCTATCCCATACCACCCATCAATTTCAGGGCTAAGGCATAAATTATTTCCATGGAGCTCCAACAGAAGAACTTATGTTGAAAAGGAGTTTATGAAAACATAAGCCAGGCATGTATTTAAAAACAGAAATACAACAGCCTGCATTGATCCAATAGCTATTCTGGGCCTATATATTAACATATATCTTAAAATATATTTCTTAATAAGCTAGCAAGCGGACACACTAACAGGGAAACGTAAAATAAAGCTCCAAATGTACTTCAATTAAGATTTTTTTTTCAGGGCTGGTTGGGTTTACGAATGCAAAAAAGAAGTGAAGAACAAGAGCAAAGCAGCACAGAGCACTGGGTAAAAACCACGAGAGGCGTCCCCACCACCCAGCAAGCCGGGAGGGAAGGGGGTACAGCTCTTCCCCCAAGGTACCTTCCACTCTGGGAAGCTTTCATGGTTCCATCACGGACCCTGCTTGCTGTCAGCAAAGAATTCCACTTTTCCAGCTGCTGCCTGTAAGCGAGGACTTACAAGAGTGCTTGTCTTACCACGCTATCCCAGGGTCCCAGTGCCAGCCCATTCTACGGCAAAACAAATCCACCGCCAAACCGCAGCCTGTTCCAGCCCAAGCCCTCCTGACTCCGCAGGACACAACCTTCCCCAGCAGCCTTGCTGGCCACTACCCACGCAACGTGGTGGGTGGTTTTCACTCAAGCTCCAGTAAGAACCACCATCATGGCAGCAACAAGGATCCCTCTAGCGCAGTATCCTGTCTCCAGCTCTGGCCAAGACTGGAAGCTCAATGGGAAGGAGCATGAGAACCAGGGCTTGCACAGGCTGATGCGTTCCCAAGAATAACCTCTCAGCTTCCAGCAGCCAGCACTTAAGGCCTTCCTGCACCGCAGGTTGCATCATAATTATTACGTTTAATAGCCTCACTGGACCAATCCTTCTTTAATTTGTCTAATTCCTCTATGAGATCATTTATACTTTTGGCCTCCATGCTGTCCCTATGGCAGTGAGTTCCACAACTTCATTATGCATTGTATGAAACATTCCCTTTTGTTTGTTTTAAACCTCTGCTGATCTCAAGCTTCTGTTGCATCCTGAAGAACAAAGCAGCCTCTCCAGTCATCACCACCAGACCAGAGAAGAGCTTTGTACGCCAAAGCCTGAAACTTCAGTCTTCAGCTGCACCTGGAAATGAACAGGGTGCCGATCACAGGCACAACTGGTATTTTCATCTAGCAGCTCAGGTCTCTCTGCTCAGATGTTCTTTGTACCGCACGGAAGTGGACACATTTAAGAGGAACCGATAGTCCCCGACTCACAAAGTTCACACTCTGTGTATGAGCTCCCTGCAGGAGACACGACAAAGCCACCACGTTCTGCACTGCCTGAAGTTCATGAGCAGCCCTCACGAGGAGTGAACTGCTGTAATACACACGGGAGATAATTTCTATGGGAATACACCCACAAGAAGCCACTGTATTCCAGTAAGACTAAAGGAGGAAAAGAAGCGGGGGGAAGGAAGGGGAAAAAAGGAAGATGTTTGGTCCCTACTTCCATCTGGACAGTCAGAGCAGGGCAAGAACCCACCAGAGACTCCACCTGACAAACTTAACTGGCAAAAGTTAGGTGAACTTGCTGAACTGAGGGCACTGCAGGCCCCTCACCGTTGCTACCAGGTTCCTTCTTGCAAGTCATTATGCTCTTCTTTGTTCAAGTTCAGCCTCAACTAAGAATCGTAGCTTGGCCTGGCTCTGAAGCAGATGATCCAAAACCTGATCAAGAGCTGGAATGACAAGTCAGATTACTGCGTGTCATCTCTGCACGGAGTGCATCAGCATCACCTTCTCTCCTCATACTTCATACATAAAAACATGCTGAACAAATGGAGTGGACACAGCCCAATCCTGTGGAAACATGCGAGAGAGCCTCAAGGGAGATGAGCAATTTCCCTAAACTATCTTCTGCGTTGTCTCAGAAAAACAAGAATGGATTTGCACAGGAACAGTTTACTTTCTTCCTCCCAGTAGCATCGTATGCATCAGCACCTCAGCGTGAGCAGCATCAAAGGGCGCTGCTGCTGAACCTACACACACCAGCGATGCCCGGTTTGAGTCACATCCAGAAAGTGCTCAGCAGCCAACACCAACGGCACCCACGCGTTTGTGAAATCAAGCTCACGGTGCTCGATTCTCATACCCCTGAGATAAATCTTTGCAATGAAGTGAGATTGTCGAGATCCACAGCGCACAGAGGTGGCATCTTTAGCAACAGCTGGAACATTTTTATTCTTGTGATAATGGAAGAATGTATCAGGGAACGGTCCCTCAGGACCAGAAGTGCTAAGAGAGCTTAGAAAGGTTAGTACACACTGGAAAAAAACATTAATACTCTCAGGATGGCAAAGTATTAGAACATTCTGCCAGTTTTGAAGCACATTCTTTGGGTTTAGATTACTTAGCAATAAGTTTGCAAGAACTGCACAGAGAGACAACTCTTCTCTTGCTCACACTGGTGAACAATTATGCTGATGTTAATAGTGTTACTTCAGATTTATTCTGCGTAACGTTGAACAAAACCTTGCTAGGACCTTAGATATGCGTTTTAAACAATATTCCAGTATACTTTGCTGTAAATAAAACTGAAAATCAGTTATACTGAATTACCGAAATGAACTGGGGCTTGCTCAGCGAATTTGAAGTACAACCAGAAGCCAGCCCTCCAAGACGGCCTGTCCTTGATGTTTTGTGGTGGGTTTTGTGCCCACAGCTTCCTGCACCAGGTCACACTTGAACTCAAACCACAAGCAGCTTCCAAGACAGAGAGCTGAATAGGTAGGACTCCTGACAGTACACTCACTTCTTCTGGCACTCAGGTACAATAAGGATATTGTTCCTTTAATGCTTAGCTTTCCTTTTAAGAAGTATGTGAGATTTCAGCCAATTCTCCCCAACGATTAGTTCAGGATGAATGTACTTAACTCAGGATTCAGCTGGAAAGAGCCCAAGTAGATGCAATCAATTTTCCACTAAATCCACTTCCTTCCTCTCTTCCCTACCCAGCATGAGACATCAGCTCGCCACTACAGCCAGTGATGACTAAGACAACGAAAACCTCTGCCTTCAGCCACACTTGTATCGAACTTGGTTATTCCTTCCTTTGATTTTCCCTGGTTTTCTGTTTTCGCATACCCTGTTTGCCAGCGCAACATCTGGGCTAGGTGGAAAAGCAGCTACACAGCAAACCACGAACACCAAATGCATTGGCTGCTCTAAATCCCAATGTTAATAATTGAAAACTGCACAGAATCAGCGGCAGAACTTCACTGATAAAGGACAACTTTCCCCTTTGCACATACTTAACTGAAACCTCCCTGAGATTTCAACGGGCAGGTACAGTTTGTCTGCATCTGCCAGCATCCATGCTGTGCCATCTCTGCATGTCACACCAAAATATCTTCACCATCATCAGCTAGACACCATGGTACTTCTGAGATATTAGCTGCTGGCCACTTTAATTGAACCAACCTCATGCAGCACGCCTCAAAAAGAACAGTTGTAACAGCAGGGATGATTTGCTACTAGAATTTAACCAGGGTAATAAAAAATAGCATCTGTTCAAAAACAAGGCTTAGAAAACATGATCTCTGGCTCTCACCTACATGCCCTCTTACAAGTTGAAGCAGATGATTTCCACCCTTATTTCCCCAAACGTATACGTTCTCCTTTGTTAAATAACTTGTAGAAACATCAAAACAAGTCCTGGTGGCTGTGTATTCTTTTGGCTGCCTTCCTCTACAACAGCGGTCTCCAAACTTTTTTGACCGTGCTCCCCCATCAGTAAAAACTGTTGGAGCATGCACCACCAACACATGTACGTCTATTTACTTATAAATTATATACATCTACTACTGAAGTATTTTCTTCCCGCACCCTAATGGATCATCTTGAGCACTCTCTGGGGTGCGCGCACCCCCCTTTGGGGAGTGCTGCTCTAGAGACCACGGGGCTGTTCACACCGATTCAGCAAATTGTTTCCATAGGTCTGAATTTACACTGCTGTGGTTCCTAAGGTCAGTAACCCACTGACTCACTCAAATAAGTTATTTGCATTATTTCCAGGAAAAATTTTGCAGGGAAGGCAGTTGGAAGAATGACAGTGCAGAGTGCCCAGGCAGCTAGTGGAGTTAAGTGACTGAAGTTCCATGATTAAATCCAATTTAATGTCAGGATGTACCACGCTTTTGTTTTAAAGCTGATAGACAACCATTGAGACACAACAGTCAGTAATCAAAAATGGTTGCTAAATCCATTCCTGCTTTTAAATACGCATTAAATCAGACGCCTTTCACTCCGCAGAGGTACGACTAAAAGAGCTGGCAGGCGTTAGGGGCCATATTCTGGGCGTGCGCGGGCACTGGGAGCCCCCTACACCAGAAGCCAGCAGCCACTGCTCATCCTACTTCTTCTTACAGGAGATACTTCAAAAGTTTCTCTCCTCCAACTTCCTTGCCTATCTCTTGCCCAGCTCATCATTCACTTTTATTGCTACGACTGCAAAAACAGTGCAAGTTCACAGGAGCGTGGCAAACACAGAGTCAAGGTTTGATGGTTTTAGGCAAGAAAAATCAGCTGGGGGTCCGGGGGAGAGGAGGAGGCGGCGGCCCGGCGAGTGGGGAGCAGTGCTGGAAGCAGAGCCCCCGCCCGGGGAAGGCGGGAGGAGGGACCCCCGTCCCACGCCAAGGCTGGGCTGGGGGAGCGGGCAGGGACGGCAGTGCTGGGCACTGACCAGCCCCGTCACGGGGGGAGAAGCAGCAAGAGCAGGTAGGGAGGCGAGGACGAGGTTAGACGGGGCCCTGAAGAGGAGAGGGAAGGCATACAGGGGGTTTTGCTTCTGTAAAGGGAGGTTTCGGAGACAGAAAGGCGCAGGACAGTGCACAAAGCAGCAAGGGAACTCCTCGCCAAGCACCCCACTCCTCTGTGCCACCGGCACCCCACGGGCTGCACAGGCGGAGGAAAGGGATGGTGTCTCGGGGACTGGAAACCCGGTTTTGCCAGCCCGCCCCGAGCACCCACAGGGGACTTCGGGCATGACTTTGCGAGGCCCCAGTAACCTCACAAACAACCGGCTTGAAGGCCATCTCAGAGGCCATGGTTGTCTGCAGCCTCCCGCGCCGAAGCACTCCTCCCAAATCGCACGAGAGGACAGCAGCGCTTGCAAAACCACTCGGCAGAAGATGCTTTGAGAGCATAAGCAACACTGCCTGCCTCCAGCCGGCTTCCACAGCGCTCTCCTCATGGCACGCACAAACCAAGACTGCAATGAAAACCTACTGAGCTACATCTTCACCGGTCACTGGGCTCTGCGGGACATGGCACAGAGAGGGTGGAGTGCCCTTTGCCATCTCAGCTTGCAAGGTGGCCACTTCATCGCCCAGGAGCGGCAATGTTGTGGGTGAAATGCTGAAGCATCCGAGCCCCCACTACCCCAAAACGAGGGTAGGAGGTTATTCTGGTCCAGGCCCACAGGACACAGACCCGTTCATCCAGTACTAAACATCCATGAGAAGAGGAGTGAGAATACCAAGTGTCCACCATATGCTCAATGCCGTTCCCCAAGGAAGTCCTCCTCACTCCTGGCATGCCCTGAGCCCGCTGGGGTGTTTGGGGCAGGCAAGGAACACAGGACTAGACCCACAGTTATTAAACTCCCACTTTCTCCACCACTTTAAGAACATAATTCTCATTAATTTATTTGAATGTTGAGCCAGGAGAGCTGGTGACTTCTCATGAGAGGGTGGATTATCAAGAGAGGGCAACTGTTTAAGGGACAGCACAGAGCATCTCTGTCTCGTGTCTCAGCCCTGTCTGGACTGGTCTCATCCTCTGCAGCCCAGCACTGACCCCACAGCCTACCCCATCATCTCTGCTGGTACCCGTCCCATCAGCTGCCAAATGGAGTCAATCATCCTATAAATGGAGCAGTACTGAATACGGGCTGGACGTTGGCCATCAGGGAGGCCACGGTGGGGGTTTGCTTCAGGTTTGTTTTTAGAAAGTATTTACTGTACCCAATTCAAGACTGTGGGATCGAGTTTGCAAGCACGAAGATTTCCTATTTTTGTGTCTGTTCAACGCAGGGCACCCACATACAGGTTTCACGCTGTAAAATACTAGGGGTTTCTCAGTAAAACCATGAAATAATTCCTTACTATTTCTGGCATAGCGTTCACAATCACAGCTATATTGCAAAATTACCTGCTTGTTATACAAGTAGAGGGAATAGGCTCACCTAGGGCAAACCACACCATTAACGTCGGCGTGATGGGAGCCGGCTCCTGCTGCCCAGCTAAGAGCTCATGCCGCTCTCCGCAAAGTCAAGAACACTTTGACACTGACTGAATATGGATTTGGCCATGAGTGATGATAAATCTAAAACGTCCCAGTAGAGGTTCTGGTCAAAGGCAGGATTTTTCAGGAAATGAGATATTTATTGGAAGGGGGGAAAAAAATGCTTTCTGGCTAAGATCAAATTTACTGAGCTTCTTCCTGTGCTGTGTTTTGAGGGAGAGAGGCAGAGAAGAGCGGTTGGGAACAAGAGCTCTTCCCTACCTGAGTTAAAACCAAGCTAACATTTCCTGAGAAGTCCAAGGATAGGAGAAAACTTCCACTGCTGGTAAATAACTCTGGACAGTGACCTGTGGAAGTCAACTTACCAGAACCAAGCTGGTAGTTCTATAACAGTAAATTTATAAGCAAACAAAACATTCAGCTCATGTCAAATACCAGGGGTCACCAAAGCACTTTCCTCGGTGCCCAAGGACAGCCCACTGCAGCTATAATCGGCCAATCCTCCCGAGCCCCGTCATTTAAATGAGAAAAAATTTATGGTTGTTTATGTAGGCTTCGTGCCAAGCCTGTTTCTCTGATAAGCTTCTCTGGTGCATTTGTGTCTCACATCCGATTCAGAGTCCTCTGAATACTGGAGACAGCATTCCTTGGATACTTAAAATAAATTAAAAACACAACGTTGGGCTTGGACAGAGGAATGGGAACGTTATTCACGTGGCCCAGGCACTAAGGGCTCTGGGGAGTAGTGCTGGGAAAGCACTCTCTTTAAAATCTTACATTAGTCCGTGTATTTAATGACATATAATCCTCAAAATGGTCCTCCATAAACTGTAAATATGCATTATTTGAGCAAGTAATTATTTTCAGTAGCATGCTGCAGCAGCTGTACGGCTTGGCTGACAGACACTGCAAGTGTTTCCTCCAGCAAACGCATCTATTTGTGATACAACAAGATTTATTTAATAATTTACAAAACTTACCACTTCTCCAGTACCTCAACCCCAGGATCGCCAAATTTCAAAATATTAATGAAATCAGCACAGTATCCCCCATGTGAGGTCGGTGAGAAGAATTATCTCCACACAGGCAAAGCCAGAGAGGCAAAGCGACCTGCCCAAGATGACAAGGAAGCCTGCAGCAAGTGGAGTAAAACCCCGTCCTCCAACTCACAGGGCTGATTTACCCCTTCATCACCACCAACCTATCGATCCTCTCAGCTAAGAATTTTTTCTCTTGTCGTTTGCCAAGATCCTCTGCCAGAAGAAAGCGTGAAAGACAGAATGCCAAAGTCCACCCCCTCTGTTTATTTTATAAAGGTGAAGACAAACTTTACCAGAAAAAGATCTTTTGTTTTGTGCATGGCAAGATTCTTATGGGAAACAGCTTTTCTAAACCCACAAGAAGTAAAAGCACCCTTGAGGTGAAGAGCGGCAGTGGAAACATTTTAGCTGGAAAATTAATTTATAAGACAAAACCCAGGCTGCTTTCTGATGTGGAACATCAATGAGTTTTCAGTCATCTCCCCCTTGAAATAAGCAGTAAACAAGAATTCAAGTTCAATCCTTCCAGCACACCAGGTAATGGTGACCCACTGACCACACGTTGGGTCAGTCCACAGCAGTAACGGTGAGACCCGCAAATCCAAAGGGTAGGGCAAAGGAAAGACAGAGATTCAGCCAAATGATAGGAGAGTATCCAGGTGACACACGTCTAGAGGGGAGGCTTAACACACGAGCACGGACACGTTTGGGTACACGGACAGGTTTGCGTGCGAGGGCCAAATTTACTGAGATAGGCACCGGAAAATAAATGATCGTTTGGCTGTGGGAGGAAGAACTGATTTACTGAGTGCTGAAGGGATGAAGGACAAAACTGATTAACTGGCATGCGTGGGGACAGAGTTGATTTATTGTTGAAGAAGTGATGATGATGTATATTAAATCAGAAATTATTTCAGAGAGCTATGGCATTCCGGGGTCTAGTTTTCAGAGGAGTAAAGGATCAAGGACATTGCTGAAGCATTGCCTAGGCACTTTGCAAAATATATAGGGACAACACACAGCAGAAACTTAAATCATTAAAATTACAGGAAGCCAACCATGTGTATCTCCTTTCATTCACTTTCTTCTTCAATTTTTTCCTTCCACCTGTTTTTCCCTTTGCTTTTTAGGTAATACTTAAAAACTACAGAACCTGGAAATAGGAAACAGAAACATCTGTTGATAATGTCAGTGACTTGCGCGCGCTCTGTTCTAGATTATCTGGATTTCTTCCCCTTTGAGAGATGAACTCAACCGCAGCCCAAGGGAATCTTTTCACTTGGAAAAACTGAGATGTGTTCCAAGAAAACATTTTAAATGGGCAGAGGGGAAGACAAGAAAGAGGGGGGGAAAAAAAGAGTAGAAGGGAAAGATGAAGAAAATGCACAAGAGACGTGGGTTTCAAACTAAGACAATCGAGACCTGGAGATAATAAATGCTGGTAAGGAAACAGGGAAATTTCAGCAAATCTTGTTACACTAAACAATAGGTGGCATTCCAAACACACAAAACTATGCAAGAAAGCGATTAAGTTCTCTGTGTTTTTTACAGAGAAATAAAAAACAGAGGCAGAAACCGTGTTAATGAGAGTATATTTTTTGTACTTTATGTGTTTTCCAACCCCTGAAAGGATCACAGGTGCTGTCAGCAATTGGTTCCACATTATAAATACAAAAATATTGCGGGAGGAATACATCTATGGTCAATCAACACAGAGAAAAGTTTCCATCATTAGTTGCCAGGCAGCCCCCACCAATTAAAATAACCATCAAAAGCCATGCATTTCATGCTGGAATAATTAATAGCAGAACGCAATTACTACCTTTCAAGGAAACAAGGAGACAGAACAAACCACTGGCCAAATATTCATCGCGTGCCCCCTGATAATCAGAAATAGGGAATGAAGTGTTTCCCATTTCTCTGTCTATCGACCCCAGCTTTCCCTGGGGGTCAGCCTCCGCATCTGCCAGCGCTACCTGCTGAAACAGCCCACAGAGAAGACTGATACTCTGTAGTAAGACACCCCCCCAACCAAAAAAGAACTTTAAGCCTGTGCATCTTCAAGCATCTGAGATGTCCCTACGGTGGTAAGGCTCAGGACTGGGCCAGTCACATGAGCCACCCTTAAAAACCAGGTTCTCTCCTAGAGTTGAACTAACTTCATTTAAAGTAGTCACAGAATTGAAAACCTTTCACGACACGACATCTAGTAGTATCGTCCGTAGAAGGGACACAGTCAATGGACTGGTCTATTTATCTGAAGTCAAGCACACAGATGAGTGCCCTGCTGGACAAGAGCTAGCTGGGACAGACAGCAACGCAGAGGAACTACTAAATACTTCCAAAAATATAAAAACCAACTAAATACATTCTAAATAAAGGAGAGTTTCCTGTGTTAGTCCCATCTCAAGCATTTCTCATTATCCTTTTCCCATCCCATCCTTTTTTGTTTTTCTAAAGCCTGGAATATTATCAGACTAACCACGGATCAAGATAAAGGAAGCATTTTTCTACCAATCGGTACCCGAAGGTACTTGGGCTCTCACGCGGGCTGGTATCCAAGTTTGACTTTTAATTACCAGAAGACAAGATTACATTCCTTTGCTGAGACTCATTCATGGTTCAGCGTTGCGCAAGGTGAACCCGAAGGTCTGAAGCCAGCCGTCACCTCCACCATCCGACTCCTCTTTTTAAAGTGAGCACCTCCCTTTCTGTGAGTTTTGCATTAATGGGTTCGTCTGGGACTGCAGCTGCAGACATACCTGAAATAGCTTTTAACTATCTGTCTTGATAGGTGTTAAAACGGAAAGCGCGGGGCGAAGCACAGGCTGTAACTTATCCCACAGACGCAGAATGACTCAGGCAAAATTCTGCACTCCTGCAGCAATGCTGGAAGTTATCTCGACTGCACGTCTACACCAATCGCAGTCTTAGCGGCGCATCCAGCGAGTCCTTCGGTCCTTTTTCCCGAACCAAACTCGCACCTCTCCGCAGCGCTTGGCTATTCCCGTGACTCACACCTCAAAGTAACTGCCCCACACGCAGCGCGTCAGGACCTACTGCCGGCTCCAGTTATGGCTTGGAAACCACCAAACATTCAGGTGGCCGTGAATTCAATCCGAACGCGGGGTCTGAGTCAGGGGTGAGTAACCGGCGCAGTTATGCGAGTTGAGGGCATCCAGCTCTCACGCTCCGGGCCAGCGGGGTCGGGGAGGAATGTTCCCACATGCACAGCACTGAATCACCCGCCGGCTCGGCTTCCCCCGAGCACCAGGTATTAGCCAATGGCTCTGGCGGGATTACAGACCAAAAATCCCAAAATTCCAGTCTGACCATACGTGGTTAAAAAATGGCAGCGAAAGAGCGTGCAAGGACATTAGCGACCCCGCAGACTTTCACTGCACAGCCATGTACCCCTCGCAGCAATACTCATTACCTCCTCTCCCGTCAGTGTTCTTGCTGTGTTTCCTCGGTGCTCAGAATAGCTGCAAAAAGCTGATGCAGTCGATGAACAGATACCGAACCTGCAACTGAGTCACCTGGAAGTCAGCCCGAGGCACTGAAGAGTTAAAAGCCACTGATACGCACACACATACTGGTAAGGCTGTGATTACCAACGCTAACACCAGTGGACACACAGCGTAGAGCTCACAGATTTGACACTGAATTTTGTTTTATTCTGCGTGAAAATCACATTCACAGAGAATTTAATTTAAGGCTACAGGCAGTGTGCAATTTGGATGCATGACTCATGCCAAACTTATAAATATGCTGTAGGGACAGAACAAATATGAATTGAAAATGAACCTTCCACTGGGAATTTGGGTATTTTAAAAACTCACCAACTGCTGATAAATATACACTGATGGGACACAGCTCCCTTAAGATGTTCTGTGCCTTACCGCCACCAAGAGCAAACAAAGGTTCAACCCAGGGCAGCAAATACGCAAAAGACCGTTTCCAGTGTCACAAGGAACTTCTCCCTACAAGTCGGGACACGAGCAACCTCCTATTAATAGACATCCACGTACAGTAGCGCTGAGCAGCCTCAGTCCGGAGGGAGCTTCTCTCCCCAAGACGCAATACGAGCGCGTAAAGGCAGGTTGTGTCCACAACCATGAACCAGTTCCCCTTTCACATCAGCTGGGGGGCACGGCATAATTCAGAACTGCTCTTTATACCTTCAGGGTAACAATACCGCCTGCTCGGTGCCACTCGGCCTTTCGAACTGGCCGTGCTGTCAGCGCTCGCTGGGATCCTCCTCTTAGGGGCTGCAGCAATGACCTTGTGAAGTCTGGGCAAAGGCTGGTGCTGAGGCAACACCTTTACGAGCCGTCCCTTGACATGAGACTACTGTACAACACCCNTGTACAACCCCCCCCCCCCCCCCGAGTGCTCCAGCGTGATCAATAGCTGCCAGGTAAGAAACCAGCTGCATACCTTTGGGATTATACCGTTTGCTTTAGGCTTCTGATTGATCTTGCGGTGATTTCCTGTGCCTTAAAACCAGTGGCAAAAGCGCAAATTAAAGACGAATGGCATGCTCAAACATTTGCCTTCGTGCAAGAGAGCAGAACGTGTCCCTGCTTCTCATGGTGAAATAAGTCTCAGCTTTGAGAGTACAGAGGCTCCAAACCCTTCGCACTGCCCATCGCCTGCACCCTCAGAGCAACAAACAACAAAGCCATACTCCCCATCATAAAGATTTATCTTGCTGCAGCTTTTACAGTCACTGCCACTGGATTAAAACTTTCAGCCTGGAAAGATGCTGTGGATGGCATTACGATCTGCAAACTGGAAGCACCCGATAAGTTATCTTCTGTAATGAGTATCAAATAGAGCCCATTAATTCCTGCAAACCGATCACCTGCACTTAGAGCACACAAGCGATCTGGCTTTATTGCAATTACTCTTCAAGAAATCCTGTCATGCTCTGAAATACTACCAAGAGGGATTAGATGATGAGCTTTTCAGGCAGACATTTTTCAGCTCTTGTCTTCCGTAAGCAAAATCTGCAACTGAACTCCTGCCAAAACTAAAACTTTACACTTAACAGAAGAGACAGTGTGTGTTGTTGCCTGAATTCATCTCCGTTACTTAAGATTCAGCAAAGCATGCTTACATATGAGTAATATAACATATTTAAGCACATGTCTAAGTGTTTTGCTGAATCAAGGCCTAAAAGGGGTTCCACTAGCGTTAGGGCTGAGGGAGGATTTGAATCTACATTTAAAAACCGTTCTAACAAACTTCAGTTGTTTTCTCTAAGAGATTGTGGATAAAGATCTACATTGAACTATTTGATCCTGAGGAAACCAGATCGCTTTGGCTTATACATTACCTGAAGAGAATTATCGGACCCCTGAGAAAAGCTGTCTGAGGAGCACGGCTTCTTGCTGAAGGCAACAGGGGTTCACACAGAGACGTAACAAAAATTAACTGAAAGAACAAAGTTCTGAGATGCTGAACTTGCTCAGTTATGGGAGCAAGGCTCAACTATCCAAAGCCCACTGAACACATTAAAGAGGCAGAAACACAGCATTTTATTTTAAAACATAAAATGTGCCTGCTAGGTAGGTCATTTACTTTCCCTCTCCGTTCTTCTGACCTCAGCTCACTGGCAAGGTTTCCTTTTGTTGAGGAGATCCTGTACAACTCTGAATCAATATATTACTGAGTTTTATCCCAAAGTTGCCAGAACCTAGGAAAACAATTAAGTGATTTCAATTAAGAGGTTTACCATCTGAGCACTTTACCAAAACGTCTAAAGGAGACAGAAGTCTCCTGTTTATTTACTGTATCTCTGAAGTATTTCCTCATCTTTCTGCGTTGATGTTCTCAAGAACTAACCACGGTCAGCGCAGAAGAGCCACGAGAATCCATCCTTGCGTCCTCACACTTCTACACAAGCAAGGCTGGAGTCCTGCATCTGTGAGCTTATTAGAGGTTTTCCTCTTAATTACCAGCAACACAAACCCTCCAGCCGCGGTGTGATACACGAGGGTGGCAGTCGAAGAGCACAGCACTGGGGCAAGCGCGGAGGGCGCAGGGTGGCCCACTCTGCCGGCTGCGTCCCTTTTCCACCAGGGCACCCTGACACGTGGCACTCGGCACTGAAACCAAAGTGAAACTCAAAGAAGTGCCCGAGAAAGGACAAGGACTCAGGCAGACTTTCCTACGGAGGGTCTCTTCCCACTTCTCTGCCCAACTACACTTGTCTTTGCTGAGCTGAACACACTCAGTGCCGAGTGCTGAAACGAGGCCCTTGGAGGCTCCATCACTCATTATCACATTTCAGCCTGAGTGGTCTCCAAACCACAACTTCTCCCAAGGGTTTGAAATATTTTTTTTTTTATTTATTAATTGTAGCTGGTTAAATATTTGGCCCTTATCTAAATCAGATGTCTTCAGGTACAGAATTTTTCTTCTTCAGTTACTGCCTTCTGCTTCCAGGCTCATTATATTTAAAGAAAAACTGATAATTGCTGGAGAAGAGTTTGGATTGTTCTTTGTTATTTGGGGAAAAAAGAGGGGAAAAAAAAAAAAAGAAAGGCAAGCTTGCGCTCTTTCTCTATGTCAGGTTTCCAGGTATACACAGGGACTAGCGCATAGGAACTGCTGTAGGCAGAGAGTACTCACATACTTCTCCACTCTCCCATCAAAGGCTCGGAAAGAGCATTAGTCTGTGTGCTGTGACCTGTTGCCTAACAAAGGTCATTAATGATCACCCGGTTACCTATGTATTGAATCTAAAAGCTTGGCTCAACTTAAAACACTTTCCAAAGGGCCATTTGGTCTTAATTTGAAAACAAGGAAGAACAGAGAATCTGCCACTTCTCTTGCTCTTTCGTTCCAGCAGTTAATCATCCTCAATGTACAAAACCTGTCCTTGATTTCCTATTTGAATTGTGTAATTTCAGCCTCCAGAAAAGACCTCTCTTGTGTTTGTCTCTAGTACGTGTGACACCACGTTCTAACACTGTTTTCTGGTAAAAGTATTTACGGGCTCCAGCCACATGTCCCTCCATCATTTCTGATACTCAAAATACACTGGGCTCTCATCATTAGCTTTCCTCCAGCCTTTAATCATCTATGGAACTCCTTTCAGACCCTCTCCAGTTTTTTCTCACTGGAGTGCAGAATTCTCACCTGGATCCCACCAAATGCCACACTGAAGGCGAAATGAACCGCCTGTTCATAAACAGCAGTACTGTCAGAAGTGTGCATTTGGTTGCTTGTACGAGATGTCCTATAAAGCCTTTTCAGCAGCACACTCCAGGAGGCAGTGCTGATAGATGGGACCCACATCCTTCACTCCCAAGGTCTGGATCTACTGGCACTGCCCTGAATCACTCTGGTTTTCCCCAAGGACTGCACAGCCCCAAATAAAGTGGGAAAACAAAGAGTTAATGCAACACCCCCTTTCCAGCTATGCTCACCTTGATACTATTTTGGAGCCGAGTTGAGAGGAGAAGCTCTGCTGTTGACTCACGGTTGCATGTAGCTGAACCTGAGCTTCGATCAAGGTTTTTACCTGCACCCAGGCAGCGCTGCCACATTAGCAGCACATCCACCTTTTCAGTGCGTAACGTAAGAAAGTCCCTACACGCTCCCTTTCTGACGGGACCGTATCAGGGGTTGCAGACAGAAGGAAATCCCAAGCCCTTCTTGCTTGTGAAACGTCCTGGCAGACAATAGCTGGGCCCTCCAGCCCACCAGCAGCACAGCACAGCGAGAAGCTCAGAAGACGACCTGGAGCACCGTTTCCTCGTGCGTGTGAGTGACTCATGGAAAGGTGTGTGAATCACAAAATTCCACCGGCCCTGCGAGGTGGGGCAAAACTACGCTTCGAACAGACACGTCTCAAGTCGCCCTACGGTAGATGTACACTGGCCACACACACCCCGCCACGACAGTCAGAAAAGCTTGTTGTGCTTTTGAGTAATTAACTTGGGTTTGTATTTGGCTGTTAAAATACGTTCTTCAGCCCTTACACATTCTTCTGAGGAACAGAGTGACCTGTGTACAGACCCCTGTGGTAACAAATACGCATCCTGACTACTTTAAAAAAAACACATCTGCCCCGGAGAGGAAGCTGGAATTCACCCATGCAATTAGGTTAGGTTAATGTTGGCGATGAGTGGATAGATATTATCCGATACCATATTTTGTAATCCTCTGCTAAGCAGGATGCTGTTCACTTTGGGAGCCAACAAAATAGCTACTCGTTCACTGTCAGACTTGAGCAAAGTCGAGAGCGATCCCTGAAGGTTTGAGGCGAGTTTATTCCAGAACCTGGTAATGGTCCAGAGTCAATTTATAAAGGTTACTAAATTCTACATTCAGGTTGTAGGTTTCTTTAAACTAATATTTATCTGTACAAATCTCAGGAGAAAAGACAACACTTCTCCTTTCACAAGTGAACTTTACAATGGCCTTTTCATTATCAACTTCTTTGGTCCTATGCCAATAATCTTTTACTCTTTTTCTAATCCTTAATTAATCCTTTTTATAAACAATTTACGCTCGGCATATTCTGCTCAGAGTAAATCTTTTGCTGCGTATATGTATAGCAACAAGACCTTCAACATCCAGGCAAATATTTTCACGTATTAGGAACATGAATAAATGTGTGGGTATATCAAGAAAAATTACCTGACTCCTGAAAATTGAGCTCTCATACTTCCCTTGAACTCGGTGGGAATTTGTGAGCTCTCAGCAGTTACAGACAAGACAGTGAGAAAGTTTCCAACTTAAGTTCACAATGCTTGACTAAAGGCAAACACTTCCTCAAGTGCTGCCCTGAGTTTTCCAAGTCCTGTTCCCCCTGGCAAAGCCACGACTTCCCCAAATCACACACAGAATGCATCGCTTGCAGACGTGTTCAGGTTAAAAGAGAAACCTAAAAAAGTCCTGAGAATGGGCAAGGAGGAGACAGTGATTTACCCACAAGTTTTCCTCTACAAAAATAAAATATTTTAATAGTTTAAGGTGTTTCAACATGCAGTTTCTGTTTGTTCTTATCACATTCAAACATAAGAGAACAATTTTTGAGCATTATGTATACACAGAAATGACAAATATACATGCTTGACTAGAGTTGCATTGGCAAATAGAAAGTGAGGGAAAATATGGTTTTGGCTGCACAAATTTGATCTTTTTCTGTAAAAATGATAAATGCTCATTACAGTTCCATAAACAGAAGTGATTTAAAGTGCTTATAACGGCCAGGTTGAAGCCATTTTGTAAATGCAGCCCTTAAAACAACCAAATACTACTTTTCTGGGCTGTTGCTTAAGCAAATACCATTGAACACTTACAGATGGCAAATCAAAAACAACTTTTGAAGCTGGAGTCTTGCATGGGAATTTTGCCTGAGGAAACAGGCAGGATGAGGTTGCTAAAGGAATATATATTACAAAAGGAAGCCACTTAATAAGGCTACGGTAGATCTGACTTACCACAGGAGCAGCACGTGAAGCAGTTGGTGTGATAGAGGTTACCCATCGCTTGGCAAGCCTGGCTCGCTCCATACACACCTTTTCCACATTTTATACAAATACCTACAAAGCAGAAAGAGAATGAAAGTTAGAATCCTCCGCAGCTCCTAAAAAAAGCTCCGGGCAGTTGATTCATAACACTCCCGATACCCCCATCGGGCCCTAAATCAATGAGCTCTTCACCCGGAATAGATTCAAGTACCCAAGACAGCAACAGGCAGCTTGAGTGAAACAAACGCATGGAAATCAACCCAAAATAAAAGAGGGGGGGAAGCCTCTGCTGGTGTTTCAATGCACGGAGAGCGAGGCTGGCTAAAGATGGAAATCCAAAGGAGAAGGTCCAACGAGAGGGGACAGAAAAGCTGCAAACTCCCTGGAAATAACTCTCTCTGCCCGAGAAGTAATTTAGTGAGTGAGACCTTCACAACTCGGTGCTCCACTGCATTACATTCAATAATCACTAATAAACTAGCAATTCAGCCCAAATCCAAAAGACTTCTCTTGGCCCCTCTCCAGCAATGCAACATCGAGAGCGTGGGTCCATGGTGGAAGCCATGCGGTACTGAGAAAATAGGTGTCTCAGTCACATTTAATGACTGTTTAACTTTCCATGAAAGGTATGTAACCTCATAAACTCAACCTGGCACACAGAAGAGCAACGCTTCTACCTTCCTTATGGTCTGAGCGCAGAAATTCTGGCTGGCAGTTTTGCTTCAGGGGAGTCAGAAATTCACCTTCACTGCCCGAGCCTGCTCTTGGTGATGCCGGGGGTGATTCCCACGAAGTCCGCAGGAGACCAAAGTATGAAGAGCCAACATAGCACTGGCAAAGTCAGCGGTTAGCTCCACACACAGCAGGTGCACAAGAAAGGTCATGATTTCAACAAGCTCTACAAAGAGGGGTTTTGGGGTGGTTTTTTTTTGTTTGTTTTTAAAAAGCTTTTGCCTCATAGTTAGAGCTTTAAGAGTCTTTTGCCTATGCATTTACTTCCATCTATGCATAACCCCTCTATATTCAAACCAGGGCAGGGAGATAATTCAATAATCACTTTGCTTCTGGATCCCCACAAAGAGGAAACAAAATGCTGGAGAATCCATGTCCTTCTGTCACATACTCAGGACCATTGATTTTAAGTTCCCCCCCTGCCCCGAGATGTCCATGGGTCTCTCCGCAATTGTAGCAGGACAGTACATCTCAAGACAAGGCTGTGTGATTTTGAAAACACTACAATAGAAAATAAAAATCAGGATTTTTGCCCCCTACAACTCTGTAATGAAGCTGCTGTGCTCCATGTAGTGTTTCAGACCCTATTTCTAGAAATGCATGCACAAGCTTAGAACTAAAATCATTAGCATCAACAAATCTGCTAACATACTTAAGAGCCTATGAGCCAGAGAACTACAAAATTGGGCTTTAATCATCCAGAATTTTCCCCTGCTGTGCTGTGAACATTTTATACACACAAATGCACAGAAAATACAAATGCTAGCTGCTCGGGGAGGGGGGGAATTAGCATATCATGAAGTGGTAGAAACTTTAATATCGCAATGAGGAAACAACATAATCTCCGCCCCCCCTCAAGCTATTCAAGACACACTTTAAACCCCATTTCTGGAACCGAACTGTTTCAGTTGGGTGCAGCATTAACATAGCCACCTGTATGGGCTGTCTAGCATTACCTGTTTGAATGGGATTCCGTCAAGGTAAAAAAACCCCGTAATTGTATTTGACAAAAAAATACCTTCCTATCCTACTAATATTCGAATACTGAAGTGGAGAGACCTTTCGTAAATCATGGGTTTCTTGGTGTTTATACCTGTAACTCCCTCATTTCAAACCACGGAGAGAAATCAGCCTTTCATTCAGCTAGCTCAGCATCCCGGCGCAGCGCTGCCATTTCGGACCATGAGCACATTTGCCAAATGAAACAATAATTAAAAAAAAAACCAGTAAATCTATTAATAATAGATTATTATTTTAAAATCCTAAACATGATTTCAGTGTTCCAGTGAAGCAGGAACTGTAGCTTTAGTACCATCAGACACCAACATCCCAAGCTACACCTGTAACACAAACTGGCTGCCAGTTAGGTCCATCAGTTCATCTCAAACAAAGTATTATGAAAATGCTGGTCCTTAGGCTAGCTCAGCTCTGGTATAGGAAACGGGAATTTCTGAGTATTTGTTGCCTTATCCAAGGCTGTTACGTCTATTTATTTACTTGCAACCAAAGGTTATGAAAAAGGCCTGCTATTTGCCATGAGTTAATGGTTAACTGCTGATGAAAGATGGTTATTGATTACTGTGGACAGTGTGATTGGGAAGGGCACCCCATCAGCCAGCGGGAGCAGGAATTGCTCCCAGCAGCGGCACAGCACCCACAGACCTGCTCTCCATCCCAGCACGCGCCACGAGCTCTGCAGGAACCCTGCTCCCTGCTGGACCGGGGGCAGGAGGCTGTGCGCACAGCAGAGAACGGGGGGCTCACACCAGAAGTCAGCCATCATCAGTGCCGGTCTTGGTAGGACATTTCAGCTCACCCCTGGCAGTGGAGCCAGGAGAGAGCCCTTTCACGCCTCCCCACCCATCTGCACCCTCTTGCCCGTCTTGTCGTGCCAACCACGCACCCGGGACTGGCAGCTATTGACAGTCTGTCTGGCTGTGAGGTTATCCTGGGAGATCTACCTTCTCCCTTTTACACTTAGTGTTACTCAGAGGAGCAGAAACCCACAGTCTGCAATTCTCCAGCATTTCTGCCTATGAGCTCTCATGCACACATCTACTACAGCCATGATCTGCTTTGATAAACGACGTTACTGCCTCATTTCTTTGCCATTGCTCCACTGAACCATCAGAAGCAAAAGAAGGATTTATTGTGGGTGTTAAACTTACACTGGCCTCTCCAGCAGGTGATTTGTTATGAGCAGCTGTCAGTTTGTTAACTCGCTTTGTCTAAGAGACTAGTCATTAACTCCAGGAATGAATGACCACAGAGATGATTAGCATACTAAAAAAGCGCATGTATAATTCCAAAAGCGTGTTTTGGAAGATTATATATATGCAGCTGTGGTGTGAGTGTGGTGTGAGCTCGTAAGCCCCTAGGAGAAGCACTGATCACACTGCTACTCAGGTCTGCTTTTCCACCAGTCCCAGCCCAGACTGCACACTGCGAGCTTGTGAAAGCCTTGACATAACAGCTACATCACTTCCCCCCCACCCCCCGATTTAATCCCAAAGCTTGTTACGCTGCCTATGAAGAGCGTTCTGTTACCGACTGAGCATGTCTCGGTTCTGACACTTCACTTGACGCAACTTCAGATCAACTGCTTCAGCCTTTACGCGATTCCTCGCCCCTCCCGACACCTCTATTCTAAGCAGCCAACTGTGCCTCCAGTTCGTTAACACATCAACTCTTGCATTTCCACCCAGGTCCTCAGCTCTCCTACAGACCTCTCTGGTGTCTCTTTAGCTAGCAAAAGATGTTGTAAGATGTTGCATATACCCAAAGTTTGCATAAAGGTTGGCTGATAGGGCGCGCAGCATCACAGCATTCCTTCGCTGCGGTGAAGAGATGTTTGCATCCTCACATGGTGTTTAACCAAACACCAGAGTACAGACTGAACAAACACACTCTGTGGAACACAGTAAAAGACCACCAACAAAAATGAAACTAGAAGGATAAGGCGCTCCCAGAGACTCCATGCTGGAGTCAGCTGCCACGCGTTGCCAGTGCTCCTCACACCTTTAACCAGTCCACTGCACTCAGCTTGACCGTGTCCGTCAGAAGAACATCCCTGGACACAAGCAGGCAAGCCTCCAGCACTGTACAGCAACACAGCCCTCAGAGGCACGATGCTCTCTGGGCAACTCGTGCATTAGCAAAATGCTAATACCACACCAGCAAAAAATGAGAAAAGTATTTTCTGCTGCAGTCAATTGTTTTGCTCTAGACTCAAGGGACCAAACGCAATTCATCGTAACAAGCAAAGGTATCAGCAACAACCTAGAGAAGATGTTGAAGCGGTATGATTTTTGTTCAGCCCGCTATAACGTACTCGTAAGAGCTCCCTGCAGCAGCATACACATTAGAAGAAGTTCAGTTTGGGACCTGTACATCAAACCCTGAGGTGCTGTTTTGACCATGCCAGTGCAGGCTGGTACTTCATACAGCCTTCACCAGGTACCCAGAACTGGGAAGGCGGCAGTAGGCAAAGGTTAAACGGAGTACGTATCATGGCAGCTATATAACCACCTTCTGGCACGTGGGGAACTCAGCCTGTGCCTAATGCCATCCTCACCTGACCTGAAGTCAAAGGTTTACCACAAACGCAAGAAAAATGGTACTGTACGGCCTCTCAACTTCAGTACGCAGCAGCTGCGTGAGTCAGAGGGAGAATTTGGCTATCGCGCTCCTTGACAGCGCGCCACGGCTCAGGGATGAGCTGCAGCTTGACTGTCTTACAGCCACACCGTATCTCCAGGATAACTGCTACATGCTGCCTACAGTAGGAAACAACCGAGCCCTGTCGTCAAGAGTTATGGTAAAGCTAAAATTAACAACTAACACATGGCACAGATGACTCCCCGCCTGCCTCTGCAGTTCTGTTCGTGCTGCAGTCCTGGGAGAAGGGCGGGTGAGCGTCACGCTGGGCTGCTGCAAAACCCCTTTTTCTTCTCTCGGACAGGAGAAGAGCATCGCTACGTAGGTCCCCAACAAGCTCTTCCACACCCGCGGCCTCGCCAATGGGCAGGGAAATGAAAAGCTGCAGTCGTGAAGCAGGAAGAACTGAGGAGGAGGGAAGCCTTAACTCAGCGCAAGAAATGGAGCTGCAGCAACAGGGGCCAGTGGAAGAGCTGCGGAGGGGCTGCCTCAGCCGCCTGCTGTGCCACTAGCCACAGGCCACTGGCCACACAGTGCCTGCGGACAGCGATCTCGCGCCCCAGCAGGTTTTACCCAGGGTGTTGCTACTACCTTTAAAAAAAAAACATATTCTGCTAAGAAGTTGGGTAAACAGTGAAGCATCCGAGGTGCCCTGAGCCCCGGCAGCCGTGCCGCTGCTGCAGCAGTACCTGCCCGAGCTGACGGCGGCTACTGTGCAGACATCCTGGACTGCGGCAGCTCGGATGCCAAGAGGTGACTTCAGGCAGGAAAAATACTCCCTTCCTTCCAACAACCACAGGAGGAGGGATCTTCCGACACCAACGTCATCCCCCAGTCAGAGGCAGACAGAAGAAACAAGGCACCTACACAGGGCACAGCCTCTTCCCAGCAGCCGGGAAATCCTCCCGGCCCTCGCCACCACCATTCACCGCTGGAATTTGTCACCTGGCAGATGCCTGGCTTGAATACCCAACGTTAAATAAAATCTGGTATGTACAAGTTATACATAAATAAACATATCCTGGATGTGCTCAGCAGCAACGTGACAATTGCATGAAGATCCAGCCCAAGTTGTCCTGTGATAGGAATGATGGAGGGACTGCCTGGGTGAGCTACCAGCACTGCCCTTTTCCCCGGCAGAGGATCAGAAGACACCACAACTTGAATTTTGGTTGAAAATGACAGATTAAGAAAAGCGGGAACCGCTCAGGTCAATGTTTTCAGCTCCCCTCCCATGGCACAGGGAGGTTTCAGGAGGCACAGGTTTCAGCTCCCCTCCCCTGTCCACACCTGGAACCACAACGCCCCACAGCCGGGACGGACCCAACCCCATCCAGCAACACAACTCTGGCTTGAGAGCGCCCAGGCGCTGCCCCCAGACACCGTGCTGGAGGTTGGAGCAGGTTAAACTGGGGGAAGATGGGCCACAACACCTAACACAAACCACAGCTTGAAAGCCAGACAAGAAGCAGGCTGTGGACCAGGAAGCTTTGGGCTAGCACTGTCAAACCTGCTTGAGATTACCCCGACCTTGCTTTCCTCCTCAAGGAAAGAGGGGAAAAACCCCACAAATAAACTCCTCAGGCCCTTGAGATATATACCTGCTGACTTACAAAGATCTCCACCGCTTCAGTGCCTGCCTCCTACGAGAGGCTTTACTCAATTAACACACAGGCATGGGCCAGGGGGGATGCCTGTGTAGAACTTAGAAAAATCAAGAGTTTGAGGTTAATCGATTGGTTACAAACGCAGTGAAGTTCACATGCACTGCAAGTTTTGCAGAAGCAAGCTCTAACTCCAGCTCCTGCAATAAATTTCATTACCTCCACTCTGCCTATTGCTTAACGAGGCCGTGGCTCGCGCAGGACAAAGCTGCTGGGAGAGGCCACGGCCACGAAGGGAGGCGCTGGGACCAGTTCCAGGAACAGCCGTGCTCATCGGGACACGGGAGCCGAGCTTTACCTGCCGGAGGGAGGGCGCTGCCAGCAGGGCTCGGCCTCAGCCTATTCCTACGTGCTTTGGTAAATACATGGGCTGTTCTGTTTTGCCAGAAACCTCCCAGAGTTTCAGATGTAGGGTGAGGTGACAGGCCAGAGTCTGGGAACACAGAAGGCTGTAGAAGCAACTCTCTATCATCCTCCCCAACTTCGTATTTTAGCAGCTGTGAGCCCAGGGCACGTCTGTGCTGGTGAAGTAAACCATGGCAGCTCCAGGTGAGCACTGCGGAGTGGGAGATGTCACGGGAGCCGCTATCAGCTCCCACGAGCATCTCCTGGAAACTGGAAGGCTTTTGTCACCATTAAAGTAGATGCGCCCAGTCGCGCAGCGAAAGCCTGAAGCTGGCGCAGCAAATGCTTATCGCTCCATACAGCACATGGAATTACTGCTCTGCACCACGAAATCGCCGACACTCTGTGCGTAGCGCTCCTCCTGCCTCGGCCGCAGCCAGCGTGCCCCTGCACAGCCCCCTTTGCGTGGGCCACCGGCTCCGCCGCCGAGCCTGCCGCCGGCACAGGGCATAGCACAGGCCACCGCTCCACCCGGTGTTTCAGCTACACTGACGCTTGGGTTACACATATTCATTCATTTCTCTGCTTCTTGACTTAGTGCGTGGCAGTTCCAGGACAATTTATACTTCTCACCTGGCATTTATAGAAAGATCTTTTGCCACTGAGGCAATGGACTGGAAGACTGAGTAGTTCTCGCGGCTGCTCTATCGTCCGTGCCGCTTTGGGTTGCGCTGTCTGTGATTCAGAGCTCAGCTGACTGCTCAAGTTGACAACCACAGCACAAGGGGACTTGCAAATAACTTCAGCAACTGAATTATTGACAAAAAAAAAAAAGGCATAAGAAAATCCTGCTTCTAGAAGTATCTTGTGATTACTGGGACAGGCAAAGCAAGGAGACGGGTACAGCTGGGGGTGTAGAGGAGAGCACCGCTGGGAATGGATGACTCAGAAGGAAAAGTGTGTCTGTAAAGCCCCTTCCCTGTCCTACTGCCCCTCCGCTGCTGAACATCTCAATGTCTCGCTGTGGACAAGTGTCCTCTTGCAGCCCAAAGGGATCAGGTCAACACGGCCTCAGCTCAAACCACGCTTCGTCTGCCTGGAACATAGTGAGTGTGATCACACATATAATTCAGCCTCTTTGAGGAGTGTAACATTTCCAGCGCAGTGGTAGCAGCAGGGCCAGCAAAGACTTGAGCTTGTACAAGGGCTGGCAGAGGAGGAGAGACCACCACACCGGGTCACCGGGCAAACCCAGAGACACACACAGGTCACGAGTGGTGCTCCTGCAGGCCATAGTTCCAGTCCAGAAAGATCTAATACCAACACCCAGAGCTCCCCAGTGCTCCTGGGAAAACTTCTTGTTGGGAAACTGGTGTAGAGCACCAGGGGCATGCAGCCCAGCTGTACGTTCACCCTGGTTTAGGGAGAGGACAGACCTTCACACTGCATATCCCAATATAACCGGCAACAGAAGGAGCGGCAGTTCACAGATGGTGACAGAGGAGATTTCTCAAAAAAAATATTCAAGTTGCAAATGCACTCACACATAAACATTTGGTTTTTAATTAAGATGGATACTGCAATTTCTACCAGTGCTTTAATTTCTGCAAGTTCATTTAGCTGGTTGCTCCAACTGGAGATCATCTGAGCTCCGGGACAAGATGCTTGTCCACACCATTACTTTAGATTTACTCTGGCATAACGCAGGTCAGAACGTGGACCCGCTAGGTTTTATTTAAGCTGTTTCCAGTGGCAGGTCTACAGACATCGAGACAGTTTTATTACAGTAAACAAACAAAATATTTAAAGCTTGTATTTTCATCACCTTTGCTTTGTGCTTACCAATACCACACATTAATAGTAGTCTATCTACCTACTACGTTGCACGTTTTCCAATATAAATGACAGCGATCATAGTACAGAACGAGCCAGCAACTCTACTATACCAGCCCCCTTTTCCAGTTTTCACTTTCTTAGTTGTCTTTAGCAAACCATTTAGTTTCTCTGTGTCTTGGCTCTTTTCTATATGACATGGGAGTCATGACACCTGTGCAGCCGTCAGAGAAAAAACCTCCTGAGATGACGTGGAAAAGACAGAATCAATGTAAATGCTTCAGCTTAGAAAAATCTCTGCAACCAGGTAACAACAAAGATACCGAAAGCACCAACAATGCAAATGAACACATGAAGCCCAAATACCCTGAACTCCACAGCACGTCAGACCTGACAACATCAGCTGCACAGACGGCAATTTGGAGAGACTTTTCATTACATTCTCCTGACATTGCACGTATGAGTCATCACTCTAATATATGGCAGAAAAAGGTCATATATTACAGCTGCCTTCCTTGACATATTTAAAACGGGTTCATGATTAAACAGGGAGACTAGTCTAAAAGTTTCCAGGTGCACTTTTCTATTTTCTTAGATAACGGTCTATTTCCAGAACGAGCATGACAGTCTGGAACAGGCATGGCATTATGTAGCCACGTTTGGTTATAAATTCAGCAGCTCCTTCCACAAGCAGTACCCAAGCACTAAACCCCCACAGCAGCCCCATGCCTCCACCACCCACCCTGCAAAGTGCCACCAGCACCGGCTCGCTAGTTCTCAGCTGCTGCATGGAGGTTCTTTACGCTTTCCAGAAGTATAAATAGGTTTGCCTAGACAAAAGCATTCGTATATGCAGGTATTACACCAAGCTATTGAGAAAGACTGAACAATTCGCTTAAGGAAAGCTGAAAATTACTTTAAAACCCTTTGTCACCTCAGCCCTCTGAACCAATTTTTTTTTCCCCAAGTCACTGCAAGTCAAGTGACTCAAGGATGCTCTGAGAACATGGGGAGGAGGGACATACCTTCCTGTAAGGACATCTGCAGGAACAACAACTTCAGAAAGCCATTTGCCACAGGTTTCTCCCACCGTCAGCTCATGAAAGGTTTTAGTTCTAAGGTACCTATATCCCGGCAAGCCCCGCTTTCCCTGCCGCGGCTACGGGGACAAGCCCCGTCTCCCCCGCAACTGCACGGGCCAGTCCTCACAGGGAGGTGCTCGGTGCTGGTGCCAGCAGCCACACTCCTCTGCTCCAGCAGGACAGAAGACTCTCAGGCTGTAAGAAAAGCCTGTCCTGATCTAGCAAGCTGGAAACCCTTGGGACAGCTGGTCAAATACTGCATGTCAACAGGATATTCTAATTTTGCCTCCTCCACCTCCAGGAAACACTACATGCTGTATACATAGGCTCCTCTCCTTCCTCTGGATCCAGTTTGGGGCAGGGGGTGGGGACAAGTAAAAACCAGAAAATCAACACACTGCCAACTTACACAGCAACACGAGGCTTCGACAGACCTGGGCAGTCCCACGCGTTGGGCTACTCTCCACTGCAGACCCAAGGCAGACAAAGTGGTGGTTGTTCCAGGCTTCAGTCAGACTCCTGCCAGCAAGGATGCCTACAAGAGGATAACTCTGGACTTCATGTAACCATGAAAGGACCCAAGCTCCATTTTCACCTCCAGTGATGTGCTCTCCAAGGCAGCTGTGGCCAACCAGCACCGCCCAGACCCGCAGGAGCGAGCAGATCTCACTGCGCTCAATAGCGAACCTTCCATGGAGATGAGCAGCACTACTGCAGTAGGTGCGGCCACATTCCAATGCAGGAATAAATCCAGCTTTACAACTCCTAGTACTGTACAAAAAGATGCCACATGGTGTAAAGTACTGACGGTTAACTTCATATTGGTAGGATTTCTGCTAGGTCAGGTATCATCAGTCTGGACCGGTTTGACTTTTTGCTGGATCAGGTATTGTCAGTTCTGGAAAAGGTAACAGTCTGCTCTCCAGCAGCTGGCGTGAGCTCCGGAGTACGTGGTCTGTCTGGCTAATTCAACAGAAATGTGAACATGCGCTTGAGCCACATCCAATTAGTATCGATGAATGATCCAGAAATGCACAAATATCACACTCAGGACCATCCCTCTTTCCCCTGCTTTGTCCCTGTCTCGCTCATCTTGACACAAAATGGGAGCAAAGTGGGTATAAAAGCCCAGAAAATTAGAAAAAAAAANAAAAAAAAAAAAAAAAAAAAAGAGTGGAGGTAGTTTTCTCAGATGCAAACAGTGGGAAACGGGCATGGTCATAGCACTCAACTAAGTAGCACGCACAATAGACTCTGCTTATGCACTCAGTTATACGCTGTTTCCCAGCTAGTGACAAACCATCACCCAGAGTTAGCAGACTGCATGCCTAGAAACACACTTGTTTTTTTTACCGCCCACCTTTTATATTCCCACAGCCAGACCAACGGTAGAAGCGCCTGGCTCCTCTGCAAAAGCTGGGCACAGAGGAAAAAACGTACAAGATGCTGATCAGCGAGTTATCTCAGAAAGGACCTGGCAAAAAAAGGCAAACCCCACCTATAACAGGGGTTTGGCGTCATCTGCTCTTTTCACAACCTGCCCCCGGCACCTGCAGCCAAACCCTTGGCCCATAACCTCTACGGAGAAACCTGCAACCACTTAGCCGAAGTGCTAAGCCGCTCCTATTAAAGAACACGTGTCCTGCGACAGCACTTGGCACGGAGATGCAAACAGTGAAATATACTTTGGCCTCAATGGCTGATGTCAAAGGCTATTTGCTGGAGGGGAGAAAGGATTTATCTTCCAGAACGATGACTGTGCCTAGCGCTGGCACCGGCGCCCCGGTGCCTAATGAATCTTGTCTCCCCAAAACAGATGCTGGCTGCTGCCCACCAGCCCTCGGCGCTGCGGGACCCAAGTGCACATCACAGCAGGCCTGTTCCAAGGACCAGCACTGGGAGCCTTCCCCGCACCGGCCCTGCTCGCCATCTCCATGCCAAGATGGTAAGGCATCCCCTCTTTAAGCTGAATTTTGGAAGATGGACTCTGTTTCTTGTGGAGCTGGATGCCAGGCTCAAGTCAAAGCCGTCAACAAGAGGCGAGAAGCAATTCTCCCCCAGTCCTGACATCCCACCACCCCCCGCGAGCATCCCACCACCCAGACATCACTCATTTAGTGAGTAATGCATCAGCTCCACCACCCACAGACATCCAACAGCAAAGGAGCTGTGGCTAAATTTTTAGCAACACTTCGGAAAATACAACTAAAGCACAGTTGCAGAGCAAACACCTCCAGGACAATTATTCACAAAACATCTTTTCGGAGGCAGCAAAAAGAAAACTCAAGAACTGCAAAACCGGGGAAAGAGTGAGCAGACAGAAAAGACCAAAGGGTTAGGAAGGTAATTTTCCACTTTGTTAGTTACAGTAAATACCTCCAAATAATGCGATCTTATGCAATTTATCAGCCAAACCTCCTTTCTCCATTTTGAAAGGTTACACAAAGTAGTGAAATGTTAGTTAATTTATGTCTTAGAGGACCAGCTAAAAAAATAACAGAAACATGTAATCTTTTCATAATTATAAAGTCAACACTTAACTGATATGAGAAGCCTCTATTCATAGCAGCTAAAAGGAGCATTCATTCCTCTTTACATCATCCCTTCAGTGGTATGCCTTGATGCAATTTTCTACAGCAGGTGAAATCACTAAAAGTTGGAAACCATGTGAAACATTTTCCTCTATCTGGTTTTAATTAAAATACTCAGCAAAACACAGAGGAGCGATAAAGGGAGGTAACCCTTTCCCTCTCAATTGCGCTGTCTGGTCATCGCTACAGAGCCTGGTGGAAACCTCACGTGCAACATCAGCGGTAAATATTTTCCCTACTATTAAAGCAGTGGTTCAGATTAGGATCATGACAAAAGCAATAGAAGATAATTCACATCTGATTATGATCTATGTGGTAGGTGTTTTGTGGCCCTTTAAGTTTCAGAAGGTCCACCTGAGCAGCAGGCACCAGAGGGGCTGCTGTTGGGAAGACCAGATGAGACCTGAGCTGCCCACGTCATGGCAGTGGCACCTTCTGCCTGGGCACTGGGTGGGAGCTGGTGCCTCTCCCACCCGACACCTACCCACACCAGAAGCTGACACAACCCACTTCCAACTCTCCCGGCCCCGTGGTCCCCTGTTGAGACACAGCTCTTGTGAGCAAACCGCCCAGACACTGAGGACACGCAGTACATGGACAGAGCATGGGGGCACCCAGCTCCCAGGCAGACGTCCAGGGCATACATTCAGCTTCGGTATTCCCGTATTCCAAGACAGTTAGGTATGAACACCAACTCAAGATACTGTTGTCTTTCTTTGCCACAAAGGCACACTGCTGGCTCGTGCCCAGTAAGACCCCCTTCTGCAGAGCTGCTTTCCAGCCAGGGAGCCCCCAGCTCATACTATTGTATGAGGTTTTTGCTCCCCGGGTGCAGGACTTTATGAAGCTCAACATGAAGTTCCTGTTAGCCTGTTTCTCCAGCCTGTCAAGGTCCTGGCTGAACGATAACACATCCACCTAGTCTATCAACCACTCCTCCCAGTGCAGCACAACCTGCACACTTGCTAGGGGTGTACTCTGTCCCATCATCCATCCATTAACAAAGATGCTCAACAGTACTGACCCCAGTACTGACTTCTGACATACACCACTAGCGATCAGCCTCCAACTCAACCTCATCCTGCTGGTCACAACTCTGAGACCAGCAGCTCATCCAGTTTTCAGTCCACCAGTCCACCACAGTCCATTTATCTAGTCTGTACTTCAGTTTGTCTAGAAGGATGTTACAGGTGACTACCAAAAGCTTTGCTAAAGCCGAAATCAACAACATCCACTGCTCTCCCCTTATTCACCAAGCTTTTCATCACAGAAGGCCACCCAGGACCCCTGCTCCACATTCTCCCTAGTCTTCCTTTTGCTCGTACATCTGCAGAAGCACTTCTTGACCTTCACATCTTCCACCAGATTCAGCTCCAAGTTCTCCTGAACCCAACCGTGCGTGCTTACATAGTGTTTTTATACTCATCCCAGGTGACCTGTCCCTGCTTCTACCTCTTACACGTTACACATTTCACTTTTCTTCAGAGCTCCCTGCTCGTCAGTGCAGGCCTCCTGCCACTCTTACTTGACTTTCTGCACGTCAGGATGGACCATTCCTGAGCTCGCAGACAGCAAACCTTGGAAAAAAAAAAAATCAAACAGCTTTCTTGGAGCCCTTTTCTTTTCTCCCTAGCTACTTTAGAACTCCTTTTAAGTCAGTAAGGTACAGAATTTATATATGCAATATCCTAAATCAGGACAGTCTACAGAAATGCTCTCCCCTACTGTAGGTGGAGACCAGACTTCAGTTTTCAAGTAAAGCTTTCCCTAACTAAATTTGCAAGAAAACAACACAGCAAAGTAGAGAGCTACCTGTGGATATTTACACACTCAATTCTTACTTAAGAGATTTAACTCTCCAGTGGATACTCTTTAGATTTCCAAATAAGCACAAATGCATTTTTGAGTCTGACCTTTAATCAAAACGTTCAGGATCAGTGTGTAAATCACTCAGTTGGGATTTTCCTTCTCACGCGCTAAATCACTGCAGCACAACCTAATGCAACCGTTCCCTTAATTGCAGTAAAGCCCTTTTGGAATCTCTCCTTTCACTGTATCCCCCAAGAAATAAGTTTGTAAATGTTCCCTTAGAAAAACAAAAACAAAAAAAAAAACAACCCACACAACTCACAAAACTTGTCTTCTGAAAACCAGCTAAAAGAATTAGTGTATTTGTTGTTGGGGGGTGGTGGTGGTGTATTTATTTTTGCCTTTTTTTTTAATTACTAGAGCCTTTGTTCCCAGATGAATCTAGCCTCTTCTGTAATTATACCCATGGAAATAAGTGTAGCTTTTACTAAATCTATGAAGAATCTCTCTGCTGTGCTGTCTCTGTAAGGTTAAGAGTGAGGGACAGAGCTGGTACTGAGCTGGTGCCTGGACATCCCCCTTCTCCCACTGGTGCCTTTGAGAGATGAAGGACTTTGTCGTTTCTGGAGAGGAGCTATTTGTCCATTTTAGAGAAGGAATCATTGTTTATCCTCAATTAAAACAGATTCTGTTTCAATCTAGTACCAGTCACAAAAAGTCTTCCACCACAGCCAGAGAGAGAGAGATGTCTTTTCAAGCAAAGCAAGGAAAATGAAGTGATCAGTACAAACGGTTGGTGCCCGCTGGTTTTCACCCGCTGGGAACCACAGCTTTCACCTTGCAGTGGTGTCGGTGACTCAGGCTGGCAGGACCGGAGCGCGCAATGGCACTGGCAGGGAGAACACAGGATGAACACGCATCCTTTTCCTTATCTTTCCTTGAACGAACAGGCATGCTGTAAAGATGTGTGACACCACCTAAGAGCCGAGCAACTTACATCTTCCCTAGAAGAAAGAAAGCTGTGTTCCTCTACAGTACAAGATTTAAGTCCTGGCAGGTATCTCAGTCCTCCACCTGCTGAAGTGGGTAATATCTACACATCTGTTGACAGCAGGAGGACCTCCAGCTCAGACCTGAAATACTGGATGTCCCCCAGCCTCCAAGCTCTTCTTTCCCTGTACAATATTGCCCAGTGCACTACTTGCTACTACTCCTGGAGCTCTCAGAGAAGCAAACTTGAAATATTTTATTCCTATTTAGGATGGCTCACGTGGACTGCTCTCTGTTCACATCTATGCTCCAGACCACACAGACCAGAACCACCTTACCTCACCTTTCCCCTGCAGGCTTAAAAGTTGGTGCCCTGGCCCTGAGCTGCAGGATAAACACAAACATGCGACTATTTGTTATGAAATGGTCACACTTGACCTTGGAGTCAGTCTTACTCCAATTTAGACCCCAAGACAACGCTTACTCTGTTCTCTTAAGTCAACTGCTCGCTGAGAAACTGCAAGCTGCGTAGTCCAAAAAATTCAAACAACGATTTGTTCGTAGGCTTACTGAATACTTTTTCTGGCTGGTAACTAGTTTTTTTCAGAACAGCAGTATTACCGGGGGAAACCATGAGTGCAGAGCTGAGCCTGCACCAGCAGCGTCCCCAGGTCCCGGCTGCTGCTCTTTCTTCAAGACAGGAATGCCTGGTGCTCAGGGAGATGTTTCTACATGATTGCCATCCAGGTGTGTAGTGCTTGTCCTTCGAGAGGGGACAAAGCCCATCGATCTCACTGCAGTTTGGTTGCAGTCCTAATCCCATTTAAAACATATATATATATATATAAAAGCAACATTCCCCCAGCGCGCACCTATAATTTGGTTCTGTGCTCACAATGAGAACAGCTCAAAATAAAACCAAAGTGGTTTTATAGCCACTTTCAGCTCAGCCCTGGCGCTGGTGGTTCCGGACCAACGAACAACGCCTTGATACAGCAAAAGCCTAGGAAACGGTGGCAGGAGGGGCAAATGCACAGATGTAAGCTTCGTAATGAAGGTGAAGTAACACATTTCTCAAAAATTTAAGCAAATACTGCCACAGATTTGCCAGAGCTCTCAGCAGCCCCCCTCTCCTTTTAAGAATCGAAGTTCTCTCTTGTGTTTTACAGGTTGGTTAGGACCATTGGTTTATGAGCTCCCCAGATGCACCCGCTGGTGAGCCGCCCAGTCGCAGTGGGCGCTCCCAGAGCGACTCACCCTCTGAAGAGCCGTTTCCCCCACCCCAACCACACCTCTTCCTCTCTGCTTTTAAATATCACAGCAAAATTCGTGGTGACCTTGAGGGGCCAGAGCAGCTACCACCTTGCAGAAGCCATGGTCTCTGTACAAGCCCCCACAGACCTTGTATTTGCGGGTTGAGAGGGGACAGCAGTTAAAGACCACCCCCACCCAGCACATTGGAAGAGAGGAACCCTGACTGCTGGGATCAGCTGGCGCGCATCATCCTCACCCAACCACGCAAGCTGGGAGAGCTGGAAGAAGACACACTTGGATGTAAAACGGGAACAGGGAGAAATTCCTGTATCACTTGTTGGCCTGACCCAAAGCCACAGATGTCAGGGTAATGCCTGTGTGTGGTTGTGTGCCCCCAGCAGCAGCCCTTAGCCCACCCTCACCCCGCTAGCGCTGCCATCCCTGACCTCGGGCTCCCACGGGTGGGATTCAGCTCCATGCTGGAAGCCCCCAGGCGTGACACACAGCACTGGTGGGGAACAGGGCAGCCAGGTCCACCAGTGCCCCCGCTCTGCTCCGACCCAGGCACGGTGGCCTTCAGCAGCCCCTCAGCTTGTCCTCCCGCCTGCAGAGCAGGGGTAGAAATTCCCCACACTGGCACGCTGTGCAGAGCAACCTATTTGGAAACAAAAAAGCTCTAAGCCAATCACTCATTATTCATGGGGTACTTAGGAGAACGAAAGAAAGTACCTTCTTCCACCAGACCTTGCAATCCACCCTCCTCCTCTGACCTTACAATCATCTAACGCTGGGTTTCCCAATCTGCCAGCCTTTAACCAAGCAAAACACCCAGTAATTTCAAGGAAAGCTCTGCCCACAAAGGAGTCCAAGATTTGGGCTTAAGCTCAGGAGCCAGCACATTTTGTTTTGTGTGTGGTTTTTTTTTTTCTTTCATGAGCTACAGAAATAAGTTAGACAGACACAAGCAAGAGGGGGTGCCCAGCCAGAGCCTGGCCACCGCTGCAGCCAGATGGGTCCGAGCTGGTCCCCGCTCCTGCCCGTTGTCCCTCCTGCCACCCCACCCAGGGAAGCCAGGCAAAGCCCCGGCGAGGCGCGGAGCAGAGGAAGGCAGAGCCTCACGCACTTGGCACACCAGGGAGCCCGTTTGCAAGTCTGCACTTGGAGCATCTTCAAAGTATTTTCTTTGTGAAGAAATGCAAGTCAGCCTCTGGGGATCACCTCTTTCTGGGCTGATTCTTCACCGGCCTGAATTCCTCCCAGGTGGGGAAGAGGGGGTGAGAAAGCCTTTTCCCAAAAGAGTAACATGAGTTTGCTCTTACACAGCATACAAGGCTGTTCCAGCCGAACCCAAGCTACCCCTGCTCTCTTCCCCCTTTCCTAACAGGTCAGGGAGCTTTTTGGGGTTTGTTTTTAGGAAGAGTGTGGTCTGGCACTCGTGACTCCTCCCACCCCACAGCCCAAGGGCTCTCTGAAGCTCTAGGGCAGTGCGGGATTTGGTGAGTGAACCTCCACACCTCCACTCTGCCAGGAACGGCAGGAAGGGGCGAACCTCGCCTCGCGCCTGCTCTGTGCTGCGTTCGGAGCTCCAAGCCCAAACCTGCCCTGGATTTCATTCCCCCCCCACTCTGAATCGGGCAGTGACCTGCTTTGCAGGTGTTGCCTGTGCAGCTGCCAGAAAGCCCCGCACCACTCTCCGAGACATGGCAGCACCTCCCGGCACCGCCGCTCTCACCAACCCTCCACAGGAGCATCTCCCTTGAAACCGACATACAGAAATACGACTGGGAGAGTCTCCTTGCAGGCCAAGCAAAACGGCAAGCTTTCTTCTAATTGTTTGTAAAACAGCATCTGAGACAACACACAGTGGCTGCCAAAATTTCAGAAAAAAACATCACGTATCACTAAGCAGGACCCAGCATTTTGCTGCAAAAAAGGCAACCAAAGGAAAAAAGTGGCAACAGTACCCAGAGCCCCCAGTACTCCATTCACAGCACACACAGCATCAGGGTGCTCTCTTTAGAGGTTGGACTTGATGATCTTAAAGGTCTCAAGACCTAAACCTGGAGGGGCTGTAGAGAGCAGAGGAACAGGTATGGGCACGGGTGATGCACGTGACACCCGTTGCCTCTGATCTGCAGGTGGTTATAGAGTCATAGAATCATTTAGGTTGGAAGAGATCTTTAAGTGACTTCTGTTCTGGGCAGAGGACAACAAGGAGAGGAAAGGCAGAGGATGCAGAACTCCACTCCCGGACACAAACTCTTCCCCACCCTGCCAAAAATCACGCGCACAGAAAAGTCAGGTTCAGTCTCTGGATCTAGTCTCTTCACACTGACACTTCAGTGCCCCGAGACAGTCGGATCCCAGCTTCTGCAGCGAGTGTTCCTAGGAGTCCCATGCATCTTCCATAAACCCATCTTCTGCGAGCAAGCGGAGTGACTTGGGAACTCAGTGCCCACAGCTGGCTTCGTAGAAGCTGAAACAGGTCAGCAGGACTTCACAGAGCATCATAGACCTCTTCCACACCGTTAACTCCACCTGCTCTTCGTTATTTACATCATAATTTGCAGGAAATTGGTGTCTATCTGTCAAGGTACCAGGTTCCCAGGCCAACCGCATATCGCTTTTACAGCCAAAGCACAAAGCAGCCATATACCCAACAGCTTCACGGTGGACACATCCTGGGAGGTACAGAGGTGGCTGGGCAGGCCAGGCAGGGAAACACAGCAAGGGTAAGACGCAGATGTGAATTTACTTATTCCCTGATCTATATGGTGTAATAAAAACAACTAGAGAGGACCCCAAGCAGTCAAAAACAAGTCAAACGTGCCCCTGGGACCTAAACAGGACTGCCATGAATGAGGGAGGTCTGGATTTATCAGATAAATTTTTATTTAGAAAACAGGACACTTAATTAGTTAATACCTTGTGTGGATTTTATTTTGAGACATCTTGAGGCTTTTTCCTGAGTTAAGGCACTACGGTCTGAGCCGCAGGCACTTTCCCCCATAGCAAGAGCATCGCTTGCTCTGAACCACGGCTGCTTTACAGGACTGCACGGCAGAGGCTCAGCCCTGCCCTCGCCGGGAACAGGTACAACAAGCCAACACACTTTCTAAGAAGACCAGCTACTGACCTACACTTCAAAAAATTACATGCTTATTTCTCAATCCAGCTCAAAATCTGGACTCTACACACTGGATTGTTGTGCAGCTCTGTTTTCTATTGAGTGTTTAGATCTGGGAAGCATGTCTTTGATTAAAAATGGGCAACTCACCAATTGCAGAGAATTTTCACATAACTGCTTGGCAAAAAAAAGAGCTGCGGCAGTTATTAGCCATTCATCAAAACTTCTGCCCTGTCCCCTGAGGAATTACCTGTTTCCCTCATCTACACCTGAGATCTGGAATGCTCAAGGTTAACAGCATGGCAACTGCCACAACACAGAGAGAAACATCGAGAGATCCAACATTTTACCAATTACAGCTCTTTCCTCTGCCTGGTGTAAACAGTTGTTTTGTCTCAGCTGATGTTGAGCTCCAGTATCTTCTTCTACTTTTAAAAAAAAAAAAAAAAAACAAGAACACACACCCCAAAAATCAACATTCTCTTTGAACTAACGTAGTTATAGTGAGGAGGAAAGAAGAGTGGCAGGTGAGACAGTCCACAGAGACCATGAGTCTAATCCTTCTGTATTCCATGTCGATGACAAGAACAGGCAGGGCAGCAGGCAGCAGCACATGGCCAGGTTAGCAGGTTTTTTTGAGCGGAGGAAACCATGGATAAGCGGCAAAGTCTATTTGCTATCCCCTTGCTCAGAACCATTCCCCCAGTGATCATTTTCCAATCACTCAACATCTGGCCCAAACAAATGGATTTAGTAGGAATTTCACACCAGGAACAAAGAACACAAAACCAAGATCCTACTCTAACGCTACCGAAGGCGATGTCGTATCTGCAAGGCCAGGAAAACAGAATCAAGCCACAGCAGCGGAGACCTCAGCTGTGTCAATTCAGTCGGGTCAGCACTTGGTTTATTACAGTAAAAATCATACTTCTCCCCACCTTGTTAGAAATCCGTTTCTAACAAAGATTTCCAACCAGCTCCGCCCTGCACACATGCTGCAGTTTTGCACGCGCAAAGCCCACACACAAAAGCGAACCCCAAATTACTCGCGTTTAAATTTGGGACATCCCCAAACACTCGCCTGGCCCTGTGTCTCAAGTCCAACAAGGCACCTCGCTGACCCAACCAGGGACCCGCGTTCGGGACCAGCCTTGCCCGATGCCCCCCCCACGCCACCGGCTGGGACTGCCACCACAGAGGGAACATCCAAGGCGGTGGAGAAAGCGCAGGAGAACCACCCAACTTCCAGCCCAGGAGCTTTACTTGTGGGATCCCAGTTCCCTGCACTGCGTACGCTTGGGGACAAGCTCGCAGCACAGGAGAAAGGTTTATGCAGCGACCACCAGAACAGAAGGGTATTTCCCATGCCTGGGAGAGGCCACAGGGTCTCCACGGACCACAGGGAATACAATCCAAGCGAGCTGGAGCATCTAAATATGCACAACTGTCAAAATGCATTTAGGAACGGCTTTTCATTTCTCTATTTTAACTTTGAAATTTTCTAGTTTTTTCAAGTGGCCACATTAAAAGGGAAAAAACATCTTGTTTTCACTTTCCAGAAGTTCTGCGGTGTTGCAAAGTGGAACAGTTCACCAATTAAATAAATGTTTGGATGGCCAGGAAAACATCTGAGAGTCCCCAGCAGTTCTTCCACAATAGCTATCTACTTCACACAAAAGCTATAAACATGTTCTGAACTGAAATGAGCCTTGTTCAGCCAAATTCTTAAAATAGCAATTGCATATAGCCGGACACGACCTTTTGCAACCTATTAAATGCCTCTTCATTGCCCATTTGATCCACTCCCTGGCTACTTCATCACAGTATCTGGTATTAATATTCTTTATGTTTGCAGACTGCCTTCCCTGCGCTTCTCCCAATATTCACAAATACATGCCTTAACCCTCGCAGCAAGCTAGATGCATCTCAGTGCTGCTGCCTGCAATTAAAGACTTTAGACTTAACCACCTGCCCCAAATCTAGCCTGAAGTATCTGTGTCCTTGCTCCAACCCGATCACATGCCTCTTCAAAGTCATTTGACTTCTCATCCCTGGCACTTGGAGGAAATCGGTTCCCTCTTAGGCACCTCAGCTCCCAAAAACTCATCTCGGGCAGCACCCATCGGCAGACCCCACGCCAGCCCAACCCCGACGGACAGCACCAACCAAACCAACCCAGTACAGCCCTTCTTCCAACTCAGGCAGTAGCTGCCACCGCTGTCCCCTTCTCTTAGCCGCAGGAGGGCCAGGGCTCGCAGCCACCCCGGGCGAGACGACGGCTGAGCCGCACGTGCACCGCCACAGCCCCAGCAACACGGGAACACAGAGGTTCCAACCCAGCTGCCTACCGGTTTCTGTGCAAAACCTGCCGAGAGGAACTTCTCCAGTGTCTCAAATTTGGAAATAGGTGTCACTAGCAATAAATCCTTACCCCCAGCTGAGTCCCCCTGTGTAAGCTCTTACATGTTTTATATGCACGGTAGTTCTCCGCTGAGCATTAGAAGTGTGTTTGTGCTCTGGGGTGCTGGGGTTTTTTCCTTAATGAGTCATAGGCCTTTACTTAAAAAGTTTGCTGGAACACATAAATGTGACATTAGAGATTTAGTAAAACTGCTCCAAAAAAACAAGGAATGAAGTTTCAGACAATGTGAAATACTCCAGCTGGAAGAGATATACGACTTGCTTGGCAGTTTTCTTGTGCTCCTCTGTCACACAGCACAGTAACAAACAAGGCTACGGCAGTAAGGAGTTAAAACAACACACTGAGGTTAATAGAAAGAGATAACACATACCACAAAACAGAAATATCTGCTCCAATGTAGAAAAAAGGGACAAAATCCACTTCCAGAGACAGCACCCACACAGGCACAGTGAAAACATCGCACAAAAATCCAGCCAAACACTGACATTTATTGGTCGATGATTAGCACATCTGCTAATTTTGCCAAGAGGTGAAGGCTGGCGCTGCTCCCCAACAGGCCCAGAGGAATCCTGCTGCCAGCCTCGGGAGCCGTCACGCCCCTGGAGCATCTCCAAGCGATGCCACATCACAGCCCCAGGTACCTCCGTCCTGTCAGGACTTGAACCTTTCAGGCAGTTGAACACAGCCCTCCAAAATGAGCCTTTCTAAGCTCATAATAAAACTTCCAGACACCATGCACATTCTTGCATTTCTTCCCTTTTTGCTGCTTCAGTTGGGCTTTCTATCATACATTCCCAGCCCCATCAGAGAGGAGGTACTTTGTCCAGGATGGGCGTCAAAACCAAACACCACGTTATAGAATCACAGAATGGTTTAGGTTGGAAGGTACCTTGAAAATCATCAAGTTCCAACCCTCCTGCCCTGGGCAGGGACACCTTCTACCAGCCCAGGTTGCTCCAAGCCCCGTCCAACCTGGCCTTG
>RSEF01000011.1:14462123-14497143 GCA_003993805.1 Himantopus leucocephalus | reverse complement strand
AAAAAAAAAAAAAAAAGAGAGGAAAAAAAATAATAAACCCCCCCCCTAAAAAAAACCACCACAGAAGAAAGCGCCTTCCCGCGGTGCCGGCGGGGCGCGGGTCCTCCTCCGGCGGCCAGGCCAGGCCAGGCGGCGGTCACCTCGGCGGCATCCCCGCGCCGCGGCGCTCGGCTCAGGCTCGGAGCGGCCGGGGCTGCCCGGCGGAGCGCGGCGAGCGGCGGCGAGGAGCCCCTGTGTCACTTTCCAGCCTTAAATAAGTTGCTGGGTCCAGTCAATGGCGCGCTGCGCGGAGGAATTTGCGCTCGGCGGCTCCCTGCCCCCGCCGCCCCCGGCCGGCCGCCCCGCGGCGGGGCCCCGGCCCGGCCCGCACCCCCGGGGCGGGGGGCGAAGGCGGCGGCCGGGCCGGAGGGGCTTTGCGGGGCGGCGAGCGGAGCGCGGGGCGCGGCGAGGCAGGGACTCCTTTGTGTGGGGCAGGAATGCGAGGAAGGAGACTGGGCGCTGCGTCCCGCTGGAATGTAGTTAATGCCGGAGCCAAACAATGATTTTCACCGAGTCAGTCAGGGAGAGGGCGGCCGCCGCGCGGCTCGGCCGGCAGCTCCCCTCCTCGGCCGGCGCTCACCGAGCCCTGCCCGGGGCCGGAGGCGGCGGGGCTGTCACGGCGGCGCCGGGCGGGAAGCCGGGGGCTGAGGGGAGCGGGGGGGGGGGCGGCGGCTCGGCGGAGCGCCCTGAGGGACGCGGCGCTCGGAGGGGTCTGTCAGCGCTTCCCGCCTTCCGCGGGGCTCCGCCGCCCGCGCCCCTCACTGGAACTTTCCGGCGGGACCCGCGGCCTCGTCCCGCCGCGGGCGGGGGCGGCCCCCGACCGCCCTCATACGGGGGGGGGGCGGTGCGGAACAACCGGCCCCGCCGCGGGCGGGGGGTGCGGGACCGGCCCCGGGGAGCGAGGCGGGGGGTGTCCCACCTGTGCGGGACCCCCGTCCCGGGGGTGCGCGGAAAGGACCCGGGCTCTGCCCGGCAGCTGGTAATTACTTGGGGTTATTCATTTAGTCTTTTAAAAAAACACAAAAAACCAGCAGTGCTAAGACATACGATAAACACGTTGTGGCCTAAAGCAATCTGAACTGACGGGAGTTCAAAAACGCACGGCACTGTGTAACTGCGCTCACCGCTCACACCCCTGTACGCACGGAAACACCTCAGAAATGGCTACTGACCCGCGGCCTCCCGTACCAAGCCGCAGCCAACGGTTTGCTCTTGCAGATCGCCGACTGTCGCTGTGCCGGTGGCAGAAACGCTGAGGAAGCCGTAACGCCCGGCGCGGCGGCGGCCCTGCGCTGCGGGTGCTGAGCGCCCGGCGAGGAGGGGAGCGCGTCGCAGGGTCGAGCTGCAGGCGCTCTGCCGTGCCAAGAACGTTTTATCCTGTTATCATACCTAATTAAACATTAAAAGCAACTGTGTACTCAAAAATGTCCCCAGCGGTGGCAGGCAAGCGATTGGCAATCTGTTTGTTTGTGCGTGCAGGGGTGGCAAGTGAAAAAAGAAACCACCCCAAAACCCACGTAAATGTGCAGAGCCAGACCTGGAAAATAAATCGGACGCAGGAGAGGTAGTCCGCTGTCAGTGTGAACATACGCGCGCAAATGCAACAAAATCTCGGGAGTCAACTGCTCTTTTCTAATATGTGTTCACGTCTCTGCTCGTTTTGCCCGTCCCTTGGACTTTCTGGTGAAGCTGTCAGCAAAGACACAAACTGTGCTGTTAGCCACGGAGCGTGGACGCCTCCCTGCCGCGAACAACGAGAGGTCCCTTCCCCGGAGCCCCTGGACATCACCGTTAACTTCAGCCCCCCTCTCTGCCCCACCTGGGACTCCTGCTCAAAGTTCCTCTGGGGCAGTGGGCGTCTCATGGGCTGCTGCCTTCAAGCGTGCTGGTGCGGAGCTCCGTCTTCCATCCCCGCTGGGGCCCATACTGGGACGTTCTGTGCCGTTACCGACTTTGAACCACTTACTGCCAATTTTTATAAGGTTGCCTTCCTGAGAAACTAGGAGAGGTCCATGGGCCACCTGCGAACTCGGTCCATCAGACCACATGTAAAGGAAAATTAATTTGCTCTGTTTTAAGGGAGGTTTTGGGTGGGGGTTTTTGTTGGTTTGGGTTTTTTTTTTTTAAACTTTACAACACTAGATAACTTTACTATCAATGTAAGAGAGCGGGTAGGACATTTCGGGAGGCTCTGCCTGTGTGCTCGTGCAAGGAAGCGTTTTGGGCAGCTGTCTTCACAGTAGGAACTGCAGAGCCGATGCTGCGCGAAACCAGAGGCGTAAGCTACGGCAGGAGCTTGTTGTGCTGCAGCTCCGTCCTTCTGAGCCACAAATCTGCCCTTGTTCCACCTTCTGAGGCAGCACAGTTCCACACGGCTGCGGCTGCCAGCGGGTAGCAAGTTTCTACGGCAAACCTCTTGGTACCTGAGTCGTTACAGCACGTGCTTTGTTGAGTATGAACTCATGGGAGAAACATACTGGGGACCGAGAGGATCTGGGGAATCTAAGGGAAACAGCCCTTTCTAGTAAGCAATGTGGATCAAATGATAGAAATCACTTGCTTTTACTCTTGAAAGCTTTTTCTCAGTAAGTAAATCCTAAAAGCCAGGCCCAGCCCAGGCTGCTGCAGCCCTGGTCTGCGCCGTCCCTGCGCAGCGTTGCCGTCTCCGCCCCGCTGCAGGGGCGATTCTGCCCACCCGCTCTTCCCCAGTAAATCGTACTTCTGTTGTACACATAACGAACATAACATTTATCCACACCGTAGCCACAGATGCAGCCCACATGGGTGAAATAAACATGTTTTCAGTGGTATGTCGCGCACTCGCGCGCGGCTGCGTTTCTCGTGGAGGACCATATGTGCTGGGCTGTGCAAACAAAAAGCGTAGAGTTAAAGCTGCTGTTGCAGTGATAAGTACCGCCGTCATTCTCCTCGCTGCTATATAGAAGAAAACCCAAAGTACTGGGCAATTACAGCTTGACGATCCTGACATGTTTTTCTCCCCAGTTTATTTTAAATGCATTTGCTTAATTTTAACAACCAGCAGTAAAATTTATATATTGCAGAAAGACTCCCACTTGCACAACTAAGAGCTGTCATAGAGTATTGTAAAAGCTGAACTTAGTTTCTTAATTTGGTGCGCTAATCCTTACGCCTGATTTTACGTTCTATCAGTAAATCAGATATTAAGGGAAGCCAGCTGCTTCTGTTAAATAAAGCCCTTTGTCTAAGACTTAAAGGGAGCGAAAAAGCCAGGTGGAGTTATTGATCTGCGAATATCAGCTGGCCGGGCCTCGCAGGCGGCGCGCTCCTGTTTCTTCTAATTGCCAGCGCCTTCAAGGAAACGCTGCCCGAGCCAGCAGGCGGGGAGACCTGATGGTGTGCCGGGGATTTTCTCTCCCGGGGTTGCAAACGGTTTATTACCAACAAAGCAGAGAATCTGGAAATGTCAGAGTTCGCCGGTGAAACTTTAGCCCTGTTGAAGACGATGCCAAAACCCCGCCGACCTGTGTTGCGGCGTATGTTGTGTCAGACGCGGGTTTACTGGCACGATGCAGGAGGGAGTTCTTTGTCTCACTTCATCAATTTAACAACTTGAAGCTGCTCCACAGATTTGCTTATTGAATTGGATGCTACCTGATTTTTTGCAATTTCCCTCCTCGTGTCCAACATTAAGAAAACAATGAAATTATACCTTGAAGTCCACAAGGTAAATGAGGCTTATTATTACTCAGGGACTTACTGTTCTCATTGCCAGTGTTAAAATTGATTGGTTTCTTGGTGAGGAATGTAATGAGTATTATTCTTCTCTGGTCTGTTTTAAGCCCGATTAAAAAACAAACACACACACCAAAAAACTTGTGAAATTCATCCAAAAATTATGCTGAGAAATGTTTTTATTTTGGGAGGGGGGACTGAAGTTTTTATTTTCTTTGAAGTGGTGGCTGTACTGTGGTTTATGTTGCTTTGTTTCGCTTGTTTGAGTTCTGTATATTAATTTATATTGTGATAACAAGCAAGATTTTTGGAACATGAAGTTTGGATATTAATATGTATTTTGACTTGGGTCATTTTTTTGCAGATCACCTTGCTCTGACCTGTTTTTAAAAATACACATTTGCAATTGATCACAGCTTTTAAAAACTGGAATTATTGAATGTGTTTTAGGGCACCATCTTCTGGTAGACCGAACACACTGGATTTGAAGGGCTACCTTTGCTAGGCACAACTATTTAAAATATTTTTGACTAACACTACTCTGCAGGCTTACAGGTCATTTCTTATTCTAAATCTGCAATAAAACACTATTTAACATTTTTTACATTCTTCTTATTCATTGCCAATGCAGCTATTCGCTGGGCCGCACAAATACAACTTGGGGCAGACCCTGTAAAATTCCAGTCACAACAGGCATGTTGTGAGCGCGCGAGGTTGGACGGGCGACATATGTCCAAGCACTTACGATTAGTACACCATTTATGTATCTTCTACAGTTTCATCTTCCACTTCTCTTGCATATTTCAGATAATAACATTTCTGGCCAAAGCAGTTTATTGGCTCATACTTCGGAGGCTGCCCGTGGCCTTAGTCATACTGCCGCGCAGTCGCAGGACATAATCGCCGTATATTCAAACACAATCAGTTAGCTTAATAGCACCCACTCCGTTTGCATAAATATATAATTTAGTTGGCCAGCTCAGTTAGCATTGCGCCCACTTCGTACTTTTAAGGAGGTCTTATGTTATATAGCTTCTCATTTCAGAGACTCGGAAATATAAAAACAAACTTGGGGCTCTACAGAGCTAAAATTTATCTTCATGTGATAAAAAGGAAGTCCTGATTACAATACTGCCAACCATCAGCCGGCAAAGAAATCAGATGGCATTAGTGCCTTTAATAAAAAATAGAGACGCTGCGTGAGGGCCAGACTGCTGTACGCACACACCCTGTTCTCTGCCGGTGGAAAGTGTCAGACTGACTGCCCGCGCCTTGTTATACCCATTCCAGAAACGAGGCAGGTGACGAGTGGTGACCTCCTGCCCTGACGGTACAACGCACTTCAGCTATGATGAGAAGGATCATTTCAGAATAAAGAGGACATTGGTTTGTTGAGAACACCAATTACATTTACATTTCCTGCTATTTTCCGTATAAAATGGTATTATAGAGATAACACTCATTAACTGAAAATAACGAACACATTTGCAAGAAGTACAGAGCTGTTCAATAAGCAGTGAACTAATGAAGGCGAGTCTCCTACAGGTCTGTATTCCGCATCCTTTGGGTTCTCCAGCTTGTAACCTCCTCTCCAAAGCCCCGGTACTGCTGCGGTCCTGTCACCCGCTTTGTCCCCCAGAGCTCTCCCACTGCTGCAGGACTCACCCCAAGTCCTCAGCCACTATATACGGTACCTCCAGGTTCCTCGACCGTATTCATCAACAGACTTGTCAGGGCTCTTCTGTCTCTGGCACTCTACATCATCTTTAATTCTCTCCCAGGGCCACCTACATACCGCCTTCTCTCTCTCCACAGCTCCGAGCAGCTTCCTAAGCTTCTAGTTAGGTATCTTTGCCACCCGCTTTTCCCCAGCGCCCTCCTGCTGCCTCCAGTTATCACCGGTTAGATGTGCCAAATGCAGCAAACTCCCCTGTGGCCTTTCCTTCAGACCCGCCAGCAGGGAGGTGCGCGAGTACCACACCTGAAAAGGCCAAGTGCTGCCGCAGAAGCACTTGTGTGCATCTGTCTCTCCTTATCTACAGCCGCTTACTTGTAGAATTGCAGTAGCTTTGAGATCACGGATGTAATTGCTTAATGTTCGCCAGTAGCTTCAGACGTCGCTGGAGAGGACTGGCAGAGCAATTCCACAAGTATCTTTTCTTTAGGAAATCCTACTGAAGATTTCTCACTTGTTCTCATGTGAGTGAAGACGGATGCTGATGAGAAAGACAAAGATAATGACATATTTAAACAGCAATTTTCTTCTCTTAATATAAACAGATACCAAGCCCTATCTAGGAGGACGTTTACTGACTTCATCCCATTCCTCCCTTAAAGAAGAACCAAGGCCTCCAAATCAAAGCATTAAATCGCCTCCCCCTCCCGTTCCTTTGGCCATAGGTGTGCACTCTCTGTAATCATTCTGCTTAGACGTTAGCCCAGAAATAATCTCAGGCAAGTAAAAAAGCAATGACTGACTTGTGTAAGATTTGGTGTATTACTTGGAGCCTAGTTTCTGCTTTCTTGCCCGTTCACTATTATATATGCACAAAATTGACGGCTTCTTGTCCTTATAGCGGCAAAGAGAAGAAAGAAAATATCTCTACCTATAGGCACAGAGACAGAAGACGGGGAAAAAACTAATTTCTTTTCCTTAATTCAGTGTTTATTCAGATTTCTAATCCAAATTTAAAATTTTGGGGCAGTGGAGATAAGGCTTGAAGCAGCTATCAATGGTATCTATCAACCGAACACAAGCCTGTTTCATCTTCTCATGAACGGTTAGCAAGAGGTCTTTGTCGTAAAGGTCAGAACTTGAACTGGCACACCAACCTGCTTGCCAGCTGTCAGCGTCAGCGGGCCAGGAGAGCCCGCGGCTCTCTGTGCTGCAACAAGGAAATGGTTGCAGAAAGCAAAATCGAAATGTCACATAGAACTACTACAAATATGAACCGGTTACCTACAGGTTAAAGCTGCCCCTCAGGACACGGGCTGGTGGAAGGCCGTCTGCCACCGTGGCCCCAGAAGTTGCTGCTCCCCAACGGTTATCAGTTGCCCCTTACGGGTGAGTCTGTAGACGCTTTGAGAATCAGATAGGCTGCACTTCTGCTTTTTTTTTTTCTTTTTTTTAAACAATAAGGTTGTGGGAAAGTCGTTACAAATTTCTTCACCATAAGTCAAAGCAGCCTAATGAGTCTCTAGTTAACTGCTGTGTATCGATGGTGGCCAATATTCCTTCCCATGCTCTACTGCAGAAAGGGATATTGAACTAACAGCATGCAAAGACACATACTACGCTCTCAGCTGCATTCAACTACGCTAAAATATTCCACTATTTTTCTTGTTCTTTTCATACATGGCACTCAAATTCAAGAAGCAACTAAAAAGTACAAGCATCAAGAACGAATTGCTACTATGAAAAGCAGCCAGAAAAGCTTATCTGCATTACAGAAATCTGCATCAATATAAACAAACAACTAGAGAACGCTGTGTGACAGAGGCGCCAATTTGTATCACTGCAAATAGCAATTTGTAGATTGATTTAATGAGCCTGGCTCACAAATTGCTAGTGAAGACAGAGCCTGCATCAGGGTTGCCAAGCTAAGGCACTGGGAAGAATTTCTCCTCCATTTTAACATTTAAATCTTGTGTCTTCCAACTACGCTTCCTGCCATGTCAGTATTCCTGCTATTAGGACTTGAACAAATTGTCGGTTGAGAAGTGGCTTGCCTTTTTTTTTTTTTATTTAATAACTTAAAAGCTTAATAAATGCTTCAATTTATAATTTACTCTCAAGGGCAAGAGAAAGTTGAAGTTAGAAAATTCTACATTGACACAATGCTGGTGACTAGTGGCCAATTAAGGACGTTCATACTCCATCAGTTGGGAAAAGCCATTTTTCATTTAGCACGGAAGCAGTTTGCACTTGTAGCGGTTCACTCAGTATTGCCAAACTTAACAAGACCCGAATAGACCAGCTGACACCATACGACTACACTATCACCATACAATCAGCCTGTCATATGCTCCATGGCAGCTGCCGGCGTAAAGAAGACATTAAAAATCACTCACTTGAAAGTATTTTACAGGAAGGATCAAGGAGCGTTTTTTGCCATCGAACTACTTACTACCCAGACAAAAGCAGCACAAGTACGTCTCCTAATGACATCAAGATGTAATTGCTTATGTAGTTAAACTCTAGACTACCTTTCATGCTGCAAACCAAATGCTGCTGCGTCGTGAGAATTACTTAATGCTTCTCTAAAACTTAACGTGAGCAGTGTCCTGCAGTGGCACTCCCCGTCCGAGACACGGCACCTGCTCGGCTCTGAACGTTCCTGCGCTCTGGCCTGGTAAGAGTTATCTACTGCCCTGAGAAACCGCTCCGAGTATCTTCTTGGAGAGCAGCATCCCAAATACTTTAAATCATGTGAGTACCACCACCATATGCCGTTAACACTGGTAACGGAAGGAGTGGAAGCCAGGGAGACCGCGTAGCCCCCCCGACACTTTTTCACCCCCAGATCTGTTGGGTGTTACACGTTGTTTCAGTTCAGCTCATATACCACTCAACTTGCAAGTCATGAACACTCTCAACTTCGGTAAAACTAACGCAATCACGTTACCCAAATTATAGCCTCTACTGTTAATCAAAGAAGAGCTGGAAAGCTGAACTCCGGCACGCTGCCCAATGCAAGAGGGGAATTTCTCAGGCGAGTGAGATCGCGTGATCCGATTTTAGACACGTTACACATTCCACCAGCTTTGATAAAGCTTTGTCCGTCACAATGAGAAGCACATCCTATCACACAGGTAACAGCTATTTGACAACTAACTTAATAAACCAATACTTTTATTTTTAGTAAAGCTGAAAAAAAAAACATCGGCCTTAAATTTTGGAAGATGTAATCAGACATTAAATTCGAGTGCTTCAGCTGTTTATGGGAAGAACTATAAAAACTTCCTGTTGTAGCACTGAAAATCCTTTCCGTAATGCCTCTTACTTACATCTTTACCTCTCCGTCTTCGCTCCTGCTGGCCAAGAAGCAACTAACTCAAGAGGATTTAATTTCACAGTGGGGTATTATGCCTCCAAACAAGCCACTGCGCACGACTATTACTACCTAAAAGAAGAGACAAAACCTTAATTGAATCATGGAATCATAGTTTTGCACTGCATTGTAATTTAACACTGGTGACAGGCCGGCCTTTGTACTAGACCAAGCCAGATGCAGGAACCAAAAGGTGCTGGTTTTTTATGTTCTCGTTTACAGTTAACATCTTGTTTAAAATTCATCCAGTTTGCAAACTGTAACAGCATAAATCTTGTCCGCTCAATCCCTCTGCTCTCCAGGGCTAACTCTGCATACTTACCTATGAATAGAAGCAGTTTTGGTTCACTAACACAGTCAGAAAGTCATTTTGGTACAGTGACAGAAATGGCTGATAAATGTGTCCTAAGAATCGGCACTGACAGTTTTGAGAGCCACCAACACAGTTAAACGAATGCAGTAGGTTTTAAGATACCGATTCTAAACCTTGCACGTCTGTCCTGTGCACAGCGTAACGTGCGAGAGACCAGCGCTTGCTTCTCTCCAAAGGCGTGGGGCCGTGCAAGCACGCGTGGGGTGGTGCAAGCGCACAGCTGAAGAGGCCAATAACTGATTGTCCAAGAAAAAAAAACATTCACAAAAGTTTTATTAAAAAAATTCCCCTTTCACCTCAAACAAGTGAAGCTTTAGTTCTGTACTACTAGGTTATGTTTAGAAAAATTAAAATACAGTAATTTTTGAAGGCTATACATTGTAAAATCCCATAAGTCAGCATAAACTTGGACTGTGCAAGCAAATATAGCAAGTATTTCAGATGTCATTTATTTGGTCCATCAGATGTACAGTATAGTAGTAGTATCTGAGTTTACAAAACATCAAATATAAATAACCTGAAACTGTAACAATACACAAAAATTTGCTTCTTACATTGACATACCAGGCAGTACGAGCTGAAAAACTTGAGTAAATTAACAGTTTTACAGTAATGTACATAGTGCCAGCTGAAGTTTAAGAACACTGTTAAAACATGGCACTAATTTGCTTTATTGAATTTTCTTCTTTACTTGTTCAGGGTGTGAAAAATGTTTAGGACTAGGCTGGAAATATTTTTCTTCAAGCAAAAAATAAAAATACAGTTACTTAAAATCTGGGCATCAGATGATGACCCTTTACTAAACCAGAGTAGGTTTTTTTTTTTTGTCCTATTGAATTATACCTAAAAGGTATTTACACAAAAATAACATGCTTTCTTCGTGACTGTTTAAGCAAATACTTATCTGTAAGTATTTATAAACTATGTTTCTACTACATTTAATATATGGAATTAATATGGAAAAACTTCTGAAAGAGTCTATTGAGAGCTTTATCATCAAGAGAAACAGACACAAATTATTTAGCCCGTGGTTTGGTATTCACCTGGAACAAAGGCCTTAAAATTAGTCTAGTTCCGGACATTTTTCACATCCCAACATAATATGCTGTTACTGTATTACTTTATCTGAATTGTTTTGTCAAGGGGCATTTGCACGTTCAGTCTAATGCTATAATTTCATCTTGCTCTTCTGTTTGCTCAGAACGCGCTCTCTTTGCGCTGACGCACTCTTTATCTTCTAGTTTTCTCTTGCGGCTTTTGTTTTCCATATCATCATCAACATTGCTTGAAGTACCTTCATCTTCAGAATCAACAATCAACAGATCGTCTTGATCTGGAGCTGCAAAATACACGTTTTTCATTCAAATGGATACTGTAAAGATAGCCTACTCTCAAACCAAATTTCATACATAAAAACAAGAATGTCTCTAATGCAACAAATATATCTTGCAGCATTCTTGATCCATATTCTTGGTCATTCAACTGAAAGAGTATTTTGAATTTCTCTGAAATCAGTATAAAATAGGCTTCCCATGTTACTCCCTCTTCACTAGTGGTATGGAAAATATTGCAATAACCCAAAAATATGGGAAATGCATTAGTTAACATGATTTTTTTGGGTGTTTTTTTTGCTTGTACAAACCAGAAGAATTGCATGCTATCATCTGGAGCAGTCCTAGAGAAAAGAACTTTTACACCCACTGAGCTGTAGTCCAGCCTCTCCTTTCACTAGTGCGTTCAACAGAACTCCCATGGGAAGCCACGCTCCACGAGAGAGAGAACACGCAAAGAGAGGGAGGAGCGGAGGGGTGAGCAGAGTTAACGAACTAAAGGACAACAATGGATAGTACAAAGAAGGGAAAATAGAAGCAAAGATGAACTTTCAAGACAGATGCTGGATTTGGTTTGTTTCGAAGTACAAATTCATTGTAAAAACTAATTTTATGCTAGTTTTTTCTTTTTATATAATTTGAAATGAGTTTTAGCAATGGTCTTAGCATTTGATCTCCCCTGACACAAGGGGCAAGTGGAAGTGACTACACACTTGTGCACATATCTTAAATAGGACCATCTGACAGGCAGAGGAACATCATCCAAAAGCGTAAGACAGAACCACAGATATCTAACTTACACCTGTCACAACAAGCATCCAGATTCATACACTGTCCCTAGAAAGCAGTATGACGTTTCCAGTACAATTAGCCTTTGGTGCTTAGGCATCCCATATTCATTTAAGTTAAACTATTCTGAGTATGTCCAAAGAAATACTTTGCATTGGGAAGGTGATGGCACTGCTTCCTGGATAGCAAATACTATTTTCCTGCCACTCTTTGCTTGACAGGTGAAAAATAGTTATTGTGTAAGCAGATAATAAAGATGTCTTCTTAAATTAACAAAATGAAACACGATCAAAGACATTCACAAAGTAATTTTTGATCTGTAGGGAGAAAGTGACATGTTTGGTTGATTCTTTTTTGCCAAGCAATAGTGTGACCGTCGGACAGAACGGGTCTAGCTTTATTTAAATCACTCTGCAAACGACGCACTTAAGCTTACACCCCACCAAGCCCTTGCGAGTTAAATAATATAATTTGAAGGTGTATTTACTGTAAACCTTTGTAACAATCTTAAATGTGCATTTTGTAACAATTGTAAATGTGCATTTTCCTATTTAATACTATATTTATACACAGAGGCAACTTAAATGCCTTTTATTTCATGTTGGCGAAGTTAAGTCATAAACCTGAAGACAACTGTTTTAATTGGACTGCACTACTGAAATACTCTTTTGTTTTATTTACTATTGATTACTGTTATTTACCTGTTGATGTTGAGGGTTGCGCTCCATCATCGCTACCATTGGTAATGTTCTTGGATGTTGGTTCTGATGGTTTCGGGCCAACTTTTTCAGGGGTATCACCAACAACTTCAAACTCTACATCTTTTTCTAGGTCTTCACTGCAGAAAAACACATACACTTTTAAACAACCAGGTGAAAATAAAAACCTGCCTTTTTCACAAAGTATGTATTCAAGTATTAGAGCACCCTGCAACTATAAGAAAATGAGGAAAGCATATTAAAGAAAGAGGAAAATCTGTCCATTCCTCCTTTATAATTTATGCTTTGTCTATTCATAAACACTGTTCCACCCAGTGCCACGACTTAAATAGTCTCAGAATGAGAAAAATCCTTACCTGCGCTTACCTTTCCTTCCTCAATGTCATACTCTTATTCTCACTGCAAGTACAGTGTGTTAACTTACTGTATATAATATGTGTATTACATATTCAGGGTTAAATACACACACCAATTATTTCAAAGTGACTTCTATTTGCTTTGCTGTATCTCAACACAGGTAGTGAAGCAGAGCATTGACTACCCAGCAGGCTGCCGAGTTTGTGGCCTTTTATTTTGGTTGGGGTTTTTTTATGGCAATTTCTCACTTATTGGCTGCCCCAAATGTGAATTTGGTTTTACACTGTATTTTTGTGTTGGGTAATGACAAATTATTCAAATAAACTTTTCCCAATTACTGTTGTAAAAAAACCCAAAGCCACAACAAAAAACAAACCAAGCCCCAAAAAACCCTAACTCTACAAAATCTATAAAAAGTAACAAATCCTCTTTTACCTCTATATTTTCTTTCCACAGCTTCATGTTTGAGCTTTATTCATGAGTTTAAAATTCTGAGTTGGAAATTCCCTGTGGAACTGTTCTACATATACACACAGAACTAATTATTGCAGAATCCTTACCTATGAAGCACATTGATTAACAGTGTATAGTCCTGGAGGAAGTCATCCGCTTGTAGTCGAGTGCCATTTCGAATTCCAAAGTCTGATAATTTCCTGTGGTTATTTGCTACAAAAATAGTGAAAAACTGAAGTGTATACAGCTATTTATATAAAGATCCTTTACACCTGAGTAAATACGATGAAATGAGTACTCCAGAAGTTTTATGTAGAAACACAGGATTAACATTTATTGCCTACGTTTAAAGTAAAAGCTGATGTTTAAGCCTATCAGGAGTGAAAACTACTTATGTCTGACTTATTTCCCCCTCATGCATCATGTTCGAGCACTTTACTATTATCACATTTAGGAACATTTTGGAGATAATATTTGCATTACAACAGTGCCTACAAGCATCATAAAATGACCACAATCTAAGAACAAGAAAACAAACAGGACTTGCAAACAGAGGAAAATAACTGGTGCACTTTTACTGAATACCTATTCTTGAAAGGAATCCTGACACTCCAGGTGAGAAGTACTTCCTACAGGAAAGCAGAACTGGACATGCAGGCTTGTGGGCAGTACCACTAGCTATTCTCAGGCCACTTCAATACTTGCAAATCCAGTTCTCTTCAAATATTAGTCCACAGGATGAACACTAGAACATTTGCTATACTTCCATTCTGTATATCCTGGTTTCTTCCTAGTTTTTACCTACTCTTATCTAAAAGCCTTCAGTGTGCATACCTTCTGTTTCTCCTTCTTCTGAAGAGATAAGAATAGTTCCTTTTCCATCATCTATTTGTACATCTGGTGCTACCATAGCAAATTTTTCTTTCACTATCTGAAAAGAGGAATATGATTATTTAATCAATATCTGACTTAAAAACACTTACAAAAGAAAGAACCCTGAATTACATTGATTTTCTTATCCTGGCTCATTTTCAGGCATCTGACGAAAGTCCGTACTTCTNTTTTTTTTTTTTTTTTTTTTTTTTTTTTACTTCCATGAACACAGTAATTATAGTTGTTTTGCTGCCTGAAACCTACAGGTTCAGATACGCTGAAAAGTTTTTTAAAATACTTCATAAAATGACAGAATTACAAATCAGTTGTGACTATGCAACTGTAATGCGGCTACTGAACTATTCAACTGAAATACAAATTTAGTTTTTTTGCTGTTAGATATGAATAGGCTTTAAAACCACCAAAAACTTACAAATTACAACTGTTCTTTCACAAGATAGACAAGCACACATGAGGAAGAAGCACACTGGCTAATCCAGCTCTTCTTGTAGCCGAGAGAAACACACAACGTAGAGCAAATATAAACAGCTGATGTTCAGTCAATATATATTGAACAAAAATTTAACTTTCATAATTTGCAGTATTAAAATCAAAATGAAAACTGTAGCTAATATTCAAGATTTACCTTATCCTGGAGTGTTAACACAGTAACTTTGTGTACATTAAGTTTCACAGTCACTTCTGGCTTACTTGCACATACATAACAGTTAGGATTTGGTGGATCCAAAGCACAAGGAACCAATAGCTTCTTTCTGGGATTTGGCTGCTTGTTCAGAAAAATCTTGAGGACAGACAAGAATAAAACAAGTTATTCTGTAAGTAAGAGCACTCATAAAACCTGTTTTCCTACAGATTTATTCCCTCAGTGTCACAGGTTGTCCTGTTCCCTAATCCTCTTTGACATGCCTGCTGAACAGGAGAAAGTGCGTATTACAGCCAGTCCGCGACGACACCTGTGCTGACCGACCAGCTACTGCCAAATCCATCTGTAACATGACACAGCCATGTTTCAGGTGATGTCAGTCTGCTTCTCTCTCCTACCCAAGCAGCCAATTTTCATTAAATCAGAGGAATTTAATGATCCTTGAGATCACTTCTCTTCATTTTTAATGATCCTTGAGATCACTTCCACTTCTCCTTTCATTGTGGCTGGAAGTTCCCAGCACACTCAGAATCTACTGAGGCAACAAGTGAGAGACAGGAAAACTACACAATAGCCAAAGCAGGTTAAATTGTGACTTTTAAACAAATAACAAGGAAGTAAGAGTATCTTATTCCCACTTACCGTTCTACACTGATCTATTTTTCCTGATAAAATCTTCAGGCCCTCCAGCACTATCAGACCAGCTATTACTGCATTAGTAGTAGCTATAGCTGGGATAATATTTCCCGCCATTGCTGCAAAATAAGTAAGAGTATGCAGATTTTTAACAGTAAGTGAAAATGAGAAGTTTAGATTATTATTTAAAAAACCCCACAGTGTTGTATTTTATCCTTACACTTGATATCAAATCTGCTCTTCATATTCATACTGAACACATGCATCCTGAGGTTGGCAGCAGAAGTGACAAAATCCATTGCAGAAGGGTCATCCTGACAAGAAGTTAATACAGAAAGTATTTAAAAATCAGATTACTCATTGGAAAAAGTTTGCAACACATGGTTCCTAAAACCTTAAAAACAGAAAGTTTAAAAAAGTCTGTATAGTATTCCATTTCAAAGTCAATATACTTCCTCTTTCAGACGGTATGTTTAGACAGAGCAGTAATACTTTAAACACACGTGTTTAGAAATTGTACTTACTATTCCAGTAGGGAATTAGCGTATTAGTATTAATAAAATGCCTTGTATGTTCAAAATAATGTATAAATCCTAAATCTTAAAATGTTTTATGCTCAGTTTCAAAAATTAGTGTTTCAAAAAGAGGCAGTTTTACTATCTGTTGTGATACTATTTTACTATTTTGCCCCCCTCTACATTTAGAAACTACTTTTTTTTCTTATGCCAAATGACAATTGACTGCAGGAAGATTACACCATCTCTGGTGCTAAAAGAGAAAATTCTTCTCGTTTTTCTTCAGCAAAACTCGCAATATCTCACATACCTACCATCAAAGCTAATTACTGTGTACAACTCAGCAGAACTCTAGCTACAAACCACTGTATAAAAGCATGTTTTAGAGAAAGCTAAAAAGGAAGAAATGAAGCTGCATTACTAAGATACTTTAAAAAATAAAAATATGACAAATACTTTGAATTTCTGCTTTTTAAAGTTGGTGAATTAAGTTATTTTGCATCACAACAGTTAAGCCTTACAGTCAGTGAGTTACAAAATATAGAGTGTTTAAAATACGTGTTTGTTTATATATGGAAAGTGCTTTCAGTGAGGTGCCAGACATTTTTGTTCTAAGTAGTACTATTTTGGAATGAAACGGGATGAGTCCAATATTTGCACTACATATGTAGAGTATAACTGGTTCTTATGTATTTGGCAAACTAACCTTATCCCATATAAGCTCTGCTCCATCACCCTTCTCAGCCAGGTGAAGTCTCAGGGTTTCAACACTCTTTGAAAATAAGTGCGCATAGCTCTTGACATCGAGAACCTGCTGATCCTTCAGGACTGCAGAAGATTCATTTTGCTGGTCAGGTATGTTTTTCTCTTTGGGTAAAGAAAAGAAATCAAGATCAGGAATACTTAATAAATCCCACAGAAGTCCTCTCAAAGAGCTAAGAGTTTTCCAATATCAGCAAAATTGAGTATTTTCTAAATTGAAGAACAATATCCTTAAACTGCAGTAGCCCCAACATTCTACAACAAATCTGCAACTCTAGCTACACTTGTATCAATCACCTAGACATGCACAAATTACAGCCAATGTGAATTTTCAGCAAAACTCAGCTTTCAGAGATAAATGTACAGTGCTTATAGTAAGGTCTCCTAGAATAAGCTGACACATAATTTTGTGAAACATGAATTTTCCACAGCCAACACTGAGTATCTAAAATAACAATCGCAAGATAAATTTTAGAAAAAACATTTTTCTATATAGAGATAAAATTAGAATCTTCAGGAATCGCAAAGAATATGTTCATTACCAGTACTCAACTGTGACAGTGAGAAAATCTACGTATCAGAAGAGGCATTAACAAACAGCAGGTGTGACTTACAAATACACAGTGGGAGGAGGGACAATTACCTTGATTTTGTACCTCAGCCCAGTCCAGTGGCACTGGAGGCTTTCTTTTCCTCCAGAGCTTATCCATTGTCAGCAGGTATCTAATGTCATCCTTGAAAAGCTAGAAAACATAAAAAAAAACCCAACCCAACACACAAAAAAATATTAAAATGAAAGGGGGGAAAAGAAAGACATACTTCATTTTTACATCTGCTTTGAAATTGATAAATCAGCATTAGATTTCTGAGGTTTTGCTCTTCTCCTTGAAAATACTTTCAACCACATAAATAAAAATCAAACTCCACAAGAAAAAAAAAAAGATTCAAAAAACTTCTTATTCCCCCTTCTCTAACAATTATTGCACAAAGCAGACACAGCTCTGATTAATTTGGGGGGGAGTAAAGTAAAAATCAAGAAACAACAGTCCAAACAGCAGGTTCATGTGCCTGCTAACGCCATCGCTACAGCTCTTTGTATACTCTCCCTGATATATTCTTACCTACCTGCCAATGAATTTCCAAAGTAAAGTTATTACTACCTATCAATATTACATTCTATACTCATTTCCTCTATTTATCCACTTTCAGCAACTATTTAGAAGGAAAATTCCCAAACCAGTTTGTATTTTCTTATGCCAGAGCCTGATTACACACAGCAGATGACCAATAGCTTTTAGGTCCTCAGATTGGTTCTGACTGTGCCCAGTGAAACTCCCACAGGATTCAAGTTTACCTTTTCATATTAAAAGTAATTCAAAGGAAGTTTTTTCTGTACAGTATGGACAAGCTGCTGAAGTCATCTGCAAATGGAATGCTGTAAAACACGCAAGTGTTGTAAAAGACCAACACTACAGCAAAACTGGTGGAAGTCATAACATAATGACATAATTGATGGCTAGCATTAAGTTTCCAAACTGGATTTTGACTTAACTTTAAGCACCTCATACACTTCAAATAAAGACATTTACTGGGGGTAAAGAAGATACCTTAGTAAAAAGTTTAACTGGATCATATCCGGTTGATTTAGCCCACTCCTTAGTTGAAACACGCTTAATCTCACCATCTTCATTGGATGCTCGTGCTCTGGCTTCTGCTTCTGCTGGCTCCCCTATTAATAAAGCGTTAACCAATATTTTCATTCAAAAAAGGAAAATCACATCCAAGTATTTCCCCTAGAGTCAATAACCAAAATTATGCAGGGACCATAAAATGCCTTTACTGCACCCACGAAAAGCTGAATTAGACACAGTGCGACTACTCCTGTTTGCTTCTACAACTGCAACTCACTAATTTAACTTGATGTCACCCAATTCCTTTATTGGCAGAAACAGCGAGCGATTGCTTCCTATTAATTTTCTCCACATAATGTTGTGATTTCATAAATCTCTAACCATCTCCATTTAGTAGTCTCTTTTTCTGACTGAAGAGTCTTAGTTTGGTTAGAACTTCAACACAAAAAAAATCAGCTTCCTACCTCCGGTTATTCCTATACAAAAAAATTCCACAGGTACAGATGCTATTCATTTTGTGTTTCTTTCTCAGTCACATCCAGCAATTGCTATCGTGATTCCTAATAAGAAGCAGGTTGACATTTTCATAAAACTTTCTATGAACATCTTGACTGAATGAGAAAAATCAACTCGGAGACCATCACTTTCAATGTAAATTTGCAAATGTTTCCCCCCTTTCACCAATGCATCATTTCACATTTATCTGCATAAAATCCACCTCATGTCTCATTGTCCGGTCGTTCTCTATTGTGAAGCTTTCTAGTACTTTTTTGCAGTCAGTCCTCATGTTTATTATTCTGAGTGACTTTGCTTAATGACAGATGCTGAACAGCACTGGTCCCATCCCCAATCTGAGACACTCCTCTAATCACCATTTATCTCTATCATGTAAATAGTTTATCAGCTTCAGGATCTGCATCCTTTTTTCTCCCCATGGCTGCTTAGCTCCTTCAGGTTCCTCACAAAAAGTTTTTGAGTGCCCCCTGCAGATTCAAACCAGTGTAAACCAGGCACACTTGTCCGCAGGTTTGCCGATCCCTTCAAAGGACCTGCACGTCGTCCCTTTACAAAGACTGCACTGACTCTTCCGTGACACACCATGTGCGTCCACTGATTCTAAACAGCATTATCGCTATGGACAGTTTGCTCACTACAGACATGAGGTTACAGCTCAGCCTTTCTTATAATTGCCCTGGCATCTTTGTTTAAATTTAAAGTGGCATTGTGTCTGCTACCTTCCAAGTATTCCAGCAGCTGGTGTTTTAAGTGAGTTTATATGCCACCCTTATTAAGACTCAGCTATTTAATCCTGCACGTCCTGTAGGAAAAACGTGTTGGGTGATCACTATCTCACGTTCAGAGAAACTGAAGAGTTGGCGGATCCTCCAAGCTCCCTCTCCCAAGTCCATTCATCTATCAAAGGATCCAAAAGAAGCAGCAAACAATGATGATAATTCACCTTCACAGTAACTACGGTTACTGTCCTTACAGAAAAATACTGAAGAGCTACAAAAACATCACTCAAAATGGGCATATCTCCTATGTAGATTAACACTGAAGTGTTTCAGGCTAGAAGAGTTCAAACACAATCCCTGTATTTCCTTGCAATCCCTCAGCGAGGAGTTGAAAATGCAGAGCGACTACAAATATCACTCAGTCCTCAGTTCAAAAGACAAGCCTCCCAGCTGCAGGGAAGGAAGGGCTCCATTAAATCCAAATATAGAGGGGAAAAACGGCCACCCTGTGAAGATCAGTTATATTTAATTTGCACTTCAAGCTCACTTTTCCCTTCCAAGTTTCTGTGCATGTGGGGAAGACTGTTTGCTGCAGGGGGAAGAGGAGTGTCCAAACAGATACAAGCCTATTGAGCTAAATCACATACATTACACCTGGCTGTGTTAACTGGAAATTTATGATTAGCGAGTGTATTGATTGTGTTCCTCACAGCTGGTCTACGCACGCGATCTGAGAACAACTAGTGAATGCCAGTCAGCCATCTTACACTCTATTAAAAAGTTTTCACAACAGCTGAAGTAATCATTTTAATAACGTTTTAGGCTGTCCACAAGGGCCACAGTTCTGACAGGTGATACTATTAAATTGTTGTCATTTTGAAGAGTATTTTTTGCACTTTCTCCATGTAAAAACCTCAAGTTTGCATGCATCAAGTTAACTAAAAAACACTGAAATTGTTTCAAATACCTAATAAGCAGCAGTACAAGGGAACTAAATCATGCACGGTGTACATGAAGGTCTGGAAGGGCAACTACTGTCAACACACCCCAAACTCTTGATGTGCAAGGGTACAATAAATGGAATCCTCTTAAAAGAAAATGGAGCTGAGCTCTCTAACCTTAAGAAATGTACAGAAACAAGTCATAACCTCTGAAACAGAACATTTCGGTAACAGGGTAAGTTACCAGCTTATATCACACTCACAGGCAGCTTCAGGATCAGCTCTGTCAGGAGAGACTTCTTGATCAGCATCTTCTTCTCCAAACAACTGGCTATATAATAATTAAGAAAAACAACACAACACTAGAATTTCACCATATCTGATTAAAGACTGAAATATTTGCTAACGGATATATATCCGCTTTAGAATTCTTGCTATCAGAGTGCCACTTCATACATTGCTTTTTAAATTGCTGGGATTCATCACATGGGGACTTAACACTGACAACCCAAAACGTCCAATACAAAAATGAATTCAGGAAAACAGTTCTGTGTAACTCACTCAATAGTTCACCTAGCCTTATATTTATATTGCAGTACTGAATGTATTGCTTATAGCCCTCCAAGATCCCAGCAAACTTTACACCTGTTAATACATGCATTAAACTGAAAAATGTGTTAACTTCACACAAAGGTGAAGAATAAAGTAATCTCAACCTATACTGCTGTGCCAAACTACTCTGCCAGATTTTCTGTGATATTAGAGCAAGGCCTAAGTACTAACCAACCTTCCATCTTTACATTAAAAGAAAAAAAAAAGAACCAAAACATACCCCAAAACCCAGGTCAAAGAACTGGAGGTTTTCGCTATAATCCACATTCATTTAACACAATAAATAAACAAAACAACCCAAAAAAAGTGTGTGTCTGTAAGTTTAGAAACCAGACAAGTGAACCGCAGTACCTATTTTCTTTTTTAAAAAAAAAGATCACTTACTTGAACAAATACTTAGCCCACACAATGCAATGGATAGGTTCCGATGGTGTATTTCGGATTGTGCAGCCTGGAAAAGTCTTCTGAGTTGGTTTAGGATGACATTCATAACATTCTGTCACTCCCTGGTGAAAAGTGAAATATTTACTTGCACACTGTGAAGGCTACTGATAGTATACGCTATTACCAGATGAACTGTAACTGTATCTCAAAACACCCAACTCCCTGTTGTCTAAAATAGCCAATGATTTAAACTTAAAGCGACAAGAGTAATACACGACCTAACCTTTTTAATAACTGTTACTTGTCCAAGGTAGCCTGCAGTTCCACTCTCTATAAGAGGAACATCAGCAGCCAGACACATCCTGTTCACATGGTTACGGGCAGCTGAAAATTAAAGAGTTTTTGAAGAAAAATTTGAATAATTAGGAAAAAAAAGTTTTACTTCTACAAATTCAAACTAGCCTCCTGTGCAAACATTTATCCTTAGCATGCCTTACTTCGTTATAGAGCACTACGCCTTTTTCACAAAGTCAATTTTCCAATTAACGTAAAACATCAACACTATTAAATAAAGCAAACTCAGCTGAATAAAGTTACATATGTACACACAATACTCATCAGTCCCCATAAAGCAGCAACATAACAGTTAATGTTTACTTTCAAAACACCTGTAAAAGCACTAACTACCCTTTCAAGTTTCTAGTGAAGCACACAAGCATTAGTTCTACTACAGATGGGTTAAGAGGATACTTGTTATTTAGCTAACATTGCAGAAGTACTAACAGTAAAACACATTAAAGTTGTGTTTCTATGAACAAGCAACAGTATTTAATCTCCAATATAAAATCATAGTGAAAACTTCACCTCTGTTATCCAGAGCATTCATAACCAACGTAAACTGGCGGAAGAACTCTACGTTATAGTCAGGGCTACAGAAAAGAAAAACAATACTCAAAATGGCATATCAAAGTTGTTGGTTACTATGCTGCAACAGAAACTATACACATGCAAAGGGTGGACTGATGCTCATGTGATAAATTACACATACTATAAATTTACTGCTAGCCTTTAACTGCCCCATTTGTCTTCTGCCCATTTTAAAGCTGGGTGGAAGCATGAATTTTATGCTGCTGAAAGGAAGCTATTGCAATTAGTGCTAATTTGACCAATGAAACAGGCAGACAACGAAAAAGTGGTTATACTGCTCTGACCTATTGAGTAAATTGGCTGAGCTATGGTAACTGACCTTAAAAACCATCAGCTGAGGCTGAAACGTGCACACTGTAATTACCGTAGCTCATCAGACTGTTGATAATTCATTATACTGTGATAGCTCAATTGGCTTTGACCATGCCTCCATACCCTTAGGAGCCAAGACATGGGATTTTAAAATCGTAACACTTTAGTATCTTTACATTGTGCTTTTCTGGTTTAAAGAAGAAGGTGGCAAAGAGGAGACAGTAAAGAGGAAACGGAATTAATGGTTTTACAGTTTCAGAAGGATGCACTCAGTCAGTGTTTCAGTGGCTAACAGCAACATCAGAGTTCAGACCTTAATATTACAGAACACCAATTTTTAAGAAACTGCACAAATACAAAGTAAAACATAGGAAACAGCTAATGAAAATCTACAGAGTCTTGTACTCATTGGTTATGGATCATAAAGGCTAAATTTTAACAGTTTGGGGCATATATAAATGATGGCCAGTTACCTACACACACAACAAGCACTTTGTCTTTTTAATCATAGACTCAACATTCACATTTATTTCAATCTAATTATTGTTCAAGACATCAGGGCATCCTTACAGTGTAGAAACTTACTATGTAACTGTTGCTAATAAAATGAAAAATAGACACAAGCAAATGACTACAGCTTACTACTGGAGCTTAAGAAAACCCATGCAAAATCCACACTCCCACTCAGGTGTGTGGTAGTCTCATATTTACAGCTATTTCTCCTTACTGCGGTAGCTTTGTGAAGTATCTTAAAGCACACCATTGTAGCATTTAAATAACACAGTACTTGCAAATCAAAACATGTAGTTAGAGCTTAAAAACAAACATACTTCATGATGCTATCATGGTAAGCTATAATATTAGCTTCTGGATAAAACTGTAACACGCTTTCCTTGGCAACCTAGAAATAAAAAAAAAACAAAAACAAAAAACCACTTATTATTTCCTCCTTCCGTCTAAAGACAGACTCAATACCAGTTGAGTATCGAGTAAGTTGACTACCTTAAGAGATTTAAATACTTTTATAATGAAATGTTGTGGATAGCCATGATCAATCAACCAACACTTACCTCTTCTCAGCAGAAACAAAATTGTGACATGTTTCTAACACTGTCCATAATATAAGTGAGACTTGAGCTTTGACTTTTTCCCTCACCTGTGATTTTGATCTTCCAACATGTTTCTTTTGAAACAAAAACTGCCTGTTGAGATTGCTGACATCAATAGTATCCAAATCAATCTACAAACACACAAGAGACAGCCATTTCACTTTCACAGAAATAAAGGGAACAGAATCATTATCAGAGTTTGAACCAATTGACCAAAATGCATAAACTTTACAGACCTGCATATAAGGTGACACAACTGCACTATAGCAACTGTAGAGGCACAAGGGATCACGTAATTGTCTTCAGGAATCCATACATTCTAAATAATTACTAACAATGGAACCATGCGTCCAAAATTACAGGCTACATGACAACAAACTTTGTGAAGGAAGAGTCCCTACTAAAACTGCACATGCATCTTGAGATACATATACACCGCAGTTAGTAGAAAGTCAGTAACTGATCGTCCTGTTTACCGTAGGATAAAGATTTGAGTGAGAACTCCTCAGGAGCACAGTGTACAGACTCAGAGGAGATACTGCAGGTATCAGTCTAGCTAGGTCCCATCAGACTCGACATGGGACTAACCACCCTGAACGCTGGCTCTATACCACACTTCCCCAAGGTCCAAGAAAGGCTCTCAGCAAGCTAATTAGTACTCCTACTTCGTATTTGAACATGGCTTTGAGCAACTGAATTAGATGACAACGCAGCCCTCCGTTTACTAATTCATACACTGCAGGGCAAAAGCTTTTACTGCTTGTCACCAGGACTAACTCCTTAAGTGCATATTAAAAAAATTATGAAATCCACTTACAAAAAAAAATCCAATACTGCAATCGAGATGTTTAAAATCATATACCACAGAACACCTGTGATGTACAACCGCAAAGGATGCCATGACTGTAATTGCCCTAATAGCCATGTTTTTATTTATTAATATATGCACACAAACATCAAATTTCAAATGTCACCATCACCACAAGAATCAAGAACATTTAATTAGAACTTTGAGAAGATTTATTCCTACCTTTGTTGGCGCTACTTTTCTTTTAATTAAACAGTTTCCCTGATCAACCACTCTTTTCAGAAGTGCTCTCCTGCCCCTAACATTTTTAACTAGGAGGGGAGGGAGACAATTTTTCAGATATTTCACACAATTTTTCTCAGAGATATTGCTCCCAAATTCCCATAGATAATGCTGATATACTCAACATAGTAATGCTTTCAACTATATGGAGTTTCCTTTCCTTTCTCATAGGACACACTGGGAAAGCTTGCTTAGTCCAAAGCCAAAAAGCCTGAGAACCTCAAGAGAAAACGATTAAGTGCATAATTCCGTTAAAACTTCCACTACCCAGCTTTTAGTATTTTAACTGGAGATGGTAACAAGTGACATAAGCTACAGCTGAAAACAGTATTGCCAAGATCAGAAGAAGCAAAGGAAATTTCTCTCCAAAGAGAATACTTGAGACCATTAGACCTCAACAGAAGCTTCAATCTAGCTAAGAATGATCAGAATTTAACAGTTCTCTTACTTTAGAAACTGCCCCCATTCTTGCAAGTTAGAAGGAAAGGCCTCAGAGCTTCCTAAGAATATATATTCATGTTCTTAATTCAGACTTGGATTTTGAGTAATTTGTTTTTGTTCTTCATTCATAAGGACAATGGCACTGCCTTTCAACAAAGTATACTTAATGAAATCACGTATTTGTGAGTTGTCTCCTATCCAAAATGACTAATTTTTTTTTAGTATTAATATTTTGATTTAAAAGAATATCTCACAACTTACTTATAAAAATAAAAAGCATTTTCAGGTGTTCAAGTTTGTTAGTATTTAATAACCAAGGAAAACCCTCAACAATATCACAAACATTAACAAAAGCAATTTATTCTCCTAACAGCAAATTTCCTCTTTGTGTAACAATTCTCTTTTTGCTCTCGCCTCGTCTTTTGCCCACCCACTCTGTATGCTATCAAAATGTAACTGTCCTGCATAAAACACTGCCAATGATATTTTTAAATAAAGATGGCCCTGATCCAACACATACTTAAATTAATAGAGTCCAACCAAGTCAGCCTTGAGAGACAACACAAAAAAAAAAAATCAAACTATAATAACTGAAACACTAAGCATACCCAAATGCGATTTATGCCTAACAACTAACTGGAAAATCAGGACATGTTAAATTCTTTCTATTATAATGGACTGCAGGAGTACGCAAATGACATAGTAAGGTAAAAAAAAAAAAAAAAAAGCGGGGGAAAGAACAGTGCAGAAAATGCAGGCTTCCACTCTTCTGCATATGTTTATATCACCAGTACTACGTTAAAATTGGATAGGCTCTCAGTGGCAGACTCAAACCAAAGGGACAACCTGGAATTAGACTTAAGCACATCCTAAAAGTTTTAAAAAAAGTATTTAAGTAGACAGGCCTGAGTTGCACGAATAACAAGGCAAACCAGTAGCTGTATTCTTCTACAAGCTGATATAGTTTCAGATAAAAGCTGTTTCTAATACGCTCTGCTCAACAAGTCTGACTGTAAAAACAAACTTCTTACAACTTGTCATACACAACTCCCAGCTGTGAATCCTGGCCAGGCACACGCAAGTAAAAACGTATTCAAGGAAACAGAGCTGCGCTCTAGCTGGACTTGTACTCCCACGGTTTCTTAAAACCGTGTAGTTTTTTTAACTACGGTAAGAAATTAATAAAGGTCCGGAAAGTAGGTAACGAAGAGTTTTTCTAACAGTATCTGTCTCTATCCCTTACTCCCGACCACCCTCTCCGTTCTGCCCTTCCTACACGCGTTCAGAGATTAGCATCAGGAAGCAAAAGTGAAAGCAACAGCCCGCGGGACACTACCGTGACCGGGCTTCCAAGACTGACAGTTTTACAACTCGGTATCTAAAAACACGGTTCGCCTCCCACGTATTTTGTTTTTTCGCTGCAATCCACCACCGGACCATCACCCGCAGCATCAGGCAAAACGACGCCTTTCAGGAGCCCCGGCAGGGCAGCAAACATGGCACACCGCTTCGGCCGCGGGCTCCCCGAGAGGCGCTGCCGCCCCTCCGCCGAGCCCCGGCGGGACACCGCCGCTGCCGCGGGAAGGCGGCCCGACCTGCGGGGGGGAAAGGAGACCGCCCTTTCCCCGCTCCCGCCGCCCGCTCCGGCCGGCGCGGCGGATGGCGCCCGCAGGCCGCAGCCCCTTTGTGGCGGAGCCCGTCCCCCGGCGGCGGGGGCGGCGCGGCGGCCTGGCCCGGCAGCTTTGGCGGGCCGGAGCAGTTTGAAAACACGCAGACAATGCGGCTGGCGGGAGAGGCCGCCCGCCGCTGCGCCCCCGCGCCCGGGCCTCCCCCTCAGGCCCCCGCCCCGGCCTGCGCCGCCGCCCGCCGGCCCCTCAGCCGCCCCGGCCCCTCAGCCGCCCCGGCCCGCACCACGTCGATGTTGCTGAAGCCGGTGAGCACCAGGTCCTTGAGGAGCTCGCAGCCGATGCCGCCGGCTCCCACCACCAAGAGCCGCGCCTGGGCCACGGCCTCCGCCAGCTCGCTGCGCAAGGGGCCCGACACCGGCACCGACATGACGGCGGGCGGGGGAACAACGGCGGCGGCGGCGGGCAGAGGGAGCGGCTCCGCGCGCGCTTCTCCTCAGCCGGGCCGCACTCCGGACAGCGAGCGCGGCCGAGACCAGAGCGGCGCCCGCCCGCCCGCCCGCCCCGCGGCGCCCCCTGTCGGCGGGGAGGACCGCCGCCCGCTCCCGCGCACCGCCCAGGCCGGCGGGCCGGACCGCCGGTTCGAGCCCCGCTCCCGCCGCTCGGCACCGGCGGGCTCCGGCCCTCGCCCCTCTCTCGGGGCAGCCGGGGCTCGGGGCGCACAAACGGCGGGCCACCGGTGGGGAAAAGCGCAGGCCGAGCTCCCGCGGGGGGGCTCCGGCAGCGCTCCTGGCCGAAGGTGGGATTTTTGTGTACGGTAAGCTACGATTCTTCCCTAAAAAAGTTGTTTTGCAAACACATTCCATCATTTCAGCTTCATTCCCCCGCCTTTTTTTTTTTTTAAACCCACACTTGTAGCGCGTTAATTTATGCTGCAGCATTAAACCTGTAGAAAAAAGCTTTAAGGACACTTACTTAAATTACTCCTCCATTAAGTCAATTAAAATACTGCAATTTAGCCTAAACCAACAGGGACCGCCACAGAAGAATTAAGAGTGTTTTAACTAAAGCGGCACGGTTAGCCCGCGAGCGCTGGGCTGCGGTAACGGGGCCGGTGCGGCACTTACCCCATCGCTCCGTACCTGCGAGAACCAAAGCGCTCACAAACCCCTCCAGGTTGTCCCCACCCACCGCAACGCACCCGCCAGAGCCCGTTTAACCGAGCAAATGTAACTGGAATCACAAAAACGCCCCATCATAGGAGGGCTGTCGTGGCAGCAAGAGATGCTGCCCACTGCGTTTCCAGTCTGTGGTCAAAACAAAGCAGATTTGTTTTTTTTAAAATCATGCTTACGTTAAGTTCTTCACTGCTAATAGTTTCTGAAAACTGGATCCTGTTTGGCTGATGAATGCTAACAGTATAACTAACTCCAGTAAGACAACCTTTTTCCTTTACTTTCTTCCTCCCCAAATATTAAGTGTAACCAGAATCATGAGCCAATCTCTACACTTAAATTTCCATGCGTAACTGAATTATGCAAGTTTTCTGTCGCCGCATTTTAGAGGCATGCTAATATACACTTCAACCAATTATTCTTGGAAATAAGCACCATGTCACCAAATGAATTTCATTTTTCACCACATCTGAGGAAAATTCCATTGCATAATTACACACTTTCACCTGTAGTAAAAAAAATAAAAAAGCCAACAGACTTTGCATCTACATGGAGAAAGACAATTTATTTAAATAATCTCTGATCTGGGTCTTCTTGTACAAAAACAAATTCTTCAAGAGGGGTTTGATGATTTGTTGGCCAGCAGCTTCTCTCACATGTATAAACTACAGCAGTTCCAAATTCCACTGACAGATCTAAAAACAAAACAATAAAGGTATGTAATGTAAAGGTATGAAAAATGCCATAACCAGGGGCTATTGCTTATTGCTCTACTTCAATCTTTGCCAATTCAGAAAATATTTTTCATATTCAGTCTCCTACATACATAGCATTTTCTAATTTTAAAGTAAGCTGACTCAGAATTTTCAAAGGGCTTCTTAAGTGTCTGCAACCTTATCTGACAATATTTATTATTTTCCAAGGCCCCATTTAAGAGGCAATAAAGACAAAGCACTCCCAAGGTCATGGAATTATCTATTTTGCTGTTATTAAAGTTGACTAGTGAGCAAATGGAGTTGCAATCATGGAGTCTCCATAAACCAGAGTTCTATCTTTTGCTTAGTGACATCTATAATGCAAATAGAGTGGATTCTATACAAGATGATCGCTGTAGTTAACCACGTCTGTGGCTGGCAAGAAACAATCCAAATCGCAGTTCACTAAACTTTACCAAGAAGGTGACCGTTTCTAGTATTCATTCAGCTAAGTCAAAGGTCGACACCTGAGTCACTCTGGAGCATGCTGACCAGCGCTGGCATGAGTTGAAATTCAAATATTCTGTTGCTTCCACAGTTACTGCAGGCCGGAATACCTTTGTCAATGTTGGCTGGAGGACACGTTATGAATAAAGGCTGGCCACCCCGAGAGTATCTAAGAGAAGAAAGGAAAAAAGGAATTTTTTCTGTCTAAATTTCATAGGAAAACTTACGTGTTGGCAACTGTATTCAGGACTCTCTGAAACCTCTGAACTTGCTTGAAGTAAACAACATTGTTATGAGCCAGAATCGTCGCCTAAGCTTCAGATGAGTCATTAAACAAAGAATAAAGATGGGGAGGGGGAAATACTTGCAAGGTCGACACTCGGAAAGTCTTAAGGAAAGAGCTGGATTTAAAGGAGACAAATGCTTTGAATTGATACCTCCAAAATATGCCGTACCAGACTCATTTACTTGGGCAAACAACACTTACCTGAAAAACGGAATCCTAACCAGTGGCAGTTAAAGATATTCAACATAGAATAGGTCTCAAAACCACCGTAGTTATGCCACAGAACTAATGTTTTATTTATAAGAGCTATTAAAGCTCCACAACTAACAGGAAACCAAGATCGAAGATGGTTTCCACTGAATGCCAACCAAGGGATTCTGTGCTGTGCTTGAAAGCTCAACGGAGATCTGGCAGCCCGGGAGAAATGGGGGTCTAACAGCCGTCTCGCGACACCCACGAGGGGGAAAGGCAGAGCTACATAAAGACTGTAAATAACGATAGTCATAGGGATCACCAGAGGTGATGCTTTAGAAGAATGGAAAATTCAAAGAGCATAATACCGCAAAGTAACAGATCCAGTGAAAAAACGTTGTCTGAAAACGTTACTTGCACTCTGCATTAGTACATTTTCTGTACAATCTTTGATAGATAAGTAATGAAGGTTTCTAACGTTTCTTATTTGTGTAACCGTCCCCTCAGGCTTTACATCCTCATGGAAAAGGTAGTTAGTTCCATCAGGTTCTGGAAATTTGATCAACAAAGGCCCTGTCCCTACACTGAGACAGCTTGACCAGACAGGCTGCACTGGACTCTCTGGAACAAAGACATTAAAAACTAACACTCGGTACGATCCATGAAAACCACGTGTATTACCTGGTACTACGTATAATTTATGAACTCTTTGCTATACTTTCATTCAGAATTAACTCCTCTTTTGGGAAAGCAGCTGCTCTGAGGTGAAATGTGCTTTTGTTCTAGGAAAAGCAACACATCTACCAGAACTGAAGACTGCAGATCCCAAGGGATAATCACAATAACCTGCAGAAGAACTCAGGCTTTAAAACAGGTAATTTCTTACTTCAGTACCGTCTCAAGGACTGAGACATAAGCAATGACAGTAAGGTTACAAAATTTCAGAGGGGCAGATAGCCTTGGACATCTATCACAACAACAGCATACCCCTCTCTATTACACTTCCACCTCAAAACTGTCTCGGGAAAACCTCTATGCCTGGATTTCAGCAAGTCTTCAAAGACAGTCTAGGTAAGGAAGTCTTCCACAGCCAGACCTGCAGTCTCTGATCCTGCTTTGCTTCTCATCTACTCATACTTTGTATAAAGAAGCGCAAGCAGGGACTGAAGTCTGACCACGCAGGCACGGCAACAGCCCTCTTAGCAATTTTTTTTTTTTATTAAGAAACAAAAATATGCATCTATTTCCCATGAAATGGTTTATTTTGATGTACTAATAATCCATGTCTGTGCTCTGTACCTCCCTGTTACAACCAGATGATCAACATACCTTAGAATCTGTTCGGGACACACAGATATCCTTTTCATAAATTTATGGAATGTGTGGTCCCTGCTTTTGACTTCACTCTTCTCATATTTTTCGTTACTACTTTCACCTGCAAAACTGTAAGAAAACAAGAAAAGAAACAAGATTTCCAATAAGGTTTTCAGTACAATACGCATGCTTTAAATACGCGATGGTTACTATACATTCACATTAAATTATACTAAGTACACTGAAAAAAACTATACATGGTAAATTAAGAGGTCGCAAGTGAACATTGTGCTTCCAGTTCGTCAGTTTCTGCTGGCTTACAATTACCAACAGTGTTTCAAACTACCACATGAGATTCAAATCCACCAGATACCTGCTTGCTACTTTAAAAAAAAAAATCATTCCTTTAGGAACTTCTCAGAAGATTTTCTAGTTTTTAAATTATGATGTTGTCTTTTTAAATTTTGAATTAAGTGTAATTAAAGTTCTATGATTCTATAAAGGTAAACAAAACTCAACAGGAACACGGCTACTAAGAAGCACTCTATGCAGATTCTGCAGCAGAGAGTAGCTTTAGTTATCAAAAAATTCAATGTTGTCCACAATTCAGGAAAAGTCACTGTACACATTAATATAATCAAAAGAGAAATGGGCTGGCTGTAAGAGCTCACTGTGATCACCTAAGTTAATACTGATAATATTTTCAGTAACTACATTGAAAAATTGTTTTTCAGACAACCTTTACAGAATCTTTGGGAGTCTTACCATCATCCCAATCTCTAGTCAAAATCCCTAAGTATTTAAACTCTTAAAAATGCAACTGGAATATAAGAAAAGGTTTAGCCTTGTAAAGAAAAAAGAGTCAAATGTTACAATATAAACTTACGCCATTTAGCATAAGATATTGCTTAAACCACAGTGGTTTAGTTTCAGAGACTGACAGTCCACTGCTCTATGTGGAGCCCAAGGACATTCCAACTGCTCAGTCTCTCAGAAATAGATGCATCACTGAATAACTCAAAATTTGACAGAACTGGGTGCATTGTTACGTTCTTCCAGCAAAGTACTACACACCAACGATCCCTGAAGGACCCAGTTACAAACAAAAACCATTCAGATTTAGTGAGAGTCAGATTTAGATTATCAAACAGCACACAGGAAAATACGTACTCCCTTCAGTTTCAGCATGAAATCCAGACCCATTCTCACCTTTCTGACATCAACTGTTCCAAATCAACACCCTCTCTCTGCTGATACTCCCTCAATAGCTTATCTGCATGATCTGTATCAAGGAAACCAGCGTAGTCTTCCTCATCCACAACACTGATGTAAAAGGGCTGGAACTCAGGGGCTGAACTAGATGTTGCCATTCCCATTCCCTCGCTGACTGCAGGATGTGTATTCAGGGAACCCGACCCATCCGTAGCTTCAGACAAGCGAAGCTGTTGGAGCCGGGATGCACACTCCACCTCTCTGGAGAAGGAGCTGCTCACCGCTTCTTTTAAGCCAAGCAGCTGAAGGGAGGCACACGCAGGAGATTCTGCTCCATCACAGACTCCCCAGTCATCCGCTTCATCACACCAATCCTTTGCAGCAAAGTTTGATTCTTGTTTCTGAGAAGAACAAAAAAAAAAACAAAGGAAAAAGAACATTGTTAAGATCAGCCACCCTAATGCACTTCAACTACGGTTCCATAACAGATAAGAAAACTAAACCCTTAACCTAATGCTTAGTGTTATTTCACCTATGTTCCTCACAGTGGTAGTTACCATCGCACCCACGTTTACTCTTCACAGCAGCGCAGTTACGGCAAGAAACATCTCACACTGGAGAACCAGAACAAGAATTCATTGACATTTGGAATGGTCTTTGTACATCAAGTTGCCATACGTCGGCTGCTGGCATGGCCAGACAGCTACCCTGGGGGCGTTCATCTGAAGCACAGTTACTGCACCACAGGTAAGCTCAAAGGGCAGAATATGGAGGAAAATAACAACAATAATCATAACAGTAACAACGACAATGATAACAGCATCATTTTATCAGAGTATAAGATCATTTACCACAGACAAAAACTTTGTATTGCAAATGCACTGCTGAACACACACTTTCTGCCTGTCATCACTAGTTTGGTAGCCATCCTCCTCTTTCAGTCTTCTTAAGCCAACATGCAGTTTTTCTTCACAAGCAAGAATACCACAAGTATATTAGCAATAATTGAGTCAGATTAATTAAAGCTGCTGATGAAGTTATTTAAATTAGAAAATAAAGAAAACATCTTAAAGATCCAAACCTAAACAGTATAGCCCCATCATTTAGAGTTGAAAAATAATTTCAGGTAGCTCAAGTAATTAAAGTGTTGAATATCGGTTTTGATTATACCATTTGGCTGCAATCTCCACTTTAAAACAAGTCACTCTTCTGGTAAACAATGTGTAGTACTCACAGTGTCAAAAATTCCACGACCATGACTTCTCCACATGACCACATACGTGACTCGAAACTAGCACGTAGCACAGCCTCTTGAGAAAGGTTATGGTTACTCAAACGAGTACATACAAGGTGCGAAACTCATCCAACTCAACTGCATTTTTATTTTAAAACCTCCTCAGTACTGCCCTTCACAGAGCACGCTGAAACACAGGACAGAACCCAAGGCGGCAGTGTGCTCGTGTTGCGGTCCAACCCCAGCGCGCACCACGCAGCCGCTCGCTCGCCCCCCCGGTTCGGACCGGGGAGGGAACCGTGAAAGTGAGGACGAACTCATGGGTTGAGATAAAGACAGTTTAATGGGTAGAGCGACAGCTGCGGACGCAGGCAAAGCAAACCAGGGAATTCATTCCCTGCTTCCCGTGGGCAGACGGGTGTTCGGCCACCCCCAGGACAGCCGGGCTCCACCACCTGCAACGGTTGCTTGGGGAGACAAACGCCATTGCTCCAACGCGTGCGTGTCCCCGCTTCCTTCTTCTTCCCCTGATTTATACACCCAGCATGACACGATACGGTACTCCGCTCGGGTCAGTCGGGGCCAGCTGTCCCCTCCCCGCGCCCCGTGTCCCCGCGCCTGCTGTCCGTCGGGGGTGCGAGGAGCGGCACAGGCCCTGAGTGCCCAGCACCCACCACAGCCACCAGCGCGCCACCGCACCCTTCCCGCCCCACTGCCCACACGCAGCGCTGCGCCAGCGAACCCCATCCCAGCTGAAACCGCCCCAGCCCGCCGTACCTGCTTCACGCTCTGATGCTCTGCTTCCTTTTGTGGCGCCGGCACACACTGGGAGCGCAGGACCTTCCAGCTGCCGCACGCCGTGTGAGAAACAACAAGGAGAGAGGGGTGAGGCGCGGAGCGCCGGCGCGGGGCTGGAGGCCCACCGCCGCGGCCGTGCCCTCACCTGCCCGGCGCTCCCCGGCAGCTCTCCCCGCCGCAGGCGAAGACGTTGGCGGTGCGGTGGAAGGGGGACCCCTCCAGCGGGCAGTACACCTGCACCAGCTGGGCCAGCGCCCGCCCGCACGCCCCGCAGCGCGGCGGGACCGCCCGCACCGAGGGCGCCCAGTCCTGAAAGACCAACAGCACGGCCACCGCTGGGAGAGGCGCCTCGGCCCGCCCCGCCGGGCAGCGCCCCCCCGCCGCCTCCTCCTGCTCCGCCACCGCCCTGCCCGCGCCCCCCGGCCCCCCGGCCGTACCGCGGAGCCCCCCAGCTTGCTGGTGGCCCAGGCGGGGGCCTGCCCGCCCCCTCGGCACGGCCCCGCCATGGCGGCATCGCGCAGCCCCAGCAACACCGGCGGCCCGGCCGCCATGACAGCACCGCCCCGCCCCGCTACGGCGGCCGCCGGCGGACACACGCCGGCGGGAAGACTAAATCGGCTTCGCGGTGCCCAAGTGCCGGTCAGTAATTGCGAACAAATCGTTTAGCGAGCCCGGGTGCCTGGCGAGAGGGGCTTTCCTTCACGGGAGCCGTCCTGTCAGCGGGCAGCGCCGACATCGTCTGCGCAACCCGCGCTCACGGGGTTTGGCTCTGGACGTTGGGTTGAACTAGGTCGGTGCTGGAATTGGTGGAGGTACACTGGGTTGTCCGACACATAAGAAATCAAAACTGGGAGCTGGTGCTTCAGTGCTACGTAGAATCACAGAATCATTTAGGTTGGAAGAGGCCTTTAAGTTCATGGAGTCCAACCGTCAGCCCAGCACTGCCAAGCCCACCGCTAACCCACGTCCCTCAGCACCGCGTCTGCCCGGCTTTTAAATCCCTCCAGGGGTGGCGACTCCACCA
>RSEF01000011.1:14299073-14462023 GCA_003993805.1 Himantopus leucocephalus | reverse complement strand
GCCGTTGGCCTTCTTGGCCACCTGGGCACACTGCCAGCTCATACCCAGCCGGCTGTCCCTCAATATCCCCAGGTCCTTCTCTGCCGGGCAGCTTTGCAGCCACTCCGCCCCAAGCCTGTAGCGTCCATGGGGGTGGTGTGGCCCAAGTGCAGGACGCGGCACTTGGCCGTGTTGACTCTCACACCACTGGCCTCGGCCCCTCTGTCCAAATCACAGAGCCAATGTCACCTGCATGATCCGCTGTTACAAAGTTTGGGTTTGGATGTTTAGCTGAACCGGGTCGATGCTGAAATTCGTCTGGACTGTCCAAAAGACAAATATGTAATCAAAACTCAGAGCTGGTGCTTCAGTGTTACTTGTTGCAGCTCCGCCTGGAAGCAAGAGGTTTGCGGGAGCTCCAGAGGGAATTTCATGGATATCTGCCTGGGTTCTACCAGTCAGCAATGCCTGCTGCTCTCCCTGTGCATAAGGAAAAGAGAATTTGAATAACCTGACTGTGAGTTCCCACGGCGTTACCTCAAGCTCACTGCGTCCCCCTCTGGGGTGGGTTGCTCTCCTCAGAGACATGGAGCAACCCCTGGAGCTTGGGAACTGGCCTCAGGGACCCGAAGGGATGGACCCTCTGCAGAGCCTGAACCACAGCCTGACGCCCCCACACCCAGCACCGAGCTCTGGGACAACACAGTGCATGGGGAGCTCTGCTGCAGTGTCCGTGTCCGGGAAAAGGAGGGGAAAAAGCAGGCACTGGCGCAGGTCTGAGGTACCGACCCTCACCAGGTAAAACTCATTCAGCACACAAAAATTGCCTCTTAATGGGAAAGGCTCTGTGCTCTTTAGTGCTTGAATGCTACATTTTTCTCCAATCCTTTTGCAAAAGGTGGATATTTCAGCACCTGCAGAGTAAAAAGAATGTTTTCTGTGAACTCCTGTGCTTCCAAATAGTTAATAAATCAACGTATAAATAAAAGGCATTATATGCATCTTACAGTTGGAAGCAGAAATCCAAATCCAATGGTTCGTTACTCCTATTATGTATGGGACTGCATTGATCCTTTTTTCAGCTAGTAACAGTGATGCATTTTTAAGGAAAAATACACTGTCCACAACTGCATCAGTAAAGAGAAGGTGCTGGAGAAAAAAGCACCCCTTTGTTATTTACATATTGGTTTGCTTGGAAAGATATTTCCGCTTTCTTGGTGTTGACGTAAAGAAATCACCCGAGTGAGCTATTTTTAGTTACGATATATAATGTCGAAGGTAACTAAATTTCAGGCCTTGTTCTGAGTTTCTCTTACATAACTTTAGTACCGCACAAGCATCTAATACAGAACGCTCAAGACAGAGAGTGACTTGTTAACCAGTTTCTAACTCCAGCTTCTTAGGGTTGGATGAGTAACAGGGTTAAAATAAGCTTATGTGGTAAGATTGCAAAAGAAGTGACAAGCCAGCACAGTGATATGGAAAAACTGGTTATGGCAACAGATGAAACAGCTACTAACAACAGGTCAGTTTTGCACAAAGGAGAGCTTTCTCAATGGCTGCGCTTCCTAGAAAGGTGTGATAAATGCTGTATTACTTTCTCCAGTATGCAGGTCCTTCCTTCTTCCACACTGCCTTAAAAAATCAGCCAGCTGCTAGGAAGTGCCTTGCTGATGACAGAGGTGACGCAAAGAACTGCGCAAAGCTGTCCAGTTCCATTTTTGCAATTTTAACTCTCCTGTCTGGTATTTGTGAGCCTGCCTGGTTCATAGCTGTTCCCAGGGGGGAAGAAAAAGCATTAATTGTTTACATTCCTGTGATGAATGCACTTGTACCCTGAAATGCAGGGTAGGGAATGTTCCTGTTCAGATTCATCAGGTGCAGTATTATTGTTCAAGTGTGCTGTTGCGAAATCCTGCAAAAGCCAAGCAGGTGTCATAGAATGGGCTTGCTTCAAGTTATCTTTGTTTTATAAGACAGAATAAATCCTTCTCTAAGACTAAGTACAGCACTAGCTACTGTTTTTAGAGTTATGTTTACCATCTCTTTTGCTGTCTTTTCTCTTAAGCACTGAACCACTGCAGCTGAATCAGGTTTTTCACAGCCAGCGTAGTTGCAATTCTCTGCAATCAGCGTAACAAAAAGACTGACAATTTTCTTATATTAACTATGGCACTTACTCCTCCGTGGGCAGCACTTTCTTCAGCAACTGAGTCACAGCGAACAGTCATCAGCTACACTGTGCTGGGAATGCGAAGGGATTTTGCAGAACTCCACTTCCTTCCATCACAGCTGAAGACCGGAGTTGTGTTTCATGTAAAATCTGGGACATAAATAAGTTACAGCAGCATGCACAATATTGAGTATTTGCAAGTTTGAACAAAGCAGTATCATAAATGGGTGTGCAGATGGATTTTTTCCACGAGAAGCACCAATCTGTGGAAAGCTACAATATTAAAAGGTCAGTAATAATATTGAATACCATTAAAGTACTAAAATGTGGAACAAAATACATTTTAAAATTACATACTTTAGTTTGTTTTTCAGGACGGGCAGTTATCAGAGTTCTGGCTACAACTCCGCTCTCGGAGATAGTCCTATGGAACAAACTCTGCCAGAGGAGAGATGACCTGAGAAGCAGGAATGGCACATAACAAATCTACTTGGTCACTGACTTAGAAAGGCAATTATGGAAATTAGGCATAATTAATTCATTTTTAAAAAATATTAAGTGTTCTATTGACAGAATGTGAAAATAGAACATCAGCAGTTCTTGCTGAAAATTATCAACTAAACATACGGTCTTCAAATATAGGTGCACAGTGCATACATTTGTATTTAATGTATGTGTGCTCTTACCTTGAGCCCAACTGGGCTATCTTAAGGGTGGGTTGAAGGAGGATGGAGCCAGACTCTTTTCAGTGGTTCCCAATGACAGGACGAGGGGCAATGGGCACAAGCTGGAACATAGGAGGTTCCGTTCAAATATACGGAAAAACTTCTGTACGGTCAGGGTGACAGAGCACTGGAACAGGCTGCCCAGGGAGGTTGTGGAGTCCCCTTCTCTGGAGATCTTCAAGTCTCGCCTGGATGCAGTCCTGAGTAATGTGCTCTAGGCAATCCTGCTTTGGCAGGGGAGTTGGACTAGATGATCTCTAGAGGTCCCTTCCAACTCTGAAAATTCCGTGATTCCGTGATTCCGTGATCTGGGTATCTATACCAAGTGATCATTAATATTAAAGATATAAAATAAAATGCGATTTGGAGCATAATGTAGGAATCTGCTACTTAAAAGTAACCTATACATTGTGGCCGTAGTATTATTCCTTTCTCAACTGTTTGAAAGCATACTGTTCTTTATATTTGGGGTTTTAAAGTTGGCAGATAGACAGAACATTGCTTCTCACACAGTCAGAAACTACTTTGTTATCATATGTGCTTAATAAACTAACAGGCCCCACTTTTCCACAAAAGTTGTACCTATGTTTTTGCATTCACAAACACATGGGATTTTTTCTATCTTGTTTAAGATAATGATTTTTGTGAACCTGCAAGGACAGAAACACTGATTCAACGAACCAACCAATAACGGACTTAAAGGCTACTTCAGATCAAAACAGGGGAAGGAATAAAATGCCCAGTGTGCCCCATATGCTGCATTAAGAAATGTGTGACAGAACTAGCAGGATGGTCGAACACTGTTGCTACAATTAGCCATTACCTAATGATGGCTTTTTGCAAGTGATGGTAACAACTAGTGTTTTTTGCAAGTTATGGAAAAAATGCACAACAGGGGGCAGCCGGGCAGAGGCTCGATATAGATCACACTGCTTGAGGTCCACCAGTGTGTAAAAGCAAGCCCAAGTGGACCCAGAGGTGAGGAGGAAGAGGAAGACATCCTCAAGAAATCAACACTTGGAACTTGGGCTGCCAATGTGTCGCTGTGACAGCCCCTCCTGGGAAGAGTAGCTACGGACCCCCGGACCGTGGGATGCTGCGGGAGATGGGAGGGTGAGCTCAGCACCAGTTAACAAGGTAGTTAGTTAGAGCTAATTTACTGCTGTTTTTTTATTGTTATGAGTAGAGTTCTTATAGATTCTCAGATGCTTATGTTGTGCGTTCCTTTGTGCCTGGCAAGTGTATTGTGCTTGTCATGTAACTTCGCAAAAATGCCACTCCACTACTTGTGTGCCCTGATGCATTCCAGAGATGCCAAAAATGCGGTCGCAGCTGCTAGTGCCCCAGAAAGGAGGAAAATTGGGGGTACATGCTTTTCACACCAGCAGGTCTTCCCTTTGTGGGCCCACGGACAATGTTGAGCTAACAACATGCAGTGAACAACATCATACCTTGCTCTCCCCCCTGTCTCAGTGGGTGTCTGTCCTGCCAGCAGTGCCTCCTCCCTCCAGCCAGTGAACTGTGAATTCTTTGCCAGGAAGGGTTGAGAACAGATAATCACAGCACAGAACAGTCTGTGCAAACCCTAGAGCCTTGAGACTTGGGTCCTGCAAAGAAAGCTGGTAAATTCATCTTTGAAACCCTTTAGGCTGAAGAAAGGAACTGGGCACATTTCTGTCTTCTTGGGTGTGATTTAGCCTCTTGGAATTAGCCGATATTAGTTAAGTGAAAGGAAAGGAAGTTCCAAAAAATCAAAAGCAATGTTTATTTATAACTGTTTACAAAGCAAGAAAACAAGTAGAGATTTTCTGTCCTCATTTGTGAGATGTCAAGCCCACCTCACAGATGTTTTTTGGCGGATGCTCTGCTCCCTACAAGCTCTTTCTAATTAAAGAAAGTGGAAAGAGGCTGTAAGAATGACAACTGACTGTTCTCTTCTGAAAGAAGGGGGGAATATGCATATAAAATATTCTGATACGATATAGTCTATATAGAATATTTCTTGCAGATTTCAATATATTTGCCATTTTCCCCCTCATTCCCCCTTCTCACAGGAGCATTATTCAGTTTTGATATGCACTGAGTAGATACCGTGGTATTTTTGAACCTGAAAGATTGTGGGGTTTTTTTTTGCTTGCTTCATGAAATAGTGATTTTTAGTCCTGCAAACATTCCAAATTTCCCTTGATTCTCTCTTTTCACTGTGATCATGACAACAGATTACATAACAGTGAATTAGAAGGTGGTTATTAAACTCTGCAACCTGACAAACTAACTTTGTTTGACTTTACTTCGGGTTTTAAAAGCAAACTGTACCCTCCACAACTCTTATAAATCTGTGTGTTCTCTCCTTTCATTCATCATTTGTTTTATGAGCTGTGTCCAAAACTCCATTTTGCGTTCTTTCAGTTTCTTTGCTGCCTTTTGCATTAGGTCTATTTCCAGGTATCTTTCATCCAGATCATACTGAGGCCAATGGACCAAGCCTTCTCCGTTGGGATTTCTGGAAATAATATAACAAAAAGTTAGCTTTCCGTTTGCCTATCAGTTGTGCCCCGGCTGCTCAAGCTGAAGTCATTTCAGAAAACTAACATGAGCTCAGATTATGTGATTCTAGTACCTGAATAGTTGGATGGTTTTTATCAAAATGCTCATCAGTGGAATAGCAAATGTTTAATAATTGCCATTACTTTTGGATCTAAAACTCCGTTGCAGATGGAGTAATAGCTCTTGCATTTCTTTTCTTTTTTCTTTTTTGTTGTGCAGGTTCATATAGACAGTTTTTCTTGCAATCATTAAGAATAGAAATAATTTGCTTCAATAGTTATCACAAATTCTGCCAAATTTGTAGGAATCACCACATAAGTATTGCTGCTATGTCTCAGGCAGCTCTTGACAAAACTTGAGCTGTAATTAGCATTATGAATCTCACCCATTTCTCGCAAAGTTAGTCCAGTATCTCATAACGGTTCTGCTAAGTTTATTTTCTTCTTCTGTAGCATACCCTGCAAAGTGAGAGATGAAGTAGCAACATTAAAAACTAAATAATGGGAAAAGTAGCAGCTGTATCAACTCCAGTATACTGTAATCAGTTCTACTTGTTAATCTGAGCTGTGGGCGTTTTACCTGGGCAGAGCTCTGGGAGAGAACTGCAGATGAATGATTTCATGAAAAGTAACTACTACTAAAGACAGAAAATGCTTATGTTGATTTCAGTGTTTCTACAAGAGGAAGTCTATTCTAAAAGCCCTCCAGTAAGTAAAACTAATAATAATGATCTTTAAAAAGGAATACTTTAGTAAGCATGGATACATCACCGGCTAAGAATGGCTTTCCAAAGACAAAGGCAATCTCATCTCCATGATCTGCTTTTACAAACTCTGGTACAACATCTGCCGCTGAACTTGGTCGATGTTGAAATTCATAAAAGTAGACTGGGTTGCCAGCATCTGTAGAAAATATACAGAAGTGTCTTAGTTTAAGACCTGAAAATACTTGCCGCCAAAGATGATAAGCTTTCATTACAAGGTATTTTGATATAATGAAAACATTTATCAGTTTTCTGGATAACGAAGTGCGATGCATACTGTCCATAAACACACCCCAGGGTGGAATTCTGCATTTCTTCTACTAGATGCTGAATTAGAGACTCACCTCTATGGTATCTAGCCACTTCGATGGCTGAAAGAACAAACAAAGGGTCTCCTATTGCGTCAAGAAGGCCATCTCGCACCTGAGCACGGTTTTCTGCATTCCCTATGTATTCGTTGTATACTCGATCAACAACTTCAGAAGTAACACCCTAAAATCAACAACAAAAATAGCGATGATGACTATTATAAAGAGTAACAGCACTAACTGAGTGTGCCATCTGCATGTCCCTGGCTAAGCCCCTAAGCCTAGATCATTACCTTCTTTCAGAGAAAATACTCAACTGTGCCAGAGTGTGGCTCAGAGCTCAGAACTGGGAGGTACATGGCTACCAGAGACAGATGTTCTCAGGGAAAAGAGGTTTGCAAGATCTAAAGTTCAAACATCTTTAGGTAAACATCAGTCGGCGATGCTGATAAATAGATATGGTGCTCTCTTCTCACTTCTGTGGAAACAATCCTCATAAGAAATCCTGTTGGATTTCATAAAATTCATTTACCGTTGTAGATGGCCCTAATTTACTGCCTTTCAGAACAAGCCTGGGCTCTGCATTTCCAACTTCACGATGGATGTCTGTGACACTGAATGATCTAGTGCAAGCACTGGCCATGTTTAGAAAGTCCTTAACTCTTACCTATTAATCTGCGTTTTTCTGTATTTAGTAGTTTCAGGAGAGCACAAAGGAACGAGAAGACTAAGAGGTTTGTAAATTACAGGGAAGCAAAAACCTAAGATACCTAAACATAGGTCTCTCAGTGGCATTTTAAACATTTCAGGTTATCCTGTCTAGTCTCCAGCTACTGCTTCAGAACGGTGTGTGCTATAGGTCCTGTGTCATACCTGCTGGTGCCACACGTGTCTTGGATAACCTGGGGTACCTAAAGTGTCACAAGAGATCTATGTTTAGGTATCTGAATCACTCCTGGATTTCCACAGAACTCCTTTTTAAAAAGAGGGGCATTTAGGATAGAAATTTAGAGCGTATTTTCAATCGCAACAGGAATACACCACGTCTGCTGCCCATTACTGCCCCGTGCTAGGAAGCTGTCAAACAGAACCAAGCTTGCCTCTAAAATACACCCCTCCAGGAGTACAAACATAGAACCAGACCAGCACTGGGTTATGCTGAAAATGGTCTCTTACCTTAAGGGATAATGCTAAGGAGCTCTGTAAAACTTGACGGGCAACATCTTTATCCAGACCATCTGCGTAAGCAGGAAATTTCATTGTCTGTGTGATACGGAGAACCATATTTATTAGAAAATCTTATATTAACAAAATGACAATGATCAATAACAACATTATAACTCTCTTACCGTAGGAAGTACCCATCCAAATTCACAGTTATTTACTCCTATTATATATGGGACTGCATTGATCACTTTTTCAGATAGCAATTGCCTGGGACTCTTCGGAAAAAATACACCATCTGCAGATGCACTGACAAACAGGGAAGGCTGGACAGAAAAAAAAAAAGAAAGAAAGAAAAAAGCAAAGCTTCATGAATATGAATACAAAATATTGTATCAAAAATACATGAATTTTTGCATCTAGAAAAAAATTTCAGATTTTTACTGCAGTTCCAAAGCAAAACAAAATAAAGGGCCAAGTGAAAATATAAGAAGTAACAGTATTGAAGCCATCTCTAAATTTGCTCTGACAGATTTTCTGCACTAGGCAGAAGATTCTGTGAAGATTAGCATTATATTTTTAATGTTTGTGAAACAGAGGTGATGATGTCCAATTTACATCTCTTCTTAGTTCAATCCTTTTACGGATGTGTGGAGCAGTAACAGAAAAACTAACTTCTGTGTTGAAACTGCGAAGGAACATGGAAGCCAGCACTGTGACAAGAAATTGTAAGTAGGACATAATATATTATATTAATTAATTTTCAGGTTCTCCAGGAGAAACTGTGACATTTCATATACTCTCTTCCTTCCCCTGGTAGAGCATGACAACGAAAGACAAGTAGTTCACGTCCATGCAGAATGAAAGGGAAGTAACCTGTTCACAGTTTTCAGGTGAGGTATAGCATAGCTGCAGTGTTGTCAAATCCTGAAAAGGTTGAAAAAGTCAGATGTTACATTCACTTCAAGTTCTCCTAGTACTACAACACACAAATACGATAAAAGCTGAAATGCCGTTTAAATGCAAGAAGTACAATTTCACCTACCATTTTCAGTGTTGCCTGTACTATCTCCTCTTCTGTTTTTGCTCTTAAGCATTCAACCATTGCAGCTGAACTGGATTTTTCACAGCCAAAGGCAGTAGCAATTCTCTGCAATCAATAAAAACGAACACTTTATCGTACGTTTCCCATAGAAGGCTCCATGTGCCACTGAGCCCGAGTCCAGCAGGGGGGAGTCTAAACTTCTGCACAAGGATCATTGAAGCCAGACCTGTTCTGGCTGCAGAGGTAGATAGGAAGCCTCATAACCCTTCACACTGTGGGCTGAGCAGAAGGACAAAACTTACGCCTCCAAACTATTTTGATACAGAAATAGACTGAGATAGTCCTTCTGGTAAATAACGCGCTGGGCTGAGAAGGCAGGGTGACAGCAAGGAGTTTGAGGGATGCGCAGTCAGAATGCAACCATGGGGATGGTAACAAAGAGCACAGTATGCCGTCCTTGAAGATGTCTTTTTGGGTGGAGTAACAACTGTCATTAGAGAGACAGAACTCGTTATAACGTTGCCTCTTTTATATCCCGGATTATCAAATCTAAGTTCCTGGAAGTTGTTTCTTGTAGTTGAAAAAAAGAAAAAAATTGTGTTGAAGTCAGCTCTTCTTTTCAAATTTGAATAAAGTCTTGTTTATTTGCTCACAACAGGCATCAAACAGGAGGGGAAGGGAAGAGTATTCAGAATCTGGTGCCACTGTCCAGCCAAAAACTATAACTCAACTTTTCTTAAAGATAGTACACATTATAGTACTCCTTTACATTTCACAATTCTGCCCTGCCTTCTCTCTTCGCTTCCTTAGTCTTTTGCTTTCACTCAGATGTATGTGGATATTTGAGTATGTGAAAAGCAAGGCAGCATTAAACTTGTTGTGTTTGCACCCAGAAATACCGTCTTTAATGACTGTGGTTGTAGTTTCACTAGAAAAAAAATCTGGTTTTACATTTTGGAATAAACAGTTTAAGATATGCAAAACTATCTGGAAAAATAATTTAAAATACCACAAAATACCCACTTGTGCATCCTCCTCAGGCTGCTCAGTGAACAAAACCCTGACCGCAGTACCGCTCTCTGAGATGGCCTTATGGAACAAGCCCTTCGCCAGGGGAGATAAGACCTGTAAAAAAGCAAGAACAAGCATGACAAGCATGACAAGCATTGCATTCTGAGCATTGACTTAGAATTTCAGTATCAGGAAATGCCATTGAAAACGTTTTGAAAACAACTGTCGTAAGGCTGTTATTCTGCAGCCTCCGACCACAGCTCGGCTATGCAGAGGGCTTTGGCAGCGCTAGCAGGGATAAGGAGTCCACACCTGCCTTTCCCCCTCCCATCGCACCTTGCTCCCAAGACTTCACGGAACAACACTGCAAGCCAGGTACGGATCGAATAGAACTGTGTCCAAGACAGTCTGGCTCTGCTGCAGAAGGGGAATAAAGAACTATGGCCCAGAGGGCAGGAGCTTAGGAAACGGGAGGTTTTATTATATGTATCACTGAACCCTGGTCTCACTCTGTGATCTGTACCAAATTGTGAGAGATTGGAAAAGAAGAACCTCTTAGTCAACGTACTCGGTGTTGATGTAACAATTTTACATCATCTCTGGCTCACAAAATGCACATCTACTTCAGGTACCACGACTATTCACCCTGGTTACTTTGCACAAGTGACTGTCAAAGCAAACTGGAAATGGGCAATATATCCTCTTAAAGGACTTTTCTCACAAGGATGCATTTTTGGGGTTTTGGCACTGCAACTCCCCCCTCCCCCGAATTCAATTCAGTAGATGAGGAATAACATTTTCGGTCTGAACTACAAGATTTGGGTATAAGAATAATATTTTCATCAATCAGAAGCTGTATTGATATCACATTGTATTATGGACCATGGTGATGTGTCATTTACTATAAAACCATCCCTTTTCTCTCACTGACTTTTCATGCAGTTATTAAAAATGAATGTGGACAGTGGTTTTTTTTCCCCCCAAGTAATGAAAATTCAATATTACTGTGAACTTACAAGAGCAGAAACGCTGATTCCTCCTGCAGATTCTCCAGCGATAGTGACGGATCCTGGATCTCCTCCAAAATGTATGATATTTTCCTGAATCCACTGAAGAGCTGCTACTTGATCCAAATACCCCCAGTTACCTCGGGCATGCTTATCACCAGTGCTGCAGAGAAGGAATAGGTTTGTTTAAATGCTCCAGGCAAGGAAAAAGGCAGAGAAAAATACAATCTCTGGTCTAAGAAATCAGCTGCCATTCTCTACGCAGAGCTTCTCTACACAACTGAAAAATAAATGGCTCAGAAAGCATTGAGATCAGCGTAGCAATCAAACAAGAACCAACTCGGAAGCTGACTTGGGATGTGTAAGTTGTTCCCAACTGTTGCACATGTAATTAAGAAACGTGTAGTTTCTTTGCATAAGCAAGTATTCTGCACGTCTCTTCACAAAGGCTTTGCACACATAATTTTGGAAACCAATTAGTAAAAACTGAGATACAATATCTTACCTAAAATATCCAACAATACCTAATCTGTACTGAATTGTTACAACCACCACATTGTCAAAGGCCGCTAATGCTGAGCCATCGTATGATGAAGCTGCTCCAAAAACTAATCCACCTCCATGGATCCATACAAAGACCTGGAAAGACAAAACCAGAAACAAGCCAGCACAGGTAAGAGCTCCCAGTGATAAAAACTCAATATAAACCAAAATATAATGTTGCGTGCTGTTTCGCTCCTGCCCCTTTCAGATCGCATTTCACAAATGGTAGAAGTCTTTCGAATACGAGGCCCGTGGTTGTACAAAATGGCATTGATTTTATGAAATACTTACATTATACCAGTGCCCCGTGACTTTTCACAGATTATTTAGAGGAAACCAAACATTACCTAGCTAAAATGTCAATCAAATTTTATTTGTAGAATAGGATCTTTTAAACCTCAGCATATATCTACTGGGGCAAAGCACGCATCTCGATCATCATCACAAAACTGCACCTGTAAGTCTGCGTATAGGACAGGTTGTAGGTTTGATGTAAAACAATTTTGCTAGAGGTTTTATAGTGATTTTGCTTACAGGCAGCTTCTCCTGTTTTTCTGTAGAAACGGGTGTATACACATTTAGGTATAAGCAATCTTCAGACACTTCGAGAAGAACTTTTTCCTTTCTATTAGTAATAACGTCCGAAAAAAACTGTCCTTGTACTTTATCCTGTAGACACCTGAATAAATGAAAAAATAACAATCAACAGAAATAACTAAAACCTCAAAGCTACGAAATGTAGCTTTTTGTACTTCCACAATAAAATGCAAACCACAAACCAATCTCTAGCACATTTCTAGATTGTTGGCAACAGAAAACATAAAATAGTTTTTTCGCTTTTAATATATTTTCTTCCTTTGACCCGGCATTAAGGAAAACCCTAAAAAGGAGCCACAGTCTACAGCAGTACACAGTGACATACAGATATAATTTTGCGTGTTTCAAAATATTACAGAAATCTATCTGCAAATACATATGGCTATAAATTACTTAAATGAAAATGCAAATTAGTTATTTTACATCTTCAATAGCTTTTTATATTGTAATGGCAGGTATTAGGCGTGAGGCACTAAAGGGCAGTAGTACAAATGGAGTAAGACATTTACAATATAGACTGGAATTGAGCTGCATTTCTTATGTGTCCTGTTAAGGATGTGATCACTCGGCATTTTTTCCTTCTAATGTTTAGTTCCAACATTTCCTCAGCTTCTTTCCAGCTTTGCTCCAAAGTTACACAGTTTATAAACATTGCCGAGTGATGGCCAAATGCTCCCAAACCAGAACATTGTAGGCAAAGTAATGGTCCGTATCAGTTCATCACTGATGCCCATTAAATAAGAGTTTTTAATAAACAGAGCAACTTATAGAGATGTGTTTAGAAATGCATTCATTGTAACAGTTGCAGGTGGTGACGTGATGGCACCAAGGAATTTATCTTTGTGGCTTTTGATTGCCCTGTACATCGGTGCCCTGGAATTGCATATAATATAGAATCATTAACAAGATCAACGGCTTTGTGCTTGTCTTACATTGGCGGGTAGGAAGTGGCATCTCTGACACCGTTCCATGGCTCAGGTGGCTGGGGGTCTGAAAACCTCAGTGGTCCAACGGGAGGCTTAGCAAAAGGAAGTCCCAAAAATACATTTATGCTCCTCTCAGCTGCATCTACTTTGAATTGGTACCCTCGGACTGTCCCATACTTGGTCACCACTTCCGGTTGCACTGCTTTTTGTCCTGGGGGATGTGAGCACAAAGGCACATAATTGGTCAAGTTTTAAGTGACTGCCAGATTTCAAAGAGCTTTAGCTACTTAAATGCACACCTCTTGTTTGTTTAAACAATTCATTTTCATACATAAGGCTTCAACAAACTCTAATCAGTATAGCTGGCATTATTTCAGCCTTAGTTCTGACTGGTTTGTACGCATCGTCTCCCTCAGGTCTATCATATGCATTGTCCTGCTATCTGCAAACATTAGTAATTGCGTATGGATCTTAATCCTTTTTGATCCAGGTTGTTAGTTAAAAGTCCAGTAGATTGCTCTCATTAAGAAAAGGCATTTTCTTTTTAAGAAAAGATCTGTGAATACACAAAATATATTCCAGACCCTTCATAATATGTACAGCCAAAAGAAAAAGCTTCTCACTTACCTGAAAATAGCCTGGCATGTACAAATACTGTTAACATTTAGGTAAGATTAATTTTAAGATCAGTGTGAAAGTTCTCAATACCAAATTACAAACGCGGTACAGTGGGCTGCTCTGCCTCAGCAGACAAAATTTTGGGACAGGAATTTGATTTCGGTATTTGCAAAAGAGGCAAATAAGACAAATGACTGAACACAGATCACAAAAAGAAATTAAGAACTATTTGCTATTCAGACTTAATTTCTACGGAGCAGGGTTGGTGCCCAGCTCCTCCAGTAAAGCTGGGGTGTCCCCAGGTGAGCGAGCTGCGCGCGTGCTCCGTCCCCGTACAGAAGGCAGTGGGGAAAGACACTTCTGAGGCTTACCAGTAGCTACGAGCGCTGCGGCCCCCATGGTGAGAATCAAGGACAGCAGCGCTGCGTCCTTTCCAGTTGCCATTTTGCGAGCTGGTCACGTATTTACCTCCTCAGTGTGTTGCCTTATATAGTCTGTTAAGCACAACTGTTGCGCAAGGCAAACGCTGATTAGGAAAAGCAACACGGGCGCTGCGAGCCGCTGGCTGGGGACAGGCAGAGCAGCTGCTGCGCGGGAGGAGAGCCCCTGCCTCGCCGGCTGGACCCACAGGTGCCATACTGGCTCCCTGCTGCTCCTTATAAATCCCATTCACAAAACCTGAGGTACCAAGTACGTGCGTTAAAATGCTTTGACAACAGTCTTCCATTGCACCAGGAGAGCCGTCCTGCTGCCGTAACGCTACCACCTTTCACAATGAAGTCAGGATTTCCTCGCGCTATGCGGTGAAGAGACCAGGAAGGAAACTACACTTTTACTGTATTACAACTGTATTTATATCTCAATGTAAGGAACATCCAATACAGCCAGAAAGAGCAAAATCCAAAACAGCACTCCTGAAAAATGGGCTTTTGCCGAAGTAAAAGTTCAGGGGTTTTTCTTCTCACAGAGTAGGAGGAGTCTTGCATGTTCAGGGATGTTTGTTTGGTGTCGAAGACAATACGAGTTTTGCAACACTAAAGAGATGATTTCTCAGCTTTTGTAGTGTGGGAACAATATTAAAGAATTTGGGTGGTAACGATTCATTTAATGCCTCTGAAAAGTCAGGAAGGTTTATGGACTTCTGTGTGAATTCATATCTATCATCAGAGCATGACAAGAAAAAGAGGAAGAGAGAGCTGAAAAGAAATAAAAGGTATTTTCTGCCTATGTTAACTAAGCGGTTTTGTTAGTTTTATGTAAGCTTTGGGCCCTGCCCTTTTTTGGCTTTGTTTTGCTTTATTTTTTTTATCACGGCTCAGTAGCCCTTGCCCCAGAAAGGCTGTTTTGCAATTTTATATCATGAGCATTCTCAGGTGTCTGAGACAGCCTTTCTATAGATTAATTTACTGCATGCACCTTTGTTTTCAGCTAAGTGGGCCCTAATGACCCACAGTCATTAAATTAGTTCAGCATGTATGTCATGCACCTCGGAGTCCTGTGTACTACGGCTGTGCTTGTGCACTTTACCCCAAACTTTCCTAAGTGTACCTGCACAGCTGCGATTTACAGCCCTTGTGGGTAAATCCCAGTCAAGTTTAAAGTGGACTGCTCAGGGGGCAAACTGTCGGCCGAACGCGCGCAGCCAGTGCATGCTGAATATCCTGAGCGTTTGCTCTGTCGGTGGGGAGACTCCTGCCCTCTGCACCGAGCTCTGCGCTGAGCGGTGCGCTGTTGGCAATGCCAATGCTAGTGCCCACGGGAGCTGTTCCCAAGTGTATGGTTAGCGCGCAGTATACATTGGCAAATGGGGTAACACTGTGAATTTGAGCTTCTAGGAAACTAATGTGGACAATAACTTCATGGCAGAATTTTTATGGCTGTACAGATATTCTCTGGGAGGCTTTTGTTCTTTTTTCTCAAGAGTGAAGTTCACGATGTTAAATGTCAATAAAACTGGTGTGGGATTAGCCTGCGCTTTCATGAATGCACAGTCTATGCTGTATTGATAGATGTGCGCGCTGTCAAATGCACTGAATGGGGAGAGGTGCCTGGGGTACCCGTGGGGGGGTTTAGCATAAGCTATCTTCTACCTTACCTGTGTGATAAAGGTTTCCCGGAAGCCCAGGGCAGCAGTAAAGTAGTAGTAAACTCTGCACTCCTGCTTGCCTGCTCGAATGCTGTTGCAGATTCTCTCACCGTCTCCACTTACCTTGGACTGCTTTGGTTCCCGGCATGGGAGAGCTGTTTCCGTGCGAGGTGGAACTACAAGACTCCCTGCTTGTGACTGGGCTTCCATCCTGATGGGCGTGCATGCCTCAACTCACTCGTGACCCGCAAACTGCAGGAGGAGTCCTGTGCCACAAAGCCAAATGCTGTGTGCTCTGCTTGCTGCTCTTTCCTTTTGCTGAAACAAACTTTACTGATCTCCACAAACAATTTATTTTCTGTCTCCTGATCTTTACTGATTTTACTAAACCCTGCCCTTTCCCATTTGCTTTCCCTTTATTTTCCCCCTTCATTTGCTATTCTATTTTCTGAGCCTTACCCTTCAGTCTTTCTTTGCTCTATTCACTCTTTCTCTCTCAAGTACACATTCTGCAAAATGCCTCAGCCCGTATCCCGGCCACAGGCCCAGAGAAGCAGCCATTCTGAAAATACCACCAGCGCAAACCGGATGCTGCAAACTCTGTCAATCTTATTTGCAATAAGGTAATAAACAAATGGGATTTTAGATCCCTACAGCCTCTCCTGTAGATGCTTTGTATGGATCTAGAAGCATGACCTATATGCTCTGCAGATGTGGAAACCCTTGCTCTAGTGACATAGACTACACTTGTGGAATCTGGAGACAGCACTACATATCTGGCAAGTGGAATTCTTGAATCTTGTTTGGCATTTAATTTTAAGAGAGAACATTTTGCAGCTTACCCTCCATCAGTGAATAACACATAAGCCAGGGACCAAGCCAAAAAAATCCTGCCACATGATATCTGCCTCTTTATACTTTAATGCACTGCTACCTTTCTTGATTTCAGCAGCTGAAAAATAGAGACAAATTAACGCTGCGGTGAGGTAGCGGTACAGTCAGGAATACGGCTGGGATAGCTGGAGCAGCCCGGGAGCCAGACACAGGAAACAAACAAGACAGCAGAGAAAGAAGTTCTTGACAACATTGAAAGGAAGTGTTCAAGACTTGTTCTTGGCAGTCAAAGTGCGTATCAGCCAGTAAGGGCACTGGAATAATTGTGGTACAGCCGAATCTCTCTGCAGTGCTAGTAACGAAGGCGTGGGACCCAGTGCAAAGGGAGAGGTGGGAACTGACTGACGGCACAGAGAACAGCCTGGAGCACAATGTAAAGCACCACGGAAAAGACAGAAAGTATGAAATAATGTTACCAATGCCGATCCGTCTAGGGGAGTTATTGCTAAATTTAAAAGGAAAAAAGTGTGGGTAGTAGAGATCTTTTCTCCCTTTTTTAACATTTGAGAAGTCTTAATTCCAGCATTGCTGTTACAGATCATGTATCACAACAGCCAGAAATATACTACCTCTGTTGTAAAACCGACTGACAAAGCAGAACATTTGTTAGCAGAACATTTCTGTATTTAAATCAGACCAAAACTTCTGTACCATCACTGATACACTTGACATCAAAAGACAGTTTTACTTGCAAATCGGGTCTTTATTGACTTCAGTTTATTATAACAATGTTGCTGCTACATTCTGTCTTCAGACACGGGGAAGCAACAGACAAACCTGAGCAGCAGGGAAATCCGGTAACAGTATTTAATGAGTGAGGATTCTGTTGTAGGTACAAACCCAGGAAAAAGTAAATGATCACAAAGGGGAAATAGATCAACTGGAATTATTACAGTGAATAATTGCAAATATGACAACTGTGAAGAAAAGATGAAAAGAAGGGAAACATAATTTTATCCTCAAAATGACTTTCTTTACTATCCCAATCGTTTGCAGATTAAGTGCACGTTTAGCCTGTAAATTATAACTCTGAATGAACCTTCTTGTTTTCCATTCTTTTGTTATCCGCCTTTTCAAACATCACCTTTCTCCAGAAATCTACCCTCTTTTCCTTCAACTTTCTGGCTTTCTTTTGTTTTAGATTTATCTGTAAGTATTCTTCATGTAGGTTGTACGATGGCCATTCCGCCAAACCCTCTCCATTAGGATTTCTGTAAACAGCAAGAAAGAACGAGTGAATGCCCCTTTTCAGTCGCAGGGGAATTCAATCACAGAAGTTAAGTCTGAATCAACAAAACAGCTAACTCACTACGGAGTCATACAAACCAGTAGTACGCATCAGGAATCTCACGATTCTTACCCATTTCGAGCAAAGTTAGCCCAGTACTTCATTAGAGTTCTACTAAGGTTCTTTTCTTCCTCTGTAGCTTCACCTGAGAGACAAAATACAAAATAATTACTATGCATGGCAGAAATCAAAACATTTCTACAACAGAAGCAGCATTTCAGTCGTGAATATGTTGTAACAATTTACTGATTACAACAGAGGCACCGTACCTGCAATATGTCAGTAATACAGCAATCATCAAGAGAAGATTTCAGCACTCTATGAATGAGATGAGCGTAATTATCCTTATTCTGCACATTGAGGAACTGGGGCACAAGGAAATAAGCTGGTTTGCCTGTAGCTTTTCAGGAAAAGCCACGTGGTTTAGCTTCAGAGATCTCATTCTAGCTTTGTGGGACTAAATTCTCCTTATTCAGAGCATGACTAGGCAGATTTCTTAATTCTGATACGAGATGATGTCACTCCATGTCTCAACACTTCAAGAATATTCATTGAAATATAGTTACACATATGCCCACGGTATCAGCTAGGTGAAAACAATTTCAGTTACAGTGTGTGATTAATTATAAATGCATCACAATATATCAAGAAAAATATTTGCTATTTTAATGCTCCCAGTATATTCAGACAAATTGAAAAAGAACTGTATAGTGTTTTCCAGTGTAGGATAACATAAGTAAAAAATTAAATATAAAATACAAGCAAAATCAAAAGGGTCTAGTAACAGATTAACAAATGCTTTTACAACATAGCTGGATTGCTCCAAAGTTCAATGGAATAAAAGGAAATACTTTCATTTATTTAGGCTTTGAAACAGACTATGAAGTACTGTGCAAATGACAAAAACAGAAGCAGAAAAAATTGTAAATTCACTTAAAATAACTAAGATTTATGTGTTTCTTTGTCAAAATAACAACTGCTCCTAATTTGTTTTATGGGAAAGAAAATATTCCATCCTGAGTATTATTGGTTTTGGCACATGCAATTAAAGCAAATTGCTGGATTTATAATAGTCCTGAGGATGCGGCATCTTGTATCTAACTGTTCAATGACTGGCACGTTCATTTGGACTGTAGCAACGTGGGATTGTGCCTGAAGGAACCAGAACTTCCAGAATCCTACGAGAATGGCCAAACTGACAAGGCAAAGGTACTTTTGGGAGTACATCCTTAATCCTTCCTCGATGGACTGTTTCCATTTTGAATAAAATGCTTAAATATTAATTGAGTCATGAGAGAAAATAGTCTTTAACCTAACCATTAGATCTTCACGGAGAAAATGAAACACTAGAGTTCCAAGCTTTGCTCTGATCAACACAACTGGAACACTATCTGCAAAAGAGACCGAGTGCCCCATTCTCTGGAGCGTGACAGCCCTGGAGAGGAGGAGGCATTAGCTTAAATTCCTCAGGAAAAGAAGACAGCCTAGATTTCCTGCTTTCCAAGCACTCTGCTAACCCCCTGCAAGTTGACCTTTCCTTCAATTTATTTTTCAGCCAAAGCTATTTGGCAAATTTGTGAACAGTGCTGGTATAATGACAGTGATGCTTTCTAGCAAATGTCCTATTTGCTAAATTGTTGACAACATGTGTAATTGACTGTGCTTCAGAAACAGCAAACTGTACATGATAAAGAATGCAGAAGACAGTAAATTAGTGTTACACAAATTCCAACAGGAGAAAGGGTTATACTTTGGTGTCACTGTTAATAGATGCGCTTTAGTCTGATTAAAATGGAAGCAGCACTACCGAATAGAATAATGCCTGTGTTATGTGAGTAATTTACAAGTGAACGTTGAATGTTCTACTCCTTACTACGTAGCTGAATATCACCGGCCAGATATGGTCCTCCGAAGACAAAGCCAACTTCATCTCCGTGATCTGCTTTCACATACTCTGGTTTACTATCCCAGTATGAAGTGGGCCGATGCTGATACTCAAAGAAGTAGGCAGGAGCCCCAGACTCTAGAAGACGTAACATTTAGAGAGTTAAAGAAGAGGCGCGTAAATTACAGCTGACATCAGCTGTTTAATACATTACTTTAAATATGCCCAAAGCTTTATACTGGCACATTTTTAAAGCAATGTTACATTCAAATACATATTTTTATTTTTAATTTAAAATTAAGGATTCACTGCACTTACACAAAAAAAAAAAAAAAAAAAAAAAANACAGAAAACAAGATAACATCAAATTATTTTCCAGTTCTGGGTTTTTTGGTGTGGCTTGTCTACATTTAAATACCAGAAAATCTCCAGACTACAGAGCTGCTGACTTCCCAAGTAGCAGTGGGCCAAAGGACAAATTCCAGGTTGCTTTAATATGTTTTAATTTTTAAACCTGTATACTTCAGTTAGCAAACATTTACCTGTGTTATCACACTCTGCTCTCTGTATATTGTGACTATGAGCACAAGCGCCAGACGCTAGTACAAAGACAAAGGAGTGCACACACTTGCTTCACACACTCCTGTAGACCTGTATCACTCTTCACTCTCAGGTTCCCAGTGGGAATCTCAAGAGGGGCTGCCTGCACACGGCAGGATTTGTGTCTACTTCATTTGATCCAGCATGGAGTAAGGGGTTTGAATATCCTACTGGTGTTCGTTAGCTCACCCCTGTGGTAATTCAATGCCTTAATGGATGGCATGACAATTCCTACATCCCCTAGCAAGTCCAGAAATTGGTCCCGTAGCTCAGCAGGATCATCTGTGTTTCCTAGATATTCATCCACTATCTCAGGCAGAAACTCGGGTGATACATGCTAAGAAAAAAACCACAAGAAACAAACAGGAAAATTATCACCCTCTGAATTAGCAACTAAAAATGTCACCTTTTAAACTTCAGAGATTTCGCAAAGACACAAAGGTCCAGGATAGCACCCGTGTTGATGGGAAACCATGATGGCAATCAAAACCTATTCAGACTTTTTGTGGGGAAAAAAACCACCCAACACCAAAAAACAAACCAAACAAACCACTTCAGGTCAAATTTGCAACAGATTTATATGGGTTAAAACTCTACAGGAAGATCCGGCAACTTCTCCTGATAATAGCTTTGGCTTCTGTTTTCTTCAGGAGAAAAGAGACGGGAATAACAAAAGTAAATTCTCTGAGTCCTTGAAAGATTTATGGACTATTAGACTACAGGGCAAGACCAATGAGATCTCCAAACACAGCTTACAGTTTTAGTGTTAGAATTTGCTGTTTGAAAGACACTTTGCACTCCTAGTTTTGAAATGTGACTACGTTAAAAGTTATATTTAATTTAATGTAAACATATTGAAAACTCCTGCCTTGAAACCCATCAACCAGGAGATTAGCCATCGGATACCATAGGATTAGGGACAGTATTACAGTAATCCTACATACAAATACATAAGATGAAAGTGTTGGTTCAGATGTCCAGAAGGAAAAAGGTATTTCCCAAAATCCCAGGCCTGACTCAATCCTGTTTCTGTGCGACTCCATACGCTGCAGTCCTGTCCACTTTGCTGGGACTCTCCCCAAAGCATAACATGACCTCAAGTCTTATTAACACTATGACCCAAGCAGGAAATTAGAGAACACCAACTTCACAAATCTGTTATATGCATTAAAAAGAAATTTCACTTCTCAAATTAGATTAGTGCACCAGTACTTACCAACATTGGTAGCAAAAGCTCTAAAGTTGAAATGATTGATTTTTTATCTCCTATTTCCTTCAAACCTGGTATTGTTGATGTCTACACAGAAAAAAAAAGAAAGTTATTAGCGCCATTCAGCTTCTCCAATACTTTTAACATTGCAACTACATTATTCCGCTTTATTCTTACTACTGGTGTTTATTTTTGAAGCATTATATCATATGCAAAAATGCAGTACAATGCAGCAGCTGTCTTGAAAAGCTTGTATTTACTGCAGTAAATGGTCCCTTGGTGAAAGTTTCTACACAAACCACTCATAATAAGTAGTTTATCCTTAAATCAACACACAGTATTAAGAAACTTATAAGACTAGAAAGTATTAGGTCAGAACTGAAGCAAAAAGTTGCTTCCGTCTCAAAGGCTTATTTTCCCTCTGGTAGGGGAGATCATAAAAGTCACTGGCAGCCTCTCTGTCTCTAGTCCAATTGTTTGAACCCTTTGAAGTAAAGATAAGGCAATGCTCCCCCTCTTTTAGAGCCTGACATAAAATGACTCTTCTGTCTGCAAAATGAATTAGAACGGATTTCAGTTTACATTTTTCCTCTTGGACTCAGTACCAGCACACTCCCACACAGTTACTACACGGATTCAGAACAAACGCTTCGTACTACATAGATGAACGTGAATACTTAGGAAATGAAGAAAAGAGGGCAAGGAAGAGAGAGGACACAAATCCACCTCCTGCAGTTTTGTGCACTGTGTAGCAACTGCTCATTCTTTGGAGTTACCCATGGAATTCATATGAGAAAGAATTTGTGCACTGACAATGGGTTGGACACCCCCGTTATCCCCATACTCTGTCCCCAGATGAGATTTGCAAATGCTAGATCTTTCTGCATGGTAACAAGGAACACAGGGGCAATGATGTAACCAGCAGCCGAGTTCATAATGACATACAGGGTAAGCTGTTTAAGGTGATCAGTGTCACATTTTTAAACATTCTGTGTATCAGTCCTGAATACTGCATGTTGTGGGGGAAAGGATTTGGTTTATTTTTCTTTCCGTAATAAGCCCTTGACTGCTGCATTTTTTCCCTCTCTTTGCCTGAATGAGGGATTAAAATTTTAGGATAAGAAAAGACTGTATAAAATTGATGTTCCGAGGACACCCATGTAGCTGAACTTGCAGGATGAAGCCTGCCTCGCTGTTCTGTGACCAGCTGGTTCTGGGTCACTACAGAATCATAATGCAAGCAACGTTTACCTTGGATATATTTCCAACAATGCAAAGCCTTTTGGCCATACTTAAAAGGTGTACTGCCAGCAAATACCTTCCCAGAGTTCCCTGCCTCAGTTAACACAAACATTCAAAAAACCAAAGAAAAGCCATTAAATTACAGATCTAATATTCCAGCCAAATTCATTGTTGGTGACTCCTATCATGAACGGGACTGCATTAAATTCTTTTCCAGCCAATATCTCTTCAGGTGACTTATGAAGAAATACTCCATCCAAAACTAAGGGTAGAAATGGGAGTTCCTGAAGGAGGAGAAAAAAAGATCAAATTACTTCTTAATAATATTTTCAAATTTTCCTTCAAATCATATAATAAAATGTCCACATTTAATGTTCCAAGTACAAAAAAAGGCCTTAAGAAATCTGAGTATCTACAGCCACCGTAACAGAAATTTACAGTGTTGCAGAGGAGTATAAAATGCAAGCCCGGCTGGGTCACGGTATGCAGTAATGCAATGGTTTCCTGGTCCTGTGCTGCATCTAACTGACATTAAAACATATGTACGCTCGAGTCTTGCTCACAACTTTACAGGTGCTGCGACACTTCACTGAAAATTCTAACGAGAAATTATATGAAATTATTTCAATATTTAGGGGGCATTTTGACAAAAGTGATGAAAAATCAGCTTTGGAACAGGCCAACAATGAACTCTGGTCAGAGGCTGAGCTAAAGTTTTGCAAGCGCGCCATTAAAAATATCTGTTATTAATAAAGTTTCACCTACCGTAGTGTTAAAGACTATATCATTTGCTTCCTGGTTCCTTAAGCAGTTTATCAGTGAGAGTGAGCTGCTCGTCTCACACTTAAATATACTTGCAATTTTCTGAAAATTATTAACAAAGACAAGAACTGTTAGTTATGAGGTGGTCTTTAAGCAATTTATAAACAGAAAACTATTACACACAGCACTGTTAATAGTCTTATTCAAGAGCAGATTTAGGTAAGCTTGAGAGGTCTTCAAGTATGTTATTTTACTAGAAATACTACAGTTTGATCATGAAGTGAAATCATTCTGGTATACTTCTTTCTTGCTATATTTCCATTCGCTGTTCTACAACAAACCTTGCTGTAGAGATAATACGAGGCTGTAACAGAAATCAAATAAGGAAAGACAATTCAGATAACCAACTATGAGAGATTTACATTATTACTACCTGGCATCTCGGGAGAAGAAATGAAAAGGTATTTACAGAGAGGAATTTAATTTTAATTTTGTTTGGTTGGTTGGTTGGTTTTTTAAATTCATTTACTTCAAATAAAGGCCTTCCATAAAAGACCATAGCTGAATAAAAACTGAATGCATCTTCTGGATTCTAAATAAACTTTCCATAATAAATTTCATTGTTACTATGTAAGTTACAGCATGCATGAAAATGGACATATGCTTAGCTTGGCGTGTGTGTAACTGAAAATACCTAACTTTACCCATAGATATTATAATCACATAACTGCACAATCTATTTCCAACACTAAAGGAGACTGAAAAAAATAGATTATTTGAATGAAAATTTACTTAGTGCTAACCTATATATTTATAGGTGTGCCGTGAGAATACATTTGATCAACTTTGTTACATAATATGCAATTAGATTTTTGCCTTTTCTCTTTCAGCCAAATTATCAGATATAAGAAATATCCTATTTTAGGTTATAAAGGCTTTAAAATGCAAAAAAAAATGAGCCTACCTTAAGATCTGTTGAAAGAAGTAAATCTTTAACAGCGGGGATTAGAATTCCACTCTCTGATATTGCTTTATGAAAGAGACCCTTAGACAAAGGAGATAAAACCTGCCAAGAAGGGAAGAACGGAAAGTATTTATTCTACCTTAAAGTCCTTATCCCATAACTTTATGCCTGACCAGACTGCTGGATTCAGTGGGGAATTACACATTTCATGTGCTTACAGGGGAAGTGTCCAGACTTAGCACAATGTGCCATTAATCTTACTTTTGAAAATCAAATTAAGCATGAAATGTTACACTAATTGAGTTTTTGAAGAATTTTTTTTTAAAGACTTTACTTTTTGGTTCATCTACTGCATGCGTACATGTGTAAAAACAGAGCAAGATCCTGCAGATACACCAAAGAGTGTGACAGATCCTGGATCTCCACCGAAGTGTTCAATATTTTCTTGGATCCATCGAAGAGCTGCTACCTGATCCAAAAATGCCCAGTTCCCACGAGCGTGCTCATCACCAGTGCTGAAAGAAAACCATTATAAGCCAGCTTCTCAGGAAGAGTGATAGTTCTTTTAATACCAGAATAAAATAAATCTCACCAACTTACATTTTGTGCAAAGTGTCATATTTGGCCAAGGAAAGATCCGTATAGCCTCCTGACCTAAAGCCCTTCACAGTCAGGTCTAAGCCCCACCGACGTACTTGCCTCTACTGTTTGTTCGCCCCTACGCAGATGGGTTTCTGGCTTTTACGCTATATGATTTTTTGCTTTACACACCAATGGATGGAAGTAAAGGCAAGAACAAACACCCTACCCAGAACCAAATAAGCCCACCTACGATTTGATAGCAGGCTACAATCAAATGACAATGCAAATGGAATTTATGGGCATTTCTTGTTTTTAAGTCCTGATGTCTGTGAACTATGTACATTTAAATCACTGTAACAGTGGGAAGCTGGTATAGAAGCTCAGCGGATTTAGAAAACAAAACTACGCAGGCTTTAAACATGATAAGAAGTCTTTTGTAAAAAGTGAAATAGGTCATCTTACTTGAAGAATCCAAGGAGTCCAAGTCTGTACTGAATTATTACTACCACAATGTTCTCGTAGGCTGATAGTGCAGAACCATCATACCTAGAAGCACCACCAAATATAAAATTGCCTCCATGGATCCACACCATCACCTTGGAGAAAAAAGGGTGAGATGCGCTTTTATACGTTGCTTGGTAGATTTCATTTGAAAAAGGAAGACAACATCAGAGAATGAGGAACTCCAAATCACTAAAGCTCAATGGGTGCTGAATCGTAGGTTGGTGGACTTTGAATTTTACATAATAATATTATTTCTGCTAATGCAGCATCACATTTTCAAAAGCAATTAACTGACTTAGGAGCTATCATGAGGTGCAACTTTGTACAATACACATTTGTACAATGGGTTTACGTACAGGTAACTTGTCCTTCTTGTTTGAACCAGCAGGGCTGTAAACATTTAGATACAAACAGTCCTCAGAAGTTCGGAATGCAAGGTGTTTTTCTTTGAAGTTTTTTTCAGCTGTTTTCAACATGGACAGATCTTGAGGACATCTTCACAAAAGAAAAGAAGCGTGACTATTAGTAATAAAAATGCAATAGCAACAATGTAAGAAGAACAGAGAAAACACACTTTCTTTTGCCCCACAGAGTGAATTCCCATGGGGTGCTCGAACTTTGTGTGACACATACAGTTAGAGGTGCAACGTGTAAAAGCACAGCTCTATACTCGTACTTAAAAAGCTGAATTATTTCAGCACAGCATAATGATAAAACGTGATTTCCAAAGACAGAAATTTCCCAGGAATTCTTTGTGGTTCCCAGTCCCACAGTTCTCATGAAATGTTTCAGTACTGGCAGCATATTCACCACCAGTCAATACAAGCTCCTTACCAAAAATCAGACCTCTGTACCCTAATAACCACAACAACACTGACAAACACAAGCAGGTCCTATACACAAATGAACGGAACGGCTCTCACAGTGGTGGGTAAGAAGTTGCATCTCTCAGATCATTCCAGGGTTCAGGTGGTTCAGGTGGGGAAAACCTCAAGGATCCAACAGGGGCTTTTGCAAAAGGAATCCCAAGGAAAACATTTACAAGTCTGTCTGTCCCCTTCACATTCGTTTGTGTCCCTTTGAGCCGTCCAAGTGTGATAGTCACTTCTGGCTCAGCACCATTCTGTCCTAAGTAACACGTAACAAAAAAAAAAAAGTAAATTGCATCTTCATAGAGATCAGATAGACTTTTCAATGAAGCATTTTTTACTGACTGTTTGATTTAGAAGATTTCAGCTTATTCATTTCAATTTTATCCGGTTTTCATTTTGCTTTTGTGCAATGACAGACACCCCCTGCCAAACACTCCTATAGCTGGCTCTGCCAATGACAGCGGGAGCTTAGTAAAACACAGTTTAGTCACTGTGCAAGAGCATAAAGCTTACAAACAAATTTCAGAGCAAACAGCAACTGTCAAAATCATTAACAATTTCTAAATGTATCATCCAACCAGATCTTTAAAATATTTTGTTTAGATATTTCGGAAACATTTTTGCTTTCTACCCCTGAAGAAAGATAGGAAGTTTTATTTTCATAAAATCATCTCAGAAATTATTTCATCTCACAAAATCGGTAATTTTTGCATCGAGCTTATTAGGATACTTTTGCAGATTGCTAAAAAAAGTATAAGAGAGGTACTACGGTCTTTGAAAATCACTACACTGCAACCTGTTAGTGCAGTTGCTTCCCCAACAGCCATAATAACAGATTTTGCATCTCACCTTCTGCTCCGCAAGTGATGAATGATATACTACAAAACAAAGTACAAAGCAAAGCAACCTGGCTCTGAGGAGCCATTTTTCACCTCTGCTTGGACTCTAGGTTATTTTCTGTTTGTATGCAGAAGAGAATGGTACAAAGGTCCCTGCTGAGGGCATTCTGAGTAGGGAGTGCAGTTAAATTCCCTTTTGAACATGCACTGCATTAAGCACTTTCAGAGCTGTACTTGCTACGGAGCGTAAATACAATCCCTTAGTGTAATACACCTAATCATTACCTGAGTCTGAGAATGGGTGATCTGAAAATGACCAAACACCATCTGCGAACAACAACAAAAGGTCTAATCATAGTTAATCTGCTGTTAATCCTACAAACAGAGAAAACAGTGAAGCTCTGAAGAGGTTCCAGAGCTGTCGACACTTAAATTCTTGTAAAAAAAAATCCAAACAACAAAAATCTCACCAAAAAACAGGATTACAGATTAGAAATAACTAGAAAGTAACAATAAAAAAAAAGAGAAAAAAATGAAAATAGTTAATTCTTGCAGAGGTTTTAATGAGGGCTAGCACACCTGTACCTCGATTGACACAACACGCGCCTTCCAGCACGGACTGGCCTCCAGCCTCTTATACACTTCTTTATCCCTTCTTGAATAAAAACTGGTTTCCTGCATTTTTCAACATTAAAGCGGAGATTAAAATTGAGGGTCAGATTATAGCTTTTTCCCTACAAGCAGCCTCAGTGGAGGTCAGAACGCAAGGCCTACTTACCAGCGTCTTATGGGGTACGTGCTTCCCTCAAAAAAGTGGGAAAGAGCCATGACCTCACCTTCTCTATCGAATAGCTTCCTACAGTGGAAACAGGCTGGCAATCCAACAGTTTTCACCCACCGGCTGAAAAAGTCCTGAAAATTTTTGTAGTGCGCAGAAGCACAGCATCCCTCAGCGTGGATGACTGGCCCTAAGCAGATTAGCCTCGAGGCCTTCTTCACAGTTGGGCCACAAGCCCAGCCTGCTCCTCTCCCAATCTTCAACCAGCAAAACACCCTCTGCTTATTGGTCTTTGCTTTTCCACCTTTGATGTGGAAACATCAGACGGTTTCACAGCTCCTGGATGAACGGTACCATCAGCATTCAGTTGCAAAGCATATGGCCTCAGGCTCCTCTGCGCTGCTTTCACTTCATTCACCTCCAGCAAAGCCAGCTTCACCACAGATCACACAGTTCATCCTGCTGGGGAAAAAGGTTTGAGTAAGTCAGTTCTTCTTTAACAAAAAGGGTCGAACACAAGATAGGTAAAACCGGATTTTCAGTGCAAGAGAATTCAGAGCTACCTGCTATTTCTTACACAGTTCCCGAGTCTCTGGGTTGCTACAGCTTTGGAAAGTGTGCCAATTTCTCGTTAATTTCACCTACAACTGTGCAAATATGCATGGTAGAACATAACTTGCCTTTTATTTTTTTTATACTTCCCTCAGATCTTTCTGGAGAATCCTTTCTGTTGCAGTTATTTTTGATCCAGTCCAATGTGAATGGCCCTGGGATTTTTGTCACTTCTTGGGGAGTAGACAGAGTGTAATGATGACGTATTTTGGCTTCGTACACCCCTTTATAACGGGGTGAAGGCAATGGCTAGGAAGACAGACCAAACCCAGCAGACAGATTTCAACAGATGGGAAGAGGTGTGCGCACCTGTTTGTCTATGTATATGTCCATCCACACACATACACATGCACATATACATGAGGCAGGGAGCAAGAAGTTGGAAAAAGCAGGATTCCATGAGGCTACTTAAGTTGAATACTTTCCACCAGCGAAATCCAAGGAATAGGGACGTCTTGTGCTGCCAAACTGAGCTCTCTTTATCCAATTAAAACCAAAACCAAACCAAAGCAAACAAACACCACTTTTAAAATCAGCCAACATCTTTGCCACTCACTAAGGGTAAGTCAGCTCAGCCAGCTTTTTATTTCCTAAACAGCCAGAAAAATGATGCTTACCAGCAAGATTTATCATCCAAAACAACATACACTGATTGAAAGACCAACTTAAGATAACAAAGGATTAGATTAAGAAGTGAACTTTAATGTCAATGTAATCTATATATTAGCTGAACATAATACAAAACAAAGATGAAAGCAGAGATAAATGGAAACTTTGCTCACAGGTAGTTTGTTTGTCTGATTTAAAGTATCGGCAGATGTGTAAGCACGTCAGTAATCTTCAGAACAGGTCCCACTGGGGGCAAACCCAATCTGGCCCAACTCCCCACAGTCAGAAGCACACCTGAGGTAACCACCGTTTCTGTAGGGCAGGGCTGAGCAGCAGAACCACGATATACACCTTTTCTTCCAGCTGCAACACCTTTTGAAGCAGCAAATCTCAGCTCCTTCCAAACCCTCCTTTCTTTCTGTCAGCCACCAGGGAAACTGCCGCCCTCCACCTGAGGAGCACCTTCACGTCTTCTTACCCATCACCATGACGTGGCAGGCATGAAAAAACCAAACCCTATAACGGTCATTTTTTGCAAAGAGAAAACAAACATAGAATCACAGAATGGTTTGGGTTGGAAGGGACCTTGAAGACCATCTCATTCCACCCCCCTGCCCTGGGCAGGGACACCTCCACCAGCCCAGGTTGCTCCAAGCCCCGTCCAACCTGGCCTTGAACACCTCCGGGGACAGCAAGGAAGCTAAAACAGACAATATACAGTACGTTTGCACAGGAGTATGTGCCTTCACCCCATTATAAAGGGGTGTATGAAGCCAAAATATGTCATCATTACACTCTATCACTCCAGTTTCTTTAAGTTTGTGGGGGTTTTTAGATACAGTTTGACTTTGCCAATTAATTAAAAGAGGAAATAATTAATTTTCACCACGAACATTTTGTATTTAATGCACAATTTAATGTACCCACCCCTGACAGCACGAAGCTCGCTCCAGAGGCCCCTCACAGACGCTGCCCCCAGCGAGGCCGTTGCTGTTTTCCCCTCAGGGCTGCAGCGGCCGAACGTTCCCCCCTCCCCGCCGCCCGTCATGGCGGCCCCTCGCGGCCACCGTCCCCCCCACACCCTCACGGCCGCCCCCCGGCCCCTCACGGCCTCCCTCCCCGGAGTTTCGCTCCTTCCCCACAGGAGGGCGCTCCCGCCACAGGGAAGCGGGGACCGGCCGCCCCAGTGCCCGCCTCCGCGCCCGGTGCGGCGGCAAATGGCGTCCGGGCTCCTTCCGGCCCAGCGTTAGCGGAGGCGGGGAGGGCCTGTGCGGCCGCCATGGTGGGCCCGGGGCCGGGCGGCGGGGCGCCGCTGGAGAACGCCAACCCCCTCATCTACCGCCGCTCGGGGGAGCGCCCGGTGACGGCGCGGGAGGAGGACGACGAGCTGCCCGACTCCATCGACGACCGGGAGATCTTCGATATCCTGCCGGGACCGGGGCCGGGCGGGGGCGGGCGGTGCAGGGCCGGGCCGGGCCGGGCCGTGGCGGTGCGGCTCCACTCCACTCCGCTTTCCTTAACCCGGCACATCTCATCCGCTCCATCAACGACCCCGAGCACCCCCTCACCCTGGAGGAGCTGAACGTCGTGGAGCAGGTGCGGGTGAAGGTGAGAGCCGTCCCCGCTGCCCCGTCCCCGTAGTATTTAAAAACGTCCGCGAAGACCACCATAAGCGGCGAAGTGCGGCCTCGTAAAATGCCCCCCCCCCCCCCNCGCTGGTTTGGGGTAAAACCAGTGGGTTTGGAGCAGGGGAGGTGTTTGGTTTCCAACAGGTGGATGACGCGGAGAGCACGGTGGCGGTGGCGTTCACCCCCACCATTCCCCACTGCAGCATGGCCACCCTCATCGGCCTCTCCATAAAGGTGAAGCTCATCCGGTCTCTGCCCGAGAGGTTTAAGGTGAGTAATCGCGTCCCTCTGGAAAGCAGAAGGCCGGGGGGTGATTGAAAAGGAGGGGGGGAGGGGGGAAACCAGCCCCCCAAAAAAACCCCTAACTAACTTACAGTGAAAAATAACTGGAGCTTTTTTCATCCTGCGGGTGGGGGCAAGGCTGCGGGACGCAGAGCGGGCGGCGGGCGCACAGCCGGCTGCGGAACGAGCGTTGGGTGGCCTTCGGGTACCAGGGAAAGCCGCCCGCAGATGGGAACGCAGAGTATTCTGGGATCTTAAAGTCTGTTTTGTTTTGCTATATGCAGTAACTGGTATTGGCAAGAATGTCCCTGTCCCCCCACCCCGTTTTGTTATTGTCTTATTTTTATTATTAAATAATTTTAACTTGAGCTTCCAACGTCATGTTGACTTGTCCCCTTCTTCTTTCATGATGCTTTTTAAGCTGGATGTTCATATAACACCAGGGACACATGCCTCTGAGCATGCAGGTAAGGGTTTTAGTGCTCCGTTGTGTGGTTGTCTTTATTTTTTTTAATCTTGCAAATTAGGGAGGAGATTCCCGCACCTGCAGAGCAGCTGTTTAGTATTTGGGACATTATGTGCGTCAGCTTCTGGGGGATGTCGCGGAGCAGGGATGTGTAATAATGACACTTAGATATGTTCTGTACCATATTTCAAGCATCTCCTCAGGCAACCTGTGCTCTCAACTAGTCGTTGATTTGCCTGAGTTATGGAAGGCTCAGAAAATGGGGAGAAGCCGGGGAAAATTTCTTTTCATGTTACACCTACGCACACGTAGCTCCCCGCTGCTGAATCCGAACAGCTTTCCGCTTTAACTTGCTTGATAACATGCTCGCTTTGACTTGAGACTGCAACTCTGCAGTGTACTTGGCATCTGCAGAACCATTAGTCTACCTGGGTACTGTAGCAACAGTGTGATTGTGTGTCTCAATGTAAAATACTTTAAAAAAGACATTGTATACCAATGTTTTGACCAGTTTCATGTGGTGGCTTTTTTTCTGCACAGTTAATAAACAGCTTGCTGATAAAGAACGTGTAGCAGCTGCTTTGGAAAACTCTCACTTACTGGAAGTGGTGAATCAGTGTTTGTCTGCTCGATCATAACTGCCTGATGAGGAAATCGTTGGTATTCTGCTATGTTAGACTAATTTTGTATATAAGTGGTGATGCTAGTGTTACACTATACATATATCTATGAGCAAAATAAAGTCACTTGGATTTTCTTAAAGAAATGTTTCGTTATTCCGACAAAAATGGCACGTGGGAAATTAGCTTACAGGCAGCTACAAAAATGTAATGAAAATTGACTTTTAAATTCTATTAATCATTGCATAGGTAGGATTTTTCGTTAAGAAGTTTTGTTTCAACCTGTTTTTAACTAGTTTCTCGCTATCCAAAATTAGTTATAAACTGCATTTTAGAAGTGGATTTTGCACACTGGACTTTACAAGTACACCAAGCTAATCGGCAGTTAAAGTCTTTACATTCGTGTGACTGTTTTGGACTGCTAATACAATTTTAGCTTTAGACATAAAAAAAATGTGTAAGTCCACGTGTGCAAAGTTGTAACACATTTTATTAATAAGTGTAAACACTTCTAAATCATCTGCCTAGTTTTTATTATATTAGCTTGGATTAGACAAATGCGGAGAGCTCTTTAAACCCGTATAAAACATTACTTATTTTTAATTACTCATTACTCGTGGTAGGAAATGCAGTATCTTTGCAGTAGGGGTTTTTTTTCATGCACCTGCCACAATATAAGAGAGAGTCATTCATAGTTTTCAGTATGAACAGTCCAGCTACGCTCTGCTGAGAGACTTGCCTGGGAAGGTTTGACAGTTAAATGACAAGTTTTGCTTTAAACGTATTGAGATTTAATAATAGTACCTAGCCTGTGCTTCTGGTCCGGGAAACGTGGCATTTATTAAACTATTGTCTTTGGCAGAAATTGACAATAGAAAAATTCATTAAGATAGAATTCCAGAATTAATTTGCACTTTCGTTTCTAATCATGGGCCGCATGGAAAAATAACAGCCTGTTAAAGAAATCCTATCAGGTATTTTGGTGCCTGCACACATGGCATGTTACCTTCATCGTCATCAGTTATCTAGAGAGTAACTGATACACTTTTTTAAAAGTAGCTTGCACTCACCTGTTTGGTGGTAATGCTTTATATTTCGGTAGTATTTTCTCTTGGGCGGTCTCAGATGCTATTTTAAAAATGGTGAGGCTAATGAAGACTATGTAAACCACAGCCTAGTAGCCCAGTCCAGTCTGTGTGGAGCAGCTGAGGAGACTGAGGCAGTGGTGAGCCAAGTGTGACAGCTAAAGTCCCATAGCAAAATAGGACAGAAACAAATCCAAATCTTCCCGTTTCAGAAATGAGGCCCCCAGTTTGCACAAGGCTTCTACAGAAAGCCAACTGTGCAGCAGCCTTAATCTGCTTATTTGGCTTAGCATCCTTTGAATGATCAGCACTTGCATGGATGTATAAATGAAACTGTAAATAAAGACAATATTTACATAGTAGTAATATCGGGTAGGGAGCAGAATGACCCAGCTGTTAATACTGTCTTTCCTCTCTGCCTCTGTTGCTGAATCACTGAACTGATTAGTTCTGACATTGCCAGCGTTTGCACCACAAATGAAACTTCAGCCATGGTGATGCACGCAGCCAGCTCGGTTGGTTGGTTTGATTTTATTTTCTGGGGTTTTTTAAATAGAAAATGAATTTTGCCATCCCAGATTTTGGGGAAGAAAGGAATGCAAATAGTGCCAGGGGGAAAACAGAAGGATGACTAAGCTGCCAACAGATTGCTTCAACCTGTGTTCCAAATAGAGAAGGAATCGGTAAATTATGCTTTGTTGAATCTCTCTGCTTGGCTTTTACCACTACATAATAATATTGTTAAATAACTTACTGGGATGTTGGCACTTGCGTCATGCAGCACATTGTACACAGTAACCCTGGGGGTGTGCTTTGCACCATTCACCTTTTCAGAGAAGCAACAGTAATGGGGTTAGATTGTTTAAATTTATAGTATATAGTTGGGGGATGACTTTTCAGTAAAGGGACTGTGTTGTGGGATATCAAGAAAAGGTCTGACTTCTGCTGCTTAGGGATAGAGAGTTCTGTTAGTGTAGATCTGGCATGTTTCTTTAAGTGACGTGGATGTTATATTTATGAGATGATAGAAACAACAGTAAGGACAAACCACGGTTACTTTGCTGAAGATAACAGGTCCTCCTGTACAGGCTCCCTCAGCTCAGATACTTGCTGAATGATAAGGTACTGCCAGTTCTAGCAAAAATCTTCCGTTCCCTGGTTTTAATGATTGTTACCTGGCTCCTGCTGTATGGAGATAAAGTGGGAGCAGAAAACATTAATTTGTTACAAATATTTCTTTTCAGGCTTTTATTTTTCAAAAATATTACCCCTAAATTTAGCCTCTGGAATGCTTTGTAATAGGACACATTCCATCAGAAAGTATGACCCTTTAGAGCAGCTGTTTTGAATACAAACAGCCTCATTCAAGTCCAGGAAAAATGCCAGCAGCAGACATCTGTTTCACATTCCTGGGCTCTGGGCAGAGCCTTGCAGGGGTGACTGAGTGGCATTCACTGCTCCCAATCTGCACACACCGCAACAGGAGCTCCGGAGGGCAACTGGCCGTGTTGTGCACTGGCGTAAGCTGCCATGCGTTTGAGCCCATGCACCAACACGGTTCCTGTGCCCTGGGGTCCACCAGACTGCGCGTACCAGGGGCTGCCCACCCAGTCCTGCTCCCTGGGAGGACCCAGAGCTCTCCCCCGCTGCTCCCCTGCTGCCCAGTACCAGCAATCGGAAACTTCGGAGGACTCTTCATCCCCCAGTTTCGTAAATGGCGGGGAAGCAGCTCAGCAGCTTTGTATCCAATGATGCAACTGAACTGTCCGTGGAAGAACTTCACACTTCAATGGCAATATTTCTTGTGCGCCTTGGGTGGAGTGACACGTACCACACACTGGGAACTGTTAGTTAAAAAAAGCTATTTCAGTCTTCTGGCCATGCTTAAGATTGATGTGTTTACATCAATAAAGTGCTTTGATAAAGATCTCCCTCTGGAGCTTTGATTTATAAACTGCATGTTTTACAATGATGTGGGGTGGGGTTTTTTTATAGCTGTTAAAAACATTTCCCTTTAGCCTGTCATGCAGACAAATATACCGCTTTCCCGTCCTTTACAAAATGTACTGTTTGGTGCAAACACAGACAGAACAAGTGGCAGAGTCAACTTTTTTTCCCTAAACGAAAGAAAAGATTACAGCAAAATCTTTCAAGTGTTACTATGTAAGTATCAGCAAAGAGAATAACACCGGGGGAAGCTGAGGCTCTTACTTGGGTGTTTAAGTCTGCTGGTACGTCTCACAACCATTTGCCAGCAACATTTAATAGAAAGCAAGTAAAAATTTTTTCAATTTACAAAATGCTAAAAGTACACAACATTTTTACAAAACGTACAAGTAGCAGGAAGCCCTCATTTCGTTCAACACGCTTGAGGAGTTGCAGAAGACATGCTGTCACATTCTATAACCTTCTTGCCTATTACTATCAATTCATACGTTTCTTCTCACGTCCTACCTGTAAAGAGCTTTTGCATCCTGTGGCAGATTATCTCCACTCCGTAACTTCCCTCTGGGGATCAAAGGAGCAGCCCTGCCCGCAGTCATAAAAACATCCTGGTGGTGTGGATGGTTGGAAACTGCTCTCCCAGCTTCATTCCACGCACTTGATCGGGGTTGCTGGGTAACTTGCCAGTTCTCTCATCGATTTTGTTGCTTTTCAGCGTCTTGTTGCAGCGCACGCAAGCTTCAGATGCCGAGGCTGTCCTCGTTAGTACAGAAGTTAAAAGAGCCTCTGGTTCCTGCCGTTAGCTCAGCTCCCAGCGCAGGGCTGGAGGGAGAGAATGGTGCAGAAGTTAATTTCCAGCAAGTCTGTGGAACAAATACAATGTGTGAACGGGGAGCAGCTGCTCCTTGGAAGCTTTGGGAAGGCATAGGAAGAGAAAGAGGAGGAGAAAGGGGTGTACAACACATCACTGTGCTGCCACCAGCTTGGGTCTGTGGCAACGTGGGGAGCAGGGAGCTTCTGCAGCGCTGGAGGCTTTGTCCTCCAAATGGCAGGGGAAGTACGTGAGCTCCCATTGCCTTACGCTAGACATCTCCCAACCCTCTGGTTTCCTTGTTCCCTACGAGCTGGATGCCTGAAGGGGGGATTCCCACATGGGGCCTGTAGCCAAGGCACGGTCACAGCGTGGCCACCCCTTTGTCCTCTCTTGCTGGGCCAGCACGCAGCCCATGCCACGCCGTTAGTGCCCTCGCACTGCTGCAGGCAACGAGAAAACCTTTTCTGTCCCGCTGCGGGTAAGTCACAAACAGCAGGAGGAGACAGGAGGATCAGGAGGACAAGTATGGACGTAAAACCAATGCTTTCAGCTGAGAAAGGGAGACATGCACCTTGCCAGACAGTTAAGTGTGGTGGCCAAAGCATGTGGGCAGCAGCTGTGTCCGCACGGAGCCGAGCAGGAAGACCCAAGTGACTGGCAAGTCATCGCGGCCGAACTCTCTGCTGGACTTGAGTTATTTTGATGTAACTTTGAGATGGTGGTTTATCATAGCACTTTTTTTTTCCTAATCTACCCAAATTAGTTTCATCTGGGTTCCCGTCAGATGTGTCACACATGGCTTTGACCAAAATAACCTCAGTAGGTTGTCAGGAGCTTGCTTAACCCCCGGATGCCTGGCAGCTTGATTTCTCTACACTTTTGCTAATGGAAGAGCTGGCACATGCTCTGCCTAAGGATTATGAAGGTATCTAAGCAGCAATACTTTTTATTTCCCCTGCAAAGTGACAAATAAATCATCCATGAAGTCTGAAATGCTTGCAGAGAAAAACAATAAATGCCAATAGATTCCAATTTTTTTTTCCTAACGGTTTTAACAGAACAAAACTAGGTTTATTACCGAAAAATCAGAAAATAGTTTCATTAACACTGCAGCCAACTTTTTTTAAAACACAATTACTTTTGAGGTCGACAGAAAATAATGATTAGGAATGAGTCACATAAATTGTTTCTCTTCAAATTGGTACTGACTTATTTTCACAACAATGCATTTTAGACACTGTTTTTTGAAACGTAAGTCAATAATGTAAAGAGCCTGTCAAATTCTAATTTATTAATGATTCTTACTAATGACAAAATTGACTAGGAGCTGGAAACAGGAGCTGTTATTCAAACAATTCTTCCACTTCAGACTCACCATTTTGGGTCTGATCCTGCAAACTTAGAGCTTTAATTGAGGTAATACTCTGGATTATATTTTTAGCAAAGAAGCGATGAAGTCTTGTCACATTTATTTTTGTTGGTAAGAAGAATATTGGGCCATTCCTAGTAAAACAACTGAGAGTTAATTTATTTTTTCAAACCAAAAGAAAACACTGTGTCAGCTTTAACCTCAGTCATAACCGCTTACTTTAAATGCGTATGCCATTTGTGCGTACGCATTTCAGTTCATCTGTACTCTAAGCACTTAACTCCACAGGAGATGGACTTATGCAATTACCAAGTCATATAATTAATAGTTTTCTGCATTTTATGGCTGAATAAATAAACACTATAGCTTAGATGTGAACTGTATACACATCAGTTAATGTATGGTAGTAGTAGTTCAGCACTTGCAACATATTCTCCTAATCCTCAAAGCTGCAGGAACTTTGCTATGAATGTTATGAAGACGGCGTACCTTCCTCTGACATTTCACCGTGATCCACTCTTCGTCCTCTTAAAAGTCACTTGAGTCTTTCACTGACTACAAATAAATTGTGTCTTTTTTTGGCATGTGTGCCTAGCTGGGCAATCCCTGCTTCACCACGAAGAATGACAAGATGAAAGAGACAACGTGGTATGAATCGTGCCTTGGTCCAGCTGGGAAGAATGGAAGCCATCCCACAGAACAGGCTCTGGAATACACAAATAACATAACATGCCAAAGAGAGGAAATACGTACATGAGAGCTGCCAAGACTGTGATGTAATGTCGCTGATTAGCTACGTTCGGGTCTGTACCAGAAAAAAATACTCGCCACAGAAACCACAATGGACAGAGCGTGTGCTCCCACAGACACGGACAACTCGAGAGGGACCGCCCTGCCCCAGGATGGACGCTGTCCCTGGCGCCCGCGGGTCTCTCCCCGCCAGGCGGGCTGCCCCGCTGCACCCGCACTGGGAGGCGAGATTCGAAAGCTCTGCAGGTTAAATGGGTTTTTGCACATCGAGACAAATTGTGAAATTAGCGAGATGCAGAAAAGGCGATATAGGAGAAATGGGGAACAGGGGACAGCTGACATCGTGAGCTGCGACTTCGCACAGGTCAGCGGCTGTCCTGAGACCTGGCCAGCACAAACCCGGACGAGAAACAAGGGAGGATGTCTTCATCCAGTATTGCAGAGCTCCTGCTGCCTCTCCAGGCTGGACAGAGTCCCCGCAAAGCCCAGAAGCCGGCCTGGCACCTCCGTCATCCTCTGTTTGCCGGGTTCATCGCGCTCGTCCAGGGCACCAAGTCATGGATGCCTGCGCTCTACCTGCTAGTCTACATCAGGTTTTTGGCTTGCACTTAACGAAATCCCTTCACATGCATAAAATCAGTGTTCACCATCCTCGACAGCTCTGTCCCTGCATACAGTGGTGGACTGTACATACAACAGGGTGCCTTCTCCACTCATAACATCTCCTTTTTCAAGCTGACACAGTTTCAGCTGAACTGAGATACAATTTATTTCAGCTGACTTGGTAATTATTGAAGCATTCCATTTTAATTAGGATGATGGTTAATGAAATCTGCCATAAAATCGTTTGTGGGTTTCAGTCTTTCTAAAAAACCTTTCAAATATGTAACAGATACAGAGAAATAAATAGGAACAGTATACAGCGCATTGTTGTTTCCTTTCACAGCTAATCAAGGGAAGTTGATGTATCGATATGACTTGACGGTGACAGGACGACAGACTCATTTCTCCAATGAACCGTTTTCTTCTTATAAGGCAAAAAAAGCACTGCATCTGTATGAGATCATCTAGAAAAGTCCTCCTTCCTGAAAAATACTATATTCTTTTTTGTTGCCTAGCTACGTGCTGCTGTTACCTTAGAAGGCTGTAGATTCATCTGAACAATTCTGGTGGTGCTGATGTGCTTGAGCAGAGGAGTAATGCAAATATATAACCCTTTCTTTGGTAAAGATTATGAAGGAAAGGGGTGAGTGTGAAAAGAATGAGCCTTTGCAGAAAAGCAATTTGCTGTATCCATCATATTCTTTTTGACATTAATTGTGGAATAAAGAGCGTTTCCCCCCCCCCCGGCCCTGGGTGCATGAGCAGGCAGTGAAATCACAGACTTGATGCTTTTGACGTGAGAGTCTGATGGCAAGGAAGCGTTTGCCTGGTTCATGTTAATTACTGCTGTGAGTAAGTGTAGAGAAGGGAAAAGACTGTCAAGGCCTGATTCTGATCTCATTTCCAAAAATGTAAACAGGGAAAAACGCCATGAAAGGCAACCTATTTGCTGAATTTCATTACCACCAGAGAACGGGATAATCACCGAGTCCTTCTTTGAGTGTAAGTAGCTTTGATGATTTGGAAAATTAAGAAAGTCCACTCAACATGCCCGAAGATTTACATTGTAATGTGCCTGTCAAAGGAAGCTCTGCCAGGGAACTCTGCCCTCAAGCATGAGACGTGCAGAGATTGAGAGCTGAGCAATAATTCCCTGGCACTTCCCCAGCGCGATCGGCAGCTCAGCACGCCCTTGCCTCGCCGATGATTTCAGTACGCTGGGAGGAAGGGGGAGTGAGAGATGTGGGGAAGCTGCTTGCGGGAGCAATAAGGTGAAAGGGGAAATAAAGTTATTTCTTACCTGCTCCACGGTAACTGGTTTGGGTGTAGGATGTCCTTGATACGCGTCAAGATTTTGCAGTTTTATCTTTAGGACCGAGAGACCTTTAGCTCTGGGGTTTTGATTCGGCTTTTTCTAGTTGGGGCCAGCTTTGAAATTAACATCTGCATTTGCTTTCATAAACTAGTATTTTTCAAGTCTACTGTCTATAACCCTCTTTATATAATGTACAGACTTCATGCCATTCTATTACCTCAGTCTGTGCTCGTGCTTGCTCTCTGTATTTTATCATGAGCCTCATCATTTCATATTTTTTGGAGAGAAAGTGGTAGATAATGAAGCATATTATGATTATCATAATTATTATTACATTCTTTCTCAAGAATAAAATCAGAAAGAACTTTGACAATTTAAAGTGAAAATAAGAAATTTTATTTGACTCTAGTATAATTCTCCAATAAGAATTTTTTGGAGGTCTTCATCATAATATCTTGTATAGCAGCAGAGGCAAAGCAGGAAATGAGACATCTGAAAGGAGCAGAGATGCCTGTTACTGCTGTGATGCAAACGTGGAATTTGCCAAACTCAGCACATACCGACTGGACAAATCTGAGTTTCTCCCAGAACAGATGATAACATCTCTCACATCCAAACTCCTCACACTCTACATGAACGGTTCCATGACATCACTCACCACAGCAAAAGACACCACAAATTCTGCACTGGCTTATAAAGAAATGTAAAACATTTCTAATTCAAATTCATAAGCTTCCCCTGTGACTGCGAGTTTTTGTCCCCGCTTCAAGCTTTCATTTGTTGAAATGAAATGGAAATGTTTCCCACAAGGGAAACAAGATCAGACTTTATAACCGAAAGCAAAAGGGCAGCTATGTTTTAATTCTGGTCCCCACCAGGAGCCTTAGGTAAGGTGCAGTGATTATAAGCTTTATAAATATACATTTTAGACACAAAACTAAAATTCTCTGTGTAAGAAAAGATAGATTTAAAAAAGTCCTTGTCTTTTTCTCATATCTAGTACACAGAAGAGGGCAGCACAGTTAAAGTTTCACTTTATATTGCCACAAACATTATAAATTGTGTTTCTGTCTTACGTCCTTCCCTCAGTGAGGGATCAATGCGACTCTGCGTGCTGGAAGCGTGCTGGTCCTTTCCTCAGAGGACCACAGGTCTGCTCCTACTTACGGGTTTTCGCTGCAAGGAGACTTTTCCTTGTTCACCTATCGTATTCATGGACACATCTACAACAGGATGACTTCATGCAGATTTTCAGACCCCACATCCCCAGATGTTCTTTCCTTTGATATCTCTGTAATGTGTTGAAATGTGAGCAACGCTTTGCCACTGGTGCAATCTGCCCTTCTCCCAGCACCCTCACTGTAATCTCTTGCTACGGAGAGGTTTTCCCTTACAACTACACTTTCCTTCTGCAAGATTCGGTGCTTTTTTTCTGCAGTGCTATGTGGAAGCTGCCAGCTAACAGGTCACTTTTGAAAACATTGTCCTGCAGGCGTATGGAAGAAATGGGGTTTGTGGGTTACCAAGGGCAGCTTTAGGCTGTTTTCTACCCAATTTCCTGCCCCTTAAATCCTTAGTTCCTCAAAAGAGAGTTACAGTGGGTCCATGAAAACGTTAATGAGTGCTCAGTTGACAGCGTGAACAGATGCTGGGAATTCTCAGGGTTCACAAAGAAAGCAGAAAGCATCACTGTCCACTCTGGCAGTGCATGGGCACATGCGGTTTGAATAATCCGTTTCTAATCTGTGTGCTTCTTGTCCCCTAATTTCTAAAAAGATGTGTTAGAAGAGATACAGAGAAGGGCAAGTAGGGATTGTGTTTATACAAGGAGTGACTGAATACTCTAGGTTCCTCAGCCAAGAGAGATAATTACTGCAGAAAGCTATAAAATCAGTACATGTATGAAGAGGACACACAGGAAACCTTTTGTCTGCTTCACAGTACAGTGAATGGGGGTGTTGCAGGATACCAAAAATCTACACAGGTTAAAAAGCAATTAGAAAAAAATGCAGAAAAAACACATCAAGGGCCTCTGAACAAAAAGAGTACTTTTAGCCTGGTGGTTGTATGGGGGGAGTTTTAATTGTGTTTATCATGTCCTTATTGTCCACTCTTCTTTAGATATCTGCTCCTGACAGCTGCTGGAAACTGGCTGTAAGTTGAGTCTGACCCAGTACAGCTCCTTTAATTTGTTATTGTAAATAGATTCATTCCTCTTGCCAACAGCTACTGCTGGTAAACAATAAATCTTACATTTGCAATTTGCTTCCTTACCACTGTGTACTTCTCAGACAGACAGACAGACAGACATTTACTTTGCTCACTCCTTGAACCAACTGTCTGTAAATTCAGAAACCTTTTCACGGTATCAGACTTCTAGATATTTCTTGTAAAGGGCCTCTGAAATCCACACTAAGGAGTATACATCCCACAGGAATTGTAACAGGATATTTAGCATTCCACTCATGGACAGATGATGTATGTCACGCACATTGGTCATGACAGGTTTAATACTGAAAAAGAGGAATTAGGGGTGATAAAAGAAAATAATTATGGAAATATCTTAGGTCATGTTCTGATTTTACTCCAAACTTGAAATGCAATAGGAGCAAACAGCTGATCACATACAGTACGTGCTAATGTGTCCGTTCCGCAGCGACTGAGGAAACCGAGAGGGTATCCAAACTCCGACTCTCGTGGCAGGGTATAGCACGAGCGATTACCGTGTCGGTAAGAAGTAAACTCGAATATGAAAAACTAAAAATCGGTGCAAATTTGAAGTTAGACTGAGACAGAATGCTTTGCCCAAGTATATTCTAACAGGACAGTTTACTAACAGCAGGGTGCACTCTGTGAAAGAGAAGTGGGGGAACTGCATAGGCAAAAATGAAATTAGATATGCCACTTGTGCAACTTCTTTTTTTCAGAGCAATGATTCACCTGGTTCCGTTGGTCATGAGGTTATCTAGTAGTGGAAGTTTTTGAGATTACTCAAAGCAGTGAGAAACTCAGAGCAGCAGCAAGATGAACCGCATTTCCAGTTATTCTTATCCTGAGTTATTTTTTGCACTCTTTTGCAACAGTTTCAGAAAGAGAGAGGCCTTTGCTTTATGTTATAAGCAATGGACTTAAAACGTACCTATTTTATCTTTTTCCACCTGAAAAACACAAACAGTACTACATTCTTTTGCGGTGCCTATCAGTGACCTTTAGAATTTCTGGTCTGGAGCTGAGAGGAAGCACAGTAGCCATGAGAGGAACCAACTTGTGATTAATTTTGTAGATATAATAATGGATTTAGTTAGGTTTCTGCTTGCATTTCGCCCTTGGCACTCTATGTGAGCTTTCTAAGCTATGTCGATCTCTATTGACTCCAAAGCTCATATTTCTCACATGTTATTGTTGCAGCCCCAAGTCACAGCTACCAAAAATACTACCTGTCATTAAATGCAAGAGTAATTATGAGAAAAAGCACGGCTCCTTGGCCGCAGGGGTGTACTGCCCTCCCTTAGCAATGTCCAAATGCAGGTTCAGCGCGGATGGGACATTTATCAGGTTTTCCGACAAAGGAGTCAGTGCGAAAGATCCACCATTGCTACAGTTACTCATACAGTTCAAACTGCAGCCTACTTTTATATGCCCATATATTAACCGCAAGATAATGCAATATGCCATATGCTGTGCATTAAAAGGTCTAATGCGTATTTGTATACAACCCACCAATTGAACAAGTTAGCCCGTTATCTGTCAGCACACACTAATCTGTGGTTTTAAGAGTGATAGTGAGGCAAACTTGACATCACCTTTGCGCTATATCCTACTTTTTGTAGGATCGGGAAAAAATGTTTGGGTTTGTTTTCTTTTTTTTTTTCTGTTTCCCTGTATCTCTCTCTCTCTTGCTTAGGTTAAAAAAAACCCAACACATTTCCTCCTGCTGCCTCTGTCTCTTCTCCCACTGGCCTGGGTCTGTCAGTTCTGTAATTAAAATAATAATAAATGCAGCTATTTCTTTTTTAGTCCAGGTATTTGGGAGGTAGCCAGACTCATACATCTGCAGGAGTAATGCTTCATATAACTTGGCAAGAACAGGCCTTTGTGGATCTCTCTGCAGTTTGTGTAGAAATAACTTCACCCACATAATGGCTGATTAATTAGACCTGAGGCAGTGCAGATGAGTTGCAAAGTAAGGAGAGGAGAAACCCACGACTTCCAGCGTAGAGCCACGCTGAGAACGATACCAAACCTCCCAGACCTCACTGCTGCTAATCCAGTCTTCGGGCTGTTCAAAATATTTCTATTATTCCTACTTAAATGTGAAACAATTCCAACATAAGACAGTAGCAAAAGCAGAAACTGGATTTCGGTGATAATATTAATTTGATGTAAAAAATATGAATGCTATTTATGACACAGCATTTGACCTTGAACAAACACTGATGAGGTAGAATCACATATAGTTAATTCAACCACCAAAATTCTGCTTTTTTATCTGAAAATTCATAAGGGGCGGAGGTTAGGTGTTAGGTTATACATGCTTAGTTATCACTGCAGCCCCTGCAAAGTCTGTGCTTATCATTTAGACCGTGAAATGCACTCTGCACCTAATATAGCATAAAGAAACTCCAGGCACAAGCTTTATTACCCCAGGAATAAATAACTGGAAAAACAGGATCAGACTGCATGTTTTACATTTTCCATATGATGAAAAGAACTCAGGCCAAGAGAGTACACTAGAAGTGAACACTGACACTTTTCAAAAGCTAGAGGAAAACCGAAAGGGAAAAAAAGGAGAGAGAAAGAATAAGAAAGGATGAGATAACAGAAAAAAAAAGAAACTGCTACAACAGTAAAATACAAAGAAAGGCACCTTACATGAAAAGCACATGAAATAAGGAAAATGAAAAGCATATGAAGATGAAGTGAAACTGAAAAAAAACCAAAGTAATCCCTTTTTAGAGAGCTTTGTGCTCATTTCCACACGATATAAGACATCAGTGGTCCTTTCCTAAGTCTCAGATCAAATCCTTCCACAAGAACCACACGACACACGCCACAGACGCTGGGCAGCCACGCAGAAGTGAAGCCCGGGGACTGATTCACAAACGGGGGGTTACGGTGACTCCGCCAGCATCCCAGAATACCCTGATAATTAGGATGTAGTTGACTGGGGTCCCTGAGACAAAAAACGACCCAGCGGCATTTGCTTGTTACTTTTGTTTAGCTGTATCTCCTCACGCAGGGGTGATCTGGGTTAGAGAGCAGACGGTTGTATGACACGGCCATGGCCGGGGACAGGCACCCGCATTGCTCAGGAGCCACCCGCGACCCCAGAACCGCAGGTGGTACCACTGCTACCGCGATACCCCTCACTCAGTGCACTTAGAAGCTGCCACGTGGGCTGGGCTTCTGCCTTCAACATTGATGGACTCCAGGTCTGGCTCTATGTAAAATCCAACAATACTATAAAATTTCCAGTTTCCCTTTCAATACTTAAGGAATGATATATTAGGCTTCCTAAAAATGTCAAGTCTACAGTATATGTCTGAAGCAGTCATTTAATTCAAACAAACCCTAGACCAGTAGAAGCTAGAACAATAGAAAATAAGAGTAGAAAAGCAAGACATGAAAATCACTTTTAAATAGAAATAAATCACACTTATTATATCTGCTAGAAGCACAGCCACATAGAAGTGGAAATGGAGGGCAGTTGAGAAAGGAGACAGTCTGAAAATCCTCCCAAGAAACTAGAAAATCAGCATTTCAAGCCTGTGGTCTCATATGCACCTCACTGAAATCAGCAGGTGCCACAGTAATGTGTACGTGAATATATAGCAATAATTAACAGCAAACAGAATCACGAGCTATGTGAAGAAGCACGTTATGTGTCTCAAGCGATTAACCTGAATTATCTGTTAATTCCTTCCAACTTCACAAAATAGCCGGACCTATTAAGACGAAAGGAGATAAACCAGCTACGTGACCCCCGTGATCTCCCCTTCTCTCCGGTTGCAGGCACAAATCCTGCGGCAGACGGGAACAGACCTGACTGCCTTGGCACAGCGCTCCTCCGTGCAACTTGTACACATCCCGCTCGGAGCAAGCGAAGCCCCGGGGACCTAATCCAAGGCCATCTCACTTTCCGTTAAAGGACAACTCGTAGAACCCAGTGCCAGATCCCGAGCAGTATCCTGTAACCATGGTGGTGTTCTATAACCATTAATTCATTAGTTGTACCTGGGTGCTGGCACAAAACAAGAATTCGCCACGGAGTCCTGAATTTTTTGTGTGATTTCTATCAGGTATTATTTTATTTTCCATCACTTTTCCTGCTGAAACACTGTTCTCTCAAAGTTTTTATTTAGCACTTTTACATCTGCCTTTCCTGTTATTTTTTGGCTAGCGAGGGGTCTATCTCGCATTTACATCATTAAAAGACACATAATTCTCATCAGCCAAAGGGCTGGAATAAAATACGGCTTCTTTAAGTCCTGTCAGTGAAACTCCCATTTTTAGTTTGGTTCCAGTCAGTAGCGCTATATGTGGCACAGAAGTGGCACTGTATCTCTGATTCTGATGCTTCTCAGATTTCCCTCTTTCACACAGAAAAGGATTAAAAATACCCCCACTTTCTATGCCAGTTCCTGAGGTTTGACCCTGACACGCAGTAAAGGCGTGCAAGACAGGCTGGCACAAAAGACTTACAAACCACTCAGAATATTTTTGGGCGAGAATTTTAAGCAGAAACATTCAAATTTGTGAAAAGTTAACTGAAGACAAACCATTTCTGGAAGTGTGTTTACATAATTAACTGTATATAAATACAGATTAATCAAGATGGTTTGGCACATTCCAGTTTATCCAAGTTAAGTAACCACGGCGTTCTTCAAATGCTAACCCTAATTTATTTAAATATGATTTAAAATGCTAACCAGAGGTTTATAATTCAGTTCAGTTAACTGAAGCACTCACTTCGTTTCACCACCACACTCTGACTATTTAAACTGACAAGGCTATTTTGGTTGCTGTTTTGTGAGACAGGGAGAGAGCACTTGCTGCAAGCACTTGGTGATCTTTAACTGCCGCATTAACACTTCCAGCTGCAGTTATCAGGGAGAAGGGGCCAAAACCACCCCAAGAGCACGGACTGGAGAATTATAATTAGCTCCTGAAAATAACAGAATATTCACTCACTTAATTTCATAGGAAAAAATATCCATTCCCCGCGGTCAGTCCCTTTGAAGGACTTCTCATGTTTATCTTTGTTGCAGTTAAATGGCCTGAGAAGTTTAATGGGTTATAAGAAAAAAGATGTTTCTGAGCCAGCATGGTATATTTTCTTGGCTATTCAACCCCATAGCCCAATCCCACAGATTCTTGTCCTTCCCGTACTTTATTCCCTACGTCCATAACTTCATTTCCATCCCCCCCATCTCTTGCCTTCTTTAGCCTCATTTCTGCAGCTGATTTGTAAACCCTTCAACTTTCACGAATTTGTTGGCAACTGTCCCTGCACAGAGTCACAGGGATTTTCCCGTCCTGATCAGGCTGTAATCTTGCGGGAGCGGGAGCCAGAGTTATTTTGGCTGTAAAATGTCTAATATGTTTCGGTTGCTAGGTAAACAATAAACTGTATACGCGATGCTTGGGTGAGCCATTCAGAACACAAGTATAGTGATCTGGGTAGTCGCTTCTTCACCCGATCACACGGTAATGACTGTGCCACTTAGGAGATAAGACTTTCACTGTCTCACTTTGCTGCTCAGGTGAAATCAAGAGAATTTGACCTTTATGTTTTATATTGTCCTCTTAAACCGTTAACACCGCACGTGGACACGTTGGCAAGCTTGCTATGTAAGCGCAACACCTAGCGCGGCTGCTTTGCACAGAATCACAGGATCCCAGACTGGTCAGGGTCGGAAGGGCCCTCTGGAGCTCCCCCAGTGCCACCCCCTGCCAGAGCAGGGTCACCTCCAGCAGTGGCACAGGACGGCGTCCAGGCGGGTTTGGAATGGCTCCAGAGTGGGAGACTCCCCCACCTCTCTGGGCAGCCTGTGCCACTGCTCTGCCACCCTCACAGGGAAGAAGTCCCTCCTCAGGTTGAGATGGAACTTCCTATGCTCAAGTTTGTGCCCGTTCCCTCTTGTCCTGTCACTGGGCACCACTGAGAAAAGACTGTTCCCATCCCCCTGGCACCCTCCCTTTAAGTGTTTATAAGCGTTGATAAGATCCCCCCTCAGTCTTCTCTTCTCCAGACTAAAAAGCCCCAAGTCCCTCAGCCTCTCCTCATAAGGAAGATGCTCCAGTCCCCTTTTCTCATAACCTGCTCCTAAATTTTAAGTAAAGCACACACGAAGTAATGCAAATATTGCAATCATGTTTCCTACCGCAACTGCAGACCCCAGGACTACACCTAAACTCCTGGACAATGGCATAGAGCCTAAACAGGACGAGGAAATCTGTGTACCGCACGCGCTGGGCTGCCAGTGCAATCACAGAACGGTTCGGGTTGGAAGGGACCTTAAAGGCCGTCCAGTGCCACCCCCTGCCCTGGGCAGGGACGCCTCCCACCAGCCCAGCTTGCTCCAAGCCCCATCCAGCCTGGACGCCTCCAGGGATGGGGCAGCCCCAGCTTCCCTGGGCAGCCCCGGGGGAGCGACGCGGAGGGAACCGCGGCGGGGCGGGCGGGAGCGGGGCCGTGGGGCAGAGCCCGCCACCCCCACCGCCCGGCCCCGCCGACGGCGGCCCACGGCCCCGCTCCGCGCCCACCCGAGCGGCGCCGCGCGGTGCCGCCGTGGGCGGAGGGCGCTGCCCACGGCCGCGCGTCACGGCGGGGAGGGCCGGGCCGGGCCGGCGGAGCTATAAACGGGTGCGCGGCGCGGGGTGGCGGCAGCGCTCGCTGAGGGAGCTCCGGCGGCGGCGGCACGGGCGGTTACCGGCGGGGAATCCCTCACGGCTCCCCTGCCTCCCTCCGCGGAGCGGCCCGAGGTAAGCGCCGCTCGGCGGGCGGCCGGGAGCGGGAGCGGGAGCGGGGCTCTGCAGGGGCGGCGGGCGCTGACGGCTCTTCTCTCCCCTCCGGCCGCAGCCCGGCAGCCCCATCCATGACTCTGAACCGCGGCGACAAGCTGCGCTACCTGGACAAGCGGCGCGGCAGCATGCCCTTCTCCGTGCACCAGCACCTGCACCGGCGCAGCATGCCGGTGGACGAGCGGGACCTGCGGGCCGCCCTGCCGCCGGGCGAGCTGTCCGGGCTGGTGCGCTGCACCTCGTACAGCCCCGGCCAGGCGCACCGGGAGAGTTGGGCCTCCGACTCCTCCGACTCCGTCATCTCCTCCGGCAGCGACTCGGACGGCCACCTCTACAAGGTGATCCTGCTGGGCGAGCACGGCGTGGGCAAGACCAGCCTGGCCCGCATCTTCGGCGGGGTGGAGGACGGCGCGGAGGCGGAGGAGGCCGGTGAGGGCGCGGGGCGAGCGGGGGCAGCCCCGGCGGGGGGGGGGGGGGGGGCCCCCCCCCCCGCNCTGCCCCGGGGCGGCCGTCGGGCGGCCCCGACGGGCACCCGCACCCCCCGCCAGGCCGCCGGCAGGGACGGAGAGGGGTAACTGCTCTGTCCTGCGCTTCTCCGCAGGGAACACGTACGACAGATCGATCGTGGTGGACGGAGAAGAAGCGTCTCTCGTGGTGTTCGATATATGGGAGCAGGTACCTACAGATCGGCGGGATTACTCCTCTATAGCTTCGGCAGGGGCTCGCTTAAAAAAAAAATAGAAATGGAACAACTGTGTCTGCCTCTCTCTTCGATCGGATTGGTAGCGCGGAAAAAAAGGAGAATTCATACTGCTTTTGTTCTCTCCCGCAATTAATGTCTCGTAGCTAGGCAGGCAGTCTGAAAACCCGAACAGGGCTGGGGTGCGAGTCCCTTAATGCTTTGAATAAGCAGCAGCTTACATGAGCAGCCCGGGGAATTACTGTAAAATTAGAGTCACAATCTGATCAGTGCAGACCCGATACCGTTTCTGGAAACGAGAGAATTTTGTTTTGTAATATATTTTAAATAACAAAATCTTAAAAAAAATAACATGGGAGGTTGGCTTACTTTTGCTTACTCTTTACAATAAAGCTAAGAAAAGTATCTTTAATTAAATATCTTTTAATTAAATCGTTAATCAGACAGTGTTGAATAGATTTTTCAGTGCAATAAATCTATTTCTTGCCTTTTGTTTTAGGATGACAGCCAATGGCTTCAGAACCACTGCATGAAAATGGGAGATGCCTATATTATTGTGTATTCAGTGACAGACAAAGTTAGTTTTGAAAAGGCCTCTGAGCTAAGAATCCAGCTAAGAAGAGCAAGGCAAACAGAAGACATTCCCATTATTCTTGTGGGCAATAAAAGCGACCTGGTCAGGTCCCGGGAAGTCTCAGTCGATGGTAAGAGACACTATTCATTTATACAGTAATCTATAAATTAGTAGCAAAGTCTATGGAGGCTCATGGCCCATAGAAATGGTCCGGTTTTGATGTAGAAAAATGTACAATTTGAGGCACACCGGAGGAGTCAAGCCAGCTGGTTCATGCTGAGGGACTTGATACCGCTAAAACCAGTGGGGATGGTGGGGGGGGGAGATTAGTGTCTGCGCAGAGCAATGCTCTGAACTGCGGTGCAAGAGAAAAAAATGCTTCAGAGCTGTAGCTTTAGCATATTGTTTTGTGTAGGGTTCATTGTTGGTCAGTTTTAACTGAGAGGGTTTAATTGTGTGTTATCTGTGCAGCAGCACTTGCTAGTATCAAGATTTGATAGCCCGAGCTATGCTTTTTAAGGGACAGGAGTGCCGTGTCATGGAGCACAGGCAGCCTTTGAAAAGGGTGATCCCATACAGCCTGTACAATCCTCCTCCTTCTGGAAGTGGTTCCACCACATCTGAGCTGAGCTGGAGGGACCAGGCTCACACAACTTAGTCTTTTCGTGTATGTTCTGCAGTCGTGATCAGTGAGAGTTTTCTCAGCTAGTTCCAGCTAGCATTTTGGTAACTAGAGCACAGTAACCACTGCCAGCAACACAACATTGATTTCGTTTATTTAAACATTTGATGATTTTGGTTTAGTTTTTTTTTTTCCACTGGGAGGAATACTCTGAAGTGTCAGTGCCTTGATGATCATGAACCATCTCTTGCTGTCTGTTTTTGCCATGTTCCCTGTGTTAAATACCCACACAGGGAATTGACTGGAGTTCATCAGGAGGTTGTCACTTTCTTCAGGCTGGTGGATGACAGCCAATGACTTAAGAACCACTGTATTAAAATGGGAGAAGTCTATATTATTGTATATTCAGTGACATACATATTCATGGTTGACATGTCCTAGTGGTGACATCCGTACTTTGCTCAGCCTTACAACTGTGCCATTATTTACCACAAGTTGAACGTGGAAATTTGCACTGCAGCAATGTTCCAGAGTTCTGAGTTTAGGTGTGGAACATTGAGCATCTTGCATTTGGAATGCAGTCCTCCTAGTCAAATCCAGTGGTGTACAACTTCATGACCTCTAGTGATCTGTTCGATGACTTGACCTTGTGGACTGTATCAGCTTCATTTGTAACTAGTGCGGAGAACTCTCACTTGTTACAGCAAGGCAGAGGTGCATAACTGCTCAACAATTTCCAGAAAAAAATAAAAGCTATTTCTTTCTGTACCTCACACTGATTCTGATCAAACTGCAAGCGTGCAGCCAAGTGCCTCTCCGATACCAGCTTCAGCTCTTAAACAGCACCGGGTTGGTCTGTCTGCCTACAGGACTAGTGTTGCCTCATGTTCAGTACCATTGGTCAAATGAGATTTCTGATCATACCACAAGAAAACCAAGAAAAGTTAAGGGGGCAAAACCACGAGTGCAAATTTGCACTTTCCTACCGTGTAGTAAAGCTCATTTGTGGCATTGAAGGCATTTTCCTTACTTAAAGGCAATTTTTGTTTTGTTTTTCTGCCAGTATATATGAAGAGAAAATGTCTCACTCATCTCCCTTTTTCTCTTTCCATCCAGAGGGACGGGCCTGTGCCGTTGTATTTGACTGCAAATTCATCGAGACCTCAGCTGCTCTTCATCATAATGTCAAGGACCTGTTTGAAGGTATTGTTCGGCAAATTAGACTTCGCAAAGACAGTAAAGAAGACAATGCTAGGAGAATGGCCAACACAAAAAGAAGAGAAAGCATAGGCAAAAAGGCAAAGCGATTCCTTGGGAGAATTGTGGCAAAGAACAATAAGAAGATGGCTTTCAAAGCAAAATCAAAGTCTTGTCACGACTTATCTGTGCTTTAGAAGCTTTCAGCAAGGCCAGATGTTGCACGTGGGTGATGAACAAGCGCTGTTATGAGAAATGTATGGACGATCCTCATGGTGATAACAAGAATGACTTATCAGTTGAGACTCTCGTTACTGCCTTAAGGTGCACAAGCAAGTCTGGAAGTTACACTGTCTGCTTCATTGATGAACGGTTTAAGTTTCAATGTGTGCAAGTAAATGAACTAACTCTAAATAAGTGGCTTGACATGCCCACATTTTCACTGTGTACATATGTTATATATCCTCTCGTCCTGTGGATACCAGAGATGCAAAGATAAGAAAGGATGATGATAAGTATCACCATAGACTTGTCTTGTTTGCAGAGCAAAACTTAAACTTGTACGCAGGCTCGTACACTCTTTTTAGTATAAAGCAACCAATGATAAATCTTTTTAAACTTATATGTGGGGAGGGGGGGAGTAGAACCACATTAGAATGGGAGAAAGCAAATTATATATATATAGTTAAATACAGAACTGATAGCATTTTATGAAGTTAATTTGCACTTCCATTAACCGTTATTCAATTAATTTGTTACTTGTTTACATGCAGATTTTATAATAAAGTATTATTTCCTGTTATAATAAACTGTGCTTTTCTCATAGTATGGCTAAAGAGCGAGAGAGCAGTATTTTTATACTGATGTTTTTTCACTGTACAAAACGTTATACACTCACTATGCAGATCTACACGTGATAAAGTTCTGGAACAAGATGAATCAGGAATATTCTGTGTCTTTTTCTTTAATAGACCATTTCTTTGAGAAGTAAACCCTGCTTTTATGAACATCCTACTTCAACAGCTTGTATTCGGAAGAGGTGCCTTGACCCCTCACGTGATTGTTCATCTTCAGCCTGATTCTCTTGTCAGCTCTGGCAGGAACAGGCCTCTATACAATGCCTTTTGTTAGATAGATGACTTGTATCTCTACTGATAAACTGAAGCCTGCAATGTTCTACTTTTTAAGTCCTCCCCTGGCTTGAAGGTCTTGTGTTACAGCCAATAAGCCAATGTGGGGATTTGGGTTTGGTTTTGTTTCTTTTCTTTTCTGGGAGCAGTGTAATTTTCTAATCTACTCACAAGCCTGTAGATACCTTCCAGTGGTTTCAAGAAGTTCAAAGCAGACTGGCAAGGTTGTTCGAAGGAATTGTAGGCTTCAGTTGTGGTGTATGGTAGCCTTCAGTGCTGTTAAAGTTTTCATGTTCATTTTACTGTGTTACGTTTAATGTGTTTCTATGATTTTTTCCCCTATTTGCTATTCATGAAATAGAAAAGCAATCAAGTCTCGGTGAAAAACCTGGACTTACTGCATTTGCTTTACAAATCCCTCTTCATAGGATACTTTCTCTTTAAATTCATCCATAAACTCAAAACCAGTAAAACATATGCTCTTCTGTCTCTTTCTACTCTCCCTGCCTGAGCCCAGCTCTTCAGAGAGATGGTTCCAGCTGCCTGGCAGCTCGGTTTGTCTGTGATTGTGTCGGGGCTGGCCTTTCCCACGCAGCAGGCAAATTGCATCAGCTGTTCCACCTTACACTGAACTTCCCTGAGCTTGAACACGCACCTCTCCTTTGGGTTAGCCCAGTGCTTGGGCACCCATCAGGGAACGGTTAGTACTGGGGGAAATGGCATCTGGTTTGCACAGGTAATGCTCTGTAGAATTAGTGTCTGCTGATGTGCTGCTGGTGGACCGAACTGGTTAGATGCACAGTTTAGCATACATTGCTGATAATGGGTCACATTTCCTATGAAAAGAGGTGTTTACTTTGTGTCCTGACTGAAGTCTAAAGCAAACAATTCTGTCCTGCTGCCAAAACTCACATTTACCTGATCATGCATTTTAATTTGGCTTTTTTTTTCACTAGCCTTGTTGCCTGGCAAACTATTATCACTGGAACGTCTAACTACTGTCAGAGTATGGCACCAGCCGTCTATTTACACAGAAGCTTTTAACTGTCAGCACCAAAGAAATTGCTCTAGTCCTGAAAACTCTACAGCAAGAGTGTCCAGATTCACATGCATAAATTTGGCACATACCTATTCACGCACATGCTAAAGTTACTGACAAAACTACACAGTGTTCCCTGTATGTTTGCAAAGCTTCTGTCTCGTGGTTGCCCTGTGCTTTCAGAACGACCAGGAGGGGACTGACGTGTTTGATTGACTTGCGAGTTTTAATTCTGTCCATAATAAATACAAGGAACAGGATGCAAACCCGGAGTTTAAGATGCGGCGTTTCACAAAGTGGAAAACGTTACAAAGATGTGTCACTCTTAATGCTGCAACACAACCGCAGCTGCAAAGCCTCTTCAAGGTCACACTTAACAGCTGTGCTTTTGCACGCTCTGATCTACAAAGCAGATGTTTTACTGTGTTCATGAATTCAAAGGTTAGGTTTGGGCAACTCTTACACCTAAAATATTTCTGAGGTGCTCCAGTGCATTGCTGGAGGTTTGTTTAAACTGTGGAAAATAATTTGCATTTTGAAAGTATGTCATGTTGGACTCTGTGAGACAATAAACTGTGGATGACTCTAAAGAAACTTGAGTTAATCTATAATGTATTGTATCAGTTAATATTGTGCAATAAAATACTTACTAAAATCCTCATTATACTAATGTATACTAATTATACTAATTCATTAGTGTAATTCAGCCACGGTTCATGAAAAGGGGGAGGGTTTGTTGTTATTGCAGCTCTGATGATAACCTGCTCTAGACCAAGCTCATACTCTACACTATAAATGTATTACCATGAGTACTATTTTGCAGAGATTTTGTAGCTCCTGGAAGATTTTCTACCCAGAAAAAAACCCTAATTTCTTGGATGTCATTTTGTGGAATTTCCAAGCAGACTTTTTGGAAGAACATGTGCAACACCAGCTACAAGTCAGTAACAGGCACCTCACTGGCAAACGCCTCTAAAAATCAACCTTTTTCAAAAGGTTATTTGTATCCTCAAGCGCTTGAAAGTCATCTATAGGGTTTTGAGATGATTTATTGGTATGGATACTCAGATTCTTGTCATTAATGGTGTGAATCTACGTCACGTGAAAAATAGCGAGTCCCAGACAGCAGTATTTTCTCTGGTTACTACCAGAGTAGAACAGAGCGTAAGGGATAACCGTGGTGTGAGTTTTCTTATTTTTTTGCCAATGTAGATCGGTTTTAATGTGGAGGGGCAGTTCACACAGTCATTTAATCTTTACTGCCTTCACTGCTGCTGCAAGCTGAAGTTCCTATTACTGCTAATTGTGGTGGTGGATTTTGTGTTGGCACAAGTCCATTTGGAACAGCTAGTTATTAACAACTACAGTGGAAGGACATTGCCTTTTATATGTGACACATACGTTAGGTAAACAAATCAAAGCCTCCTCTGCTTGCTGTTGCTAAACTAGCTCCTGGAAATTCTTCACCATATGAAAAATGGGAAGAAAATCATTCCTCCATCTGCCAAACCCACAAAGCGTAAAGTCATGTCACATAAATATAGACGAAACGTTAACTGCTGGGGGAAGACTTAGCATCACCAAAAATGTAGTTTTACTCAGATGTAGTTTCTCAAAATAGGACTAGAAAAAACAGGGCAAGATCTACATAGTAACATTGCATAACATGACTGTTCTTTGCTGAAAAGGAAAGTATAGTTGAGTTGACAGTGATGAAGAATCCAATGTATGATGAAAGATTGCTAAGCGGTAGTCTGAAAAAAAGTGGGGTAATACTTACTTATATTATGCTGAATTTTGCTTTAGCACTCTTAATTTTATTCAGAGAAAAAGTAGAGGCTTAATTGCATGTACATTACAGAGACCTCACTGAATCTGCAGTCGCAGTCAAAGCTGATGGCTTTGCATTCCAGGACCACCATTTAATTTATAATTTACCATACGACCTCTAGCATTATAATGGACAATTTGACTTCCTCTTTGCATAAAGGAACATCTTCTGAACTCCAATAGTATTGAAGTTATTAATTTCTAAAAATTGAAACAGTAATTTATGTCAGCTGTCCTTGTGCTCTATGACATGGATGTTGAACAGAGAAGTAAAAGACAAAAAGCGAGAACAAAGGCCCATTGCTTATCTCCAAATAAGGTTTCTTTAACCCATTGTTCAGAATCCAAGGGGGAACAACATTGTTTAACTTAAAAATGTACTAAGGATTCTAGCACTAAAAGGTAGGAAGCAGGTTAAGAAATTTACTTCAACACAGAGCTCTTCACCGATAAAATAATATTAATTTTGTACCACAAAAATGTTCCGGCAGCTGGGTAAAATGAGCAGTGTATGTCCGAAAGACTCTCCTCTCTCTTGCTCTTTCTTTTCCCCCTTTTCTTTCTATTTATAAATGTGCTGTCTGAATGAATCATTGGAAACCAATTAGGACCCTGCAGAATATTTTCTAATACTTCCCATATTTATCACAAGGAACTGAAGAAAATATTAATCCAAACTAAAATCTAGCAGATTCAGAGAGTGAGATAAATGGAATACATCTGAAGATACTAATTTTCTCACCCCCCTAAAAAAGCTTCTCCAAGGTCTGGGACAGGGGCTGGAGAAAGGACAGGATTTGGACAGCAAGTGCTCCTGCGCAGAGTAGTCACGTCAGACCCATAAAAATCTCCTCAGCCGGTTTCTGGCAGTAAGTCCCACTTTCATCAGCCTCATTACACTAGCATAAATAATTACACTACTGTTAGGCTTGCAGTCCCACTGAAGGTTGTGACCCTTGCTTTGGGAATGACAGTTTGCAGTTCGGTAGATGCCTTGGCAGAAGAACAGTAATTTTTTGTCACGTCAATATTGGATTATTGTAATGCATTATGCTTAACAAAGAGCTTTCAGGAGCTCCAGGTAGTAGGAAATACAGCCACATTAATTAAGCTGGCTAGGTCAAAATGAGCACATAACTTCTGTGCTCAGGCCCGGGCTCCCACACATTTTTAGGTGAAGTGATGATGTAGAAAAGCTGTAAATAGCATTGGACATGCCTACTGTTGAAACACTTCACTCTTGGCTGGTTACAAAACTTGTTGTACTCGCTATAGAGACAGCAGCATTGCTTGATTTTGGACTGCTCAGCAGGAACAATCTTTGCATTTCGAATTGCAGGTATTCAGGTATCTTATTGCAGGTGTCCAGGCCACAACAGCTGAGTGCATTGGCCACTGCAATGGTAACTGCAAGAGATCACGCCTTATTCATTACTCTTGCACGTCAAGGATGCAAAAAGCATAAAGCGACAGAAATACATCTTAACTGAACTAGGACATATGGTGAATTTTAAAACTGTGCCAGCTTGCATCAGCTCCACTTCTTTACAGGCCTACCACTGGAATTTACTGGGGAGCGTTCACCAACCTTCTCCAATGAAAAGAATAAGGATGTAACTCTCTTTGGGTATCAGCCAGGTGCTGAACAACTTTCTCACAGATTTTTCGGCTATGGGTATCTCAGTTGTAGGGCTTCTTTGTCACACGCTTTTCATGTCAACTTCAATTTTATCTTTCCAGCCTCCATTGTTACACATTGTCACCCTTGCAGTAGTGGCTCGGCAGTATGCTGGGAACGGGAAAGTGGCACTCCTCTGCTACTGCATGACTTACTGAAAAACATTAGCTGTCAACAGTTGTAACGTGAACCTGGTCCCCCAGCTCATTGCTTTACATAATATAGGCCAGATAAAAATGTCAGATTTTGCTGCACATAAGTCCCTGATTAAGACAGCACAGCAAATTAAATTACTCTCTCCTTGAATGTCAGGGGTGCTGTTGCATTTGCAAGGCAAAAGGGAATGGAAGATTTTTACCTAATCTGAGCATGAAGAAAAAAGAAAAAACTTATGCAATCTGACAGCCGCCTCTCATTTTTACCCTATAGTCATTTTTTCAAAGGAAATCTTTTCGGCTATGGAGTATTGTTGCGTGTGAACTTCTGCCCTGTGACTGTTCTTAGAGTTCTTGGATCTCTATCCTTCCTACCCAGTTCCATACGGAAAATCTTTTTAGAAGTCTGACACATGAGATCACAAGGACAACAAGTTAGGTGAAAGATAAGAGCAATGGAAAAGTTTCCATGATTTTGAAAAACACTAATGAAAACATTTTATTCAACAAATTTGCATTTCTATGCCGGGTTTACAACTCACAGTCCACAGCACTGGGGTAGTCCATTAAATTCAAAAAGGAAAAACTGGTCAGAGAAACAAAGAAAACACAGAACTCATTAGTCTTTATCAACAATAAGTATTTTCTGTGTTTATCTTGATAGTCTGCAGCAGATCTAAAGTCTCTGTCTGTAATAAACTGCAAAGAAGTAGACAAAACAGAAACTACAAGACTAGGCTGTTTTCACTCTACTTTTTTATTGTTACCAATAATAAGCTTTCATTTGTGCAAGTAAAGACACTCAATTCCTATGTATGATAAATACACAATGAATGCATCTGTATGTGGCCTTTACCTGCAGAACTGTTTTTTTCTCTTACGTAGTAATTCAAAAGGTGAAATTAAAAATCTAAGTTATAGCATAGAAGTGAAATAAGCACAAAAATAAAGCAGTAGACAGCACTGAGTAAGCCAATAATGCCTCCTGCAGATCTGTCCCTTACTCACCTTTTCTTTTTTCAAGATACTGGAGAACTAAAGTATGCATGCATGTCTGCACAACATTCATTCAAAAGCTGAGCTATTCAAGTATCAGAGCAAACCCCTGAATGGCCAAGTCCTCAAGAACAAAGATGTAGGATGCAAACATGCACCCGTGCACCTTCTGCCTTCCCAGAGATTTCACCAGCAGAACGTCCAACTCTTTCTAGATCGGTTTCAAGGGTTCTAGAAAACAGCACGTTATATTCTAAGAAACGTATTCAAAACCCAAAAAAGTGTTAAGAGCTTTTCAATGAATAATTTTATACTCAGCCTTCAGAAAATGAGTTGTAAATTAAATTCTTAGTTAAATTCTACAGATCCTTACTTGGTTAGTAACTGGTTCATTTTTAATTACAAGGTAAATGATTAACTAACGTGTCTTTATTATTTCACTCCCAAAGTAACATTCTGCCCTTCAAGAGTAAGATGGATTAAGGAGTATTTTCATTTTAACCAGAGAAACTGGGAGCTGGTTGATTTTCTCTCTCTCTGCTGGTGGCTTGTACCGTGACCCCTTTAGACCCACCCTGCTCTCCCCGGTCCCTGCTCTCCCCTGTCCCTGCTCTCCTCTTTCCCTGCCACCCCGTGACAGGGAGGTCTCCATCCAGCCTTTGAAGGGAGCCCTGCACTCATCAGCGTTGTCCTGCTTTTACAGTCCGTGTTGAATGACTGTGCTCAAATAGCTGCTAATACAGTATTCATTTGAGGAGTATGATGTAGAGCAGATGTCAAGCCCAAAAGAACAAACCACAGACAAATTTTGACAGGAGTTCAGATGTTGTGAATATTGTGAAGGCAAATTAGTATTCCAGGTGGTAACTTCAGGTCTTTCTTGGCTGGACAAAGATTTTTAATGTTGTCCTTATTAATAAATGTCAGTATTTTGTAGTCTTAAGAGTTTTTGAAGCATTCAGGCACTCTAAACTTTCAGCTTTATGCTGGATGGGGTATGTTTGGTGGCGAGTATCAACGATAAAATTATGTCTATAAAATGACATTTGTTTTACATTGAGTTTTCTAGGATTTTTTACTTTGGGTATCATAGGAAGACTGACTCTATGTTGGCACCTGCAGAAGTCACATAAAAGACTGAGCGAAAAAGAAAGCATTGCAATGAAGTCTGTATGCAACTTGGAATTTCCATTGAAGGGAAGAGCTGGAGTGTTTATGAAGCAAACTACCTGACTTCCCTGCTGAATTGCAGATGGGGGATGGAGTGGATAAACAGGCCAGAGAAGACCTGTAGATCCGGATGCAGAGTGCACTTCTTGATCACCCCCTGCTGCCAACTGTTCCCTTCCCAAACTCTGCAGCCAAAGGCAGGTGCTCTTGGGCTGAAGCAGAGAAGGGGATGGCAATCAGAGGAGGAATAAAAACATCGCTTGTACTAACTTCTTATCTCTGAGCTGCTTCAAGAAGAAACCGCAGCATGGGGTTTGCTGACTCCAGCAAGGAGCTGTGCCTGAGGAAGACGGAGTGACAAGTCTCTAAGCTGCTCAAGCAGGAGGTTGTTCTTCCATGCCAGGCTTGGTGGGAAACTTCCTGCATCCCAAAACATCACCTCCTCCCTTCCTCCGCTTCTCCCCCCTGCCCCCAAGAAAGGGCTGTTTTTAATTCACCGATTGTAAAGCTTGCTTTCCCAACAGCAGGATAGAAGTTTAATTAAAACTCCACCTGGTACTAACATAATCCAGCAAAATCCCATCCATTTCAGGGAATAAATCCTTGCTGAGGTTGGTTAACCGAAGCGACACAGTTTAGGCAGTTTTCTGTACTCTTCCTTGAATTTAACTGTATTTCTGTGAGAAAAGCTGCCAAAACCATTCAAATCTCTAAAACATTTTACATGACATTGAAAATGGCTTATTAAGGTCACTCGGTGAATAACGAATGAAGAACACTAACTGCATTTTAATATCTGTTTCGCTTATCCTTTGTAATTTCCACAAGAATGAACAGAAAAAAACCCCAACTGAAACTCCTAATACTCTTTATTTCCAGCTTGATCTGTACAGCAGAGAAGGCACAGCACCATCATTGCTAAACGTACACCCAGTTTTATAATCCCTTATTCAACTGAGCGCTATTTATGTAAATAATGTTATTAAGATCACAGGACAAATCCTGCTCTTTTCTGGAGAGTCAGCATATTTAGGTCCTGTTTTTGGAAACACTAACACATGCTTAATGTCAGCAGGGTACACTGAACGTGTAAAATTGAATGAATATTTAAAAGGTTGTTGGTTCGGAATTGTGTTCTTGCTATATATGGGGAAAACAAAAATAGAATTTGGCATTGTGAGAGTGTCTCTGTCATCTCATGAAAATGTATGGTATGTTTGCAGGATCAGGACTACATTTTGAAAGCAAAATAATTGCAGGGCAATTTCTGTGAGACACAATCACGCTGTGGCAAAAACATGAATAAGCACAGGACAGTCCTCCAAACTAATCAAGACCAAAGCCAAACAGTTCCTCCACCGATGATTTGTTTTACTTAATTTTGGGAGCCATAAAAATAAGGCAGATCAGGTGTCCACTATTAGGACAAGAAAGCGGGATTACATCAATTACTAATAAATTTAACCCTGTTTTGGAATGCTCTCAGCACTTACAGTTCATCCGTTAAGAAATCATTAAAATAATAAACTTAATCTCACATAGACATAGAACCTGCACAGAGCAGAATGGAGCTAAGAATTAGTTTTCCAAAGAAAGGGATGTAATTCTGACATGTCATTCTAATTCTGAATCCTGCAAATTTATCAAAGGGATAGCCAAAATTTTGCTTAATGTTCTACCCATTCTACCCTTTGGAGAGGAATGACTATGTTGGAATCTTGCTTCCATTAGAAATTAAGGATCTAGCTAGGGAGGTACAGAGAAAAGTTGACAATGTAAACGAGATGGAACCCAAAGGCTCAGATAAAAGATATTTCTTAAATTCCATATACTTTCTAATCCTGGCTTGTGAATTTGTGATAAAATTGAAGGCTGGCAGTATCATGGGTCTTTGTCATCTGTGGAAAGCATCCATTTGCAAGTTAGAGAACCAGTATGAACTTGCTTCTGAGCCTTATCTGCTTCTGAGTTACAGCAGAACAAATACAAAAATACTTGCACTGATTCTGGAAAAGAACTGGATTTTTCTTGTTTGGGTTTTTTTTTTAAACAATTCTCTTTATTTCCTCTTCGATAAGAATACTTTATGAAATGAACCATTAATTTCATATCCATCTACTGGCTTTTAGCTGGAGAAACAACAACTCGTTTTAGACCTAAGTTTAACCAGGTGACAATTTTTATATTCTAATTAGAAGCATGACTATTTTATTTTAAAAAAGAAAAGATTCTATAAATTTGCAGCACAGTACACTTTCACTATGTCAAGCTTCACCTACAGTAATTAGCTTTTTTCTCTCTTCTTTTTCAAACTTTGCTTGTAATTAGCTTTTTCTCTTTCTTTCTTCTTTTTTAAACTTTGCTTGTTTGCCATCTTAGATGTTGAATTCTTAAAAAGCTGAATAGATAGATTTATGGTGTAAAGTAATCCCACCTTATCTGGAGCTTCTTTGTCTTCTCTATGTCCAAATATGCTTTTTCTTTTTGTGCTGAAACATCAGGTACCATTCCTATCCCTTTGCATTACAGGAGCCGAGACCCAAGTACATCTCAGGTATTTTTAAGCCCCAAAAGCAAGCCATCCTAAAATGCCTACTACTTGGATGGTTGGAGCACTGAGCTTAAAGGCGAATGTTATGTTTTTTCATCTGTCTTTCCTAATTCGGACCCATTCCAATTTAGTTGAACATGTGTATCTTGGAATACGGACGGATCTGGATCCAGTTGCTCTAGCTTCCAGAACCATGGCTTGATGAGATTCTTTTTCCCTCCCCCTCACTTCCCTAATGAAAATAGACTGTACTTTGGGGGTTTGTCCTGAGGCTGGGAATAAGAAAAAAATCAAATGTCTCCAAGAATCGTGTGGTAGGAAAATGGTTTCCTGCCCAGCCCTGCTGGCAAAGACAACAGGTTAAATGCCAACCCTGATGAAGCCATTAAGTTTCTCTTCGACCTGACTGCAGCCAAGAGCTGGATTTCCTCTGTCATTAAAGATGTAGTAACTTGAAAAAGCACAAGAAAGAAAATTAGTTCTATTTTTAAGTGGATTCTGTACAAATTAGCAAAGTAGGCACAGAAAGAATCCAAAACCTGTTCCTCATGTTACGTGTTTTGCACAAGAATGTTTTGACAGATGGATACATTCAGACAGAGAAATTAAGAAAATGAACCCAGTAAAGGTTTCCTGATTGTTTTTGTTTCCAACATCTCGAATATTTGAATGACTAAATGCAAAACTATGTTTCTATGTCTGGGAGGCAATTAACAACAACAAAACTGCGGAAAAGTCTTTCATTTTATTTGATTAAAAATAGAGTGGAGGTCAGAGTCGTACAAAGGCATATGCTCCTGCCACACTTTATGCTGCAGAACAGCTTTATTTAGTTCAAAGGAACAACTTCAATTTAAGAAATTAAACAAATGCTGGGGGATTTGGAGAGATGACCTTCCCCAGCTGACCCTCCACCCCACCTTTTTGCCAGCGAGCACATGTCCTGCACCCCAGCCACCGGGCTGACCCAGCTCAAGCCACCAGGGAAGGTTGAGCTAAGATAAGACCCAGACCCTCCTCACCGGAGAGGTGCCATCCATATTTGAGAACAACATTGTAAGGATCCACAGCAGAATTTATCAAAGCTCTTCTATCACAGCTCTCAATGACTAGAGCCTTCCTGTACAAGCTGGTGTGTAGTAAAGAATGAATCAGTTAGAACTGAAACTGATAGATGCTTTCATAAAGGCAGCTTTAATATTGCTCCTTCCCTGAGATGCTGACATTTAGACGTGTGCTTGATGCTGCTTGAATAAAATTCAAAGTAACATGTGCATACGTATTTGCAGAGCTACTGCTCTAATGACTAACTGTGGTACCAGGACATCCATTGCGGTATTACTCTTCTTTTTCTGTAAACCAGTATTTTTTTCCTCAGAATAATTTATTTAAAAGACATCAGGATAATACTGATAGACTAAAATAGCGTCCAGTACTTACAAGAAAACATGAGAAATCAAAAACATTCACCCACTGTTGGATTTTGTTGCTTTATATCATGGGAATGCTCAATTAAATTTAGTCAATTGTTTTAATTTAGTTTATACCAGGGATACAATTAAGCCAATTCTCTGACACTGAACCAGGCAGCAGGCATAGCTGGCTTTAAAGATTATTTTTCCACATACCATTCTTTCACCATTTGCCTTTCAGGAAACATAAGCATTTCCATACAGCTCTAATAATTATCTTTATATTTTCAAAAAATAGTATTTGCAATAATTTTTCTTCTTTAATATTCCATTTTGATAAAATTGCTACTTCGGTTTTCTAGTATAAATGAACTGCTATTTCACCCTGAAATCCTTTTACCTTTCACAGGAATATTTAAATATCAGACTTCAGTTATCTAGCTTGTGCCTATAGAACTACCAACAGTCTAGTTTATGGCTGAAATGTTGCAGTGACCATTCACTGCAGCATCGACGACATTAGCAAGCTCGTTCTCCTATTCAATGAATATGTGTCAGCTGAGATTCCTTATAAATGTCTGCCCCTTTCAGATATCTCTGTTTAAGACTACTGAAGGCTTGACTGCTTTAAAACACGAATGTGGCTTTTTTAGTTAAAACTCCAAGTCTTAAAAAGAAACAACATTTTATTTGAAACCATGAATTTAAAAAATTAAAAAAAAAACCAAACAGAAACCATGGTAGGTTAGAGTTAGACCTTTTAGAAAGAAGTCAGTGCTTTTTCCTTTACTCTTTCTTTTGACTTACGGGTCCAAGAGTAAATTTATGTGAGCATACTTTCCACTTGAGGTTTGTCGAGCTTGTACGAGGCAATATTTTCCTGAAATAAATTAGCCTAGCACAGTACGATACCTATTACCAGCTGAGAAGAAAACAGTATATGGCAGTATTATGCGATGTTATGGGCAGTTTTATGTACTCTAAGTGGTATTCTGTAATACAACCTATAGGTATACCTCTAACCTACAAAATAGGTCACCTGCAAAAGTTGTCCCTTTTTAATCCTATTATGTACAGAAGATTTGAAAATAATATCTGGGGGGGTTTTTGTCAGGAGTATCGGGAATGATCAGGCTTCCTTTAAATTATTCTGCGACATGACTTCTGATAAGGCTGAAAAAAGTCTTTACTGGTACTAGGGAAATAAGAATGAATCCTCCCTATTTCTTGTTTGGGTGTTGCATATTCCTAGTTAATTAATTGTTTCATATGGGTAAGTATATGTATTTAAATAACATTTTAACATATTAATTGTATCTTGCCCTGATAATATATTTTGAAGATTTTTTTTTTTAGTTATTTCTAAGCAAATCAGAATATTAAAATTGGGTAAGAAAGTTTTCTAGCCAAGATATGTTATTTCTTTCATTGCATTTCAGGATATCTAAAATAACATTTACTGTCCAGCTACTGATCATTTCCTTTTCTGTGCCTGAAAATAGCAGCAGATCGCTTCTATTAATAACTTTTCTGTGGCGCATATGTTAGGACTCCATAGACTATATATTGTAGGACTCTATATGCAGCATGAAGTCAAATAATAAAAGCCCCTATTAAAAGAAATAGTAGAATATTATAATGGATATGGTCTTTGGTCATTGACAAAGTCTAAACCAGCATTAAATTTACAAATATTTATGCCATTAGCGTTAAAACAAAGAAATAAGCTTCTAGTTTTAAGTACAAGTCTATGATCCCAGCTACTCACCATTATAAATACAGAATGTCCCTTCCAATAAAAAAAAAAGAAATTATTCTATTACTGGGCGTAGAAATATTTAAATTAACAGTTAAGCTAAGTTTTTAAAGGCATGCTTGACACTGAGTATGTGAGCCATCATCCTCCTATGAGTAGTTGCCTTATTCATGTGCTTAAAACCGGATGTCTGCTTAAGAAAGTGGGTGAATCATGGCCTAAATCAAGAGTTATTCTATTTAATTGAACTTACACTGCTGTGAGATCAGAATGAAATATAGAGGGCCCCTTTCTTTCCTTCCTGTTTAAATTTTTATGCAAAGTGAGTCTCAAACAGTGTGGAGTCCAGAGGACTCCACCGAGCTGTCTGCTGCACGTAGATAAACAAGGTGCAGTGCAGAGGAGCCCTGGGTGTGCTGGAACTCAGCTTGAGGCAAGCTCTGTAGAAAAATCCTATTTGTGCGGGTTACCTAGCTCTCTTCTCACCCCGTTTCCAGCCATACCAGCAAATGCCAAAGCTGCAGCTTCTCAGTACTGCCATGCAATGCTGATTCATCCACACCAATGACAGTGGCTATGACTTTGTAAAGAGCAGGGACAAGCTTTAATTCCAGCTTCTCCGAACAAGCTAATGTCTCAGCAAGGGCCAGCTGAATCCAAATATTCAGAAATTTTGGGTCAACAGACAGACGTAGAGTCACATTAATATCGCATAATGGGATATTTGGATTGTAACATTGTGATATTGGTCAAAGAATAACAGTGGACAAAGAGAGTCCTTTGTACCATAGATACTCCTTCTGGATCCTAAAAAGTTTCATTTGATTTTGTCCCTAAAGCACACTATGAACCTGCTCCAGGAGTTTGCACTATGAACAGAAATCTGACTATGATTCTGGAAGAGCCGAGCCTTAATGCATCTATCCATAGGCGGCTTATTATTGCATTTGTTCCATAATTAGATATAAAAGGGTGTAGGCTGACAAAGACAATGACCCCGTAAAGTAGAAAAGTATGAAAACAAGGTGATAACACTGTAGGAGGTTAATGATGAAGACTTATAAAGGTTCAGATAAATCTCTTGCGCATACAGCTTCACACTGGCAGAATATTGAACCATACACATTCTCCCCATTTTGTAGAGGTGAGTTTGTGCTTTGTCACCTTTGTCTCATTCAGATACCACACTTCCCAATAGAGGAATATTTGTTACAAAAAATGTCACTGACATTTCTTGCACTACTGACATCTAGGTAGTGACATAGAGCCATAGAATCGTCTAGGTTGGAAGGGACCTTTAAGATCATTGACTCCAACCATCAATCAAAGACTGCCAAACCCACCACTAACCCATGTCCCTCAGCACCACGTCTACCTGTCTTTTAAATACCTCCAGGGATGGCGACTCCACCACTGCCCTGGGCAGCCGGTTCCAAGTACATCAGTACCAAAGAAGTAGAGTCTCCATTTCTTTGCTCTTCACACCTTCTGGATACTACAGAAAGACTTACAAGACTCTTGTGAGGTCTTTTCACTCTTATGAAGAGTTACAGGAGCAGTCCATAATTATTCATGTTCTTTTTCCCTCTCCATGGTGATTCACAATACAGCAAATATACATACATACATAAATTTTTTCCCTCTGAACAGTGAGTCGTCTGTACTGTTTTGAACAGACTCATTCTTCATTGGACTGGCATCATACAAAAAGGTACAATGCAGAGTCTCATTCAAGATTTGGTTAAACCCACGTTTCTCTGCATCAGGAGGAGCGGTAATAGCCTATGTTTTTCTCTCACTGATTACCATGCACAGAATTGTTAACTCTAGCTATTGAGTAAATAAAAGGAAGTAACTTTTAATTACAATTTATGTGTGTTGTCCTATCTTGTCTGTGGGTCCTCTTAATATGAAGCATATATAGGGACCACATCTTTGAGAAATATATTTTATATTGGTACACTACTATACCAGAATCAAAAAGTAATGTTAGGCATATCAAGGAGTCCTGATCGCATTATATTACTAAATGGCCTAAGATATATTTATAATGTCATTCAGAGATTTCCTCTATGCTTTTTACCTAAGATGTAACCTGCGGAAAACATCGATAATGAAATCATGGAAATATGACACCTGTCGCTCTATCAGTTCAAGCGTTTTCTGCTTCACCATGTCATCTGATGGTCAGTGATGTTACAAACAAATGTTTTGTGCTGGGCTGGGGGTAAGATTCATTTCTTCCACATGACCTTTATAAGTGCAGTAATCCTGTCACCTGAGCAGCCGCCTGTGTAATACGCCTGTCTGTTTAATTACCCTGAGATTTTATTTAGACCTTATTCAAGGTTGGTGGTGGTTATTCAGATAAGCATGAACCATAAACTTATCCTGAGGCAAAATTTTTCAAAAGTACAGGGGTATTTATCGTTGAAGCTTTACTCTGACCATCTTTAAACTATAACAACTCTCTAGATTGAGCTTATTAAAGAACAAGAAACTTAACTGTACATGGTTCCTGTACCAAGTACTGAGGTCAGGTAGCTCAGAGTATAACCCGTATGCAGAATTAGATATTGGTTCAGAACTCATTCCTTAGCATTAAAGCAACTCCAGATTAGGGAGATGAGTTCAGATAATCATGATGAGAAACCTGACACAAAGATGTTCTGAATTCCAGAGGATTTAGTGGAAGTTGTCAATGTTCAGCACTATTCGACATTAAATCCTCTACGTTAGATTGAGCTTATCCTATTTGCTGCTAGAAACAGTCTAAACATTTCCTTGAAGTACAGCCAGGTTTCCAGCCACTGATGTCACATATAAAGGGAAGATTAAACATAGATTGGTATGATTAAGTTTTTAACCTATGCAAATGTTTTTGCTATGTATTTCACTGAAGTAGAAAACTTAGAGGAATGTACTTAGGGATACTGTACGAATAAGCAAGCAATTATTTGTATTAGAAAGAGGAGAAAGGAGGACTAAAGGCTGCTCTAATGCATGTTGATCAACACCAGAATAACAGGACTAACTTTCACAGGGCTATGCCACTGAATGAGACTGGTATTGGTTCCATTGCTGTAAAGGGAATGTGTCATCCTAGTATTGCCAGGAAAAAAAAATAATTGTATTTTTCTGAATTAAGAGTTTAATTTAACTTTCAGGTTTTTTATGTTGTTATCAACAATATATCTAATTAGCAGAAAAGAATACGTAGAGGTAACTGAAAAGTATGGTGGCTCATTCCCTCTGTATTCCTTACGCTACCACAAATACCCACTCAGGACTCCCCAGGTGTTATTCTCCCCTCATTTTTGCTGTTTAGTAGCCCCACTGAAGCCAATGATGTGACACAAATCAGGTGTTTGCGGAACAGACTGACCTGGCTCACCTGCACTACTGTAGTCTGGTGCTGTTTACAAGAAACTGTTGCAGCATATAAAAAAATCACTTTCAATCTTAACTTGCTGTGTGTTTTTTAATTCCTTTTGCTCTTCCAGGCCCCCATTGCTGGTAACCAGGAAAGACAAGAAAAAGCCACTAGTACCAGGTAGAAAAATATTGATTTTAATATATCTGTCTTCAGCAGCCTCCTTTTTGCCTTATATCCAGATAAACTTTTATACTGATAGCATTTTTGAAGCAGATTGAGACTAGAAGTTCAGTGTGAAAAATGGACTAGAAGAGCTTTTGTCTGATCTTTATTTACTTCAAAGAATTACCTCAATGCTAAAAGAAGTATTTGGAAAGTGTTTTTTCTCCAAGAAAAATGTCAACAGAAACACATAAGCATTTAAAAAAAGAACATTTCATAGCATAATTTCAAAAACACTCCTGAAAATTTGGACTTTAAAATGTTGCTGTGGTAACTCCAAGGAGTCACAATTCATACCCCATTCTACTGCATGAGCTGGGGTCCCTAACAGGGCAAGATGCATCCATAAAGCACCAAAGTGTTCCCGCTTCTTACATGTCTTAAGAGTTCCTGATAGTTGGGCACCAAAAAAAGTAGGATAATAGGGAAGTTAGTTCACAGAGGAGAGGAGAGCTTTCAGAGACCCAGAGAAGACTTCCTAGAAGGCTCTGAGGGTCTCCAAATATATTCTTTACTACTTAAAGCCATAATTTTCCAGGTTATAGTCAGCATCTTCCTTTCAAATGAAGAATTAGACACACCTAGCCTACCTTTAGTTCTACAATTAGTATACTACGTAATCTTTGAACAATAAATGATGAAAAACAAACACAAAGTCCTAAATGTCTAAGGATAAAGACTGTTGACTGGAGCCACTCAGTTAAAATACATACTGAAAACAATTTATACTGTGTATGTCTCTGTATCTGGGGATCTCATAAGGCACAGAGAGAATTTGGAGAAGGTGTCATAATTATTCAAGAGAACAAAGTCAAAGTCCTTTTAACATAAATATTATGCTCCTGCTCAATCTTATCATGGAGCCTGCAACCAAAACAAAACAAATGTCATCGATACTAGGTTTGCCTTTTAATTCCTAACAACCCGTTTGACTTCAGTAACTGCCTTCTGCTAGAATAACAAACGGTCATTCTCCTTCCCAGTCATAAGCACCATCTGCCATTTAATAGGTGCTTCAGTGACTCATTAGACTGTACTTAAATTGACTTGGAACAGAACACTGCCATTTTATTGCTGCTGTGCTTCACACCGCCAGCTAGGACCCTTAAAGTCCATACTGATAATGTCAATATCTTTGAAAACAGTTTCCAGACTTGTGTAACCAGTGCTGGAACTTTATTTTCAGTCGTAGCATTGTTTTCTTCATCTAGCACTTTCTGAATTCATGAGCACACAACATGGTCCAAATACAACTGTACTATTTTTCATAGAGTAAAATTACAGCACATATTTTCAAAGGGGATTTAAAAATGTTTTGCATGTGCTAAAAGTGTTTGGAGTGCACAACTGCGTGCGCAGAGGCAAGTTTTGTGCACTGAAATAAATACTAAATGAATGTGAAAAAGTATTTATAGACGTATTTTTGATATTGTTTGAAAAGCTACTCAGAAAGTATCAATGGAACCTCTTTAGGTAACAAATTAAATGGCATTTTGATGCCAGTTTACCTTCTCATTAAAATTACTTCCAGATGCATCTATTCCTGTAAAAATTCTTGCTCTTGAATACAGACTAAGTCCTTAAAGTTATATTGCTAAAAAACATCCAGCAGTTCTTATTACAACCAATGTACACTTTGCCCAAGTCTATCAAAAATGGGTATTTACACACCCCTTTCCTTTCGTATTTGTCATGTGCTTGCTTGTTATGTCAGATCTTACGCGCTGTGCTTGGAGATCACTGAATGGAAAAACTAAGTAGCCTTGATCTTACAGGGACTACTTGACCAGCTGTTGATATGTGAATATCCAAATAGAAAATACTTAGCAAATAACATTAAAGAAATGAAGATAAAATGAATTATTAACTGAAAATTAAGCCCACATTATCAGCTAATATCACCCTACCAAATAAGAATTTGCAAATTAAAGAACACAGATTACTCTTATACCTTCTTATCTTCCACTCTCCATCCTCTCAAATACAGAAAATTCCCCCGCATGCTGGCTAATAACAGCTGCAAACTTTGAAAGAAAACCATGGGGGCTTACCTATCGCACAGTGACAACTTCGTAGATACCTCTTATTTCCTGAACCCTTTTCATGACAGGATCGCATCTTACAGCCTGTTCCACAAGTAGACGACACTTCTGTGGGTACTTATCCTGAGTCACCTGTCTTCCCTGACACTAATTCAGGCCACATTTAGCGACAAAGTCACTTTCCTCCCCAGGGAGTTCCAATATGACGTAGGGCCAATAACAAAATCTATACAGGAAGTATTTGGCTATAATCAGAAGTATGCACTGCAACCTGCAAATTAGGAGATGTAATCTTTGTAATCTTTGTAATTTTAGTCAAACATTTCATTAAAATAACCCAATTTATATAAATTATATAGTGTTTATACCAAAAAGTTCAGAAATTATTTGCCCTGCCAGAGCGAAGACTAGAACTGAATATCAAAAGAACAAGTATAAAATGCCTTCCCTCCCCAAAGATAATCACAACCATCCATGTGGGAAGGAGAAATACCGTGCCTTACTCTTTGGGATTAGGGCATTCTTTTAATTTGCCATTTGGCATTATGAACACAGTAAACAAAGAGAGAAAATATAGAAACCATGTGACTGCTTGTTCCATAGCCTTTTGCACACTGCTGCTGTAGACTTGCTTTCAGATGCCAGTACAAAGCTGCCTGCTCACTGATGCTCAGTAAGAAATGTCAGGGAAGAGATAAGCAGGCTAAAAGGAGACTATTTTAGAAACATGGACTGTTCTATCATTAGTTCTATAGATAAACTTCCCAACATATTTTTAAACAGCAAATGTTATTGCTTAGCCAAACATAAAGTCAGAAGGAGACAGTATTTTAATATGGAAGTAGGGCTGATTTCAGGACCTTCATATAGGGTGAGATAGTTTAACCTTGTTAGGCTGTTGTTTTAAGCTGCTACTATACTTAAGTCTTTACGTTAAAATGACTCTGCTTGTCAGAAAACATGGGGAAAATATAAGGGTAAATCTTCAGGACATAAGTCAGAAACCAAAAGAAAATTAACTGTCTTCAGGTGAGCATTAAGATGTCATGGAATGGTAAATAAGGACCAAATTCTTGATAATTCTCAGTTTTGCAATAGAAAGAATTCATAGAATGGTTCAGGTTGGAAGGGACCTTTAAAGGTCATCTAGTGCAACCCCTCTGCCATGGGCAGAGACAAGTCCCACTAGACCAGGTTGCTCAGAGCTCCATCCAACCTGACCTGGAATGTTTCCATCACCTCCCTGAGCAACCTGTTCCAGCGTTTCACCACCCTCATTGTAAAAAAATTCTTCCTTATACCTAGTCCGAATTTACCCTCTTTTAGTTTAGAACCATTACCCCTTGTTCTATCGCTACAGTCCCTAGTAAAAAGTCTGTCCCCATCTTTCTTATATGCCCCCTTTAAGTATTGAAAGGCCACAATAAGGTCTCCCCGGAGCCTTCTCTTCTCCAGGCTGAACAACCCCAACTCTCTCGGCCTGTCCTCACAGCAGAGGGGCTCCAGCCCTCAGAGCATCTTCATGGCCCTCCTCTGGCCCCGCCAACAGGTCCATGTCCTTCTTATGTTGGGGGCCCCAGAGCTGGACACAATATTCCAGGTGGGGTCTCACCAGAGTGGAGTAGAGGGGCAGAATCCCCTCCCTCGCCCTGCTGGCCACGCTGCTGGGGATGCAGCCCAGGAAGTGTTTGGCTTTTTGGGCTGCGAGCGCACATTGTTGGCTCACGTCCAGTTTTTCCTCCACCAGTTCCCCCGAGTCCTTCTCGGCAGGGCTGCTCTCCATCCCTTCACCCCAGCCTGTATTGATACCAGGAGTTGCCCCGACCCAGGTGCAGGACCCTGCACTTGGTTCAGGTGGGCCCACTTCTTGTCCATTGTTCTGAAATACCTCGTAACTGGGACTTGTGGTATCTGATGAGGCACTTTGTGATCACCGTTTCAGCACATGAGCTCTAATGCTTCAAACAGCAAGCAAAGGGCATGTCACTGATCTTTTGTAAACATTCTGGAAAGTTAAACTGAAGGGATTTGCCCAGCTTCCCAGCAAAAAGTCTATTAAATTAGCTCTGTAGTCTACTAGTGTTAAAAAGGAGCAAAATCAAGTGCATCATATTTTATTTGTCAACAGAGTTTACAATGCAGAAGAATGTGTGAGGACTGCAAAGGAAAAGAAGTGGTTTTAGACCACCTTAGGTAACACGTCAGGGACATCGTCAAAAACTGGAGTGGTGACAGACAATACACTGTTTTCTTGAGGTGATCCTGTAAAGGCACACTCAATCTATACATCACCTTTACCTGCAAACATATACTGAAATGTTCTTTTTTCACACTATACTTTTAAAGCATGTTAGTTAACATATTTTTAGAAGTCCTCTTAGTCATATCTAAATGCATCCCAAAGGGATTTAATTTAGAGTGCGATTAATTTTCCTGTCCCCTAGACAGCAAGTACAAATGGTATAAAAAGCTCGTGCATGAAAGAGGAAGTATTTTAAAGCCAGCACAGATGTCAGGCAGTCATGATGTGAGGCAAAAATCAGCAGAAAGTATGGCCTATTTGGTACTATATTCCTCGCACATTGTTATAAATCAGGAGTAACTCCACTGAACTCTGGCTTATTATACTGATGAAAATGAGGTGTGAGCCAGAGAATAAGATCCTTGATTAATCACAAGAAGTTTTTTCTGTCTGAAATACTTAGTTGTCTTCAGCATGATGGTTGCCTCAATGTATTCATTTGGCTTGCATTGGTCATGCTGTTTTGCGTCATGTCTCAGAAGGTGGCTTTTAACAGCAATATTCCTTGTATTGTAGATGTTATAAAAGGTTTGCTGTGCATTTCCATATGTTTGTAAGAGGCAAAAGTTACTTCACGCCACAGCAGCAGAAGGATTCATAGTGTGAAGGCTAAATGAGTTTTAATGGGTACTTGTCATTTGCTCCAATCTGTAACAAAAACTCTTGAGAACAAAGGAAAAATAGGTGGAGAAACGTGGTGCTACAATCCATAGTGCTACATTAATGACATTTAATGTAATAGCATTTTCCTAATGCTATTTTCTAAATATTACTGTTCCAAATATTAACCCTTACTTGGCCTGTCTCCACTTTCATATTAATGGGAATACATTGTATTGAGTTAGATGCATTATTAATGCTTACTCCTCAGAGGAATCCTGCAAAACATTGTTGGACCTCTAATATCCCTCACAAGAAAAGACACACATTTTTGACCAGGCAATTAGCAGGTCCTTTGGGATTCCCCATGCGGGTCAAGGCATATGATCCTAACACCACCATTCAATTTGCATTTAGCAAATGCTGCCTGATTGCATAAGCTACAAACATACGGAAATTCTCCATTATGTCTAGAAAATCCCACTTACACTGGCATATAAACAAAGGTAAAGTTTGGTTATGTGTTGACCATAAAGACAGCTATCTCTAGTGTGGAACACAAAAGCTATTTAGCAGCAGTTTAATGCACATACAAATGTAAAAACTAGCCTATTTACTTCAAAGTATGTTTCATTTTGAAAAATCAAGCAACACTGTATTAAAATATAGAAATAAAAGAATAGACATTGCTCACATATTCCCAAGACAGAGACCTAGTGCAAGATACATACAGTCTGTAAAAAGCATCTCCAGCTGCTGAGGGTTTAAATAGCTACAAGTGGAGAGAACCACCTGTGCCTAAAGCCTCAGGCCACACTTTAAAGGTTTTCTGTGCAATCAAAAAAACATGTTGCTTCACTACTAGCCTAATCAAAACTGCCAGCAGATGGGCTAGTAAGAATGACAACAAATATCATGAGAGCTGGCAACTCTGAGCCTACAAAATGGGGCTGATAAGAAATACTGTAAGACCCTTGAATCCCTCACAGAAAATGTGCTATGAATTTGCTCCTGCTAGTGTATCTGAGGCAGCCCTAAGATTTAAAAACTTACAGGACATAAATTTAAGAAAAGAAACCATTAAACAAGCAGTGAATGCAGAATCAGCTTGAACGCAGTAACAATGGGAAGGTACACGCTGCTCTGTCTTTGCCACCTGAAAAAACACCACACTGTCACACAAAATACCTTTAAGTACAACGCATTTAATGTTTTCAGGATAGGCAGATGCTCGCTAGGAAAACAAAGGTGTCTATAAAAAGTATGTCATGTTGAACCCCACTGTGTTTTAGATAAATTACTGTGCCACCAAACCAATCTGCAGTCTTTAAACCTGGAGTATCCTCTGTGCCTGGCTGTGCCACTGACTTGGGTGACCCTTCCACACCGAATGCCGAGTTACAGTATAAAATCCTCACACGGACTCCAAACCAACCCTCAGAGTATATGTTCCAGACGGATTCAAGCATATGGGCTATTTCTTTTTCTGTAGAAGGTAAGATACAGCTGGGTAGGTCTCCCTTGTTTTGTATTGAAGTGTTTGAACAATTATAGACCTTAAGCCTTAGGAAACAGAAGCCAGTTATCTATTTTGAGACCACGTAGAAAGCAGACAAGCATGTGAACTAAACAAAGGAATGTTTTTAGAGGCTCAGGGATGTACTGTCTCTTTTAGAGCTAGGAATAAGCTCTAGGTTTGGAAAGCTGTTTAGGTGCTGTTACCACAAAACCAAAAAGTCTTGAACTCCCTGCACCACTGCAGTGGTAAAACGCTGAATAACCAAATTGATACATTGTAGAGAAACAAAAGCACACAACACAGCAGCTTGGTTTTATATGAAAAAAAAAGGCTCTTTAGTAATACCTGATGTAAGATTTTCCATCAGGTTTTCAGTTTTGATTTTAAGCAGTAGAAATGTAATACCTCGGCATTATTTACCCCGAGTGGCACTTTATAATGAGCTCAGCAATGCTGAGATTTTCTGTGGTTCCATGCAGAAAGCTTTCTACCAGATTGTATCCCAATGCACCCACCACCCACCAGATGATGCTGCCCCTGATGACTCCTATCTTCACTTCTTATGTGAATAAAATCCAATTTGCAGTTTTATTTTATAGCAGATTCTTTCTGAATCTGCAGATTATAAAGTACAGCTGAGAACGTGCAAATTGTTATCATTGAAAAACACTGCCTGATGCTTTGTGTACACCCACACGATGCATCACCAATAATGACAGGTTGGATTACATTTTTTTGTACTGCAGTGAAAGGTCTTTTTGAAGTTCATTTTGTGTGCCTGCAGTCATTGTGTACCGACTGTTTGAAAGATTCTTGAAAGGCTGAGTCCATACTGGTAACAGCCATAGAAAATTTTGGAAAGTGCAGCTAAAAGAAGTCAATACATATGGGTAGGGGATTAAATAAATCTATAAAGATTTTTTTAAACCCATAACTTGGAATTGTGTCAACAAATTGTGCTTATTATTTTGCATCAGTAGGAAAGGAAAGAGGAAGGAAAAGCGAGCAAAAAGACTTTGGGAAAAATTACTTTCCTTTAAAAAAACTACAAAAAAAAAAAAAGTCAAATGTCGCAAAGGAGAACTACAAAGGCTAAATGTCTGGTCCCCCAAAATAGAATATCCAGCTTGAGAAGTTTTTAATGCCATGTTATATCAACTGAAGAATAAATGTCTTGGCTTGGGCTTCAGTGGGCTGGCTCTGTTGTAAATTCTCCTGCCTTAGACATTTTGCAAATGACATTTTATACAGAGAAAAATCTCTTGGAAATATAATAATAGAACATGACAACTCAAAAGTAATAATGGAATGACTTGGGAAGGCAGAACAATCTCATCTTTTAAGAGACTAACGCAGGTTACAGTGCTCTGTTTAAATGTACGTCACTGCATTGTGTTACAAAGGCACAGAGGTGCCTTCCTGTTCACCTCTCCATAGTCTTTATGCAATAGCATGGAAAACACCTATTATTTCATTATGAAATGCAAAATTCAAGTCTGTAGACTTCTCCTCAATGTATTTTTCACTTATTTTTACATTTCCATATGCTGTGTAAGGCTAACCACTGTATAGGGAAGGGCACTTGAGAACAAACCCAAGGCTGAGACAGTAATTTTAACTGTTTTCATGAAACTGGGAAGAGAGGTTTTTTCCCCTAGAAAAACAGCTGGTGGCCATCACTTAAGAAGGTCCTTTTTTATGTTTTAGATAAAGCTAAGGTCAAAATAACAGTCAGGAACAATGACCAATCTGGATAATTAATTTCCTAGATTATACGAAGGCTGTTTTAACTAAACTGTCACTGAAAATGTGTGTCAAATCAAGCAACAAACTCCAAAAAGAAAAGTTCGGATGCAATCAGATTTTTTCCAGTGTTCTAGTCTAATATCGCTTCTCTAACGTCTAAAATACAGCTGTCTTTCAGTTGATTTCCCTTGTTCCAGGAACAGTATAATAGTGAAACACATCATCCATATAACTCTGTTTTGGGTAAACAGATTGAAAAATACCAGGCTTTCCTAGCTTCTCTCTCCTGGCTGCTATTACTTTTGTACTGACACAGCAACCTGATATAAATCTCACCCTCTGATACAAAAGCAAAAACATCCTCTGCCTCCCTCATGATAACAGAAGAGCACATCTTCCCTCATTCAAGAGTTCAGAAAAATTTCTACGGCTTTCAGGTATTAGTCACTACAGAATCATTACAGAAAGCTGCATCACCAGCTCAACAGAAATGTAGGAGGGAAGAACATTCAAAGATAAATCTACATCCCCGGCTTCTTTAATACACACTTAAGCCCTACATCCCCTCCCACTCCTGACATTCCTGACTCCAGTCAATGAGATTACTTGTACGAAGGAAGCAGACAGGTAATCCAGCAAAGTTTTGGAACTAGAGGAAAGATCCACACAGAGCAATATGGGAAGGGCTACCTTCTGCTCACAGAGAAGCTAGGCAGAGAGAAAGGTAGGAGGCGGCCTGCAATTCAGTGACAAATTGCTGGAGTTCTCAAGGGTCTGAGGCTGTCCTCACCGAGGAAACACTGCTCATCATGAATCAGCTTGACATCATCTCTCTCCAGCCTTAGACAGTAACACCCATCACATTGGCATGCCAGGCAGATCAGGCTGCCTGGTACCTAAGGATTTAGGAGCTGGCGTAGCTATGTTAGCTTGTCTGCATGGGGCCCTCCATTGGAAATGGGAAGGAGGACTTTCCTAAATCCAGCTTCTGAAAGCTCGTGTCCCTGACAGCCTGCAATAAGAAAGGAGTGTCCCATGCTGTATGCTGTGTAGTTATATTGTCATGAAAACAAACGTCACCTCAGATAAGTGATAGTGAACACAGGTCAAAGCACTGCCTAGAACAAGATTGGTATTATATCTAGGTGGCTGTCTCTCATTTGCCTACGTGCTCCTTCCTCTGTCCCTCAGCAGAGCAGCTCTCTCCTTAGAGCCCAGAAGCTGCCCTTCTCTCTCTTGGCACCTCTCATTCAGGGCTGCTTGAAGACCTTTTCCTAGCAGTGCTTCATTTCCTTTCCAGCAGCAGATGCTGCAATCACCTTAAAATGAAGATTTAGCAGCCTGTAACCCAGGATTATCAGCAGTGAGTGATCGGTACCACCATTGCAAGCCTCTGAAAGACACCTAGGTATCATGGAAAATATGGTACAGCACTGTCCCAAGAAGCACACCAAATTCTTCCCTTCTAGCAGGTTCAGCAGAGGTGTCACGTCCACCACCTTACTACCATTGGCAGTAACAAAACTGACCTGAACCATCAGTAAATAAATATAGAAAAATACACAAAATCAAGAATACAGAAATATCCCCATGGCAAAGGAGCTGCTCTAATTATTTAGCAGCAATTAACAAGAAAGGGAGCTTAATTTCATGTTCCTAGACCAGCTGTCAACCTTTTGCAAAAGAATTATAAATGTCTTTGATAAGTTTCTCTTATTTATAGTCAGCTGTGTGCTAGACACATCCCAGGTCAGCAATTACCATCTAATTGTGCAAGTCAAAGAATTGGGGAATCGGTTTCTAGGATATTGTGCCTTAGCAACACTGGAAACTGCAATTATGGAAAACACCCAGGTAGCTCCAGGTGCCATTTTCCTTCCAGAACTCCTGACTGTGAGTTATCCTCAGACCCTTTCTAAGGTAAGTCAGGAGATCCTGATTTTCAAGATCATTCAACTCAGGTGAAATGAGATTCTCCTGTAATCTTAAATCTACTCTTGGTAATTCCTTTGGATTAGGAACATTGGCTTTGATACTGCAAACCTGTGATTAATTTAGGCTTATGAATAATCCCATTAAATTCAGCCTTCTCTTGTGCATTTGCAGAAATGCTGCCATGTGCACAGGTTCATTATGAAAAGCAGATTTGCTGTGTGTTACACATTGGAAAGCAAAAAGGGAACGTATATGGCAATGGGCCATTTTTAACTAGGAGATGGGGAAACGGATCTCAGGTATATGATCTTCAAGTGACAACTGATGAAAGTGTGTTTCATTTACATGAAGGTGTTTAAAGTCATTTACATGCCCGTGTTTTGGACTAACAGTCTTGGTTTTCTCCCTTGAAAGGCTAAACTCCACGCTTTGACATTCTTATCCCTACATTCTTGGAAATACCTAAAGTCGGCACTGCATTTTCCCAGCTTCTTACTCCAACCCTAACTGCCTGTTCAGCTCACACTGTTCAAGCAGTAACAGAAACACAGGGCTGTCTAATGCACAAAGTAAAGTTGTTCTATTTATTGGAACTCCAAAGGGAATCCCTCAGGCATGCAAAGATGCAAAAGGGGTAGGAAAAGGTCGCTTAAAATAACAATCTTATTTTAAACATGGATTAGTGATTGCACTGTCTTTCCTCATAGCAAAGCAAGTGATGCAGTGAGGGAACTGAGTCGCATGACTATATCCACATACTTTGGAAATACAGTCATATGGGTTAAGAGGCACAAAATCTAAACAAAATCACCCAAGAAACACATTAATACTAGCATAAACAAATGGATGTTTAAATTAGAATGAGGCCTCCATAATGGCTTTGCCTTGTTATTTTGAGGACTGATGAGGCACTGCACACATCCCATTTATAACAGTCACCTTCTCCTTTCTCCTTGTTAGGAACTGTTCTGCGTCCATGGAGTCGAAAGGGTTTATGTCTTATAAAAACAACTGACAAGCTGTATTTCATGAGGACTGCACAGTCTAAACACAAGTCTTTGTAGCTACATTTCCATGGTAACAGCAAAAAAACTGGTTATAATTTTCTCAGAGTTTGCTGTCCATTCTTCCTTAGACTATCTGGCATAAAAGTGTTTATTGCTTTCCACCAGTGTAGTCCTGCAGAAGTATTTTTAGCTCCACTAATTCAATTTCGTATTTAAATCAATCTGAAAATGAGTTAACTTTCAAGTCTGCCAAAGGATGTCAGGCAAAGCTTTCACTGATTTGATTTTGCTTTGGCTTGCGATGATGGAAAGATTACACCATGTAACAACAAGGAAATGTGTCCCAAAGTTCTAGAAGACTTTCATTATTTCATTTCAATTTCATTACTACCCTTTTGGATTTATTTGATATAAAATGCTGCTGTTTGTGGAACTGTGGAGGCTTGCACTATCTCATCAGAAGTCTCAATAATAACATAATTATATATTCAAAGGATCTCAAAGCAGATTGAGAAAATTACATATACAAGTCCTGCAATATTGCAGGAGGCAGGCATAAATTGTTATATTTTACAATAACTGAGGCAGAGATTAGTGATGGCTGAGAGTTTAGATGCTCATTCATAAATCCAGTTAAAGTCAATCAAAACTGATTAACTTCGGAGTCATAAATAGCCTACCTACTGATACATAGAATGAACCTGGCAGAAATGAAGCTCCAAGCCCAGCATTTCTTGATTCCCAGTTGCCTTCTATAAATCATAGACCATATATCATCATTTTTTGATAGTATAAATGGTTTAAGAAGCCTATTATGGCAAATCACACTGGCACAGCCTTCAACCACAGCTGCTTTAAGAGCAGACACTGTACTGCAGCCAGATGCAAGAGCAATGTTGTCTCCTGTTTCATCCTAAGGTCTGTTGCCTCTGTAAAAAGAATAACTGATAAAAAGGATTAAGTTCTTTTGATAAGAACAAATTCTGGGCTACTAACACCAGAGAGAAGCTTCTTGGTTCATACTCAGGATAGGTAGGGAGATGGAATGATAGCACAAGAACTTCCTAATGTCCACCCAAAGTGCCTGGACAGCGCTCTGAGTAGATGATTTTTACAGGGCAGTTTCGTTTCTGTGCCTACTTATTCTTAATGGCAATCTTCTGTGGCTGGCAGCAAAAATTTAGCGGTGTTTTTGAGGGACCCTTTGTCCTTGAGACTGAACCATTCCAATGCTACTCATATTTATTTTTTTTTAATCTTGGAATATTTCCATTTACGTTAATGTTTTACCCATGATTCCAGATTCAGTGGCAAAGTAGAGAGGTCCATTACTATTTGAAGGGGCTTGTTTTTCCAATTGATCCAGCCAGAAACATTTATGCACCACTAGAGCAGAGCTTGACAGAGAAAGTCAGGCAAAGGTGAGTGTAAATATAAGGAACAATCAGTCCAAAGTTGTAGTATGACTTCTTCAACTAGTGCTCAGAAGATTCGAGTACACAGAGGATTTTGTTAATATGGATTAAGGAAACTTCACATATGTGAAACAATAGGATTTTTAAAGATAAGGCCAGGGAAACAATCTTTTGCCTGCTAATAACTCCTTGTCTCACAATGTTAAAATTTATGTCCCTGCATGCTGCCTTGCCACTTTTAATGAACAGCGCTTCCGCATTTCTGGGCAGTGGGAAAATGCTATTATCTCCTCCTACAGAAGAAGAAAAGACACTAGGTAGAGTCATTTGTCCAAATTCGTTCAGGCAACCTGTGACTAACCTAGGAATTATATTCTGTTCAGTGCCTTATCCATTAAACTCCTCCCTTGAGGAATAAGCTTCTGATATCAATTGCAGAATGCAGTTCTATTTTCCAGCACAGAAAGACTGTACTGGATTAGGAGAAGCATTTGACCCTTGACTATAAAAACAGTGATTTCTCAAATATAACTAATTCAGACTTTAATTCTGATTTGATCTGAAGCATTAACTCTGTTTAGATTTTTATATCAGTACTGCATTCCTTTATACTTCATCCATAGTTATTTTCATGGGACTAAATCTCACGATCTTTCACTATGCAGTTAGTCATAATTCCCCCAAAATGCCAGGGAAACCAACTGTAATTTACCTGAAAACAGAATGAAAACCCCAGCCTCTGGTCCAATGAGGACAGAAACAGGTTATGGGCTAAAAGTGCTGCACAGGGCCCCCTGAAGGAATGGTGAGCACAGAAAGTTGTTTGGGCGCTCCTGCAGCAAGGCAGACCTGGCAGCAGCACTGTTATTAAGCAAATCTGTGCTTTTAATACTGCTTCATGTCCTCCTAAACTTGATCGCAGAATCCATCAGCCCATAACAAGCACTATTAAGAAAGAATACTGAGCCAAATGTTGAGTTGGGTAGACATACAGTACAGATCTTAGTGTCTACATTAGCTTGTCTTGGATGTTTTGGATGTCTTTACTGTGACGCTACTGTCCCACTTTTCCAAAGGGATGTAACAGAAAAGAGTTTACTGATGTTTCAGTGATGAAGGAACATATGGTCCTAGATATTTATAGAAAGAGCCCTGGGACTTCCATGTATTAGGAAAGCCTGCAAGCTGCCATCTGGGATTCTGAAGTCTATTTTCTGTCAGTGAAAACACTTTTTACCTTTAGGCTTTAGATTTTTCTCTGGAATATATAAAGCCGAGAATAGTGCACACAATGAAGTCCTGTTTGAAGATCTCTATGGACAAACTCTCATTTGAAATACTGTCATGTGAAACGTGATCAATAATTGTCAGAGAAATTTATAAATAGAAAGTAATTTCAGCTCTGTCTTCATAGTCCACCTCATGGCAGAAATTCTCAGCTTCTGGACAAGACTGACTGTTTAGCTTGTTTTGGTGATGCATCGCTTCCAAACTAGATAGGCTAGCAGTTCCAAAGTTTAGAGTATCTACCAGCACAGTCCACATGCGGCATGGAGTAGCGTAAGAGTTGAGTTAATTTTTATGCCTCACTCTACCTGAAGATACAGTTGGCAGAGTGGGGAAAGGAGGAAATTTTTTATTATTTTTTTTTACACACTAGCTGTCCACTGCTGTATTCTCCTCTGCTCTTCTCGTTTCCATTAGTTCTGCTAATGTAACACTAGGCTTTATGTAATCTATAAAAAAACTTATTGAAAAATTTTATATAACACAAGTGACAAATAGCCTGTGCAGCTCAACACAGAACTTTAACAATCTTAGACCCTTTCAGTCCTACACATCCTTATGATTTTTCAAAAAAAATTTCTTTTAGTATTCAAAGGGAGGTGAATGTTCCATCTATAGAGTAGATCATAGCAGAGTTTTTATACAAATGAAAGTATTCATGCCAAATCCTACTAAGATTAATAACACACACTTTAGTCATATTACTTAAATGTTTTTTTCATCAATTTGAACTGTATCAGCATGAGATTCAGGTTCTTGCTGGGAACAGTGACAGGCTGCTCTACAGTGATCCACTTACACTGCTGATAACAGTGATGGATGAGAATGACAACTTGCCAGTATTCACCCAGGAGTTTTATCAGGTAGCACTCAAGGAGAATACAGCCAAACGTGAGAACGGTTCTTATGCAGTAACACAGGCTGTAAAATTATGATGAGTCCTCCACAGCTCTGAGAAAGAATAATAATTTACTTAGGACTCAGCTGCACAATCTTTACTTCAGTGCGAATCTAACTTCAGCAGCTGCTAAATGGAATCCATTCGTTCCTGGTTTTGCACAGGACTTGCAAGAGCACTTGAAACATTCACAGATTTCGATCTAGAAAAGGCACGATCATTCATGAAGTAACAAGAAACCTTTGAGGAAAAGTTTAGGGATCAGTGGAAAAAAAATACTAAAAGGTATGAAAGCCCTCATCCATCTAATTAGAGGTGAATGTATAATACCTGAATGTTCACTATTTAATTCTCATGTCCTTCTGCTGTAACATCTTGTTTTATTCGTATTTCTGCAAAAATAAACTCATTATCTCATTCTTTATGTAATGCATATTACATAAAAGTTGTCTCAAACCACTGAAATTAAAACCAACTGAATTTAATTCTAAGCAACATTTTTTCCTGAGTAGTGATCAAAGCATATGCATTGTTAAAACCACCTTTTTAATTGCTGTATATATGGGGTTTTTTTAATTCACTCTCAACTCAGTATATTTGCTGTTTACAGGAAGTGAGATCATCACAGTAAAGGCAGAGAATATTAATGACCCGAAGACTAATAATTCTAAAATTGTTTATGAGATACTGAGCCAGGAGCCTCAAGTATCAAATGGCTTTTCATTTCATATTGGCAAAGAAATTCAAATGATAAGCAAAAGAAATTGGAGTGATAACCTTGCAGGATTACAATTAGCAGCAATTGCAAGTGCTGCGAAGTATTACCGGCCTTCTTGCTCAAGCAGCAGCCCTTTTGAGTGGCTTTGAGTATAGCAGATTTTCTGTAGTCCATAGGAAAGAGTAACTTCATGTTCATTACACTGGCCATTACCGTGATTCACAAGGATGATGCAGTGATTCCACCAGCGACACAGCACTATTGCAGCTCCAATGACATGGGTATTTCTAGAGGAACCTTATAAATACCAATGGCGCTCACGGTCTGAAGTGACCAGTCTGGCATATAGATCCATTTTACATAGAGTATAAGTTTACATAGAGTATAAGTCAGATAATTTTACAAGACTGCTAGAGAACATCACTTACTGGACAGATCACTTGAACTTTATTATGCTGACTTCTTTTGTAATCAGATTTAGAACAGATCTTGAATCCTAAGAGGAGATTATCTCTTGTCAAACATACATCACTGAACAGGACAGTGTCCTGTTAAAGAATGTCTGCTTCTGCATCAAATATTTACTTTGCATCAAGAAGCCCTGAAAGTTCACTTGTGCTTCCTTGCCAGATCTCAGCAGCTCTTGTAACGTTTGATTAATGTGGTGGACGTAAACAACTGCCCCACTTTCTCACAAAGATACACTCTATTCTATTGTTACTAAATTCCTGCCCCTGATAACAGCAAACTGCTTACTATAATAGTATATTAGTGACTGGGAAGCATTCTCTAGTTGCAAAAACTTTCTCAGAAGCATTGCCCTCTAAGCGATTGTCATTGCAGCCATACTCTTTTCTCCTGTCTGTTGTATACGTGAAGGAAGCCCAGACACACAGTTGAACACTTCAATAAACTGGGAAAAACATAGGGACACAAATCAATAATGTATTTATCAGCAATGAATAACAAGCCAATATTTTAGTGCATTCATTGGTACATACCTCTTTTGGCCAATGGATGGGTAGTTGTCTTGTATGTGATTGTATAGAGGCATGATTTGTGTGTCTGTGACTGAACGCACAGACTCGTATGTCTACTTTTGCACCTTTAAGCACGTATTGGAGTAAATATCTTTTTTTGGGTAGCAGTACATATATGTGCTACTTTGGGGAGTGTGTGTGAACCATCTATGTAGGTATGCATGAAGATTTACCTACTGTTGCATGGGCCTATATATGATGAACAGTCAAGAATCTATTTGTATAGGTTGTTCGCCCAGTCACTGAGTTACAGAATGGCTAACCATGTCAAGATGTTAAAAAACATCAGAATGAAGGCTCCCAGATCATGAAATTATTCTAAATACTGTGTGCATACACACAGACAAATTCACACACAAATTGTGCAGGGGAGAAAAGTTGCCTTTTGTTTTTAAAACCTCTGCATTTCAATCAAGTCACATTTCTGCCCTGTCTCCAGGAGCTAAAGCTATAATCAAAGTATCAGTTTTCAGAAGATTTGCTGTAACAGCATGAGCATTGGGCGTACGAACTTGGATGTCTGCACACCTGTAAGAACTCTTCAAAATACCAAGTGCCTCTTGAAGCTTTTACAGTAGGTCAGAGTTTTGACCTACTCTTCCAGGCCTGACAAGGTCTCCTTTCCTTGGTGCAACATTGTTTTCTGAAGACGTGGCTTGCTTAGGTTAGAAAAATGCTCTGATGAACTGAGACCAACTTCAATAAGATTGACAGCTTTTTCTTGCAATCTCAATATTTCTCTGTTGGCTTTAGAACAACACGTGAGGGCTTAAGGCCGAGATAAACACAGCACAAAACATAAAAGTGATTCCAAGCATCCTTGATAACTATCTGGCCAGTTAAGATGTTGTCATTCTTATTATAGAAGGTGCAACGTTTGATCTCAGAAGGGACAGATTAACACACCAGACTTGGAAACTTTACTCTAACAGCTAGCTGTCGAAGGAGTGCTGACATCTTAAAGAATTGCACTCTGGAGTATTGAATAATGTTCAGTTACTCAGCAGCTTAATCACTTCTATATGTAGACAGCTACAACAAAGGTTAAGGGTAGACCTAACTTGGTTCCCACTAAAGTCAGTGATAAAATTTTCATTAATTCCACTAGGAGAAGAATCAGGCTAATTGCAGTCTGCTACTCTGTCACAAAGATTAGTTCATTGTTTTGAAATCTAATTACACTTGCATAAATAGTGCTGGAAGGGAGAAATGGATGTATTGCATGGTATATTTATTAATCTCAGATATAGAACATTAGCTTTTCTATGCAAAAAATACTTTTTTCACCTCTTCTTCTCCTCCATACTCTGCTTTTGTTGTTTCTCCTTAATTCACTTGGTCAGTTGACCCTAAATTGTGATTCTAGGTAACTGTACACATTGATAAAGCTCACAGCGCATCTGGACATTGAGTACTTGTGCTCCTGGATTTTACAATAATGCTGCCAGAAGAATATAATACTAAATTAATTAATTCTAAATTAAAAAGTGGGGGGAAAAATGGCTATCAGGCACTCTATATAAACAGTATAGCAATTATCATAGATTGTACCAATCTCTTTCCTGCTACTATAGCTAAAAGTAACATATTTCAAGATATAAACCAGATGTACAGTAAAAGCTACTATTTTTATAATCTTTTTCAATGTGAAATGGACATCTAAATTTTCATGAAAATACAGAAGTACATATACTGATAACAACTATGACCACAACAAATAAAGCTATTATATTCAAGTTCATTCACTTTTCTGAAGATGAAACCTTCAAAAGTCTAAACGACCCACAGACCAGCACTGTGAGCATTTGGTCTGCAAAGGTACCCCAGGATTTTAGCTGGGGAAGAAATAATTTGAAATTTGTGAACCAACGGGTTAAAATTGGCTCAAAACTAAGAGGCTGACACACTAAAATCACAACTTTAATTCATCCAGTAGCTGTTTACATATTAGGTTCGAATCCCTTAAAAAACACGTGTTATGATAGAGAAAAGGTTTGAAGTTACACTAGCACTGCAAAGTTGATATTTTTAGGTAGGATAATTCACGGGTCAAAATGTATAGCGGAAGAGATTTACCAGTTTAAACTAACTTCTACATTTAAACCTCTGGGCTACACAGTAAGTTCCATTAAAAAAAAAATCCAGAAAGTTCCATAAAAAAATGAATCCACAGTAACTATGAATTTTGTAGAGTAATTCTGGATTTCTCTTGGAACTGAAAACAGAATCTCACTATTCGTGTTTTCACCTCAGACATTAGACTAATTTGGCTAATAAATACTAGGATACTGGTAGCTCCTAATATAAACTGTAGAGCTAGAAATACTATTTCTAACAGCAGATGCACGGAAAACTAATAGGATGGTCTGTATGTTTGGTTGTTTGGTTTTTTTAATTACATTTTTATTCAGTCCACTCTGTCCATAGTTTGCTCTTGCTGTAGTACCATATGACAAGGTAAGTGTTATTAGTACTGAATTGCCTGAATATGATGGAATCTGACAAACTAAATTATATTCCCAGATATTTACCAGTCTGTGGACTAACCTTGTATAGCATTCTTGCCTTTTTGTAATATAAGATCTAATAAGGATTATTTAGAAACAGCCCAGTCTGACCCATAAATCTGAAGGTCTTGTCTTCTGAACATTTAAGGTAACCAGGGTTTGTGAAAATACCTTAATGACTATTCCAAGCCTTGCTTTCACTCCTATAAATGTTTTTTGCCTGACTGTAAGGCAAAGTACAGACGCCCTTCTGAGGTGAAAAAAGAAAACAAAGAGAAACAATGGAGAAAAGGCACTTTAGTCTGACTGCAAGTATATTACCAGGGTTATCACTATGCCCTCACCCAGGGTGTACTGTATTAAGTTTACATCTCTGTAGAACTAACCTTTAATATTTTCTATTTAGCTCACATATAATTACCTTACAATAAAGACCACAAATTTATAGGTGTGAAATCAAAGCCCTAGAGACTTTTTTACCTGTCTTGTGTTTTAAGAAGTATATTTGCCGTGTCTAGTGTCTCATGAGGAATATCTGAGAAATAAATTCTAAAAAAAAGTTTTACCACTTTATGTTCCTTTTCCTGTAGTTTTCTACCTAAGATGAGGATCTACAAGAAACCAAAGCAAATGGGCAGTAGACTATTGCCAAAAAAGCAGTTAGAAGAACTCCAGTCAAACTTTCCCTATCAATTCTTCTGCAATTAATTATTTACTGAAGTATTTCCCTCCGCTTACTATCATAGTGCAAGTACCAGTTTCCCTAATTATCTGTAACGTAGTAGCACCTAGGAATTTACTCCTCAGACAGGACGTTATTATACTAATACTCTGCAAAGACAAAATGGGACAAAAGCTCCCTGTTCCATACAAATTACTGTACCAGTAGTTTGGCTTTAGTAGGTTAAATCAGACACCATCGTGGAATAGATTCTTACAATACAGAGATAAGAACTGGATGAAGCTCCAGGTTGAAACTCTGCATTTACTAACAGTACTTACTATATGCCTACTTATCACAAAGTGTCTGCTGGAATCACAGGCAACTGTTATCACTTTCCATGGAGCTGAAACAGTATTACAATGAGAGAAAAAAACTCAGTTTGCTGTAATCTAGTTTCCACTAACTCCACAGACATTTCTCTCTTTTCCTGTCTGGAAAAGCTCAGCGCAATGCGATATAAAGCTACAGAAGAAAAAAGGACATACAAACATTATTTAAAATTAGAATTAAATTATCTCCTTCCTAAAATATAGCCTTAAGCTCCTGGAAATTAGTGTTTAGTTCTTTTTCTTCAGCAATTTGGCTGTAATTGAAGTGGCAAGTGACACTACAGAATAAGTAAACAATTAAGTCATTGCACTTGTAAAAATAACATGAATTATTTCGAGTCATCTACATTAGTAGAAGACGGAGCTGTCAAGACCTGGTCTTATACTGCTTATGCTAACCTCTTCCCCGCTCTAGTGGGAATCCTGCTTGGTAAGGGCTATCAAATGAGCTACAGGGATCCATTTTTCTTCAGGTTTAAGAGGCAACAACAGAAGTCATTAAAACACACTGTGGATTTTGTCCTGGGACCATATGAGTCACTAATAAATAAAAGCAATGAAAAAAAGAGATTATCTTTTAGTAATTCTATAATGCAGTACATCCTTATTCATTTACTTCTGTGTCAACCAGCCTTAGCTTTCTACTGACGTCAATGAAAGGGTAAAACCTGAGCTTTTTAGTGTCATCAAATGGAAGTGCGAATACTCTTAAGCAGACAGCCATCTAAGTGATAATATCCTTTCAGTGAGGTCAGCTAGAACAGCAGGTTTTTAGTCACCGCATGTCACTTACAAGGAAATTTTAGCTTCTGGCAGAAGTGGCGTGAGGTAAAACAGAGTATTCAAAAACTAGGTACACCCGGTGAGTTCTGAGTCAATAAGCTAATACATACAGACTGGGACAAGGCTGGCCATTATCAGCAAACATCAATTTTAGTACAAACTCTGTCCAAAACAGAAGTTGAAGATGTTAATTCAGAATTGGGCTTTAAAATGATTTGTTTAAATGTGAAATGTTCCAGTAGTCTTTCATCCAATTTTCAGATTACAAAAGTAAGGAGTTTGGTATTACCATCTAAAAAGACATTTTGTCCTTAACACATAATACAACCTATTGCATCCCAGCAGAGACTCCAGAAAATACTCTGACATGAAACAAGAGGAATGTGGCAGCATTATATTTGAGGGACACATGTTGAACTCTGAAAATCTTGTGGGGAAAAATGAAAATCTGTCTTTATCTGGTGGTTCTGCTTCCTCAGGAGCCAATACTCTTCAAAGCCCTTAAAAATGGGGGTTACCTGTACTCCCTGGGGCTCTCCAGGCTTTAATCTCTCTGTTCAGCTTCAGTCCAGATGCCACTCCTGGCTGCCATCTTCCCTTGGGGACTCTCTCCCTTTCACATCTGGGGAGCACCACTCAGTTCCACTCCACTCCATACAAAAGCACCTAGAGAAAACAATGGGAGAGAGAGCACACTAGCAGATTGTATTTTCTTGCGCTGCAAATCTAGACACATTGAATCTGAAGGGGCTTAACATACTGTCAGTGGAGATGCGTGGCCTGAGTCTGAATAGTTGGAAACAAAGGGAAAAGACTAAGCTGTTTTACAAAACAACAAAGCACTTACACATAATGTTACAGTGATCCAGAAAATGCTGGGTTTGAATTAGACAAATTCCTGAATGGAATTTAGTCTGAGGAACAAATCCATAGCCCTCTCCCAAACTAAACTAATTTGGTCTTACTCTCCAGAGTGCTAAATTCCTCTGATGTCAGTGAGCTTGGCTCAGATTTCTGCAGCATAGAATTTGAAGGGCAAATTCTTAACTTACTAAGAAAGAGACAGACAGTTTTCTCCCTCTAATCAACATATCAGTCACATTTCTGGAAAAAAAGTTCCATAGGGGAAACACACTCAGCTGATCCTGCCACTGAAAGCTACAAAAAATAAATTCCTGTGACTCTTGATGAGAGGTGGAGAGTTGCAAGCGGGCAAAAAAGGATGATCCAAGTCCTCACGCTGCCTGTGACAGGGATCCCCAGCACCACGCTGCCTGTTCTTCTGAGGTCTCTGTAGCCATTGCCGTTATCTTGCAAGACTGGAGTTTAGTTTAAAAGAAAAGAGGCACACAGAAAAAACAAGTGCTCATGTAACTGCTATTAAAACTACAGCTAAACTAACTAGGGAAGTAAACAAGTAATTGCTTTCTGCTTTTTCATAAATCTACTTTCCAGACAGACACAAAACCAGAGATGATTACAAGTAATCACAAATGTAATCACTCAGGAGAGACCACAGATACTAAGTGCAGCGCAGCGTACTGCTTCAGAACAAGGATGTGTTTATTTGATCTGTGTTTATAGAGTAGCCCTTAAAGAGTGATGATGATTACATTATTATAATCTCATTTTAAATTTTTGAGATAAATGCTGACTTTGTTTTAGTGTTTGGCAAGTCAAAGTTACTAATAATTCTATTCTGTCTCTACAGTTTACTGCAGGTTGTGTACTGTCTTGATGCAAGCCAGGCATGTCTGGAAGTAAATCACCACAACCAAGACAGTTGGAAATTTAAATGTCCATCAAATTATTGTGGTATTCAGAGAAATCGTCCTTACTGTTTCTGATCTGATCCTTCATTTGTAGCCAAAGTTTTGATTAGCTGGGAAATATTAATCCAAATGCTTTACTATTTTTTCTTCTCCTTCAGTGGAATATTTGTCTGGGGAGGATACAGGCTGGATGGAGGGAATTAAGGTGTTTAACTTAATTCAAAGGTTTTAATCCTTAATTGTGATATATTATCTGAAAAAATACTAAAAACATTGAATTATTAAAAGTGTAAACTACATCCCGAAATGAAGAAAGAGGGCCCAAACAAATATTAGGACTATAACCTTGCTTATTCTCTGTCACTGTACCCTGCCTCAGTTTTCCCCTTGGGGAACTGAGGATAGCTCTATCTACTAAACTCACCTGGTGAGTCTCGTTCTTTTTCTCTGAAATGAGTGAAACATCATTAAATGTCAGTCTTTTGACTTCTTGGAGATATTGTGGTGAAAATGCATCTTCCTTTTAATGATTTTGTCATATCTTCATTATTATAGAGACCACATGCCAAAACCTCCACAGGCTCCGTTTACTATTTACAGAACAAATTAGGTTCTTAGCAGAAGAAAGCAATGCGCACTCTTCGCAGAATGCACTGGGAACTGTGCCCTGGTCAAATAGGGGGAAAAGGAGATCTTGCATGTAAATTTGAACTGTGCCTGCTGTGCTTGCTGGCCCGGAATGGATGTCTTAAACAGCACTGCTAACTGTGTAACAGGAGATCCTTACAAAATAGTCTGGTATATCTGACAGCTGAAGCACAAGAATCACTAGTGATCCTTCTTACATGCGCAACAGCATGGGCTATAGAAAGATTTATCAATACCAAGAACAGCAAACATCAAGAGGCAAAAAAAAAGAAGGCACCAAGAAATGGGCTGGTGTCCAGATGGATTTAATGCAGGATTTGGATTTGGCCAAGAAAGCAGGAATCTCACTAGATCTTAGTTATAAGCTCTATTTCTGAGAAATTCAATGAAAGAACATTAAATTTAATCAAAGAAAAATATTTGTAAATGCTAGATAAAGCCTAAAGCAAAAATCCTAAGTCTTGGATGTGAAACCTCAAATTGTTCCCTTAGAAAAATCATATAAAACTGACAGCTGTTGTCAGTTTTTGTGCAAGGTTATTGGCAACCACATCTTATAACTGAAGTGGGTGCTGCCTGAAATTTGTCAGCTTTATGTTGCTTGTTCATTAATATTTCTAGTCAAAACTATGTATCTGTTCCACAAACTCTTGGAAAGTTTGAGCATTGTATCAAGAGGTAAAGAAATAAAAAAAATACAGCCAAATCCGAAACATTTTTCATAAAGATTGCCCTGGCAAGAACTGTAATATGAGAATTTTATTCCCACACTTTTCTGCAAGCTGGGCCCCTGGTAAGCAGCTGCCACGGTGTATAGTTGTCTTCTCTCTTTTATACCAGAGGCAGATGAGCATCTGGGAAAGTCAAAAGCAAATGGTCTTCAAAAGTTTGCACTTTGGATGCTCAGTTTTCAACAAAAACCTGAAAATTCTTCACAAAGCAGATTGCCACCCCCCATATCAATACAGAAAGCAATTTTTTATTAAAGTAAAAACATGATTATGAGAAATTTTCAACCAGATCATTTGCCAAAGACATATAATGAATGAGTTTACAGGAACTCAACCATAAGACAGTTCAGGGCTACACTCTGATCATCTCGCCAAGGAGCAATGGTGGAGAAAAGCTGGACATAGCACTCAGTAAAGACATTAATGAGGCAACTGGTGTTTACAGGGTAAAATATACATGGGCTTAACGTATCAGAAAATGAAGAGCCACGGGCAGTAGTAATGAATCTTAAGGATACCAATCCTGACATACTCCGTGCTACATCGGTAAGGTAGAAGTCTGCTTCCCTGAATGGTCCTGAAGTGTTTGCTGTTTAAAGGCAGCCATGAAGTCATTTCTCTTATTCCAAGATTTAGGTGGGCTTCCTGCTTAGAAAAGCTCCCTAGGAGGAAACCAGAGGTTTTCAATCACCTAGAGGGGACAAATTGCTGTTAAAGGCATCCCTAGACTGAGGGTAAAAACCCGCTTCTGTGAGCAAACAGATTCCATGGCTGGGCCACAAGGGTTGGAAAGAACATCTGTTCTCCTTAGCACCATCCCATACTCAGAACATAGAGTATTTATCCAGAGACAGTACTGGCATCTCTCGCCTTGATCCAAATCAGAAAAGTCTGACAGAGTTGGAAAGGCAACAGATGAAGGCTGTGTTATGGTACAAAGGTCTTACTCTGGCATGATGTAGTACGAAACAATTTAAGAGGTGGGTGCCAGGGAAAGAAAGAGGGAAAGGAAACAGAGGTGGCAAGGGGAACCGTACAGCTTTCCCTAGCTGGCTACTGCTTCTGTGGGACCCATTCTGCTGTGAAAAAATTTTGAGGATGATCAAATCATTTGTTGCTATAACTAGAACAAACATATCCTGCTCAGCAGTTGTTTAAGAAACCCTGAGCTGAAATATACAGATTTTTCTGGCCCTCATTCGGTCTTTTTCTATATTTTGCACAAATTAATCCTTTTAGAGCAACTTTTTGTAGCTGGTATCATTGATGTATTATTTACTCTTACTTAATTATACCCATATTTACATGCTTCACCGTCAAATAAATATAATAGCCAAAATCTATAAGGAATGCTAATTGAGAGATATTTTTGTTCAAAAGGAGATGTGGACTCTGTTTCCCTAATGATGCTGGAGAGGTTGTCAAATTAACACAAGAGAAAGGACTGTATATAATAGCATCTGAATGCTACCATTTGAGGAAAGAGTATGAAAAAGGTCTGGTTGGTTTGAAAATACTTTAGTTATTTGTCGTCAGCCTTAAAGCCTACGGGGTTTTTGATAGCATAGCAGATTGGCATTTCATTTTTTATTCAAAATGTACAATGGACATTGCAATTGTTTAAGGAATATCCAGGGTAAGAGTGAAAATGTTGCCCATGTTGTAAATGCATGAGTCTAGAATTCTGATTAAAACAGAGGCAGTAAATAAGTTATAGATGCTTTGGCACCCTGCCAGCAAGCACACAAGCACTAATGAGCTAATGCATAAATTCTTTCAAAGCACAGTCTACAATTCAAATTATTTTTTATTTGCCTTTGTAATGTGTATCCAAACAACATTAACACAAGAGCATAGATTCTTTTCAAAGCAGATAAACCACTGGTTAATAGGACTGAATACAAGGGAATACCATACAAAGGAACTTAAAAAAAAAAATCTAGATTTTTATTTTCTGCCAGTGCTCACAGTACATCTTTTCATGTAAGTCTTACCACATCTGTATCCTATCTCAGACTCAAAGTTTGTTAGCATCGATGTTTCTTTTCCTAGACTAGTTAGTACAGCTCCTTCCTTTTCATGCCTCCTAATTCAACTTCCTCCCCCCTAAGGCACTGATTTACTTTTCTCTACCATTTCAGATATCCTGGACATCTACGTTCCAGGTAAAAGAGGTGGGCATCACTCCAACACAGCACAGCTATCTGCTATGATGGAGCTGTTGTAGCCCTTTACAGTCATCCTCCAGTGCAAAAAAAATCCAAGAATTGTAAAAGTTATTTCATCTGTAAAGAATCAAAATATGAGACTGCTTTAAAGCATGAATTACACACAACCACCCAGCTTTCAACATCACAATATACAGAGTGCAAAAGTATTTTAAAAACTAGGACATTTAAAAATACCAAACTAAAACCAATGGCCAAGCACACTACCCAAGTCCTCTCCCAATGTTCCCGGCTCCCAAACTCCTGCTCCATTTCAGTCATCATGGTGCCAAAGTACATAAGCAGGTCAAACAAAAGGTAACTGAAATTTCTTACACAAAGCCCAAACATTGTCATTGCCTAGATTTATACCTGGACATGACTATAAAGATTAAAACAAAAACAAGAAATTAACTGCTTTCATGTAGACAATGAAGATGGCATTTTTCTTAAAATTAAGGCAAAATTAGTAGCAGCTGAAAATCATATCTTACAAGTATTTTCCTGCAGTCTTTTCCTTTGTTTTAAAAATGAAGTTAGCTGTTTCATAACTCAATTGAGAAAGTATTCCTTAATGGCACAACATCATATCATTAAAAACAATAGGAATGAACCTAAAGAAAAGCTAAATGGCTTTCACTGGGCTTAAGGCCTTAATAACAATACATTCTGCTTCCAAAATGCATACATGGCAGCCTTATTGAAACAGCTGGACTTAAAAAGTGTCTCAGCTTTGTGTGTGTCAGGGGGGCTGGCAACCAGATAATCCAGTTTACACTAAGCGTCACAAACATCAAAACTTCATTGTGACTTTTCTTCCTCAAAAACTATTTTGAAATCAGCAGACACCAGGAAGCAATCTAACTATAAAAAATAGCATGCTACTTCTGACGGGCAGAGCCGTTAACTCAAGCACAGCAGCACAGAGGCACCAGCCATTTATTGCTCTAGAAGCTACTTCTCTGCAGTGATTCACACTTCGGTGACGTCACCAACCAATTTACCTAAAAAAACCCTCCGAGTAAGTTGGACAGGAATGTTTCTTTTTCAGCCTCTGTCTGAATCACACCTCGCTGTGACAGCAGATGGGGAATCTACTCTCGCCATTGTGAATGAAAGAACCATATGTGAAGGCAAGTGCTGTAATTTAAACATTCATCTGTGTCACACAAGGCTGTAGTGAGCTGGCTGCAGCGGATAAAGGTTGGCACTCAAATCGCCTTGAGCCAGCGACAACTGCTGAATGGTAAATCACTGAATGTATTGAAGAGGGTAAGGTCAACAAGATGACGGTGATCACATTTCTTTATAGACAATTACAGTGAGAAGCAAATGGGATGATTCATTCCTAAATATAAATAGGATCAAGCAGTCCAAAAGCCCAATCCTGAGCAGTTTCAAAATCAGGACTGGAAGGAGTTTAGCATCCCATATAAGAAACTCAATAGCTTCTACTATTAGGCTTTAATATCTTTCTTAGCTTCAGGGTCACTGGTGTCGGAGGGGTTGCATTCCCAGCCTGTCTCCAAGAGTGTACTCACAGTTTTGGGTGCTGGGAGCAGGATTATGCACATGGACCTAACAGATACTGGCTTGTTACTTTTACTAATCCACAACTGTTTTCTTGAAAGATTAACCAGTCTGACAGTCAAAGGTATGCAGTACAATACTCCTGTCATTTTTTCATGTTGTCAAGTAAGAATAATTCATGTCTTGTTTTGCATCAATTTGTTGTCCATTAACTTTGGAAGAGATTTCCTAGACATGTAATTTATATTTGTAATTGGAGAAATATTAACACGAATGACACATACTTATTGAATCCCATGGACTCCCATGGCTGAGACTTCTCTTATAATCCTCTGATCATCCTTTCTCTGCCCTTATTTCTACTTTCTGATTTAATAAAGTGGGATTTTTTTGTGGGAGGCTAAAATTATGCATATTTCTTTAAACGAAGTTGAATCAATGCGACACAAAAAGGCATTATATTGCTTCTGCTTCAAAAATCTCTATCTTCCAGACATCACATGATATCACCTGAGACATGAGTCACATAGACATTGTAAGATTTCTTTTTAGCAATGTTGTAAGGAGACAGCAGAGACTGCATCTTCAGCTGCTGCTTCTAAATCTATCCTTGCAAAATATCAGACATTTGTGCATGCAAGTAAGGATGCATTCTTGCAAACTCGGTATTCTGTAAAAGACTACTGCAGCATTTTCCTTGCATGACGTGATCTACACTTTTAAATAATTAGAGAACGGTTGAAAATCTCACTCTGTAAAGTCTACACTGATTCCCTATAAGGAAAATAATTTAGGTTGGAAGGGTTCTCAGGAGGTCATCTCCTGGTCAGGTCCAATCCCCTGCTAAAAGCAGGGCTAATTTCAAAGTTGAATCTAGTTTCTCAGGGCCTTATCTGATTGAGCTCTGAACATCTTCAGGAATGGAGATACCACAAAGTTCCACCTATTCTGTGTAATAAATATACACTGCTTCCTACCATTCCTACCAGGGTGCTCTAAGACAGAACGACTTGAATTGTCTTCCAACATTATGGCTTGTTTATGTGGTCTAAAGACTTCTTATAACACCTGCTGGCTTCTAATCTGAAACATTATAGTAGACACGTTCCCTGTGAAGCTGATCTCCTTCACATCTCTACGTGTCTGCCCATTACTGTAAAATATGCCACTTTACCACATTGGAGTTTGACAAGCAAAGTCTTCTACAGCATCCAGCCTCCAAAGCTGGTGTGTGACTTATAAAGAGCAGAGTACCTGTTCATTGCTGAGCTACTGCTAAAATCCATCTGCTTTCTGGAGAGCTTGGCACCTAGCAAACGGTTCCTGCATTACAGTTCACTAAAACGTTCCAACGATTTCAAAATTTGACTTCTCTTCTGCATTTCTTTATTTTACTTTTTTATTTTCTTTATTTTGCTTTGCAATAGATTCCTACTCTGTTAAAACTCTGTATGACTGGGCATTCTTGAAAATGTGTATGCCATCTGTATTTGAGGGGAAAAGAAATTAAAATCAGCTTTAATATATTCTTTGTTACGGATGGTTTGGGGATCAAATCTTGTTGCTTGGCTGATTTTAATGGGAGTTATTGACCTGGCTCTTGCCCTTAGTAACGCCAATGGCAGCTTTTGACTTGGCTTCAGGATGGATCAGCAGTGCATATGAGGATGGTTCCCGCTATAATTGGTTGCAGGCGAAAACAGGGCAGAATTATTTTTTTTTGTTCCCCTTAGGCAACTATGTAAGTAAAACACAATGAGAGTGCGTTCGGGACTTACTACCTTAGAATACACAGCACCTTACAGATACAAGAAACTAATCAGAAACAGTACTTGTCATTTTGAAATCTTTAATTACACAACAGATGAATATGTTATAGGTGGCCAACCACTCAAAAGCACATTATTTTCGACTAAAGCTAGAAGAAAGAGGATGTGTTTTGAACTTGTCAGGGCATTCCAAGTTCTTGCACAAACATTCACTTTTTCTGTGGATATTGGTCCTTTCTACATGTTCTCTTACAGATGAACATGTGGATCTAGCCATGGGAAACACCTGGCTGGAACCCAAAGCATACATTCCCATTATCCTGAAAGAGAGCAGAACTCCATCTCAGATCTAACACGTACACATAGTAGACATTAAGAAAGCATTTGCTTTCCAGTTGTCTCCACTACAACAATAATGGTTAAGACTCACTAATATGCTTATATTTTAAGGTCATTTTTGTAATTTATCACTGTAGAGCACCCCACAGACTTTAGATCTTAATTTTTAAGGACATCTTCAAAGACAAGCATTTATAAGTAAAATTTGCCTTCCAGCATTTTGGAAGCTCGGTGAGAACACATGGAGCAATTTTGTTCCTTGCAGATCAATATCATTAGCAAAATTTTAGGTAACACTGTTTTCCTGTTACCTCAACTAGACAACATCTGGGAAATAGAAAACACTGTGAAGAGATAAGTGAGAAAGAAAAACCCAGAGAGGATTTCCGGATCATATTTAATTGCAAATAGTACAGCTGATCCATTCACCCATCCTAAGGAAGGGAAGAGGATTCAAGAAGAGTCTCCAGGAAATGCACTGATGGAGTCCGACAGTGTGGACCAACCAGACCAGCAGAGTTCCTAGGACTCTCTTGTCCACATAGGGTGGAAAAAAAGCCAGGGTGGAAAAAAATCATGCTGTTCCCTTCCCTAGGGAATGATCATATAAGGATCTCACCATAACTGCAATTACAGGTAGAAGTCCTTGGAACACCTCCACACAAAAAAATACATTGTGCAGCTTTGTTCTTTGTACACCTTTTAGAGAAAAGTGGGTAAGTTAAATATTTGTCTATACCACATATAACGCACATCCAGAGGTGAACCAGGACATTCACAGGAGACTTTGCTAATTAGGCAAACCATATTCCCTTATCCGCCCTGATTATTCTGCCCCTGTCCATGATAAGGATTTAGGGCACCATCAGGTGAATGATCAGAATGGTGCCTTTTGGCTTTGTAATCTCTGCACCTATGAAATAAGAGGGGTATTCATAGTGAGCATTTCTGTCTGACTTGCCAACTCATCCTAAGCTTCCCAATGTCCACATTCCAAAACAAGATTAAAAGAAAATGGTTTCCCACTTATTTCCCAAAAAGCTGAGGAATATTCAGGTGTATGCTTATACATTTAGGGGAAGGAAAAAAAAACCAAAAGCCAAACAAAAAAAAGCCCCGAACCCCAAAACAACGACCACCACATTTTTCAGAGAATTGCATATTATAACACTGCCTTCCTAGCAGCCTTATGTTAAGGTTGCTCCATGCATTCTCACTGATGCTATTTTTGCTACCTTACTCTAAACTGTCCATGCCAAAATACATTTTTAGGAAAAGCAGTTTTGTTAATCTGACAACATGTACATGAAAACTATCTTTTGCCTTGTGCCAAGAACAAAAACTCTCAAGTTTCTGTTTTGCTGCTGAGCAGTTGCCTCTGCATTTGGTAAGTTATCTGCAACTTCAGCAGGATATAGACAGAAAATTATTTTCTTGTCCTTGTTTCTGTCTTGCTACCTGTAATGCCAGAAATAACTGAAGAGAACAAAACTTGTCCAAGACTGTCTACTTTCCCTCGCATCTCCAATCTGGATTAAGTGCGCTCCATGTCCCAATAGTACACCATTTTAACTATCTGTTCAGAAACTGTATTTTAATTGAAAAACACATTTTAATAATGAAAACCATTTACGGCATTTATCTGCTCAATCAGCAAGCAGTTTCCTAAAACTTTTTTCCATACTGTAGACTCAAGTACATATGGCGAAAACCGGGTGCAAAAGCAGCCAAGTATCTTTAGAAGAAATTGCTGGCATAATGGCAAGGGCTTCCAATAGTGGTATTCCCTTTCAGAGAGGGACTGTAGAAGAAAAGTGAATTACTAAATAAGCAGAGAAGGGGAAATCAAGAGTCTGCTTTCTGTTGCTGGCTTCATCCTTGACACATGAATAAGAGATGAAATCACAAAACTAAGAAGAAATACGAGCTGTTAAAAACAAGTCTACATAAATAGTAAATCTTGTTTGAAAGACTTAATGAAATTTATGTAAGGGCTAATGCAGAGGACACAGGAGGCTGAACAAGGCAGGAAATAACATAACCCACACTCGTGAAAAGACACCTGCTGCCTTGCAGCCTAGTGGGCTTGTAAGTGAAGGTAGCAACAGTGACAATACTGAGCAAATAACACTAAAATGTGAAAAAGGAATCAGAGGACAAGTATGGAATGGGTCATCATCTGGACCTACACCACAGCAGTTTTCAGCATTTGTTATCGTATGAGTCTGAGAAAAACAGCCTTCAATTTATACCATATACTGATTTTTGCCTCTGGCCTTGAAGGGCTAAGTTGTTGTACCTGCTATTGAAGAAGTCATGGCATCTTAAAATAGAATTAAGAACAGATTGCCAACAGGTTTTTTTTTCCTGCTGTTGTCAGTGACCTACAAGATCCATTTATAAATATTGCTCAGAAGTTTCTCCAGGCCCTTACTCATCAGTGTGGAAAGGCCAAGGACTGTTACTGCTGCAACACAGCTGAAGAAAATTATTTCCACCCAGAGAAGAGGGCAGTGACCTGCTTTGCTCTTACATTAGCCAACTGGCATCTGTGCAGAGCTTCCTTGCTTGTCCTTGATTAAGACCTCAGATCTGCTTCTATTAAAGATAAGATTAAAGTGTAAAATTAAGAAGGGATGCCAGGTAAGTTCATTTTACTTTGAAGTTGGAGAATAGGATGCTACCTAGCCAGAACAACTGTTCAGGGCAAATTGAGTATTGTCCATCTAAAATGTTATTTCCTACATTATTTCCATGTTCTCCATTCCTTATTTCCAGAATATTGCTTATTAGTGCTTGGTTTCTCCACATCTGAAACACTTCACAGACATGTGCCAGCCATGTAGTCTCCTCTCCCTGATGGCCCTCAACATCATGAAGGGCTCAAATCAAAAGAAAGCTCTACTGTGACACCTATGAGACTGATGCCATCTACCTACTCATAGGATATAGAATTCCTGTTGGAATGAGGCATGGTTTTCCTCTTCAGATAAGGTGTTATGGCCACTGTTTTTAGCTGTAGTAAACCAAAATGAATATCTTTTAGGTCATACTAAACTCCCACTTTGGACAGGGCACAGTCTGGTACCTTTACTCGGTGAGTATGTAACGTGCCGAAACCAAAGCTTATCTTCAATTATTACTCCCATGCTTGCACCAGACTGAATTGTGTATAACATGAATAGTAGTTTCTCTAAAGTGCCTGAGCTTTCAATGCCTCCTTGAAAATCAGCTTGGTAATACTAAAGAGCAAGGATGACAGGAAGTAAATAAGTATGACCAAGCAGTAATTATTCAGCCCAGGGCAGCACACATAGATTGAACTTGAAGAACAATTTAAGCTTCCTTCTTCGGTTTGCAGCTCTCAGCTACAACAGTTACATGCCTGTGAGATATGCCTTCAGGGGTATGTCTTTTTATTAAGTGGGCCACTGCATCAGATGTCAACTGTTTGTTAACAAACCTGAACATGAGACAGTGAGTTATATACTGGGCCTCGCCTAGCACAGCTATGGAGCGATCTGGCAGTATTGGTTGTGGATAAGGACATTTAAGTGAATGCAAAACACTGTCAGAAAGCACAGTAATTAGTCAGGGCCTGATCTACAGGAAGGACGCATTAGCTTTAGTGACAGTATTTCTCATGAAATTCCATTTCAAGAAGTCATGAGACTTCTTCTGCATTAGGGTCCTGACCCCGTTCCCAGATTCTACATGAACTGGAAACAGATGAAGTTGCATGATGGTCTAATACACAATTTGCCAGTTTAATGAGTTGGGGTTTTTTAATAGCTAATGCACTGCAGTGTGTTTTGAGCGAGTCCCTAAGGTGTTTCAAAAGCCCAATTATATCATATAAGGTCAGTAGGCACTTATTTTTAAAAGCCCATGATTCAGTATACGCTTGGGTTCGATGGTCCCTGTAATGTTTTGATATTTGTTATAAAAATTGCTACACTAATTCATTTGCATGGATTTCTCCTTTGTTTGAAGGGGAATCGTTTAGAGTAGCTATTTTAAGGGTTGTTAAGTGGAATATCCTAAGTGTGGACACTCTGAAAAGATAAATGGAAACATTTAATATTTATGCTATGCTATTTTACTGTGTCTCAGTCATGTAAAATCAGATCACTATCCTACAGCTTTTGTTTTAAAAAGACAGCACTAAAAGTAATAAAATGTAGCAATAATTAACTTGTTAACATAGGTGATGACTTAGAGATAAACAATTCAGAGGCAGAATTCTAGCACACTTAAAATGCTGCAAGTCTGCTGAAACAAAGAAATACAAAAGAAAAGGCTCTTCTATGTTCAGGTAGTATTTTACAGCATGCTTGCTTCAGCCATAGATGCATCTGCAGTGATTTAGGGTTGCATTAACCTATTGCTCCTGCTTCCAGTACAACTTGAAGGTGTAGTTCGTGTGTTCTGGCAGTGACACTAGTTTACGGAGTTCCCCTGTCTTGCTTCCCCCAGCATTATGCCTACACAACTGCTTGTGGGGTCACAGTACAAACCTAATCATTGATCCTTGTGCTAGCATAAAGGGACAGCAAAATACAGCACAAAATCTCCTCGAGTGAGCTTTGCTGCAGAAATCAGACTGTTGTCAAGATACAGCCTCACAAGACTGCAGGCAAGATACAGATCTCAATTCCATGAGCAATAAAGCTATGGATATGAATATGTATATTTCACCAAATCGGAGCTGTGCTTCATCCAGTATGAAGTCAGGAACTCACTGGTACTGCTGTTCATGGGGTCCACACACAGTGGCACAAGGACCCTCAACAGCAACCGTGAGTGATAATCATGGCTTCGTGTTAGATGCCGTTATCTCTGGCAGATACTTCTTCAAGCCTTGAACTATGAGACTGAACACACCAATTAAAATTGTCCTAGTGCCAACCAGTGTAACTTTAGATAAAGTTCTTGACCATATACAGATCTAGTCCCTTTTTGAATCTAAGTTCTCAGTCCTTAAATTTCAAGGATGAGGGTCCACTGTGCTAGATGGTCAAAGGGATTCTTTGTTAATAGGAGTTTGGATCAGGGTCATGTAGATACACTGGTCACTGCATTTTTAAAGTTTATAATAAGTGTTCACCTTCTGGCATAACTGGAGCCTCTGAATGAGTTCTGAAAGACTATTTGTATGCTTAGAGTTGAAGTTAACAGATATATTAATCATTTCCCTATAGGTTTTGAGGAGTGTAACAGCTATTTTTTCCTCCTACAAAATATTTGCCAAACTTTTTTGATTGACAAGTTTTATAAGTGCAGACAATACATGAACTAAAATTCACTGTTTAACTGTTTCAAGTGGTTCACCTACTTCTAACAGTATCTAGTAGGATCCCATATTAGGGTTAAACCTTCATTCTCAGAACTGAAACTTGGCTGCTAAATATAAACTTGAGCTTAATCCAAGCTCTTGCTTCAAAAATGTTAGTTTATACAGCTGACTGTGCTAAGTGGGGATGGAAAGTTGTTATTGCTGTAGAAGTTCCTTACTATTTTAAAGCAACTTTACCAGCTATTTCTTTGCTATATCTCTCACTGTCACATTGCTGGTCATAGCTAAAAATACATGGAATATTTTTTCCTTTCTCCCCAGAGCAGTAGGTGAGAGCAGTGAGATGGTTAGGGGCTTTCACAGCTGACATCCTGTATGCCCATCCACTTATTTGGTTAGGAACAAGGTTGGGTGAAGAAACATGGGCAAGAATAATCCATGAAGATGAAGCAAACTCTTGACTTGCTAATAAAGGTCTATTGGAGCACTGGGAAGACCATACGTCCCCCCAAAAGAGGGGGATGCACCCACATCACTTGTTGTGACGCTCAGTCATACGGTGGCTACTTTCCTCCTCCTCCACTAGGGTGCAACTTGATCTAGCCCTACCTGTCCTTTAGAGTTTGATCCAACTCCAGCTGTTAATACTCAAATCTTGACTTGTGCTTGGTTATCCTTCTCATGGATTTCCAAAATGCAAAGAATGCAAAGCCGAATTTAGCTGCCAGCTCAGGATTTCCTACTCTCTGAATAATCAGAAACATTTCCACACATTTTCTTCCACTCTATTCCCAAAATTGGTGAAGGAGGTATAAATAACTATCTTGCTGCATTTTAATAATGACCAAAAAGAGCTAGAAAGTTTTGGTCAATATTAATAATTATTAAGACTTCCTCCAGTGGGACCTCTTTCTGTTAAGAGCTACAGCTCTACGTAAGAGACTGTTGGCCTGGGCCCCATTGCACAACTGGAATTTAATCTACAGTTTTTCAGACAAGAAGGTGCTTCCAAATGAGGCAATTTGATGTCGTGCTCTTGCTGTTTGATGCATTTGTCCATGACAGGCTCCCCTCTCCTTTGGAGGAAGTGGTGCTTTGGTCTCAGTGACTATTTCCTTCTGTACTAAGGACAGAAAATGCAAAGAAGCAGCTGAGAGGACAGAAGACAAGCCTACAGTGATTTCTGCAGTGATTTCAGCATCATTGTTGGTACTGTTGGAACTATAGGTATGTAACAGTCCATAAAACCAGAAATCTGAATTTATTTTTCCATCAGAAAACCTACAACCTGTATTTTACATCTAATAACATTTCATTGCTGGTAATCTCTACATCAAGTTCTGTTTATTTCCCCTCTACTTCCTTAATTTAAAAAAATATTTAGATGAAAAACAGTGAGACTTTTACAAATTATTCTGGTTAAAAATCTGTAACTACCTTTAAATATTTTTCTTTCCATTTTATTCCCCCCAGCAGGTTTCATTGTGTTAATTATCTTAGTTCATTGGGTCTTTTTGGGAGTACATAAAAAAGCTCATGTGACAATGCTGTTACAATCCAGTGTATGCTTTGGCAAAATGAGATAATTTATTTTACAGAAATGCTTGTGAATGTACGGACCAGCAAAACTGTGCTGTGTTCTCTTCAGGAAATTCCCTTAAACCAAGAAAACAGTGATTAGAACTATAATTACTTATCATCCTAGTTTGAAAGTTTGAGTTGGTTTTAAAATAACAGGGTGAGAACCTGACGAAGCCTAGGTCTCAGTGCTGGAGTTTACACCATTTTCAGTACAAGAAATGTCACTCTTCTTTTCTCTTCAGGGGTCAGATCCCAGAAAGTACAAAAAAAAAAGAATGTTTCACTCTGCTCCCATTTAAGTCAAAGGTAAGACTCCCTTCAACTTGGATGAAAGCATACTCAGGGCCAGAGAGAAACAGCACAAAGTAGAAGTTAGTCTGGTCTCCATGGCAGCCTAATTAGGTAGAATTTGTTCCCCCCTTTTCCCACATAAGGTACCTATTATTAGAAAATAGCCTTGTGCCCCTGATGAGAAAAGTAGCATTACAGCGTGTGGCGGTACAATAGAACATCCTGATCACATTGTCTATGGATAATTGACTGTGTTTCTCCATTGTATGACTGACTGCATTTTTAAACAACCACTAGTGCTAAAAAAGTTTTCATCCCTGTTTCCTCAAACAGTTTCTCCCCCCGATCCCCTAGCTTCTTGTTCCTACTTACCAACTGACAAGATCAAAAGCTTAAAATGTACTCTTCTGCTCTTTATGCTCCGTAGCCTGGTAGAAGTGAGAAATGAGGACGTTTGCTTTAATAAAGAACTACATTAAAGAACTGCAGATTTGCCTGGGAAGCTTTTTAGCAACTTTGTTCCCACTGTGAATTTATGGGACACAAAGCAATCCAACAGTAATTGGTGATTAGAGCTTAGGAATTTTATTGTTCTATAAACTGTATAAATCCAATAAAGTTTATTCAATATTGCAATTAAATGACCCTTTGGTTTTATCTGATAAGCTAAGCAATCTGTAAGCTAAACCATTTGCTGAAGTATTTCCCCAGTTACTCTTCCACTGTACCTATGGCATGTCAGACAACGAATAAGCGTTGTAATAAATTAAGGCAGTGCCATTAGCGCTCATTTCATATCCCCATTCTTCAATAATGAAATTCAGTAAGAAGAAAGTACTATTGTTCTATGTTGTTCTCTACAGTTATAAAACATCAACAAGCAAACCACCAATAAGCATGAAAATGTGAATTTTACATATATTAATCCAAATGTTTAAATGGCCAAGGAATCTCTTCTGTAATTGAAATCCCTGTGTTGGTGCCAGACTTCTACAGGTTCGTTCATGCTTCATCTAGAAAGATTCTGCCTGTCATCTGGAACAAGGTAAATACTTTGTCTATCCTAACCGCAAAGAAAAGCTGGCAAGGTTAAACTAGCCATTCTGCTTTGCAGTAGGTTAGCTTGGGGTAGTCATGATGCACATCAGCTGATGGATGGTAACTACCTGAAAGGAGGTTGTAGAGAGGTGGGTGTTGCTCTCTTCTCACAAGTTACAACTGATAGGACAAGAGGAAATGGCATCAAGTTGCGCCAAGGGACGTTTAGGTTAGACATTAGGAAACAATTCTACACTGAAAGGGTTATCAAAGACTGGAAGAGGCTGCCCAGGGAAGCGGTTGAATCACCATCCTTGGATGTATGCCCATTGGTTGGGCTTGATGACGTATCCTATACACCTAAGTTACCAGAAAGGAGGAATTCTCCTCCAAAGACAAATAAGTGCTTTTAACAAAATGTGATTTTGCTGTTATTCACATGGCAGATGCCAGAGATCCTAGGGATCTCTGGATCCAAGGAAAACTTGTTTTTTGGTGGGAACAGTAAGTATCTACTTCTGAAACAGCTCTAGCAAGTACCTTTAAACAAGCTTCAGTTTATGGGAGGTCAGTTTTTCAGCTACATGTACAGGAACCGGGCTTTTCAAAGGGGAGAGCTTCATAAACCAGCAAGAATTATCGCCCTTCCTTGAAGAGTAACAACTAGAGATTATCATATACTTCCTATTGTGAAGGGAAGAGGCGAACTGGTTTACATGCCAGTCTTCAGGTTCTCTTCCACTCTGAACAACTGTGACTTACTTCATTTGTTTGTATTCTGTACCTGTCAATCACTTCCTCTTGTATCCACGAAAAATATACCGCTTTTGTCACCGGATACTTACAACTTTCTTAATCAAATAAGAACATGCCATCTTACTAGTCCAAGGTGGGAAATATTTTACATGACTGTATTTAAAATGAAGCTGGTTTTGTGCCAGAAATCAGCAATTTCTACGTATTCACAATATAAGAGGGAATTGAACAGTGAGAACTCATCTTGAGTCAAGCAGCAGGAATTCAAACACCTATTTTCCCCCCTCTGGTAACAGTAAGCATATTCTCATTAGCTAATCCTAAAGTTGAACATGATCAACAGCATTCTGTAAAACCACCATCTATACATTTGATCAGCAGAAAAGTTAGTTTTACTGCCTGATGGAAATGACTTTAAATAAATGCAGTCTATGCTTACGGTGGCACTTAAGATTAGTGGAATGAAACTTCAGACCCTTTTCACTGGGTTGCTATTTGAACGATTTGGAAATTGAAATAGAGCCAGTCAGCTGAGACTGCTTTTGCCAATTTAGACTTCTGATTTATAATTCATAGAAAATAAATACCCAACCTGAGTGGTTTATAGGAGTGTTCTTGCACTTTTGTAGCAAGGAAGGGAATTTTCTATGAGGGAATTTCCCATGTTTTATAATGAGAGGAGTAAAGATTTCTTATAATTGAGGCTGATTTCGTATTTTTGAACTTATAAAATAATTAAACTCACCACTTGTATGTTTGGGCCTATTTTTTGTAACTTTACTGGAAATACAGCTGAAATACAGCAGCTAATGGGGCAGGGAGATAGTGGATGTGCACCCAGGGACATGCACTAGAGCATGTTCTGTTTAGGCTTGGCATTGAACCCTGCACAGAAATCAAAGTGAGAAGTAAAAACCCCATGTAAAGTGAAAAGGATATTTTTCAGTCATTCTTGGACCTGAAAAATCCCATCTAGAAAAAACAGATTACTGAAATCAGGTAGAAATACTAAAGGAGAAAATTTTATCAACCTGTGGAAGCTTGCAGGACTGCTTTGTCCCAAGAGCTTTCCAGACATACAATGCAACAGAGGAGGAGCAAAAATGAGTTAATAGGTAGAAACTCCTTTAAGTTCACCTAATGAGCTTTTCTGGGACAGAACGAACTAACACCTTGAATAAAAAGGTTATGCAAAGGACACACAAGCTTGAAGAGAAAACTTTGATGAAATTTACATTCTGCTTACTGAGAAAGGACAAAGTTCAATTTAAATACAGAGCATTCAGAGCAGGAGGGAAACTCCCCCTCCTTATCCAGGGATTCTTACCCTTTGAAATACAACCTATCATCTATGTCTTTTTTAAAGGCTTAAAGCCAGTTTTAACTTTTTTTCTAGTGTATTTCTGCCGACTGAGTATAATGAGTACATGAGTATAACGTTGAAGAAAATGCAGAAAATATTAGCAACTTTTCATGGCACAGGATTCTGAATATGCTAGATGTCAGGCAACTAGTCCATCTGATTAGCTTCCTTATAAAGTTTCTTTTTAAATTTGTTCCAGGAAAAGTATGTATTTCCCAGCAAAATTATCACTAATGTGTTTAATCAACAGTTTTGATGCAGTTGAATGAAATCTCCCCTAACAGACATTCAGGGATTCCCTTTTTTTTATGAGTATTCATTTCCTTATAGTGGTAATATCTACAAACGAACCAAGTGTCTCATTGATATTTGGCACATATTTTAGGTGGAGCCCTTTAGAGAATATAAATATTTTCTTTAGAAAGACTCTAAGAGAGCTTAATGTCATTTCAAAAGTATCCTCAGGAGTTTTTCAGGTCTACTGTTCCTTGCAGTCTTGCAAGGAAAGAAGTCCTTGCAAGGAGCATCACTGCAAGGATATTCGTGTATTTAGTCATGAAACTCACAGTCAAAAATTTAGCCTTTATTATTAAATTGTACAGCTTGGATTAAACAAACAGGCAATGAGCAACAATCTCTAATTTGTCATGAAAGATCAAAAAAGACAGTTATAGATGAGAGGTTAGTGGTAAGTAAGAAGCAAGTTAAGTCTTTATCATTTCTGAAACAAGATCCTTTTACACATAACCTAAAGGACTGTACCTCAGGTCCTTAAACTGATGAATGTGATGAAACATAGATGATATTATCTAATGATAGGTATTTGCATGGCTCTAGATTTAAGTAAAGCACACTGATTAGTCCTATGACATTTGCTTTGGGCAGCCAGGTATTGTTTATTCAAACGTAACAAGAGTTGCCTAAACTGCTTTCCCAATGTGTCTCCAGGACATTAGCATTCTACTGGTCATTAAGATGAACTTCCTATTTTTAGCAGTCCAGAAAGCATATTCTGCCAGAATTACCTTAACTTTCAAGCAGCAAGCAGTTAGGAGAGCTGAAATTGCATTTGTTAAAATCTAAAGCCTGACATTTCAAATGTCAGATGCTTATAGTGACATGCTGATGATTTTGACAAGTTGTCTCAATCTCCCATATATAATTTTTGCTTTCATGGTGGAAATGTGCAATACTTACTCAGACCCAGAAATAACATCAGCTAAAAAGGGGCCAAATAAGACAAGTTTCCAGTCCAAAAGCAGCTTAAAAATGAGCAATGAATGATTAAATAAACGAAACAAAAATGAGAATAGAGCCACTAGTGTACAAGGAATGTAAACATTAAGTATATTTTTAAACTTTTTTCCATCCCCAGAATGGTGCAACACCTTAAATAAGGCAAGTGTTTGCTCTGGAACTGAAATAGAGGTTTGTAAGCATCATCTTGATCTTTTCAGTTGCTGTACAAATGCACCTATATTGACAAAGTCCTGTTAGACTAATCTACTCAGTAAACCAGTAAGCATCCAATTTGTGGAGTTATAATATATTCCTAGGTGTACACATGGATACATATTTCCATTTTGTATGTACATACAAAAATATACATATTCAAGTTCCCATTTCACAAAGATATGGCTAGATAGCCTAGTAACTACACTGAAGTAGAAATCTGTGATAAGAAAATGCATTCTCAACTCTTCTGACAAACATATAGCCTCTGAAGTTAAATGAAAAGTCAGGTTATTCAAGTGTACCTCAATCTTTCGGATTGTCACCCACTTAGATCAAAGATTCCTCTTTTTGTTTGTGCACTTGGGAACCCAACAAGGCTTACAATCTCAATTGAGGCATTTGGATATGAAACTAATATAAAAATATTTCTACTACTTCTAATACTAGTACTTAACAGGAAACGTTAGTGTGAGAACTGTAAAACAGAGGTTTAGTCCTGGGCAATATTTTGTATACAACAGAGATAACATTCAGGCTTTGATGTATAGTGTCATATGCAAGTAAAAGGCAGCAATTTTAAATGGAAATTATATACATTTAAATATTTTTATTCTTGTAATCACTCATGGAAAACAAGAAAAATCTCTTTCTGAAGTACCTGTTTCACAAGGCAAAATGTTCTGCTGGAAACTTTCTCCTCATTTTCAAGATTGCTATACAGTTCCTTCCATCTCTAGAAACATCACTAATTACATATTTCAATCACCCTGAAGAGATGTGTAGCCATACAGACCGCTAATAGAGTAAATACAGCAATTAGACTGCTATCCAATCCATGCATCTATTCTACACACATATATATATGCACTCTAACATTTTTATTTAATGTCGTTACTTCCTTGAAAGCTACAGATTTCACACACTGCATGGGAAAGTATTTTCTCTCCAAATTATTTAGTAATAATTTGTACAATTGTAATATCCCATCTTGCCCCTCCCGCCCCAGATGCAGGTGGGGAGAACAGACGTATTAGATCAGCTTACAGGTTCATTGAGCCAAATAACCTGGGAAGAGTATAACAGTAGGGCTGCATGTAGAGAAATCCCGGAAGAATATTCTCCAACACCAAGGAATTTGCAAGACTTAATAAATGTTGGACTCTATAATCTTATGGGTCTTTTCCAACCTCTGTGATTTCTTTACCAAGAGTACATGGGACTCCTTCTCCAACCATTTAACAAAACTTAAGGTAATTTGCCTTGCCTCATACTTGCTGCAAGAAAACAGCCTGCACAAAGACCACTGCCACCGCTTGGCTGGAGTGTGGTAGCTGCAGTTACCCAACTGTTCCTGTAAGCCACAACACTGCCAGAAGGGCTTCAAGCAGTGGAAGCCACAGTGAGAAAGAGATTACGGACCTGGGTCTGAAGTTACCCTTGTACAAATGACTTGGGGTATTAAGTGTTGAGGCTTGAGAAACAGCATAAAGATTGAGGGTATAATTTACCCTGTAGAACCACCCCATAACATCAGATCTTGCTCTTAGGTAAAATGAAACAGCTTGTTTGAAGTCACATATAGACTGGCTTCTTAAAGAAGTGAAGCTTACGCATCTATGCACTTATGTATTTATGTATAATCATTTGTGCATCTGTCAGTCTCAAACCAAAATTTTAATCTAGTAGACAAATTCACATAATTTGCAGGGTTGTTACAGAAATGTAGCATTATTAATAAGTTAAATTTATGAAGCCTGTGTCCAAAGAATAAAAAATGGCAACCCTTGGACAGCAGACTGTTCAGCCACCACTGATGATTTCGGGTGCAGATCAGCTGCAGTACATACCATGTGTAACTCAGCCAGCTGGCCAAAGACAGACAGGTGGAAAACATGGGACAGTGTGCTGTACTGCAACGAAAAGCTAGTGGAGGGTAGCAGAGAACCCTAGGAAACATGGGAAGGATCTGGGGAACTGCAGCGAAGGTTATGGGAGATGTGGGAGAGCTGGAGATGAGGAGGCTTTGTGTTTACAAACTGATGCCTTTTTGGCCTCCGCAACTGCAATTCAGCACCTGCCTTACAGGTTTCATGAAAACAGCAGAAAAGTAGAGAAAGGACAGAAGATGAACGCCATTCTGTTTTAGATATAAAAGAACCCTATGGAAGAGAGATTTATGAGCAACTACAAGCACCAAAGACATATCAGTTAGAACTCACTCTTTTTTCAGCACCAAACAATCCCTCGTCTAGCTTTATTTCCCATGTAGATTTTCTGATGTCTAATAAGTACACACTCCAGCTTTTCTAAGTGCACATTCAGCTCTTCCTGTGTCATTTCCGTACCATGGATTTATATCAAGTTTCAGCCTTCTATAATTCACTTCAAAAGTCCATCAACCACAGGAAGCAAATCTTTAGATAACCAAGTTACATTAATGTCTTCCAGTGAGAGCAGCACTATTTGCTTCTCTTGAAGATCTGCATTACTTTTTACTCAGTCTAATATGGTCTTTCAAGTACAAGGTACCTTTGTTACCATCTTGTCTGCATATCTTGTGCCTGGGGAGGAAGACATTTTGCACATACCTAGTTTGTCTGAAGACAAAGAACTTTCATTATTATTTCAATGAAAAAACTATATATATGATGTTCATTCTAAAGCTCTAGTTTCACAGTCATTTTAGATCTCAATAAAATTGCATTGTTACTGAAAGAACAGATCTTCCAAACACCTCCCTTTTCTTGCACAGAGCAAGCATTCACAGAGAAGCAGTGAACAAGATTAGCAACAGTATTTGTCAGTCTGCCTCATGGAAAGGCTCCTTTCCACCTAGACTTGAACTTTCTCTTTTTCCCAAGGCCTGACAGTCTCTCTGGCAGTTAGACATCCCACCTTTTGACTGCTTCCCATCACCTACTTGCCGTACTAGGCAGAGCCAACTGTTTCAAGCATCCATATAGTGCCCACATACCCAAATCAGGTTCCTCATGCTATTTTCTTGCAAATACTGCCAACTTAAACAGTTCCTATTCTCAGCTGCATCCACATTGCTCCTTCCACTGTGCCAGCACAACAGATGTGCCAAATATGTGGTGAACAAGATCAGGGAACGAATCCATCTTAAAATAATGTTAAAAATAAATGCTTAAGTGTTTTAGATGATCACAGTTTATTCTAAAGGAGTCCTTCACTACTGTCCACATAAGGTGGTGACAATTAACAGGTTTTAAAAGATGAAACGTTTCCCTAGATTAAGTATGATGAGTGAGTCAGTAGCTCTGCCTGCACTGAGTGAATATCACACATGGGCTTAGAGCTCAGGAATTCTTGGATAAAAAGATTAGTAAAAACCCCATGTTTAGTAATCAAAGCAGAACCAGAAAGAGTAAGAATATACAAAAGGGAATCCAGTGAAATGAAACAGCAAAGTCAGTAAGATACCTTACACTTTGAGCCTGGGAATGCATTTTCATTCTGTGCCTGGCACAGTGGGAATCCTGGATCATAGCTGGGGCCCTAACAGGTACAATACAAATGTAAATAGCACAGGGATAATGACTGACCCCTCCTCATACACTCTTAAAAATAGCATATCCTCAGTAGAACAAAATCACCTGTTTGGGGGAAAAAAACCCCAAAACATTGAAACACACCCGGAGTATTAATTTCACAACACTTAGGAACTATAAACCTAACTAGTAAAATCGGTCTTTTCCTTTGTGCAAAGCACTAAGCTTTTTAGATTGGAATTCAGCTGAAGAAGCCCTGAGAAGCAGACACTGCTATGGGGAATACTCCAAATGTTTTGGAGGAACAATAATCATATAAATATTGTGTATTAGCACCAAAGGAGAGGCAGAATTACTATGGTTATTGAAGCAAAGCCTTCTTGTGGCCACAAGGACTGCCCATGCAAGCAATCCATAAGATAGATCATTGATATCTTTGCATATCATCTGCATGACAGTTTAATGCAAAAAAAAAAAAAAAAAATTAAAGTCTCCACATTTTGTACTTTCAAACGTTCACATAAAAGTCATAGCACTGCTGCCACAGGAACTGAAAGATTCACTTATGCACCAAAATGTAGAAAAAATATCCTCTGTTTCAAAGATTAAGGAAAAGCCTGCATCTGTGTTTGAGATTAGCAACTGAGGTGTGTCTCTAAAAGTGGGTGATCAACTAGCTTGAGCAGATTGGGGTTTTTTTGTAATAAAAAGAGCAACTTCACAGATTATACTGTTAGCAAACCCCAAGCAAGAAAGACTGCCCTTATTCCTTTTCTTTGTCTTGTCCTTTGGCCAAGTACATATAGAGCACACATTTAAAAAAGGAAGCTAAATTGGGAAGGCATTGAAAAGGTAACTGAGACTCCCTTCCCTGCTGGCCAGGGCTCCCTGTCACTCACAAAAAGGGCACTAGAACTGCAGAAAAACTGTAAGTAAGTAAGATGACTACCGAGGGCGAGGCTAGTTCAAACCTTGCCCTTTGATTCTCTCCGTTTGCTGAAACCTTTTCATAAAGGCAGAATTCCTGTGTCACAGCAACATTGCTACACACAAACAGCCTCCTTGAGAGGGAAAACTAGGAAGAATGGCAGAAACCAGCCTGTGGCGAGGAGAGATTTTAACATTTGGGTATCAAAGCTGTGCATCAGCCTTGGCATACCTGGTGCTCCGGAGGGGTCCTGTGCCATCGGGAGAGCTGGCAGCTGCCTCAGGCTGGGCACATCCCTGTCAGGCAGTGCCCTCCCCAGCCCGCAGAGTCAGCCACCCCAGGGCCGCTCTGCAGCGACAAGATGGCCGCCTCACCGTCGCTGGTCACAGCCTCCCCAGAGCTGGGTGCTGGTGGGGAGAACAGCCTCGTCACTGGGCAGATCCACAGCGAGAAAAGAGGTCCGAGGCCATGGCAGAATGTCAGTCCACAGGTGGGGGTGTAGATGAACAGGCACATGGCAGGTACAGCCATGGCTGAGCCGTTAGACAACCACAAGTAGCACCTCACAGCTCAGAGAGAGCTGAGAGCCCACGTAGGGCCTGTGGGCAGGGTGTGATTGGGCCCCCAGGTGAGGCTGGTTACGGCCATTAGGGCCCCAGGGCGCTGACAGCTGTCTCTCTGGTGGTGGTCACGAGCTCCAGCTTGTCTCCTCCTTGGGACAGAGGGTGCTGAGGGGAAGACGGCTGCCTGGTCCGGCTGGGAGGGGGTGGTGGTCACAGGCTGTGGCATCAGCTGCCCCACAGTGGGGCACGGGCAGGGAAAATGGCTGCCTCGCCTCACTGGGTGTGGCGGCAGGCCGTGGTGCACAGCCACAGGCAAGCTGCAGGGCAGGGAGAGGAGACAGCCACCTCCTTCCCCGCCGACACCACTTGGCTATTGTCTGTGGCCCAGTGCATCCTTCAGCTCCTCTTCCTTCAGGGCACAGAGACGAGGAAAGCGGCCCGTGGCCGGGCAGCGGCGGCCATCCCTCCACCCAGATCGACTGCGTGTGGCTGTCCCCTCAGCGGTGTTGAGCCTGGGAGGACTTCCAGCACCGCAGCGGCTGAGTTGCAGTGCCAGTTAGTATTCAGGTATTAAGGCTTTCTAAGCTATTCCATGGGATTTCTGGTGAGCAGCTTCAGTTGATGAGTCCTGAAGGGAAGGAAATACCAGCAATAAAAAAGTAAGCAGTCAAAAGCAAATAATCAGGCATCAAGTTACAGGTTAGTGGATCCCCAGTGTAAAATCAGATTTACCCGATTGCTTCTCTCATCAGTGCAGCTAGTTTTCTGTTCACAATAGGATTAACAGGAAAGAAACAATTACTGATTAAACATGAAGGTTCAAAACTGAGTAAACTTTAATTTGTAATCCACAAAAGCCCCAGCTCACCCATTGCATTTTATAAATAGCAGTTTAAATTTGTTATATGGGATTTGTTATTCAAATAGGGAAGGAAGAAGGATTTTAAAAATCAATGTAAATGGGCAGATGAAAAATTTAAAGATAATATACTGGAAACGTTATATGAGCCTTAATTAAAAAAAAAAGCCATCCCCTCAAAATACTTTCATCTATTTAGTTTGTGATGCAAGTGTGCAGTAATAGCAACAAATAATTTAATCTACTCTACAATTTCCCAAACCAAAGAGGTTACCCGCATCTCTTAGTCATTAGGATAGAGAGATATTGTTTTGTTGACCTATTTACAAAACTAAAAAGATTAATTTCTATTTAGATTTTAGGACAAAGATGATAACAAGCAAGGGCTGGCTAACGTCACCAGGCGCTGCTAGTACAGGACCAGATCTCCAAAGAGTGTGACGGAAACCCGTTAAGCCGCCCCCAGTTTGTGCTTCAGCTTTTCTGCCTGTTGGCTCTGAGTTCCCCCCAGGTAGGTGGGAGTTCCCCCTCTGAGTCACAGGGTAGCCTGGCAGCCTTCCTGATTTCATCCCACCCACAGCTCCTCTCACAGCGAGCGCTGCCCGAGCAGCCTCCTTTACCAAGCACAGATAGTACAGTTTTTCTGTCAACACACCGTGCCTTTGTGGGTGTAAGGCCTCACAGAGGAAACGCTCTAGCGCGTGTCTGCTTGCAGTTGTTTAGCAGTCCTTGCATGGCCCTTACAGACTGTGTAGACTTACAGACTGCAGCTATGGTTAAAATTCCCATACTGCGGAGGAAGGGAGTACACATTAAAAAATCCTAGGTTATTAACTGCAAAAGATGATTCCTAATATCCACGCACAAGAGCTTCGTGGCACTGGCTGGGAATGCGTCCCAGTGGAAAGCAGCATTTTGTACTTCATGCTTCCCTACGCAGCGCACTGGGTGGCCTCATTTCAGTCCACATCACTTACATCCCCAGGAGCTGGTGGAATTAACAGAATGCTCTTGCCAGCTTAGCAGAGATGACAGGAACTAAGGAGCTGCAGGACTGTGACAGGGGCAGCTGGGTACAGTACACAGGCTGCACTGTCCTTACTCATCAGTGATACAGGCGCTCTTAATCTCTAGAGTCCTCCTTACAACACCTTTAACCAACAGTCATTGATGTCAATGTTTTCTGTGTAAAAAAAACATCAGTCAAATGTTTGGATGCTCCAGGTCTTTGGTCAAGATGTTTCTAAGCGGTATTCCAGAAATAGCACTAGCTTTTATTTACTCTGTAGCAGTCCACATGAATTTGCCAAGTGCCATTACGTAACAGGAATTAATTACATTATTTCTTCATTACTAGCTGTGAGCATAGACTGTTTCTACAATGTGCTGAAATGTATTTCTGAAGCTCTTCTCAGTAGCTCTGAAGGGAAGATAAATGAGGACAAGCTGAGTGCCCAGATTAACAACAAATGATAAATCCAGGCCCCTTCATTGAAGCCAAATTAAATATTCTGTTGTAGGCCTTGACCTAATTCCAGCTACTCGTTATTTTTCTTGTACTTTTGCATTAAAGAGATTTTTAAAAAATATCCGGGTCTGCCATGTGAATAGGCTATACCCTTTCCTTTAGACATATGTACCTTCAGAAATTATTCTTGCAAGCTATGGATAATTTCAGATGGTCCCAAAAGTTGCCACTAATTTTGCTGGAACCAGAATTTAATTCTCCAGCTAAAGAGAAAAACTCATGTTGTTAAGAATAGTGTTTTGTCTACCTTGTTTTAAATACTACAAGCTATACCTGCTTGCAAACAACTCCAAATATTACTGTCAGGACATGACTCAGTTTTAATCTTAAAAAATTACCTCCTTTGCTTCCTTCCTTTTTTAACTTTTTTTTTGGTTATTCCTACATTTTAGTACATGAATATGTCCAGAAGAAGTGTGTAAGCTAGTTATTGCTATGCTAACATATATATTCTACACTATACATTTCATCGGAATTGTACTGCCTTCCAAGCACTTGTAAATAGCAGCCAACACTGTATTGAATTACTCAGAAGTGTTAATTCATTTTATTTTGTCTGGTTTTGCAGCCTTAAAATCATTTTAATTTCTTTTTTTAGAGCTCTCATATCTCTCTACATCTTCTTTGTAATAACTGATCTCACTGTCCCTAGGATTCAGTCTCCTGTATTAGAAAGGACTCCTGTGTCTCCTATCTCATAGATTCAAAAGCAACCCTAAACTACACTGACCTATTTTACCACTGTATCATTGTCAGAGAGGAGATTTGCCAGATGTCTTAGATGTTTCATTATTCCCTCAAGGAACCTGACCTATCCTAGAATAAAACTGAGATTGGACAGGAAGGAGCAAATTCTGTTTTCAGGGACAATGAATTTACTGGACAAATTCAGACAGAGTCTTGGAAATTAATTTGTATTCATACTGGTGCAACTGGGGTCAGAATCAGGCTAAAGATCTACTCTCAGACTAAAAGTTTTGCCAGCTGGTTACTAAACTGGGTGCTAAACTGAGTCCCTGTATGTTAAGCTCCTATCCTCTTAAATTGCTTTTGGCCCAGGTAGGCTTCTTATGTGCATGTGTGGAGGCGTTCATGACATCTCTAGTGCATCTGCTGAGTAAAAGCTTGTTATTCAAACACGGTGTCAGTTCTGCTCCTCCAGAAGCAAAAATCCAACCACGAGAGGACATAATCACGGAAGTAAATAGGTCCACACATATGTTTTTAAGTCACTTAACAATGGTTCTAAAAAATCCCAGAATACCTGCGCTATCGCTGATTTTTGCATGCTCTTTGGGCTTATGTCAGGGGCCTCCAGGATCCTCCCTCTTCTTCCCTCAGCCCTGATTATCTTCTCCTCCATATCACAGTTTACTTATTTCTCTTGCATAGCCCATATCTTCTGGTTTTGACTGGTCCCCCAGCTGATTTTATTATGTTCACAAGGAATTCTTTTTTCTTCTTTGGTGCTCATGAAGCTTCCAGCCATCCCTGACCATCCCAGGCCCGTGGCCCTTGCAAGCCAGCACTGCCACCTGATTGCTCTCTGTGCTCTGCTTTGCTGTGTTTGCTGACTCCACACGTGCTGAGCAGCTCAGTGACAAAACAATTCTACAGCTGGAGCCAGGACACAAAGAAGTTCCAAACTGTCACAGTATAACTTACTACTTTGTTGCTCAAAAGAAGAATGATGCACATGGGAAGAAGAGAAAGTGCGTTTTTGATCCTCCCTACCATCTGTAAGCTTCTAAGGGTATATAACTTTTTTTACTGATCTGAGTTAATAGGAGAAGATATATAGATAAGGTAGCCCTGAGACATATAGTCAGTACTGTAAACACCAGCATTGACTATTGTACTTCCTGCTGTGAAGAATATTTTATATTAGACCTTTTAAAACAGGAATTAAACTGTCTGTTTTGGCTATGTGCAAGGGTACATAAAGAACTGCATCTGCATAACTTTAAACAACCATCTCTGTGGCTCAAACTGACACCCGGAGGTTACATTTTAGAACTTTATATTGATTCATGATAGAGATAATCGAAATATGTGCCTATTCTGATTAAATCCAAACCATACCAGAAAAAGCCCATTTGGTGACCTCTGTGCTGCAGTTCCTTTTTCTAAAAACAATGTTGCAGTTGACAAACAGGAACTTATACTGAGCTGTTTTGGTAGAATGGGCAGTGACAGGGCAGGCTTGAAGGCAGAATAGCCTGATCTTTCTCCGACATGGCATCTCTAGCAAAGCTTTTAGCATAGGGGCTGACAACAAAGGGAAGCTTACCCTGACTATTCTTCTGTCATACAAGTTATTAATCTGACACCAAACACAATTTACTCATCTAATCTAAAGAAAAACAAAAAACCAGTTCATAGGTATCAGCACATTTTTAGGCATGCTTACAGTAAACAATTTTACAAGGTGTTAATTGGATTTCCAGGACCGGAAATAAATATAATCGGATCGGAGTTAGTAGGTCCAGAGCCCAACGGGAACAAACAGAAACTGTAATCTCTAACTATTTCCCTATTGAAAAATTTGGGGTGTCTTAATTTGATATGTCAGTATTGAAAGGAAAAATCCTCTGACTTATGACAGCAATGAATGCATAGTCCATAGTCATAAGGTCTGGAAAATCTGTCCACTGCTCGAGGGGAAAGGAGACAGTGAAATCACATACACTGTGAAGATCCATACAAATTAGATAAGCAAATTCTTATTTTTAGCATTTGCCCGACAGCAAAGACAAGGGAACAGCACATAAACAACTCAGAAGAGAACAAGTAACCTAGGCTAATCCAGGGTACATTGAAACAGTCAAGTTTCAGATGCAGAGTGTTCTCATATAACTGAAGAACATGTAACTCACATAATTGAAGAAAAATTGTAATAGGCAATCAAGTAGGGAAGGCAAAACACATATTTCTGTCCCTACCTTGCTGCTCCAGGAATGACCTTGCAAAATGACAAGCATCTTTTGCTCAAAACTGAGGGCCACAGCAAATCAAAGGCTTCACTTGCCCAGATTTATGAGAGTATTTTGGCACTTAACTCTCATTAAACTCCCATGGAAGTCAAATGGGTTTTAGGAAGATAAATCTCCGAGGATCCAGGCCTTTGCTACCGAAAATAAAACTGGGGTTAATTTGAAACCCAGCACCAAAACAGTGATTTTGAATTTTTTCAACCATCTGGAGATGCCTGACGTTTTTAGTTATAATTTGCCCTGCTTTTCTGATAGAGGCATAAAGATAGAACAACTCTGTAGCACAGGGAATATGGAAATCAGTCTTGAGCTCTTTCACTCTGATATTTTAAGCAAAAATGATGAATAACACACATTTCCATACCTCCTTCCTGAGCAACTGCCTTTACCAGAAAAGGAGATACCACCAATATATTTCTGCAAGGAACCTCTCAAGATAAAAAAGGAAGCCCTGCTCTGTTCTCTGAGTGAACGAGCAGAAGTGGTGTCACTCCACAGAGGAATCAGGGCTGTGCAATCTGAATGGACAGAAGATCCTCCCTGACTGCAAAGAATAAAATTGCTTGCAACGCAGAGTGTAAGATCCAGCTTGTCTCCACTACTTCCCTAGAAAATAGCACACAGCTTCCTGCTCAGCACACAACTTTCCAGATCCCTTCTGCTTGCTCTTCCAACTTCTCCTGTAGCATTGAATTCTGAAGTCGACGCCTGAGATCAAGCGCCTAGGCTTTAGGAATAGATCTGTTACTGAATCTGGCTTTGAAGGCCAGTCATAATTCCACACAGGTTGAAGCTCTTGTGGAATATCTGCATTTGATAGCTTGCTCACATGTTTGCATAAGGCTTCATAATGAGCTAGGATAAGTCTCGGCAGAAATAAGCAGGGTCTCAGGTTGTGTTATAACCCCACCATTTCTACTGTTACTGGTTGGCAGATGTCAGATAGAAAGGGGTTTGTCCAAGCCAAGCTAACTTTTCTTTGATCACTCATGTACTAAACCCATAATGCTACAGATACGTAGAAGTCAAGGGACATAGATCCAAACGAGTCATTCCCTGCCCCAGGTAGAATATAATTGCAGTTTACATTCTGCAATATATAGGAGAATATAGGATATATCTCCTAGAATATGGGAGAATACATTCTCCTAGGAGCTTATCTTGTTTAAAATAGCTAAAATACGATCAGGGTTTGTTCATGCTATAAACAGAACTAAATTGTAATCCCCTCCACTGATTCAATTTTATTTGTAAGTAAGGACAGCAATTAAAGATGCCATTAGCCTAGTGACGAGTATGTTTCCATCCTCCACGTGACTCTTACTTGAGCATCTGTGTTCTTGTGAGCAATCCTGTGATTAAATTCATGATCTCTGCAAAGATAATCTCCTAATTTCTGCCTGCTTATTTTCTCTGAAAAATTGTGTCTGTCTGTAACCTGAAGACCATACAATTAAGTGTATGTAGCTTAAAGTAAAGCCACTTTTTTTGAAATTATATAAATTGTACCTATTGAATGATGTTCTCAGTTCACGACAGATTTTTTGTTAGGATGGGCCAAAGAGATTTCCAAAATGTTATTTCTTCAGGCTCTGTAGGACAAAAGGAAATGCTTTGTGTATCTGCATTGTAGGAAATCTGAACAATAGCAGCCAAACCGAGCATTTGAAACATTTTCCAGAGCAGAATCTCCTGGAATAGGATCTGTTCTTTATATCAGTGTGTGGCAGTATACCCACACACTGCTTGTAAAAAAAAAAATCTAAGGGAAGTCTCAGTACTTGGAACAGATCAACAAATGGTATCATGTTTACTAGCTTTTTTCATCACTCTCTTAAAAAAATCAGTGGCAATAGCATGGGCCTAACATAATTAGTACCAGTGAGGGAGAGAGAAGATCTTAACCTAGAAGAGGAAAAATACAGATTAGGAAGTTTTCATATCATCTGGGTCTGATGAACTTTGTCATTCTAGGATATTTACAGAAGTAACTGAAGCAGTTCCACAACTCATAAGAATTCTCTTTAAAAACTGGTACACAAGGGTACCAAGTGGAAAAAAAAAGAAGCATAGTCCCTATTCTAAAAAAAGTGAAGCAGTTAGCAGCTGGGGAATTATAAATCACACCTCCTAATTAAAATTCCTGGAAAAATACTGAAACATTTTCAAAAACATTATATATAAGCACATGGGAAAACCCAAAGATTCACAGACATCATAGATTTATTGAGAACAAATTCTGTCGAGACAATCTAATTTCCTTCTGTCAAAGGTAACTGGCTGTGTGAATGGAGAAGAAGCAGTAGGAGTCAAATGTCTTGGCTCCAGTAAAGCTTTGGCCATTGTCTCATGTAACATACACAGAAGGAAGTGTCCTCTAGGTGAAACTCCTCTAGGGCGAGTGCAAGACTCTTTGGAAGCTATATTGAGATTGCAATCTTCAATGATTCCTAGTGAAAACAGAAGGGCTTATCATGCCGGATTCTGCAGCAGGCTGTCCCAGACAAGTACTGCTCGCTGTTCTCAGCAGTGACTTGGAAGATGGAATAGAGACTGTGCTTATTAAATATGCCAATGCTAGGAAGCTGGGAGAGACTGCAAGTGCGTAGTACAAATTTGGAAAGCAGCCTGAAAAGAAATGCAGGTCAATAGGAATAAGTGCTATGCTGTGTCAAACAGAAATCGTCAACTGCAAAAATAAAAGATGGGGAATAAATGATAAGGGAATGCTAATGCTGAGCCTGGGAGTCTCGGTGACTCACAAGCTGGACATGAGTCAACACTGTTAATGCAGTCACAAAAAATGGAAGATATCAAGCTGAGAGGTTTAAATGAAGATGTAGTCTAGAGGACATATGTGAAGCAACCTTTTTCTCTACTTTTCAATGGTGCAACTTTGGCTGCAATATGTTTTGGGCCCCAGTTTTGGGGGCCATTCTTCAAGAAAGCTGTTGTTGAGATTAGGAAAATTCAGAGGAGGGCTACACGAGGGATCTTTTAATTTTGATGCAAGAACAAATAAAATGGGATTGTATTGCTTAAAGCATTGAATACTGCAAAAGCAGTGAAATCCTGCCCAGGATGGACAGGAAAAGAAACAAAAGCCTAAATAGCACCAAAAATTGGAAGTTCAGGTTAGATATTAGAAAAGCTTTCCCATGATAATAGTGACACCCCAGAACAGTTGACTTAGGAAGACTTTAGTCTCCAGTGCTAAAAGTCTTTAAGGACACTGGTGAGGAAAGGCATAGTATAGTTTTCCTGCTGTGTGGCTGAAGGATGAACTTGATGATCAGCTGAGTCTTTCTAGAACAGTTTTCTATGACTTTCTAGAATGCATTAGTCTCAGATGCTAATAAGTCTCCATTTTGGAGTAATGATAAGGCCATTTGTATCCACATTTGTTTTTTTTTTCATTGAGATACTCCTGTATATATCCATAACTGCTTGCTGTTGTAGGTTCTGTCTGTGCAACTCCACAACGGCTGTCTCCAGGGCAGTGGTGAGTCTGGTGCGGTTCTTGAGCGGCAGCTGCCTGCAGTGCCATTGCCGCACACTGCTGCAGGGCTGCGCTGGCAGGCGGGCTGCAGGCAGCCAGCCCAGGCACGCCAGGCAGCCACCAGCCTTGCCAGGCTGCGGGGCACACTTGAATGCGTCACGTCCCTGTGTGATTCCGAGGGTGCCTGACAGTGCTGCTCGTGGGCTGATTTTTGGCATGGTCAGTGAGTTTGGTCTTGATGGTGGTGTTGGGCCACCCTGGAAAGAATAGCATAGATCTGCCATAGTCAATGAGCATTATCTCTGTGCTTTCACAAGAAACGTTGAAAGCCATTTCCAACCTCCCTCCAGACAATTTTTGCATCTGATTTCAGTGCTGTTATAAACTAAGTTTCACCCATCTACCATTCCTTAACACTTAATATTCTGTTAAAGATAAATTCTCTTCCTAACGGCTTTATTTAAAGTGTATTACCTTTCAGTAACAATCTTTATTTATCTAATTCCAGGATAATGGATAAGAATTATCCAATATATTGATTTTACAAAACATAAATTACCTTTCATAATGCAACAAAGTGCATATAAACTCAGCAGAGCCACGTGTGAAGATACTTGGACAGAAATATGTTGTGGAGTTTAAACAAACACAAAGAGCAAGTTGTATAAATGTTTTAAAGCAATAAACCCTTGTTATTTAGGCAAGAAGGAAAACACTGCAATATTTTTTTATGTTGTGAGTGAGTTTACTTGAAACAGATTCTTCTTGAACTAATAATTTCATAAATGGATCAAGCCTCAAGCGGCAGAGTTCTTCCCTGAAGTCAAAGCTGGCAATTTCTCCTTATATCATGCAGAACAGATAAAAGCAGTATTGCAGCTGCACAAAACATTATTTGAAAACTTCACTTCTAAATAATGTCAGGGAAAAAAAAACAAACAAAAAAGTTGAAAAGTTTTGTACTAGTACAATACCCCTCAAAAAAACTCTCTCTGTGTTCGATACCTTCTTGAATTTAACCTGAAATTATTTCTTTTGCTCTTTCCTATCAGTTAGGAATTTGCAATAAACACAGTGACACGTCTATGTATAAATGGACCATATAATAATTCTCTTATTTCTAATATAAAATTATTCTATATCTCAAGAAACACTGATTTAACAAAGTAAACTCTTTCTATTGTTACATTTTTCAAAGAAGCCAGTCAGAAAATCAGAAACCTATTCCTTATAAGATGGTCTATCTATGTGTTTATAGTATGTTTATCTCTGTCATATCTGATAACCTGATAAATAGGCTGTTAATCTAGATTTTCCCACTAAATACTCTGGAAAAAATTTCAATTAGATTGAAAGCAACGAGGTGTCTGAGGTTACACTTAGTGCTTGTGCATACAGTGACATCAACAGAGATTCCCTCCCAAAGTATTCCTCAAATATATTGGCCCACAAAAGGTATATTTTTCAGGAAGCTGAAGAAAAAAGGAAAAGCTGAGGAAGTGAGTCCCACTTTACTTCATTGAAATGCATGTTGTGCATTTCAGGAGAGTGTATTGAAAGTGCATTTCACTTAAGTCTGTTTTAAAGCTACTCAATTGGACTAACGGAGCGTTCAGTGAATTTTGCCTGTATACTACTGAAATATTAATGTTTCCAAGCAATACGCAATCTCGGAATCACAGGCAATTGATTAGCTCAGTCACAAAACCTTTTTCTGTGTGCATCAAGCTGCCCTATGACTCTCACCTTGTCTGAAAGTCACATGCATGCAAAAGCAAGAGATTGCTACCGTCCTACTCATGGTTTGCCTTACCTACTTCATAGCTGCCTTCTGCTACGTGACAGTACACAGGCACATCACAAATGTCACTGACAGTGTAATGTAACAAACCACTTTCCATACACTCTTCCCCTCCAAAATCATAACAGTACAACATATTATATGAAAGTCAAATAAGAGTTGATAAGAAAAAACAACATGCAAATTGAGACAGTTAAAATGCATAGGATTTTGTCTTTGAATTCTCTGTGGATTAGAGATTTCTGTTAACCCTCAAATTCTTTTTCTGAAAAATCAAAGAAAATGGTTGTTTATGAACTGATCATGGGTCTAAGCATGGGCAACTGGAAGAAACAACATGCTACTAATCAAGGATCTGGACTTTCTTTCTAAATACTAGCCAAGCAATAATTCTGAAGAAAACAATAGCTTCCTAGCAATCATGGCTCATTGAGTGAAATAAAAAATTGACTCTGGGTTGGGCCCCGCTACAAATACAACCTGACTGAAGTACAATCCGAGCACAGCCAGAACTGATAAAGAGCACAGACAATCTTTGCTGTCACCATTGCTATAGATGCTCAGCAAAATGCAAAAAGACTCAACGTACAATAAATGTAATGAAAACTTCCAAAGCTGGATATAATAACATTAAAAAGAGAGGCCTAGTTTCAATAAGCCTCGTTAACCCTAGTCTCTTTTAGCACGAGTGAATTTTTAGTGCCCACTTCTGCTTCATGTGGGAAATCTCTCTTGTGGTTACAGCAACCAACTGACCTTCTTTGAAAAATCATATACATGATAAAATGGAAAAGAATATGTTCTAGTTAGATATCAGCCTGTTGTCAGCCATATGCTATTTTGGGAATCACACTTCCAATACTGTACGTCAAGCCAAGATATTGGCTTCTGTCAAGGATACAACTTTATATGAGCTTGTAAGGACTTCAGGTTTTCTACCAAGATCTTAAAAAACTATTACTTCAAAGCTACTTGAATCAAGATTATAGTAATTCAAGAGATTAATTATTCTGTAGTGAAGAATATTATTATTTATGCTATTATTTATTATTTATGCTATTTGGATATAATTCAGCAAGGCACTTAAACAATTGTTCACTGATAGTATATACTTCAGGATATATCTATGCGTCTTGCTGAAATAAAACCTAAATTACTGAGGATAAGCTTCTAGGTCAAATTTTCAAAAGCAGCTTTTCATTTTATTGCTTTACCAAATTTGTTTATTGCTAGGAGTCAAAGCATAACACTTTGGAAGAATTCCAGCACCTTTGCAGGTCTCCAGTCTTCTAAAGACTCTGCTGCTGGAAGACAAGCTCTTCTGTGAGCCCAGGAAACAAGGAGAGGCCTGCTTTCTGTCTGTTTGTATGCTTTATCTCCACAAATGCTCACCTACACCATCACATGTACACAGTTTCTCTCTCTGTGTGCTCTAAAGCGTCCTCAGACAGCACCAGCTGGCCTCTGCTAAATGGAGTGCGTGACACTCAGGTTGTACCTCTGCTTCCCTCGGTGACAGCACCAGTGCAGATGTTCTCTTCTGAACAGCCTTCAGTTCTATTGAAACTTAATTATGAATTAAACTTTGACATTTTTTTGTCAAATTTGGCTAAAATTATCCCAGGGGTATAAAACATCTTCAGGGAGATAGGACTATGTTATTGCTAACAATACAATAGTATAAATCTCATTTTATAAGAAGCTAAGCTATAAAGAAAATGACTGTCAGCATTAAAGAAATGTGCTTTTAAGAGAGAGAAAGTCCTTTCCCAGAATAAATCTGGGACTACATTTCAGAAGTTAGCAATGTTTATACCAATAACCCATAAGCATAAATACTCCGTACTATCAGAAAGTAAGAATCTGCTTCAGCATGCAGGTCTAAGTAAATAAACAGAAAATAAATAACCACAGGGTTTCTGTGAAGAGAAAAAGAAAGCAGGGGTGTGGGCAGAGAGCACAGGAAGCAGGCAAAGGAAGCAGGTATCACCATTTTATTGATTCATTCATTCATTCGTTCATTGGGCATTTGATTATGGAGACTATATTCTCAATGGACCAAATCTGCTGTGTTTATAACTTCTCTGAGTTCAGCAGAGTTCTCCTAGGACTTCAGCTGATTCCTCCTTCTCTCAGAAGGCAAATCTGGGAGAGGATCAATAGCCCCGTTTCTTTCCTTGGCTGTGAATATCCAGCGATTGAAGTCGCTGTCCTCAAAGAGAGCATTTTTAACACCGTGTCTAACAAATTCCATAGACAGTGACCTCCAGAGCGTAAGATGCTTCTGCTGTCTGTAGGTTTTCCAGAGGCACTGACAAAAGACAGATGGAAGGAAAAGGCTCAGTGTGTACCGTGGGAAGGCCTGGTGAAGATTTTCTGGATCCAGCTCATGTTCTTGTTTTACTTTTTTACCTTTCCTGGATATTGGTGGAAAAACAGATTAAAAGTCTCCAGAAAATGTGTGATTAGTTACAAAAATTGAATAATGCCTGACACTAGCAAGTGTCAAACAAGTAAGTGCCTGTTGTTTGCTATTTTTACTGCACTCCTCAAAAATGCTTCTTAGAGTTAGCATTAGTGTCCTACCTAGTAACTTACTGTCATAAATTTGGACTTATCTCTTCTTAGAGTTTAACAGTTTTAAGGTATATATTTACTAATCTCCTGAATGACCCAAACTGCACATTAATGTCATATTTCTTCCTCTTCAGCCTCACAGGAAATCATTTTTCCTTACGTGATTCAATGCAATATGTAGAATGCCAGGCGCTCTCACAATCTTGTTTCAGATATATCTTGTAGGTAGAATGGAGGTCTAAGCAGCTGAAGTATACTGCACACAACCAGTGAATTTCCTTTCTCGGTACCTCAGCCTGCCCTTTTTGTACTGTGGGGAATATTTTCCTGCCTCTCAAAGGGGCTGTGAGACTTCTGAAAGAGCCTGAGCTCATCAAAGAAGATGCACCGGGAAGGTCCAGCTGTGTGAAGTGCTATGCCCAGACATGAGGTTTCAGAAAAGCCAAGGGAACCAAAAATGTTAAAGAGCCCTTCAGCAATTTAGGTAGTTCTCTTTTCTAAGTTCAGCTGGATCCCCAAATTCTATTTTAATACACCTCACGGTTTTCTTCCCTGTTACTTCAGATCAAATTCAAAGCATTATACCAATGAGTAAGAAACGGAGAAATCTTCCTAGTCACTTACTACAAGCGAAAAGAAGAAAAGTTTCTGAGACTAGAGTCCCCATCTGATTTTTTATGCAAAGAGAAGAAAATGTCTAGAAACTGTTTCAAACATATTTTTGGACTTTAGACATATCTTGTAACATTGTTCCAGAATGCCATTGCAGTCTAGCTCACATCTGAGCAGTTTTGCAGAAGAGGTCTTGCCTTCCCTCTTGAGTTGGACATGTGCCCAAATGCACCCAAGCACAGGGTGCAGTAGGGTAAGGTCTGCTTTCAGTAATACCAACTGCCAGTAAGCTCAAGAGGCCTATTAAAAATAGAAATAGTTAAGACAAGTGGTGGAGCCACACAAAATTTTCCTGGCAGGAAAGAAAAGGGGTGCACTGGAGCTGCGACATAAATTTCAGGCTCATGAGCATTCCCTCTGCTGTGGTGATCCCACCATAACTTCTCAAGTCATCAAGAGGGGGTGCTTTGTGGTAATGGTTTCGCTACCGAGTAACATTTTACCTCATTCAGCGAGGATGACAGAAACCCAAAATGACCACCTTCTGCTCTTTTCTTAGTTTCAAAATTCGGTCATTTCAGTGAGACATTCAGAAAGCCAGGATATGGGAATGAGTTTCTGTTTGTCCATCTCCCTATCATCCTCCAATTTGATCTATACTTCAGCAATGTTTAAGATCAGGTCTTTTTATACATTGGAGTTTTGGAGAAATTAGATAAGAAAAACTGATTTTTTCATTTCAGTTTATTGGGAATGAAGACTCTGCTGCAAATATTTGATGACCTGACTGAGGAGCATTCACAGAAGAGAATGAGAAGGAACCAACTTTCACAGACAGCGTCAGCGGAAAGACACAAAGTAGATTTGTACTTCAGAGCTTTCCATAAGTGACAGCAAAAGCAAGTCATTTGTATACCTTCAGAAACATTCAAAAGAACAGATCGAAGGAACAGACAAAACATGATGAGATTACAGATGTGAGAAAATTAAGAAGAGCCACCTTCTTCCTCCAAAACGCCCTTCAAACATTGGCACATAAAAAATAAAAAGTAAAGAAGCAAGCAATCAACCAGACAGAAATCTGGACTCGGACACTGATTGTTGCATTGCTGTTGCCTCCTCTCCCTGTTCCTGCCACCAGGTCTGGCAAGACTGGGATGAGAAGCCTGGAGAGGAATGGAGTCCTCCTTGCTGGGAGCCGCACCTCCTCTTAGGAACTGGTGGCTAAGAGGGCTGTAGTGGTCTCCACACGGCTCCTTCCTGTGGAAGACCTAACCACCTCTCCTGTCAAATCAGTGGCCGTGAATAGCACAAAGAAATAGGGGGAAGGTGCAACTGCTCACTTGTTATGTCCTCCTTACTCTACGTGCTGCAAAGGTTCAGCTCTTTTCAGTGGCAGACCTGCTGGTACCAACAGGGACCCAACAGAGACCGTAACTCGGGACAGCGTCTCACAGACCTTCTTGAACAGTCGATCTGATCTCATTGTGGGAGAGTATCTCAAACTGAAGATATAAACAGCCTAGGAAAAGGACTGAAACCAGTTACTCAGCAGAAGGGAAACCTCCTTCCTCCCCCGCTCCCGTTAGTCTGAAAAGTCACCTTGCACATCGCAAGAGCTTTCCCTGCCTAACTGACAACTTGGCAGCCCTGACAAGAGCAATTTGACTTTGGCTGGAAGCTGGATCTGTGGCAAGCATATAGTTACAAAATAAGTCACGCTTGCCTTCCGTTGAGTGCATGTTCTATTTATAGCTCTTTCCAGATTATGCAAGGATTCCCAGAACACTGCAGACTCTAGTTGAAAATTGTATCTGCATACCGTGGAGTGTATCAAGCAATATTTTAAAAATCCCAGTGCTAGCAGAATGAGCATCTTGCAGTTACACCTACAGGAAAGCCAGGCTAAATTTGGAAAGACACCATATAGCAATGAAGAGTAGTTACAGTTCATTTTACTTTGTTTGCCAAATCCTTTTGATAAATTGTATCTTTTAAAAAAGCAAACCAGTAATTGCATTTTAAAAAGCCTGAAAAGCCAAGGCAAATAGTTCACTTGACTGAAAAGTGAGATTTTTCTCACGTTTGAGAGAGTACAAATTTTAGAAAATATGACAGAAAGTTGTAGAATGTAAATGATTTAGGACAAGAATATCTGAATTCTAACATTTTAATGACAATTTGCTCTCAAAATTGTGACAGAGTATCTTGCTATCCATTCAGCCATGGAATAGGAACTTTCAGTGAAAGTTTGTTTTGTGATGCAAACATTACACATTTCTTAAATCTTCATGTTGAGAATAACAAATAATAAAGCTGGGACTGAAAACATTTCAGTGATATTTAAGAACTTCTAAATCCTCAAGAAAAGCAGCATAGCAGGAAAGCCATGCAGATACAAAAGTAAAATACATAAATCACTGAACAGACCTGCTTTCAGTGCACATACACCGTAAACACCCGTAACTATTTCTTTTGCCCCAACTCTTATGTCATGTAAACTTACAGTACTATTATGCTTCGAAATGGGCCAATTGGCAAAGCTTATTCTGAATTTTCAAATGACTAATCACTCCTCAAGCGTGAAGCAGGAATTTCTGAAAGTCAGACTCAACAATAGCCCTTTTGAAAATCTGGCTGAGTTTAGTCGAAAACAAAGGAGATTCATAATTCTATTACAAAGTTTATTATCACTGAGTCATCACAGGTTTTCACTGAAACAGCGAATACAGACACAGCTTTGGGTCAAAACTATTCAAAAATATAAACGACGACGACCACTTCCATGCCAGTGCATTCTGTCAGGCTTCACAATCTTGACTAATTTTAAAACCATGGCTGTGTGGAGTGGATGTCCCAGGCTATTTTACCCACCAGATTCCCTCTAAACTCTGTTAGCCGGTTTGCTGGCTAGCTAATCAATCCCAGAATAAATTGTACTCTTTCAGCATATTTTTTAGTTTCCTATACAGTTGCCAAGCCTTGCTATGAAGAGAATTTTGCAGTCTAATAGTAAAATACACCTATAGAGAGGTCTGCAAAGTTATCTTCACTAATAGGATAAATGAGCAATGTATCTGCGCTTAACTGTAAAGTTTTGTGAAGTGTGTTTAATGTGTTACAAAGCAGAGTTGATACAAGTAGAACTAAATAGTTTACCCTCAAAACCACCTTTTGTGCTTGGTTTAGAAACTGGGGGTTAACAAAGTTTCTTAAGAAACTAATAACGCTGTTGCCATTGCTAACACAGCGTTCAGGCCTCTGTACCTACGCATCGGATTCTTCAGTGTTTCAGTCCATTAAAAATATAAAATAAATAGGAAGAGGGGAGAGAAGAAAGGGTGATACTTCTAGACGCCATCATAATGTGGAAGGGTATTTTTGTGGTATTTTTGTTTAATGATATCACCTGTACTTTCTGTGTCACTTGAATTTTAATCTCTGAGGTGCTATTTTTCCATCAACAAACTATGGAAAGAAGGTGATGTGAGCTCCTCAGTTGTGTATCCAATTATTCATCATTAATGGGCTGAGTCGCAATGTAAACCTTCATGCGTAACTTTAGAGTCAGAAAGGAGCCAGATTAGACAGTTTTAATTACCCCAGAGTCATCGTTTGAGTACTCTCTTCTCATACCTTTTCATTTTAAAATCAAGCCTCACGTTAGTTTTCGCAAATCATCCACTAGATACTGGAATAATTTACACAAGGTGTGAAGTAGTCTGTTTTTAGCTATCTGTTACAAAGTTAGCAATGTTACTATTCTTACTGGGCACAGCGTGTAAGATAGATTCCCACACTAGGAGAGTATTTAGTAAGGTCACAAGGATGCCCAGTCCTTATCAAACACATTCTCTGGAAACTTGGCAGAGGTTTTGTTTTACAAGAATTCAGGGGCAAATTAATGGTATTGGTTCTAGACTTATTTCAATTTTTCAGTGTTTGTGCAGAAATAGATTCGTACTACCAACCTGTAACAGAAAATTTGTCATCAGCAGTATTCAAAGTCTGATTTTGCTTTGAGTAAATTGATTTTGAACTCATTTAATGCACTAACTTCAGTAGAGTTGCTTCACATTTGCACTAGAAGCTGGCTGTATTCACACTACTAAGGTTTATTTTGGTCTATTTAATCATTTCATAAGGAAGAAAACTGAGTTTTTATATCATTTTAAAGATGATAACGTCAAGGCTGGAGGCAAACAGAGTAATATATGCAAGGTCTAGATGCAAATATTTTCAGTGTTTAAAAACGATTTTATGTAAGCCAGAGAAACAGAAGCAATAGCAGTGTGGCTCTAAATGGAAACAGAACCCTGCAGAAAGAAAGGACTTGGTCAGAGAGCTATGCCTCTGCTTCTAATAATCTGTGCCAAAGAGGGAAGTCCCCCACACGCTTTGTTTCTTGTCATTTTTCTGACATTTTCCTTTGCCTCTATCCTGTAGAAAGTGTCTGTGCACGGTAGGAATGTTGCCAGAAACAGCGAGGTGGAAACTGAACACAGCCGACCATTGAAGATCTCTGCAGAACTCCCAGGCGGTCTATGTAATCGCAGGAGGCTCTTCAAATTCTGCTGCCAAGTCAGACCAAACTACATAGCCTGGAAAGAGGTATTAAGTAACACATTGCCGTGTATCCAATGGAAAAAGGATGTGATCTGCTGTGCTCATGAGGATCAGAAAAAACGGTGAGCAGGGAAAGCCTTATTTTAGGGAAGAGTCTTTTTTAAAAAACTTATTAAGAGGAAAAAAAGAAAAGCAGGAGCGGGGTTCATTATTAACATCTGCAAAAGCTGAATATAGCCTCAATGAATGACTGAGGGGACTCTGATCCCTCTGAGAATCCAAGAATATGTATAAAACTAAGTTATGACACTTCGCAAATATTGTATTCAACTATGTATCCTGAAAGCAGAATATATACAGATAATGCGCAGTACAACATACTTGTGCCATCATCAGCTGGTTTTTGCCTCTTTGCTACGCATGGAGGCCTACCCAACTTTCTCAGCCTCAGCGAGAAATTGGAATATGAAGCTGGATAATTCATTGGTTTCAATTAACGGGAAAAAGACTAAGGCCTAGATCCTACCTTGTACTATACCTGTGCAAATTAGAGGCAGGGGTCACTGAGAGTCCTTTCGTGCTCAGGCACACCCGGTCAGGCGGCAGCGCACGCGCCTTACCGCAGGCAGCAGCGCTCAGGAAGAAGAGCTGGCCGAGCTGCCGGCCTGCACTCTGCTCTCTCGGTGTTACGTCTTCTTCCCCAGCACACTGGTGTGGCACCCTGCCATTTGCAGCACGTTCTGGCCAGAAGACGGCATTTGGATACAACTGCGCTCCAGAAGTCCAGCAAAATAAATTGCCTCAGCCTATCTGTCAGAATTAAGTCTTGTACCAAAGGATACCCTTTGTCAGACGTTGGCAGTCCTGCGGAGGACAGCCACTCCTAGGAAACTTGCTTTCACATTCTGCTCCGTCAGATTTCTTCTGTGACCTTGAACAAGTAATTGGCTCGTCTATGCCTCCGTTTGCTGCCTGAAAATATTTGCAGGAGTTCTTGAGGGTAAGATTGCAAAGCCCTCAAATACAACGGTGCTGAGGACCAGGAAAGTGGACAGATACAGACTTTTTTTTGGAAACACAGCTTTCTACTTCAACTGTCAAAAACCCCAACTGTACCAGAGTTCAAGTATGGGGGTCAAAAAAGGCTGTGATAGCAGAGGGCCTTCAAACTCTGCTCTGGGGTAATGAACATGTCTTCTGACACTTAAACAACCGCTGCTGGCTGATAAACAATGCAGCGTCTTGCCCTTCTGGCCTCCGGGAAGGGTCACCACATGCAGGGCATTTGAGCTGTTCTGGGAACTGCAGGTCTTAGAAGACCTCACCAAGAACAATATCGTTCTGTGTTATACAATTATCATTTCTTCTCTAAGATACAAAGCTCTCAGACAGTAACGTTCCCCGGCTTTCCTCACGTGAGAGTCACAGTGCTCTTTGTGCAACATTGCTCCTGGAGCTCATGGTTCAGTAACTTTCTATCTGCCTTGATTGTAAGTGGCAGTGTCAACGCTCATGCCAAAAATAAACCCTCCTGACGAATGACATGGATACTCCACAGGCTTAGAGGCATCTTTTTATAGCAACCCTTTGATTTCAGATACCAAACGTTTGCTATTTTTGGCACAAAGGCTTGGAGAAACTTTTGTGATCTTTAGCCTACATGACTACTTTTGCACACAGCTCAGGTGCTGTCAGAGTACCTGTGGCTTTTCTAAAAGATAGGGAAATATGTTTATTCTACTGGATGTTTGCACTCACTAGAGGAACAGCTGACCTAGAAAATGCAGACTGTGCTATCGCATGAGGTTTTCCAAATTGTTGCTGGGGTATTAAGGACCATCACTTCAAGAAGTTCTAAGATGGCTGACGGTTTGATACTTAATGTAACTGAAAAGAATAATTTTGAATTTAATTAACTAGAAGTGAAATGTAACCACAGGATGACTTTGATGTATTTCCTCATTTAATGACCTGGAGAGGATATATATATATTTATTTTCAGAAGAGAATGTGGTAATAATGGCAGATGCTAAATTCACCCTCTGAAAGACAGAAGCTCACTATTTATTTGTAGTGCAGATTGAAGATGTCCTTATCCAAACATATTTTTTTAAGAGTCATAATTTGCCTCTAATACAACTCCACCAGCCATAAACAGCCCTAGGAGCTACTGCGTAGGCAGAGCTCTTGTTATTTTCCCTCCCGCCAGTTCAGTACCACTGGATAACAGAACAGTAAAATTCTGGCAGCCCCACCTGATTTAGTCATTGCTATCAAGACTCTAATGAATTATATTTCCAATACTTACTATTGTAGCCAGAGCCAAATCCCAAGGAAATGTATAGCTACTAGACATTCTGTAGCCTCAGAAAGGTTTGCCGGATTAGACCGAGATTACCACAGTAAGTACAGAATCTCGAAGGCAATTTAATTTTCTGGTCCTTATAAATCTTGATATCAGTGGTAAGATTCTGCAAACAAGGATTACCATTTTCATGATGACCGTGTCATTTGCAGCTGACTAAATACTAGCCCAGACTATCAAACTGACTTTTACCCAGGAGAACATAATCCCAGGAGACAAAACCAAGTAGACACTCTGGAAAGACAACTTTAAAAGAGAGAGGAGGCCGTGTGAGGGGCCACATCTGGAATAGTGTGTCCAGGTTTGGGTCTCCCAGCTCTCTACACTGGAGAGAGCCTGTGAAGAGCCACAAGGACGGTAAGGGGCTTGAAGATGTAGTGTGTGAGAAGAGGGCGAGGGAATGCAAATATTTGAAATTATTTTAAAAGTTAATTATACAGGAAGTCATTGAATAGGACCTCCTTTCTTCTGTAAATAAATATGGTCCTAAATACCACTGCACTAAGGCTGCTTAAGGCTGAAAGTAGGATGATTCCAACCTGTCCTATTTTAGCAGGGCGTACTCAAGGTACACTTTTTAAGACTACTGAGTGCAATTCATTTCACAATTACTTTGAAAGATTGAAAATCTGACCAGATTAGATTCAAAGCCTGGGCAGCAATTGCTGCAGCTGAATGCAGAGCTTCACATACCTATTCATTTTAGCTGTTCACTAATGTTAATATCCACTGGTCATTAAGTAAAAATTCAGTCCTTTAGACTTTCCCCCTAAGGCATGCTAATGAATTTATTCATGGACGTTAATCCAACTAGTAAATTGTTCCTCTCCCTCTGTACATAATCTCCCTCTCCCTTTAGCATTTGACCACTTCCAATGTTGAAAGAGAGATGATAACCTCCCATGCAAAGCTTTTCCTATAAACAGTAAAATGAAAAGAACAAAGGAAAACAAAAAGATCGAAAAGTTACTATGGTTTTTGGATAAGGTAAGTGAGAAAAGTGAGGTTTATTTCTAAAAGTTGATACACAATGTATCTGCATATATCAGTGTATGTTTATCCCTATGCTTTAGCAGATTTCTTCTTTGCCTTTTTCAGGTCTCCATAGTCAGGCGTGACTAGAGGGAACAGCCCATGGAAGAGTACCTATCTTGTTGTACTGTATCTGCCAGAACTGCTTTATTTGGGAAAACAACAGAAAACAGGCTCAAGTCAAACTAATAGAAAGTCATAGCTTACACTGTCAACCAGAATACAGGCAACAGAAAATATATAGTAAAACAATGAACTGGTTTGGGTAGGAAAAAGTTCCCTTCCTTTACCTTAGAAATTCAGCTGTGATTTTTAATTCTGACACTTCTCAGAAAAAAAGACTAAAATACTGCTAAGTATCAAAGCTTAAGAGAGATGCAGCCATTATCAGAGAGGAGCTGCATTGTCATACACCAGATTTCTCTTGTTTTTATTAATTTTATAAAATCTGAAAGTTAGGAAATTACAGTGGAAGGAACCTTTTGCCAAACTTCTAGGGCAGACAGTCCTCGCTGAGGAGCGACTAACAGGCTTGCCTACAGAGTGACCATTAAGCCAGGGTAAGGAAATACTATTTATTATCTATTTTGCACTACCTTCTATGTGCAAACACTTCAAAAAGAAAAATCAGTCCACATGCAGAGAGATGCTCTGAGCTGAGGGCACGCCTTCCCCTTAAAATGGAAGATGGTGCAGATGTGCTTCAGCAAGCTGTGACCAGAACCAAAGTGGAGCAGACATATCAACACAGAACTCTATAAAAGGTCCCACCAACAATTGCTTTTTAACTGAAGAAGAGTATTGCACCCCAGTAACTATTTGCTGCCTTTGGAGTTAAAGCTGGTCACTCCTCAGTGCCGTGCTGTAGCTAGCTTTAGCTATAGTTCAGCAAATGGCATTGCATTCCACCGTGCACCATTCTTCATTAAACAACTGTCTTAAGAGGACGCATAGAGCTACTGCAAAATAGCTAACAGACCAAATTCATACCGTTAACATGCAGTAATTCACTTTGTAGAGAAACTCAGATTCAGACTACTACTCATCTTACTGTTGACTTATCAACTTATGTACTCACTGTAAAGGATGATAGTTATAACCTGCTGTGGAGAACTTTCTGGTACATTATAAACACCCAAGCCGAGTCTCTGAGTACATTACACTGGTGTGGATTCAGTGACCCCAACGGAATATGAATTTCTCCAGACTGATCCTCAAACAACAGGTCAAAACCTCCATTTCCTACTGGCTTAGTTGCCCATTTTTAACTGGAAATACTATTTATATATCTCAAATACATCAGGGTTATGATTGCGTTACTCAGTCCGAGTCAGACAAGCAATAAGAATACTTGGAACAATGCACACAACCTGCAGTCAACAGCAGGTTACCATGTACAGGGGGGTGATTCTAAATTCTCTTCATTTCAGCCTGAAATAATGCCAAAAAAGGTGAATGCCATTATGCAAGCTACAGACAGATCATAATTAATGTCTGAACTGCCCTTGTAATTTAGTCTTTAAAAGGGAAGAAGCAAAACAACTGTCAATTATAAAGAGCACAGAGCAATATTAGACTTGTTTTTACGCATAAGCATTATCAGTTTATTTCCAAGATTTTTTTTTTTTTAACAACTTGGTGTCAAATGTGAGCCTCATTCTTTGAGTACACCCCATGCAAATTGTCAAGCACATAATCTTTAGGGAGGCTTTTCTCGTCCCCGGTTTGATGTGCTAGGTGGAAATGAGGACTCTGCTGACAGCAGGCCAGATGACTGATAAAGTACACCTCCAGCACCGAGTGAAATGCTCCGCAATCCCAACATACACGCTTGACAGAGACAGACATTTGTGTAATTAACATTTGGCAAGCAAGAGGCAGATAAGTAGTCAGTAGGCGGTTTACTGAGAACTGAATAGTTCTAGTCATCTGTGTAATACATGCACCGGCTGTCAGTCAGAGCTGGGGGTTTCTCCAGACTGACAGAGTCGTGTGTTCACCTTTTCTTAGCGCACGGAGACAAAGCCCTCCCTTTCCAGAAACAGACACAAATAGACTTTTCAGCAGACGTGAACGCGGTGCAGATTAGCAAATTCCTAAACGCACAGGATAAGGGGTGGAATCACAGTAAACTTACCTAGTTTAAAGTATTTCCATAGTCAGAACTATAAAAGTCTAAAGAATACGTACTAACAGACAGATGCATTAGAAACACGTTTTTGGTACAGATTCTCATCAAGGCTCCTTCCTTCTTTTCCCATGCTGGAAATCAAGGGGAGTCCTGCAGGGGAAGCCCTATCCACTCACAGCAAAGGGTGCAAAACCGGAACATTTTTACCCTTTCCTGAAGACAAGCAGCTCTGAATACAGTACCTCTGCTCCTCTTACCTCCAGGTTTCAACAGAAGATTTACTGCCTCTTTTCTGGAAGAGCCGTGATATTTTTACCATAAAGCAGACAATGTTCAGCATCATATTTCAAACAAGCTCTCTTGACCGCATGCTCCGAGTTGAGAGGCACCTGCAAAGCGGCCTGTTTGTTTCCTAAAGCGAAAATCTGGAAAAATGCCTTTGTTCCCACACAGTGAGACTGTTTACACTATCATCTTTTTTTTCCCTTTAGACACACAGAGTCTAGAAATTCTACCAACAGGTGGAATTCCTTCTTGTGTTTAGTTCAACTCTTCTGTTTCCTACATATATCTGAGGGGGAAAAAAAAAAAAAGTGTAAGGTGACTGATGAGGATCTGTCTTTCACCTAAGTGGAACTGTAAAAAAGAATACATTCTTGCTCCTAAAACACTTCTGTTGAAACACAGGCGGTCAGCCTATTAAATGCAGAACAGGCACAAAAAGTTAGCTAAAATAGATAAATAAATGATTTGCATTTCATTTAGATTGCAGTGAAATGAGCTACCTACTTTGCTTTCATACGCAGTCACATCACTAAAACAGATTGTTCTATTTCTCTTTAGATGAGTTGCTTGAGCATTCTAGCCAAATTCCGAAAGCCTCATGAAGTTTGAGCAGCTACAACTTCTGCCCTTTTCCTACCCCAGTGTCTGCGTTATAGCTCGACCCTGTGGGCCACAGAGGTGGCCCAAGGGGACACAGTCGAATGCTGCTTCGGTAACTTGTATTTCAGCACCTGAACAAACTGCTTGTGTGTTTTTACACCTCCAGATCCAACACTGCTCTCTCTGGTGGATCGGTCTCCTCAATACCGCATTTCCACGTGCTGAAGGAATTGCAATGCTTGTTCTTTACCAGACAAATCTGGGGTATGGTTAGTCATAAATCTGCCTTTACATTACACCACAATACGGTGTTGTAAATGTAAGACATGGCTTTGCTGCTACTGTAGAGACAGCAAAACTTGCTGAGCGTAAACTAACTGGAACCAGAATCCTATTCGGACAAATCCCATAGCCCAGGTATTAGCTACGTTAACACTTAGTCTGACAAGTGCTGTTTCATACTGCGGATATGACTTAATCTCTTTGAGACTTTAAGAACTCTTTGGCAAGCTTGGTTAGTAGTTTCAGCACAGCACTGAAGCACTACTACTTTCATACCCAGTTGGAGATAGCTTTAGAATATCCATAGATCAAAAAAACCCTTCAGTCTTCAAGACTGAAGGGTGAAAAAATATCTTTCTGTTTTTCAGAAACGTGGGAAACAGTGTAAAACTAGTTCCAAAAATAGTCTAAACTAACCACAGAGTCTATTCAAGTCACCCTTGCGTTAAGAGGGCCAGGTGCCCTTCTGTAAGATGGTTTATTGACTTGAGCAGAATTGCAGACACTGGTAGCAGAGAATTTGTCTCTTCTCTTCAAAAGGTGAACTCAATGCAAATACGGGTAAGAGGAAATTCGCACTGAAATGAAAATGTGCATTCCACTCAGTCAGTCTAGATTTTATACTGTCTCAGTGATTTCCAGTTACAACTTTGAAAACATACACAAGAAAAACTGTATGAAAATTGTTCATTGACAAATGTATCTTTCTACTGTTGTCTGAAGTGGGTAGAACTTTAACTGGCACTTTTCCACGCAGAGTCTCCCCCACTTCCAGAATACAAATACATAGACAACAGCTACAGTAAAGAAAAAATTCCAAGCGATGTGGATGTACAGCCATTAGCAACAGAGACTTCTGGAGTGCCAAAAAGCATGTCGTCATTGGTCTTTTCAGAAAGAAGGGCAAGTAAACTCAAAATAGCAGCCACAGTTCACCAGTAAAGCAGAGGTGAGCCTGGACACCGTACAAGAGCCCTTGCTAGCAAGTCAGGCAAATGCTTAAATTCGTGTTCTTGGCCAAGACTATATCCCTGTTCCTCTGGCAAACCCAACATACCAAGAGTGATTGCTGAGGCAGAGGAAGCAGTACAGTGCAGTTATTTGACAACTGTGTGTTAATACAAGTTCATATGCATGCAGATGTGTTAACCGAAAACACGCCTTCTGAACCGTAAACAAATTGTGTTCTATTTGTTCCATTGCCCTGTCTTTTTCTGGACAACTGTCGGCTTGAAACTAAGTTTTGAGTTAAGTATGAGAACAAAACAAAACCTATCATAGAATTAAGGTTTAAAATCCTTCGTACATGAGGTTAAAGGCAGTATTAGTACATCTTCTTACTTTGCTGTTTCCAATGCCTAGTAAAACCTAAGATTATTTCGTTAATCCTGTTGTGCTCCCGCTAAGAAGGTGAAACACTAGATAAAAGAACAAAGAAATAAAGCAGTTGTTAAGCGGTGTCTGACACCAGACTATCGGAGCAAAGCTATGCACGCTGCCAAAGCACCTCAAAAAGGACAATGTAAAATCCGGGATCTTCACATTCTGTATCGCCCAGCTAGGCACAAACACAAAAGCAATTCTTTCTGCCCAGTTGACAGTGTGGTTGAAAACAGTCATGTTTCATTCACTGCTGCAATTACTCTCTAGCTTTGCCTGCAAACCATTCACAGGCCTCAGAGAAAACCGTGCCAAAAGAGAGCATATTTCCCCCAATTCAAAGAAATACAGCACTAAAAGATAGCTTAAAATATCCGTTTCTATATAAATATAGGAGCCTGTTTTCTTTCCCACCCTCCTAATACTATCATCTTGACAGCAATTGCTATTTCAGAAGACAATAATGAAAGGTGGAACATCTCATTTCAGTCAGCTGTATTTATATTTAAAAATAAATGCATAGAGGATTGTGGGAAAAGCAAATAAAGTTAGAATTACGCAGACTACATTTTCATATTACTGTTAAAGTAGTGGGAACCCTGCAAAGTTGGAAAATGCTGTATTTCAGTCAGGGTTCCAGCAACAGGAGGAACTGTGAAGAGCCTCAGCAATATTATGGATGTTCAGAGGTCCTGAGCTGATTTCTGTTCACATAAATATAACCTTCGTCAGTCATATCTCCTGAACACAACTCATGGGAAAGTTTTGCTCCCAGTTTTGTGCTTTTACAACCAAAAAAAAAGCCTTCTCATTGAATGAACTTCTTCCTTAGGAAGCTTGAATGATAGTCATGGGAAAGAAATAACAAGCCCTGAAGAGTAAAAAGAAACATGTGAAATAGAAATAGAATTGTCATCAGAACTGTAAAAAGTACATCATGAAAATCAAGTGTCCCAAATGTTCATGGATGCGAGGATTGAGTGTCAGAGATGGAAGCTTCAGAGAGGACCTATGGAAGGTGACAGACAAAGCTTGCACAGCAGCCATAGTGCTGGAGACCATCAATCCTTACCACATACAAGTGGATTTTACTCAGGTGGTTGAAGTCTTCTTCAGATACTCAGTGGTATAAGAACAGAGACTTTACATTTGAAAAGCGAGATCGGAATCATGTAGGTACATCAAAGAATCATTTGGCTTAAAGACTTCTCCATTTTCTTGAAGTTTACAGTTAGCATCTCTTTAAGCTCTACTGCATGGCCTTTGGGCAGAGCTAGATCTTGGAGACAGGGTAGCTGAAAGCTTACGACGGATTTACTTTTACCCATAAAAACTCCAGGTTTTGACATCGCGTTTTCACCCACTCCCTACATGTGTTGCAACCAAGAAGGAACAGTCATTTCTAACAATCATTTCCTAACAACAGGAAAGCTTTCTGCCCTAGTGACCAGGACAGACCTGTTCTCAGACAACAGCTTTACAGGATCATTGGCAGGAGCTCCGTCAGCCCCAGACGCACCGTAACTTTTGCAAAGCGGCTCACATCCCCCCTCAGCAGCCTCGGCAACAGACCTGTTTGGTGAGGGAGAACTAGCGGTTACTGCTTGCCAAAGACTATCTGAAAGCTAAACAAAGCATTTTGGACCGAGTTATGGGAATAATAAATGCTAAATGTCCGATTTCGTTTTACTATTATTTTTCTTACTATGAAAAAAAGTATCCCCAAATGAGTCAGTGCCTTTAATCTTGAGACGCCAAAGAACATTCACAATCTGGTGCCATTACTCAGCTCAGCTCTCCCAGCAGTACGCTGGACCCCCGGAATTCCCAGGCAATTTAGCAAGATGTGCACTAACGCTAAAAAAGAAAAACCACAACAAAACCACAAACCAAAACACCACACCATAGGACCGCTAATACAAGTCAGCCTCTAGCTAGTGACCGTCCACAAAGGGATCCGAAATGGGCACGCTTTCAATAAGGAATGAGCCAAATTTCTCCTATGCAGGAAGCAGCACGTTTCCAACCCAGTTATGGCACAAGCATCAAGTTTCTCCACAAGGTCAGACAAAACAAACGTGGCCTTAAGGACTAATGGCACTCTATGGCCGTGACTCAGTCTGAATCGGTCTGCCGGGTGAGAGACAGCGAAACTTTAAAAATTAATACTTCATTTCATCTAAGCTGTTCCTGAATGAGCCATTTAACTTTAAAAAGCACCGATGGAAGTTCTGAATTGCCTTTTCATAGAAAATTAAGGTTTTTCCCCTCAGGGAAGGGATGAAAAAAAAAAAAAAATACTTGCAGGGTTTATTTCCCTGTAAGATTTTGTTGATTACCTCCAAACATTCCAATTTTTATCATGTGAAAAAATCAGAGCCTGTGAGATTGTGAAACATTTCAGTTTAGCTAAACCAACAGAGAATTATTGCATTTTTCATTTTTAAATGAAAATTAGAGTTCTATATGCTACTGAGAAGGCCAAGAATGCTTTGAAACTTTTTTTAAAAAGAAAAACCTTTTCATAAATTAAAAATGACCACTTTAAATCACTTCCAGATAGAGATTGCTCTAATGCTGTAGCTTGGCAGGTTATAGGTTTTACAGACAAACTATAAATCCTCCAAATAGACATCAATAATAGAAATAATTGCACAGTCTTTATAAAGCAGTATGAACAATTATACTGCAATACAAAAATCTATTTCCACTATAACCAGCGATGAATCAGATGCCCATTAATGAATAAAGGTTGTGAATCATCATCTTTAAAAGATTTAAGAATATTAAATGTAACAGCTTCCCAAATTGGCTCCCTAGCTTGTCTGTGTTAACGATTGCACGACCAGAGATGGTTAAGAAATAACTGGTGTTTTGGTTCAGTGACCTGACCTCGATATTTGCCTGACGAGCACCAAAGTTGTTTTGGTAGAGCTCTAAATGCCGGGGTCTGAGAGGGGCCGGCTCCCAGGACACAGCCCTCCTCGCAGCACGTGGGGAAGCAGGTCTCTCGCCCAGACTGTGCGGTATCAGACCTGTTAACAAGGCATTTCCACAAAGCAAAGGGGCCCAGCTTAAACACGACAACATTTGCAAGCAGTTTCTGATTATCTGAAACAATTCACTCATCCATCAGTATCCAATTAAATGCGATATGAGTCAGACGGTGACAGTCTATATTGGCTGCTGATGACTAATCAGGCAGGTCAACATCTATTCATAGAACTGTTCGGTGAAGTAATGGGGACGGGCAACCTTGATTGGGGACAGTGACACAGTAGATATATATTAAATAATAATAATAACATCCTTAAAATGTAATATATATAAATATTAGTATATTTAATCCACTAACATAAGAAGGCAAGCTGCACCATCAAGACTTTCATACTGAACGATCCCAGTTTAGTATTGCTTGCTAATGTTTTGTACTTTGTGATTGTTCTTTTCCCACAGTATCAAACACATCCTTTCCTCACAAAGTCTCAGCAAAGCGAGTATCTAGTACGTATGCCTAAAAAAATTTAGGCAATACCTTACTTTTAACCCCATGCTTTCATAAGCATTGTATGCAATGTAAATCTACACATCCTTTGCAAGAAGGAACATAAGGTTTACAAATCCACAGAGACCAATGGAAAAAGACAAGCACCCAAGAAACACTTCAGTAATTTTTAAATGAGCATAGCAAATTAATTTTTCAGGTCAGTGCATGATTTTCTATTACTTTGTTTTCCTTAATGAGTCCTGGCTTACACTAGGTTTGAGGTAAAACAGGGCCGATTTTGTTCAGTAACTTTGCTTCTTAGTAAAATGGTGTAATTAAGATCACTAATTTAATCTAAAATTGAAATGGAATTTAAAAAGTTCATTTGTGCTTTCAGCTTGGACACTACATACACATCAAGTCTGCAGAGCGCGAGTGGGGTAGTTTTGAACTATGCAGGTTTTTGCTGCAGTCTCCGAGTCCTCTGAGCTTCACAAACCCTAACAAATGCGCTTCGAGAGACTGCCCGGTCATTCTTGCCTGGTTTGGAGATGGGAGCATTTGCTTTCATGGTTCTCTTAGGTTTTGGAGAAGGGACAGAAAATTGTAATAAGACACAATTAAAGGAGGATACCGTGATCTTTGAGCCTTGGCTTTCTTCCTTCTGACTTCTGAACACACTAGTTATCTATTTTAGTAGCTCTAATTTTGCCATGAAATGCTTAGTCAAAGAAATATGTCTGCACAGCTACATCACAAGTTTCCTGTTTTAGGCAAGTGAAAGAATTATTTTTAAAATAAGTGTCAAAAAACACAGGAGGAAAGACAGACATCTCTTTGAAGTTACATGTATTAACAATAGGAATGACAAGCACAAGGAAAGAGAGTGATGGGATCAATGCATTCACTCTTCTTGTCATTTGATTAAGATTAAACAGAATAAGAACATGACTTCACAATTTTTTTTTCCTTAACGCCTGTTCCTGCTTATGGGAAAATAAAAAGACTTCTTACAGTTATCTGCCATTTACACGGAACCACTTGCAGAGACTTTAAACAGCGCGCATTAAGTGTTAGCCTTGCCTGTATGTCTAAGAACTGGCTTCCGTGTAGACAGCCACTCCCCGTCGCAGTGCCGTCCGTGAGAGCAGTTCTGTGCTACAGACACCCGCTCCAGGGAACAACGTGCATCTGCAGCTTAGCACGCAGGGACTGGGACATATGAACACAAACTAGCCATGGGCCAGCTGCAGTCGACTGACTATCCAAGCACACTGTCCTCTTTTAGTGAGGCAACTTAATCCAGCCATGTGCCAAATCACTACTATCGAGCTCTGGAGTTAGCTCAGGTTCCCCTGCACTGTGCCGCTTGCTCTGCAGCACCACCGAGACAGGTCACACATTTAAACTGCCAGAGAGAGCACACCCCATATGCCATTAAACCCTGAAAGCCGCGCAGGCTGCGAATACCGAGACTGACAATGCTTCACGTTGCCCTAAGAAAACCTACGCTGCATAAGAAGCGACAGCTTGTCAAGTCACAAACACTAAACCCAACTGGAATTTCAGATACTTCACATGTCCTTCCCCTTAGGTTTGTAAGGGTGAGTCTACAAAAACCTTTGCAGTTCTTTCTCTAAGTTCAGCAATCACCCTGGTCACCCAAAGGACATGTGAAAAAACATACTGGGAAAATCAATGACCTATCTTGCTGTTATCACTGCTTCTTTTCTTAACGCACTACTGCAAAGTCTGCTTAATCTTTCAGATACAAATGTAAGACGTTGTTTTATTTTAAAAAGATTTGTGGTCAATACAATTTTTCAAAGTTAAAAGTAACTCTTTAAGTGGTCCTCACAAAAGATCGAATTCTTGGTATAACTAGATTAGTTTTGCAGTTCTGGATCTGAATAAGAAAACACCCGGTGTGAAAGCCATTTCGTTATCCCATACTCAGGAAGAGGAAGCGGGGATCCACATGGCCTGTCCATGCCATGCGGGAGTCTGGGCTCGGAGCTGTGAACTAGCAGGAGGGGACAGCACACTCCCAGGATTCCCAGATTTTATCTGCTCTGAAGATGATCTGATCTCAGCAAGTTTTCTCACTTCTTCACCAGTTTCCCTTTCCACCCTTTATTCCTTTTTAGGTATTTACAGTATATCTACTTTCTTGTACATGGCGTATAGGGGACAGCAGGACAACCACAACAAGGGTCTCCAAGCTGCACACGGCCGTAACAGTCACAAACAGTTCTTAACAGCTGGTTCTCCCCGACTTTTTAATTACCAAAGCTACATGGTCTGCTGCCACTCAGCGATCCTATCCCATACCTGCCTGTGTTTTACCTCACTCATATTTCACAAGCCCCTTATTTAAAGCACAATAATTTTAAGTATATAAGTTATAAAGAAAATCATGTCATCGGTTCCTCCTGTAAACTGTTGGTTCGAGAGGCAACGCATGGACTCACTTGGTTTCAGTACACGGTAAAAAAGCTAAACTTTAGGTGTCCTCCTAGGAGGACAGCAGAAAACAGTGAGACAGTGTAATTCTTAAACAGCAAACATACGTGTCCTAGAAAAATGGTTTACAGCTCCTCCTCAGTTACCTACTGAGTAATCTCAAGGCTATAGGGTCTTCACCCTGCACAGTACGCTTTGTTTCGCAGTAAGGAAAGAGGAAGTAAAGACATTAGTTAGGATATTGTTTCATGATAATAAAAATAACTGACTTAGTTTGGCATCCAACCATGTTTGAAGCCTCCCAGGAAGGGAAGGATAAGGGCAAAGTCTTCATGTGTGCCCCAGCGCCCGAGTTTCAACTTCTGGAAGGCACCGTGCACCAGAGACTCGTTCAGAGCAGAACGAGAGAGCAGAGTTCAGAGCAGTTATTCCCAGGGTTCCCAGAGGACGTATTTCTGGGCTGATGCCGTAAGCCTTTAGTCTTCCCTGAGACTAGATAGTTTAGAGGATTCATGCATTTCCCATTAGTAATCCTACTTGAGATACTGAAAGAGTGTCACATATCCATAAATTTACTTCACCACTTCAGCACCAAGTGTTGATAGAGGAGACATATCTGCCTCTTCCATACAAGGAGGACAGGCAGAGGCTACCAGGATTTTAATTTATGCAAGCCTCACCTGAAGAAGATAGCTCAGAATACCAGAAGATACCAGAAGTCATTTGTTTATCCCACTGTACACACTTCATATATTTTCCTGAATATTAACTACTCTAGATTGTTTTCTCCCTTCTCTCCTTCCAATATATGCTGCCTTAAATCTCTTTTCCAGATGGCTTCTATCACCCTAAACCACAACAACACTAATACAAAAATAGCGCATTTGTAATTTGAAGGTTTAGAACCAATTAGCTAAGTCTTTCCTTTCACTTCATCAGCTCAAAACTTCTGTATATCAGATCACATTGTTCCAGCTGAGATCCTAATGAGCTACAATTTCTCATTTTGGTGGCCCCTAAATTCTATTTATAGAGTCCTTTCCAACAATGAATTCATCTGTTCAGAAAACAAGGTCTGACTGTGCTCAAAAATAAGTTATAATGAGCCATGTCAGCAAATACTAGATAAAGGTAGTGCTGAAAGAGGGAAATGAATACTTCAAGCTCATTTATGATTTATGAGTTCAGGGTTGAAATGGAAGTGGCATGTAATAATGAACAATGGAAATACCTCTTGTTTGGAGAGCGAGGATGAATAGAACTTTGGGCTTGAATAGGTTATTAATAGGTTATTGATCTAAGCTATTTCTGCTACAAAAATAAAAAGCAAAGTTCACGAACTGGTCAGCAATAAACAAAAATACACTTTATCAGCCAATAGCTAAAATACTCCTGCACGGCCATAAGAATATAGACATGTAATCATCAGAGTCATGGGGACTGCACATCGAAAACGACATCTCTTTTGCAGTTAGAATGTACACAACCAGGAGTTTCACACTCTTACTCCTTCCAAGTTTTTCAAGGAGAGGTCAATTGGCTCTGGACCACGTCCCAGGACGTTACGGCAGTGAAAATGTATGTGACCTCAAGGGTGAGCACAACAGCGCATTTTCTGCTCCAGGCTGGGGAACCAAAAATCCCAGGATTTTTTTAGAGGTGGACATTTGTTTCTTTTCTACTGTACTGGTTTCATCCACTGCCACAGCTCAGAGGACAACAATCCTAGTGACCGGTGCCTCAAGAGGTCTGGCTTCAGCAGCAATGCCTACATCACCAGCATGTTTTGTTTTAATTCAACACTGTCTTGAAAACCAGAGCCAGACTCTGGCATCTCCCTGAGGAACGTGTCAGAAACTCTACGCTCACAGGAAAGCTCTTGAAGGGGTTAAGATTTCATCTAGTCAAGCATAGAAAACCTCTTTAGATAAAAATAAAAGTTTAACTGGATGCACATTCACACCTCTCTCCTTTCTCTTCACAGAGCATAAAAATCACATTTTCATATTACAAAAATAATTTTAAAGTAGCATAATCCTTGTACTCATGGCTGTCTAGGATACTAGCTCGCCTACAGTTCTTGCTTTTCATCTGTAGATCAAATGATGGGGTTTAGATACACGTGTATGTGTATATAATATAAAGCTGCATAAATCAGTTGGTCTGGTGAATACTATGACCTGTTTCAAGTGCTTTTAGTAATTGTCACATTTTTTTATCTAGATATGTAAACTCCTGCAACAATGTACAGTTTTTACAAAAGCTGTTTGATTACAGCCAAGTCACTCACTAGTTTATAACACAGAGGTACCAGCAATTAAGCCGAGATCATGCTACCAATAGTTTGCATAAATTAGCAATTTCAACTCAAGTAAGAAAAAAGAATTACCATGTAACTGGTTTCACTCAGTGCTATCTCCCCAAATTCCTACCTAAGCACACTCTTACCCTGCAGGGAAAGAAGGGAGTCAGTATTGTGGGTGTTTCCTTTTTTCCATCAATTCATGTTGACAATTAATTTATTCCCAGGTCCAGTTAAGGCACAAAATTTTACAAGTAACCATCCTCCTGCGTGTTCGGTAGCACTGCAGTCACGCAAGCGCTCGCTCCGGTGGCTGAGTAAGGACTCAAGGTACAGCTGCACCAATCCGCACCCCTGAAGTCTGAAGGAAATATAAGGACAGACAGTTTTTAGTTTTGGTACAACATTGGCATTTCACAATGAGAACATCAAGTAAGGGTGGGTTCACCTGTTGCTGCATTTACTGGGTTGCGTTATTTCTGTTGTCCTAATTAAACACCAGAACTTTACAATTCCTAACTTCTTCAAAAATGTGTGACAAAGTAATAGAAAATTCTTACACTAAGGTGAAAAAGGATCCATTACATCTGTAATAGGAAAGTTTTTGAACCCTTTCAGCAACAGAAGTTTCATGGGAGATTGTTTTCATCAGCAGGATGAATAAAAGATGAGTTGGCAGGTGAATAAGGTAGAAATATTAATTACTAGCATTCACTGAAAATGACACTAGAACGCCTCTAAAAGCCTGACTGGAAAAAAAAAAACCAAAACAAAAAAACACATTTAAAAAATTAACTAGCACTCCAGAAAAGGAAATTAAGATAACTGAGTGCGCCTACTTCATGTCAGATGGCTGGAAAACCACACAGAAATTGAATTCAAAATGAAATTGAATCCCTTTTTTTCTTTTTGTAACACAGCTGTAAAAGGGCAGCGATGTCGCATTGTTTTTGTGGTTTTTACAGAGTTCTACTCTTTCTCTGGTGCCGTTATGCAGAAGAGACTTTCAGACTACTGACTAGTGCAGTCTCTTCTACTGTAGCCAAAGAGTTCAAAAGGCACGGGGCTTACTCTAAACAAAGTTGTAATAAAAATAACTAACCTTTGTAGCAGTGTTAGGCACATTTTTTGAAGAAGGATCAGGGTTGTTAGAAAATTTACTCTCTACTATTATCATAGTTAAAAAAAAAATACAGCAATTATCTCTTATTCATAAGCACAGCTCTGCACATGAGAGCCAGGCCCTGTGTACATGCCTTAGGAATTCACAGGGGGTACCACAGCGAAGACACCCACTGGCAAACAGTAAGTTTCTTAATGCATGGCAACACCAGAATTAGGGATGGATGTATAGCTTTTATTTGCTTTACATACGCTCGTAAACAGCGAGAGATAACTATTTTGCTTTGTTTAAAATAAGATGATGTAACATGAGTCCCAACCCTGGAAGTTTTTAATCATGACCTCGTTTCTCCAAAAATCTAGCCAAATGACTAGATTTCACTTTCAACAGAGAGAGACCAGAGCAAAGATGTGATTAACAAATATATCAAATGGGTTTGAGATCAGACCCTGACCCAAGTCCATGTGTGGAGCAAGTCCCTGGGGGATCAGCTCTGTAACCCAAACACCGTGGCTTTATTCTGCCCCGTGACCGCCCGTCGCGTTACTCTTCCAGTGGAGTTGCCAGTACTGTGCAAGTACTTTACTTTCACGGTAAGAGGTTAGAAACAGAGACACAAACATATCTCAGGCTGAAGTCTAGGATTAAACAGAAGGTAAAGTTGGTCTACTTACTAGGAGGATGTATTACTTTTACCTGTGATAACAAAGACAACAAAGCAATTACTCTTTATCACCCAGCACTGCAGATCTTTGATATTTGCTGTGCTACACTGCACTGTGCAACAGCAGCAAACAGTTGAAAAAGTTTTTCTGTCAGTGCTTGTGTGACCACTCGCGCAGGCACCTGGCTGAGAGCACGTCCTCTCACACTCCAGAACTCCCTCACCTGCTGTGCGTGGGACAGTCACCTCTGCCTTCTCATGTTGCTCTAAAATATGCAACGGTGCCCCTTTTTCTTGGAGTAGTTGCCCAGAACAATAAATGGAAAACCAAACACTATGGAGCAATGGGAAGAGAAGAGAGGGGTGAGAGGTGGAACGAGCAACAGCAAGAATACATGAGAGGCAAGTTTTGATAACCTGCATCCAGTGCAGGCAACAACGTCCAGAACAAACTGCAGATGGGGGGGCAGACCTCCACCACTAAACAAACCAAACACCAATTTATTTCTCAAACCCTCATCTTACTCAAGAATCCCAGCTGACAATGAGGTCGAACCAAGATCTCTCTGTGAAGACCTAGACTGAAGAGCAGCTCTCCAGCTCCTCACAGCAGCAAGCTCCTCTGGGAGCACGCAAATGTCATTTCCAGACTAGAAGTTTGTCCAAACGAAAACGACTTAGCCTAAGCCACAGCATAGCCCCGGAGCAGCCATGGCCACCTGCAGCTTCGGAGCCGCACAACAGCAGCAGCTAGACACCAGTAACAGTGGAGCAAAGGTTTCCTCGGCTTAGGCAGCACCTTTTCCTCTCGGGGAACTGAACACTCCTCAGGAAACTCAGAGAGGCGCCTTTTGGCTTCCCCTGCATGTTCTTGCACCCAGCAGTGCCAGGACAAGGAGACTGTTTTCCCCAAAGCTTAACTGCTTAGGGTACTTTGGCCATTAAAACTTGGTTTTGGCAAAGACTTAAAGTAAACCCAGCTCTTGCTCAGATCACCAAATTCATAAATTGGAAATACTAATAAATCACATGGAATTTTTAAGATGTGTAGGTGATCGGTGGGGGGGGGGTTCCTCCATTTTCCAACAGCACCTGAAATTTCTGTTACGAACACCTAAGTAATAGTGAAGAAACCGAAGTCATAACACAGCGCTCCTTTTGCAACACTCAGGTGACACCTTCTGGCTACCCTCGGTTCTGCAGGTACGAAACCAAAGATTTACTCAGTGACGCACTGAAGATGAAATGCACTTTGTGAAGAAAAACCCCACAGAACTGCGGAGCACGAAGCAGTGATGTCAGAGCGAACTCAAAGCAACAAAGCCCGTCTCAGAGAGCACGAAGCGAAGCAGGCTGAACAAAAATAGACAAGAGCACGTCAAAGGCTCCACCATCGCAGCTCAGAAGCTCCCGAGGTGGCAGTAAGCTGCTGGCTTCTAACGCCCGTCAGGGGCCTGCAGCCAGGAAGAACGATTCCCAGAGCCAGCATCCTTTGGCTGGTTTGAGAGAAGTACGAAGGGAGAATCTAAGCTACCAATCTGCTCTAGAACACGTCACTGTGGGATTGGACCCGCTCCAGAACGGGTCCCCATAGGACTGGCTCCACGCTTTCAGCAGGGAGGCACGAGAAGTGGGCTTTGTCACCCACTTAACTGCTGCCCAGGCTTCCTGTACCCTTTTAAGCATTGCTCGTTGACCAAATTTTCCCCCTCTGCATTGTTTCTAATTGAAAAAAAGCTTGCCAGAAAGCAAAAAACTCTGCTTCCTTTCCACAACTGCTTGGTCCCATTCATCTTTTTCCTTCAAGTTATCAAAGATCTTCAGTCAACCCATTCTGAGAGTCTCTGATGGCACAGGCTCAACGAAGCCAAACTCAAGGAGACGCCCCACCACTTGCCAGCACGGCGCTGTAGTGCAAACCAACTGGCTTAAAGTCTCTGGGCAGCAATTAACTAATGCAGTAAGAAATAAGACTAATTCTTACCTGACCAACAACTGGGGAGATCCGACAGTAGCAGTTTGAACTGGTTCTTCAGGATAAATACAAAGATTTAGCAAAATTTCAAGTGTTTTATTTGACAATAATACTTCTCCGAAGGTTAACCTCCCAGCAACAGATATAAAGGAGGAAAAGCTTTTTTTTTCCCCCCTCAAGTCACACCATGCTTTGTAACCCCAAGAGAAACATATGCCTTGGATTCTTACTTTCCTCTTCCCTGCTGAAGCATTAAGCCTGCACACCACCAGCACGACCAACCGACCTCTGACAAAACCACATGTGGCGCACAGTTCTGCCTTCAGCTCTCTGAACAATTACAGCTCTGAACAGACCACCTCTGCTCGACTACACCACCACCAAAAAGACTCTTCCTCAAGGTTTAGGTAAATATCTTCTTTTGGAAAAAAAAAGAAAAAAAAATCTGTCCCCAATAATTTTCTTTTCTCTTTACTGCCCCCAGAGACAAACACTTGTCATTAATGGCAAAGAAGTTAAGCCTCACAGACCAAGTACCTGAACACTTGCCTTGCTACTGCTCTGTCATAATTCAAGGATTTTATCAGTGTTTCTACAGATGTTGTATTTGCAGGATTCTATGCATATTTTTAAGACAATTACAGCATACACTTCACATGAATGTCACAATGACATTGTAACTGCTGATGAATACATATGTGCACGTGACCCTATCAGCATTAAAATATTTTTATGTAGACTGTCAAACTAACTGAAGCACAATTTGGATATTTTGGCCAGTGAGCTCGTGCTCCCTCTGCTGACTGGTTCACTTCGTGGAACCTCAAGAGCATAAAGGTGTCTTTACTATTATGTATTAACCATTATTTCTATTGTGGGGAAACCGCAGAGCTACACACACTTAAGCAAACTCACAATACCTACTCAGACTATTTACTTTTACCCCAGCCTGAACATTTATGCTCTCTGACCTGGAATCTGGCATCTTTTCACGTGAACGTTCAGCAGAAAGAATGCCAGTTCCAGTACAGCAACCGAAACATTAAGTCTTTCATCCATTTAATAAAAATCAGTTTTAAGTGTGAAATGAATATTTTTACTTACAAAACCAGTAATTCCCCTCACTATTTACAAAGAAGTTACAAAAAAAACCCAACACCCCCCTCAAAACTCCAAATACATTATGGAGACCTGAATACTTAAATAAAAATAAGCATCATCACTTAGGAACAGGGAAGAAGAGTTCTGGAGAAAAAAAACAAAGTGAGAAACTTGAATTTCAACCCAAGGTTTAAGTTTTAGGGAAGAAAATCATATTTTTTCTAGTATTTACATCAGTGCTTAACCTCAGATCTTTTACTTAAGAGTCATAATCCCCACAATACCACATTTTGAGAGACAGAATTTGAGTGACTATGTTTTTGTTGCTTCTCTGGACCGTTATGGAAATAAAGAAAATGCCGAGCAGAACTATCAAACCTACACCAAACAGACCGCCTGCAAAGATGTTTGTTCCAACATATTTCCAATATTGCAGGACTCACATCTAAACGTGCTATCAAACCTCCACATCACTGCGCTTGCAGGAGCAGATTAATGCATTTAGTTCGCTCATTTAAACACTGTTGATTCCCCAAGTCACAAAACACTACATTTATTAATGCCTATTAGCTGTGTTTGCATTTAGAGATGAAAATGTCTATGATCCAGTTCGACAGGGTAGAATCATTATTTTCCTTACCACAAGTATGGATAGGTTCCTTTCATTGGCCTGCAACAAATTCCAGGGAGCATGCAGTTATATCCACGATTTGCATCTATTAAAAAAAAAAAACAAAACCCAACGTCTAACTAGTTTAATGTTATCCTTTTCCACTGTACGATAATTATAGTGTTGCATGTTAAACTGAGCAAAACTAACATGAAATTAGAAATACTACCTTTCTTACTGTCAAACACATTCTCCAAAACAATCATTATCAATTTGCAATTAGAACAACCTGCATACAATAACACATCCTGAAGCAACACTTAGATGACATAGTGCCACAATGACTCTTTCAAAAGACGACCTAGATTTCCCCACTGGGCGGTGAAAAGTACAAAACAGCTTATTTTTATTTTATGACTATATACTAGCTGGTTTGCTACATTACTTTTGCAGCTGCAGGTTTGCTCTACATCAAGTTTTCTAGATTATCTTCACAAGATCCAAGTGTCAGATTTCTTGGGCCAATCCTGTTTTGTTGATATCAAGGGGAACAGACCTACTCATTTCATCGGAAACACAGGGCTACCCGCCTCCAGGCTTGATTGCTGGATGTACTCCAAGATGCACTAGATGAAAAAAATTTAAGAGTAAATTGGTTTGCCAAAACAGAGGGTTTTTTAAGGATGCGGTCAGTGATTGCAACTGTAGCACTGAATTACGGGTCAATCCCGAGTAGTCAAAAGCATGAGTATTTTTTTTAAACAGTTTTAGTTTCCTTCTAAACAATCTTCAAATCAGATTATTTATATGCCTGAAAAAGCACTGAGAATTTTTATCTGGAGGAAAAGTATACAAAAAGCCCCAAATCCACCACCGCCAACAGTTTATGCCCCAAGACCTTTGAGAAAAATTTAAGTACTTTTCCATCTGCTAAACTGCAGAAGGATAACGCTTTTAAGTGAAATTCAGGAAAAAAAAGTAACAAAACAACCCACAATATTTTTATCTGCTCTGCCGCACTCACACGTGTTCTTACTCAGTAGCAACAGCAGAAAATGGTCCTATATTCCCACCACACACAGTCTTGTGGGCAACAGTTACTGCTGTACATAAACAAGGAAAAGACTCTCTAGAGAACACCATATGTGAGATTTAAGAAAATACAGCTAATTTTCAAGCTTGGATTGTCACTCTAGAAAGCACAACATAAAAGAAAACCATTGTAAAATACACAAAAGTATATATTCAGAGATTAAAAGATGCTCACTACAGAAAATAACTCTGCACCTGTAAGGAAAAGCTGACGTCCAAAGGCAAGAATAAAACAAAGATTAATCATATTCTGGGGAGATACCAGCACTGTTACCCCTTTCTTCTAAGTTAAACCTGAAGAGAAAGGTGCTCTCTCTTTTGCTGCATTCACATTTAGGTAAATTTTTGAACTTCTGGGTCTGTCAAACTTCATTTAAATTACAGTTGGAGGATTTGATGCACAGCACTCCCCAGATCAACCCTTAACAAAAAAAGGTATATTCTTTAAGCAAGTTACACACTCAAATGCTTAAGTCTAGTACTGTTAATTCCTAAACAGGGAATCGTGAAGTGCCTCATGTGCGTTTGAGCTGTAATTTGTCACACAAGCCCACACACAGAGTTAAAAGAATATGCATTCACACTTCAAAGTAACTGCAGAAGAAAATATGATTTTGTTTCCTAGCTTAAAAAAAAGAATTAGGAAAAAAAAGTCTGACAATCCCAGAGCTCTTTGAACAGCTTTCTTTAGCATTGTCTTCACATATACAAGGCAATTCATTAAAGTATCTGACACTGTTACATCAGACAAAGGTTTGATAGTTAATTTATTTAATTCAATTACAGTGCTTCAATAGGATGCTACTCATTTTCCGCAACAGCGGATCCTTTCTTACACTCCATGCAGCTATAGGTATTATCCATCTCTCTATTAAATTGTACCAGTCTCGGTGAAATTTGTCTTGTTTCTTCATTTGGAAAGTTTTACCAGTGGATCCCATGTAATCAGAACTGGGTCAGCAATCTTTAGTTCAGTTACATTTCAGTGAACTTTTATCAAAATATTTTTCTTCAGTGCGTACAGACCTGGAAACCCAGGGAACTTTCACCAAACTCGCTTCCAGAAAGTTATTTTCAAGACTAGTAAGTAACAAAAAGACTCAGGAACTTCCAGACCATGACACCGGTAACAGCTCGACTATCAGAGAAAAACAGTAATGGTTTCAGTAGCAAAGTTGGCTAGTGGTATACAACAGCAGCAGTGCAAGTCTCTAGTCATTGTTTCTGTAGTAATTTTCAATTGTTTCTGAATTAAAATACACCACAGTAACTGTGATATCATCCCTGTACATTCTTGCAAGGTCTTCCGGCAGCGTCAGCATTGCAGCAAGTTTCTCTTGGTCCACCTCCCCATACTCATTACTTCCAATTGCGTGCCTTATTAAATGAGTAGCTATGTTCTGGTCAAGTGAGGCAATGCCTCTGTTCTTCCTCTGAAGTAACAAGCTGTGCATATAGCCCAAATTAACTGGTTTCTCAAAAGCCAGTTGTGGTTTCTGCACATTAAGCTCTGTAAGGTGTCCAGCAACAAGTTTTACAACCTTCTCGTTACTTAGCATTTCCCACAGTCCATCCGAAGCAATAACTAGAAACTTATCCTTGCCTCTTAATTTGTGGTATGTGACTTCAGGCTCTGCAGTTAAATAAGGGGGTGTATGGTAGTTTGGAGGAACGTACTGATAAATATTTAAACCCTCAACATCACAGCTATTCTCGAGAACGCTGTGTTGCAATTCTTTACTCCATTTTAATTGCACATCTCCAAAAGCTCTGGAGGGCATGAGAATCCCCAGTAACCTGTCATTTACAAACAGAGTTTTCTCCTCGGATCTAGGATGTTCTCTCTTCAGTCTTCTAATTTCAAATTCATCAAAGGCATTGTGGTCTCGGGTTAGAGGGACAGTAGACCACGTTCCATCTTCTTCAAGAACCCCTAAAACTGCTCTGCAATCACCAGTATTTGCAACATGTAAGTGAACACCATCAACGTGAGCTACACAGGCTGTTGCACCAGAAAAAGCTACTTGAAGGGCAATATTCCGCATCAATTCATTTTCCTGGGGAGCCTGAACTTCCAGTGATATGTCCGAGTCTAACCTTTTGAACGCACATATCATGGCTTCTTCTAAACTAAATCCTGGCTCAGTGTCTAGGTCCAGCAAATGCTGCCAGTAAACCCGGAGGTTTTCAAAATATTGTGAAGTTATTTCTCGATACTCTACATCATTCGGATGCTTGTGCCACTGCAGAATAGGCAGAATGGGTTTCATGCACTCCACAGCAAGCTCGATCTCTTCCAAGGTTTGCCGAGACATGAGAGAAACCGCTATGTAATGAAGTAGCCTCTCACTTACTGCCTGGGCACACGCCGAACCTGCGTGGCCATCGAAGACTCCAAACATCATCCCTTTGGTCTGCAAGCAAGTGGCCGCACTTCTGCGGTCTTCGATAGGGGTGTTGGATGCCAACTGGTTACTTTCAAACCTCAACACAGAATTTGCATTTTTACCATTCAAATCCAGTATTTTATGGGATAATTCACCTGCTCTGAGTATATCATTGATTTGTGATGGAGACAACTGGAAAGAGAAGTGTTCTTCTTCAGTGGAAGTGTGTCGGAAAGCTTTTTTTAAGGAGAAAGTATTGTCTAAGCTGCAGCTCCCAGCAGGGCAGGGACGTGTTTTGGAGAAAACGAGCTTCCATTTTATCTTGTTTCTATTTGGGATACAGATGGAGTACAAACGTCCTTTTCCTTGCAAAACAATGCTGTTTCTTGCTGAGCTTAAGATCCAGGATGACACAGTTCTTGACATCATAAGTCACTCCACACACAGGAGCACCTTCTTTCAGTAATGCAGAATGTCCTTACAGCCTGCAATAGAAGAAGAGGAAAGGTATAAAATTTAAAAGGTTCACAAGAAGCTTTCTACATAGCAATACAAAAGCAAGTCTAGAGCTCACAGAAACATTCGGAACTTTTTTCCAAAAAAGACTGCTATAGACAGACACATCTTAAAAGTGATACAATTTCTATCAGTTAATTATATCCCAAGCTAAATTCACCAAGGTTATTACTGCCCCTCTCCGGTTAACTCATCAGAAAAGCTAATTTTTTTTTCCAGGCATGTTTTTCCCCATTGCGGCAAGGCCAAAGAAGAAATCCCAACATTACAAGAAATGTAATCGTAACTTGTTCGGTGAGAAGCCTCATCTAACAGGACACAGAACAAACAAATCCAATGAGTTAGAAAATTGGAAGTTAAGTGACAATTAATGCTCAACTTTAGAAAAGCCTGCTAGAGTACAACTCTATTAATACACTCTAAATATCAAAACCAAGAGAAGATTAGTACTCAAACCCCGTGGAAAAACTGAAAGATGTGGCAAATTAATGATTTATACGAACTGCCATTATCCTCACATCTAGAACAAGCTAGTCTACCTTTCCAGTTCTGCTCCAACTTATACACGCGACTCCTTTTTTTTTTAACCTTCAAGGTTTAAAAAAAAAACCCGACCTTCACGAAGGTAGGATTTTTTGCACAGCTGAAGACAGATTCTACTGCTGGTTGATTAATGCATTTATCACAGCATTGTGCACTTTGATGCAGTAAAAGTTATAGGACAGTTACGTTGACAGTTTTTGCAGGTTTACAATTTGGCTTGTTCATTTGGAGTGCAATTAGAACAAGCAGCTGTGAAGAGCTCGGCTGCCACCAGCGGGAGGGAGACAGGGCACCTGAACAGCTGAAGCTCTTCAGTTGCCATGGGGGAGGTCCATCACATAGTCTCCTACTTTAAATAAGGTATTCAAGCTGTGGGAAATTGCTAAGTAGCACCAGATGCTTACTCCACAACAGAATTTTGCCCCATGGATTTCAGAGCTAACTATATAGTAGCACTGCAAGTACAATTACTCCCAAAAGATTATGCTAGCAGCCAGTTAGAACAATACAGTTTTCTTTGAGCTCCAAACCACTTCCAAGTGGCCTGTAGCACTATGTGCTCTAGGTCTCAGTCCAAAGATGCTACATACTACTGCAATATCAGTTTGGTTTTTTAGCAGGGCATTTCATGAGAATTAACAAGCAGCCAGCCTGGCCAGTTGCATAAAAACTGTTCTAAGAAATCAGCAGGAGCTAAAAACAAATTTGAACTATGCTAAACAAAAGGCCTACTGATACAACCCAAGGACTTTACTGAAATCGCATCTGGAAAACAAAAGCAACGTGTCACAAAACATTTCTGAAGTGTATCACCCATGCTTAATAACAGAAAAGAGTAGACAAGCCCCCATCAACAAGGGCCCCACCACTATAATTCTGGGGACACTGTGAGGACAGGCGAAGACACAGCATCATTTTACTGCTGAGGGCAGAAAAGCAGATGGAAAAGACAATGCCAATTCATCGCTCGAGGCTCGCCGGCAGTCTCCTGGGACACCAGCATCTCCCAACACAACCGACACCTTTTGTTGTACTGCAGGGAGAACACAACCAAAATAAAGCTAATCGGAAGGCAGCTGACACTGCTAACTCCAGCATCGGCTAAACCCAAAAAGCACCAACAGTGCAAGACAAGCCTTCGGGGTTGCCAACCTTCCCCAAGCCATCCCATTTTTTCCTTCTTTCTCTTCCCGCCCTTCTGAGCCACATGAGATTGAAACAATGACAACTTTCATGTTCTTGACTCAAAAAGACAACAGAAACACTGTTTTAAACAAACTTACCCTGTTCACATCAGCTGGCTGACAGACACAGCACCGTGGTGGGTTTTTTCCTAGCAGCAGAGTTGCCTAATACCATTTAGACACGTGTTTGCCTAAGGTCAGGTAGCATTGATCGGTCCTGGAGCACATTTCTGAACCACCCCTACTCACCGCCTGTAACGACCATTTCCCCATCCCCAGGTTCCCACCCAGTGCCAGTGTGCAGACTCCACTGCTTCTGCCCAGGACGCCCACCCGCAGCCATTAGCTACTCCAGCACAAGCCGCGTTAAAACACGGTGGCAGTGCTAATAACAGCAATGTGCTCAAGAGCATTATGTAAGAGCCAATGACACAGACCTGACGCTCCCTGCGCTGCACACCTATCACAGCACTTCCTCATCAGGTGAATCGGTGCGACCGCTGAAACTCAAACTGCCCCCCCGACACTGCCCACTCGCTGCTGGAGGGTCACAGTATGCGCTGGGGGCTCACAGAAGAACGACGCCCGCTTTTTCCAATAAAATAACATATATCCATTACACTTTGTGCTACAGCCCCCCTCAAGACTCCCCACATACAGCCCCCCACGGCCCCATATTCCCCTCACGCATGCTACCAACACTGCCCACACACCCTCTACACACCCAACCCTTGTCCCACACATACCAACCCCAACACCCCCCTGCCCCAACCCTGCACCACCCCTGACTGACCCCACACACAGCCCCACACACCCCCATTACACACACAGCCCCTGCGCCGCACCACCCCTGACTGACCCTGCACCCTGCCCCACACCACCCCTGACTGACCCCACACACAGCCCCACACCACCCCTGAC
>RSEF01000011.1:14248860-14298973 GCA_003993805.1 Himantopus leucocephalus | reverse complement strand
ACACCCTCCCAGCCCCTTCCCCTCACCCCCCGCCCCGCCCGCCGGCCTTTTCCCCGCAGAGCCGCCTCACGGCCGTCGTGCTCCCACGGCTCCATCCTCCCGCCGCCGGCAGGGCTGCCGCCCTTCTCGGCAGTCTCCTCCAGCCCCGCGGCATCCCCGGTGCCACGGCGGAAGGGCCGGCGGCCGCCGCCCAAGCCGAGCCCCCGCGGCGGCAGCGCTCTCCTCCCGCCCCCGCTGAGGCGCCCGCACNCCCCCCCCCCCCGTTCCCGGCGCACCCACCGGCCGCAGCAGCTGCCACGCGCCCCCCGCCGCCTGCAGGTTCCGGGCTGGCCGGCGCGGCGCGGGGCGGGGTGTGGGCGCTGACTGACAGCCCCGCCGTCCAACCAGCGCCTTCCGCCGCCTGAGCCGCCCTCGGCGCCCCGCCCCGAGTCCCCGCCGCGCGGGTTCCTGTCAGGACGCGGCGGGACGGAGGGCGCGCGCGGGGGCGAGGCCGCCCTCCCTCCTTCCCGCCCGCCCCGCCGCCATCTTCTCCTCAGCGCCTGCCGGTGGTGGCCGCGGCAGCTCCTCCGCTCCTCCCCACGTTGGGGCACAGCCGCGGAGGGGTGAGGAGAGGGCCCCGGAGCCTGCCGGCAGCTCGGCGGTCCCGCGGCGTCGGTGCTGAGGGAGGGTCAGGCGGCCGCGGCCCCGCGCTGCTGGGCCTCCTCAGGGCGGGATAATTACCTGAGGAGTAACAGCGAGCAGACGGGATGTGTTAGGAGAAAGCATCAACATTATTTTTTTTCCCCCATTAATAAAGTTCAAAAAACGTTAATCTCTTGAGGGAGGGTCCTTAGGATATTTTTTTTTTCTGCTTGTTTTTTAAATACATTCCTACACTCCAGTGCTGAGGCCTCCAGCTGATGAGGCTCAAAATCACAATGCCCTTTTGAAAATGATAGGCCATGTAAATTGTGGACAACGAAACTCAAAAGACTCATTCTGCTGGCTGCCCGCTTTTTTTTAGTTTCACACGTCCACGTGTCTCGGTTAAAATTTCTACTGAGTGGTTTTATACCACGTAACAAGGAATGGGCCCAAAGTGCATGGTAGTTAATCAGTAGTTATTGCATATTATGGATTGGTTAATAATTAGTTCTTATTTTAACCTGCAATAGTGATTTTGCAAAAATGGAGGCTCCAAGAGGCTTTGGTGTTACCAGTGCATTTTTTTATTCTCCTGGCTTCTTGTACAGAAGCATTTTTTCATTAAAATAACGTGTTGCAGATATCTGAGGTGAGGCAAATGTGTTCCCAGGTTATCGCAAGTGGAAGGAACTGCGCTCTTTGTGAGTCTGAGCTATCATTTGCTTCTTTTTTTTAGTAATGCAGTGAAACATAGCTTCATGTCAATGAAGAAGTCCAAACCAAGGAAAACAAAAATAAAGATAGAAGGTCACCTTGAAGAAAAACTTCAGGACAATATTTTAGCACACATGAAAACAATTATCTTAAGTTTGACCTAATTGTTTTATTTGTCTGACAAATCTGCTGAGCTGAAAGAGGTCACTCACAGCAGCCCTCACCCGCATCTCTCTGCTCTGTGCCACTGCTCAGGTACACCAACAGTAGTTTCTGGGTCTCAAGGCACTCTTCATTCTGGCCTACCGAATTTTTTCAGCTTTTGTACCATTTACAACAGTGAGAAAAACTCCTACAGCAGCCTGAAAATCAACTTGTCTGCTCTGAGGTTCCTGTGCTCCTGGCATGTTTAAATGCTTCTCTTCAGCTGAAAGCTATTACTTACTGCTCACATGTTCATCCAGTAATTTCATCAACTCATATGCATAAGCTGAAGTGATTTAGGAAATGTGTAAATGAAGGTGAAACAATTAACAGTCCTGTAGAAGAAGGTGCTGCTTTCATTCCATATTTTCTAAGCACGAGAAAGAATACCATACTGAAGGCTTCCAAGAAGCTTAATGTTTTTCAGTGTTAATATCCAGTACTTGACTGGATATGAAGTTGAATTGAGATTTAGATTCTGCTTTGGAGTGTTTGGTTATGCTGATGAACCGGAGTAACATATAATTAAAGCTTAAAAATGTAGAAATGCTACTGTGATATGATTTGAGGAAAGAAACAGTACTGCTCAGGCTTGCAGTATTTTTGCCTTCAGGAATATCTAATTAAAATGGCAAATTTCTGTGGCAACAGTGGCTTGGTTGCCATAGTGCTCTATCTTGGTAATTTGCATTGAAAAAATGATAACTCAAGTTTCTTTAAATAAAACTAAGACTTGGTTTTGACTTCTCTGTTTATAGGTGAGCTGAAGTTCAGTATCAAATATCCTGTGCCAGGAGAAAGTTCTTACCAGTATTTATAAGCAAATGAGTAATTGCAGGGGCCTTGTATTACAGTGCGGTGACAGGTTAAAATGTAGCAAAAGCTATATTTAGATTTTTTCAAGGTATAATTTTATCTGTTGACTTGTACAGTCAGCAACTCTGATTTTCTTTGCAAATATATTTTTGTGCTCATTTCTGTGTTGCTTGTTCAGGCCATGATCCGGCGCCCAATAAAGTCAGTGACGGTTTCAGCAGACTGCAATAGGTTTCAGATAAAGCGCAATGTTTATTTGAGGCTAAAAGGTCACTTTGAGAAAGGCCATTGCATGACACAGGCTGCCACGAGGCCACTCAGGCACATGGCATCTTTACTTCTGACCTACTACCTCGGGCGTTGGGAAGCAGACAAATCCTGCTAGGTATTTGAGACAGGAGTACATTGCTTAAGTTAGTTCAGCCAACTTGTGTGTTTCTGTGAATGGAGAAGTGTGAGACTATGAAAGAGACTTTATTAGTTTCACTGTATGTTGAATTTGATGTAATTACTGGGTGCTGTTTAGAGATGTATCCTATTCTCTCCCAGAACCCAGCTTTTCTGTCAGGTTTAGATATCACACAACCGCACAGCAAATCAGACTGTCATCAGCTCTGACAAAATCATGATTTTTCAGGTTGTGATCCAGCTTGCTGCATGGTAATGTGATCGTTAGATCAAACGTAGGGAGAGGGGACAACTGTGGAGTGGGGAGGGGTACTGCTGCTTCTGGCGTCGGCCCTCAAGTTAGTTTGGTAGAACGACACCTGAACCCAGATCCTGAGGCTGTGTGATTCTGGATATGGGGTACAAAGGATGGGAAAGCCAGTGCTTCCTTCTTCTCCCCTGGTGTATCTTAGCAAACTTTTGGAGTTATGATGTCATTTACTGGATACTTATTGGAGAATTAGGGTTCCAAGACTGAAGGAAGGGGAGATGTATTTTGGTAAACACTTTGGGGAATTACCAAAATATTAACAAATTTCTTTATTTCTGCATACGGGGACTTGAAATAAGTTTGGGTTTACCATTTTGTGATCTTTTATGCCTTGATTTAATTTTAGATTCTATGATAATAAGGCAAAAATGTCTGTAACTATTGATTATCTTAGCTATATCAAGTTTCTTAGCAAAGCATTAAGAATGATCTGAGGAGAATAACTAGCTCAAGATTAAATTACAGTATACTGAAGATGCTGACACCATCACGGCAAAAATTGCATTTGTTCTACTTCATCAGTTCTGAAAATCAGTTTACAAAGGCAAAAGTAAATGACTTTGTGCAGCCCTTGCAAAGCAGACATAATTCAGCAGTCTGGTCTGAATTTTAAACATTTGTTCCAAAAAAAAAAAAAAGTATAATAGAACATGCACAAGCTTATCTGGAGTAATTCAAGTAAGTTAATACAGAAGTACCTGAATTATTTCAGTGGTAACAGAATATTTGCACAGTGAGGATTTTCATACCCAGAACTGGAGGTAGATGTCTGCCAAACTGGTAAGAAAAGCAGATTTCTTGGGAGGGAGTGCAGAGAGGTGTCCCAAAGATCATAAAATTTGCTTGAAGCTTTTAGCACTTAGTATTCTACTTTGAAAAGAGCAGCAGTCAACTCACCTCTGGGAGCACCTATGTTGCTGAAAGAATTGTAATTAACTCAAGCTCAGATAATTGTGGTTCCACAGTAATTGGACTCCTAACAGCACTATATCACCCCTTCTCTCCGAAAATCCAACCTGTCTAGAAGAACTGAAAAATTTAGGAGGCAAAAGATGTCATACGTATGCGTCACTTGGAAATGGCATGTGAAAGTGTACTTGGTATAGCTCTGGCAGTTTGGAATAATGAGGTCTTAAGCTGCAGTTAAGAAATAGTCAGGATGTATCCAGGAGCTGGAAGAACAGCTGTTTCTAATTTTTCATGTCCTTTTATAGAACAAGGCTAATTCTGTGACTAACTGGACAGGGAAACTTAAAGTTTTCAATCTGACTTTTCTAACACTGATCCAGTACTATTTGGGGTTTCCATTGTTCCCATGGAACATTACTTACACACACACCCCCGCCCCTTGTTTGTTTGGGCAACTGGCTGTGGCTAGTTTGGTGGAATATATACAGCTTCTGCTTCCAGAAGCTGCAAACAGATGCCCATCAGTTCCCGCTGCCTTCACAGCAGGTGCTATGATGGATTACTTTACACTAACTAATTGATATTCATGAAAGGTGTGGGACTCCGGGTGCTTTGTAAACATTTCTTGTTACGGGGACACACCAAGAACAGAAACATCAAATAAGCCTGATGTTCCTAAGAAAGTAAGTTAAAAATCAGAATAATATTTTCAATAAATAACTAATCCTTTTCCAAAAAGCTGACTAGTAACAAACACAATTTGAATGCAAAGAAAAGTAGTTCACTAGAAGTTTTCCTGAAATGGAAAGACTTAGTCTAGTGATACTCATTAGAAAATAGCCATAGATCCAAATCCTTTGGAAGCTTGTGAATGGCCACCGTGCGAAGGCAGGCAGGTCCTTTGAATGAACTGACTCTCTGGTCCATCTTAGAGACTACAGATTGAGTCAGAACTTGCCTTTGCACAAAAAGCACAACAGTCTAGCTAACCAGCTTTTTGAAACGAAACAAATACAACGCCACTCTGCAAAACACTTGGATACCTTCCTGCTGAGAGCCCTTAAAAGTCAGCAGTTTACTGAATGTATTTTGCCGTGTGAACAGTGACATACATTTCATTAGCTGTATATCCTATTTTGAATTTTCACAAAAGGCAAATTAAGATGCACCTAAGATGCAGAGATCTCTTCTTATAAACAAAAAAAACCCATGAGACTGGAAAACATAAATTTCCTCTAGGTCTGTTAAAGCAATTGCATTTTCCTAGTTTGGTTACAGCAAATTCCAGTCTTTGATCTTCCTATATAATCTAAAACAAATACTCAAATGCTAGGAAGGCAAACAAGCTGCAAGAAATGTCAATGATCAGAGGTAAACACAATGAACAACTGTATGAAAAATGCCATTCCAACTCTCCAACTTCAATTAACCTCTGCTGTCACAGCAGGGGCTGAGCAGTGTGTCTGTGCGTGAAGTTGCAGGGGTTAAACTGAAGACCCAGTTTGAGCTGATGTAATTGGACTGCTGCAAAGGGCCTATCTAGTTGCTGTAATTGGATCTGAACTCCACATACATGATTTTTACCTGCTTACAATGTGGTTCGAGTTAAACTGAAATATATGTTCAGTTAAGGTTCTGTGCCGCTGTAAAAGTGAGTTTAAATTTCTTGAGGACAGCTTACAAGTGCAGGAAAGTCTTCTGGCTTGGTGTGAATTGCTCACGTGTACAAAAGTCATTATATTCCTTTCCTCCTCCTCCTCCCCCCACCTTCTTCCCCTCCAACAGATGAACAGGCTGAGTTGACTCCTGAATTGCTGCATTTAATATTCCACTATATTAATGTGAAATGAAACGAAACAAGGGTTTGCATTACTATGTTGCTGTTCACAACCTGGAGTGAGGGGCTGAAATTTTCCTAAAATTCAAATGTAATGAAAGTAGCAGTATAAATGGAACATCAGAGATATAAACACTCTCTGCCTCACAGCCATGCAAATTGGGAGTAGTTCTCTCAAAGTCAGTCAGGTTTCATCAGTATACTGTAGTTTCCTCTGGGGTAAGTAAGAAAAAACTTGAGCCTCCCCCTCTTACAGGCAGTGTAGAGCAATATGCTTTGATGCTCTGTGTCGTTACTGAATGGTCACTTTTGCATGCAGAAGGAATTCAGAGAGGAAAACAGCTAATCTGAGGTATAAGATAACATCTCTTTTTTTTTTCAGGCTTATCTCTGCTTTTTTCCTGAAATGTTCCCTTTTTTAGCTTTCTGACCTTTGAACACCACCGAAAGCACCATCTGGTGACAAGGTACCTTGCAACACGTTTCCCCTGATGCTTATATTTGGGTTAATTTACACTCATCATTAAATTTATCATTATAAATGACTACTAGATCATATCAGCTGTATCACTGAAACTACCTAAAAATCTTACGGTTTGCAGAGGATGGAAAAAAAACCCTGTTGAACCTTAACTACAGCTATTAAAGTTAAAAAGTTGAAGTTAAGATAGCGTCCAGTTTATCAGGCAGAGGATATCTCCACTCTATCAGTGAAAAGAGGAGCAAAAAAAATGTAACTGATTTATTGAGTTTCTTTTGTAAGATTGATTTTTAGCTGATAAAGGAGTTTCAAGGACGTGTATGTAGAGCCAGCACAGGGATTTCAATTACACTCACCCATACCTTTAAAAGTAATTATTGTCAGAGTTAAATTCTCTCATCTGTTGTATTTTGACTGAATCGCCCTTAAAAATTGTTTTAAGTGTTGCGGTAAGAAAGGGAAATAGCCAGCCACTAGATGGCATTTTTAGTCTAGCTTTTACAGCTGTGCAATTGCAGTTGCTGTCCTAAATATAAGGCCTCAAGTTCTCTCAATCATGACAACTGTCATCCTGTTACAAGTTAAGCCAAGTCTTGCTGGAGTAGTTAAGATCCAACTGCTATTTTTCCTTCAACATAGGTGGTAGAAGATAAGGATAGCGCTTGTTCTAGAATTTGAATGACCTTGATGGAGGAGCTTTGCTGAGTAATGTTTGTGTGCAGAGAAAGACAGTTCAGAAGGAAACCAGAGAAAAATGAAGCTTCTGCAAATCCTCAAGGAGTACTGGTGCACAGCACAGGTATTTGGCCCTATGAACTGCCTTTGAGGGGGACATTTGTACTAGAGGCGCTAGCTAGAATACTGTTAGGAGTTCAGACAGGCAAGCTGGTTTGATTCCTATGGTCTTACAAGACACAGGCAGCACTTGGTAAATGGATGGTCGTGTCTGTGTGTGCAACAGAAATGTAGCTCAGATCAAAAGTGAAATTATTAAATCGTAAAAGTTTGTACTGTTATAGTTAGTATCTTCTGAGGGTCTCAAAGCCTATTATAAATATAGTACACAGTCCTTGGGCTTGATTATCCTCATCTCGTGGATAACAAGGCAAAATAATGTTGGTAAAAGAAACAAAAGAGTTCTTGCTATAAGGCTCTTGAGTTAACTATATTTCAACTGATACTTCAACAAGTCAAGAATCTTTATAAGGAATACAAATGAACATGGTTCCTTGTACCCCGGAATATTATTACTAGGAGAACTTTGCTAAATGAGAAAGAATCATCAGTGAAGCAATTCATGCTACCCCTTCTGAAAAATATCTTGGATTGTTCCCCAGTCTTAAAAGAATTAAAATCACCAATCAGTTTGATAGTTATTTTTCCTACGTTTTCCTGGTGGACTATATTTTCAGTTGCAGGGGAAAGACCTTACAGCAATAACTGAATACTGTACCTTTACTATACTGATTGCATTTATTCATTGAATATACAATACAAATCACAATTGTATTTCATACAATAGTTGATATGTGTTCTTACAGTTTGCTTTTATAATATCAAAATAAATTAAGTGCATTAAATTGTAGAATGTAATTTATAGCTTTAAAACCATACAAAAATCAAATATTTGTGTTTTTTTATTGGATGACCAGGGTTTCGAGACTCAACAAAGAATATAACAGGCTTCCTTTTATATTTTCCTTCATCATGGTAAAAATAGATCATGTTCTTTAATCCAACAAATGGGAGAAAAAAAAAAACCTGTAAATAAGATAAAACTTATTTCTGAAGGAAGGTATAGTTCAGTTTCTCACAGAAACTGAACACCTTGGGGGATTCAGCACTTAAAGCTCTTTAAAATAGCTAAGCTTTTACAACAACCTTGTGAGCTAAACATTATCCGTCTGTTGTTCATGACTAAACCACCCTTAAAGAAGCTTAAGTACTGTGTTCAAGGTCACAGAATGGACACGTTCTGTGGATAAAGATGAGTTTTATTTTATTAGACTGAGCTGTTGTAGCTGGGGAAAAACTGGACAAAATTTTGGTATGCAAGCCCTCTTTACCTTCTGTGAGAGTCTGAGTGAGCAGAAACCTGCTTGTATGCCTGGAATGAGAGGAAATACTGAAAATACTGATCAGTGACCTGGTGTGTGAATGTGTGTACTAATACTAATGCAGCAGTACTTCAATAGCTTGATTAAGCTATAAATGGTAAGTAATATTGGTTAAATTTTAATCAGGGAAGTATTTTAATTTACCCCTAATAAAATGGGTTTGGGCTTTGGGTTCTTTTGAAAGACTTTTTATATTTTAAATTGAGTCTTTTCATGTAGGTTTTAATTTTAACAGGGATGTAAGATTCATGACAATAATAATTTAACTCTGACTGGGCAAGACTGAAGAGGTATGAAGTATGCAGAATTTGAGTGAAAGGATTAAGCTGAATAGAAACTATTAGTCCCAAAAGATGGGAAGAATTGTGATATAAAGTAGTTTTTAAACAGAAGTGGGCTTTCTAGAACTTAAAAAAAAACACCCCACACAAAAAGAGTCCAGAAACTTGGAAGGGATAACTTATCTGTACTTAGATTATTGCACTAGAGCATAATCAAGATGAAAACTTCTATGAAGCTGAAGTTAAATAATCAAATCATTCCTCAATCCGAAATAGATGCATCAGTTGAAGATCTCAAACAGCATTTCTGTTAATGAAAGTCCAAGAAAAACAGTAGGGAGAGAGAGGTCTATTCAAAATAAAGGATGAAGAGATGCACACTTGATTTTAAAGTCTCATTTATTTCATTTTTTAAAGAAACTAAAATACATTAAATAGGTTTTCTGCAATATCAGTTTGCATTACTAGCAAATTTACATTCATAACAGCTAAAAACATTGCATTTTGTAATGATTTTCTGTTACCTTTAGCATCTGCTGTAGAAGAATCTCTCATCTAAAACAATGCTGAATTAGCCCTCACAACATCCCTGTGAGGTAGGTCGGTGTTACCCTCCTTTTATGCAAGAGGAACAGAAAGTTTTAGGTCAGTGCACCAGGAGAACCGTAGAAGAGTTAGGTCTAGAACTCTAGTCTTGCAGTCCTTCTGCGCTTCACATGAGTGTCTTTCTCCCTTTCTGAAAAAGGGGAACAACCCAGAGTAGCTGCTCCTCTCCCCCCCACCCCCGCTTTCCTTTACATTGTACATCTTTGATGATTTCTCCATTTAAGCTGATGAAAATTTATAAGCATCAGCAATTTCTATCTGAACTATACAGATGAAGCAGAACATTTGAAGCCCAGAATTAAAGTACCTGAAAACAGGCTGCGGGTAGTTACAGATAACGTCACTGTACCTCGTACCGGAGACACAGGTCTGCATTTTGTCACTAAGCTGCAGTAATACTAACACACGGCTTTTCTACAGCGACTGTCTTCTGAAGGGGTGAAGGGACTGGGGACTGACGAAACCCCGTACCTGCAGGGAGCGTCCCTGGCAGACTGCCACTGCGAGGGGATAGTGTGTGCAGCAATGCGCGTTCAGTGCGGTCAAGTCTACCCACGTTAGGTCCCTAAAGTAAACAGTGTCAACTCTTAGGGCAGACAAAGGAGGTTGTATTGCAGAGCAAATCACTTAACTGAGGTAGAATCTGAGCAATTGAGAACCACAAAACACATACCTGAATTGCTATAGAAGTGCTTTCCAACAAAATTGACAAGGGCATTACAGTTACGTGTGCTGCATGGCTAAGGGAACAAATGTCTGCACAACACTGTGCAATCAAATGGCCCGCTTTTGAACACAGCATTTACATTGTTAGTTTAAATTAGTTATAAATAGCATCTTGGAAGAGTAACTTTAAAATATATATGTAGCTTTCATCCCAGTGCCTGCTCAAGGAGAGTAAAGAACTTTTTTCTAGTGCTACTCACATGCACTATGTCAACAGACAGCAAGAACACAGTGAAAGCAATCTTTAAATCAGACAAGAGTTCAGTAAGGAAAATTTAAGTCCATTTTGTCCAAAATTCTTGACTACCATTTCAACATGTATTAAATGGGACAATTAGAAGTTGTGGCCATCAGTACTAGTAAATCACTACATAGTTTCCCATTTTATATTAAGTGGGATTTTAATTTCATCTTAATCTTTAGAGAGTTTCAGGTCTTGGAGAACAATCTCATTTACTCAACTATCCCTTATATTAAAAAGTGCTAGTTAAAAAGATCCCATTTCTTAAAAGAATGAGCAATTCAAATGGAATATAAAATCAGAGGATTGTCACCCTCCAAGTAGAATGTTGATGGAAATGGCTATCTTGTGTGTTCCATGAGTGATCTGAAGACCAGAGTTTCTGTTTATAGTATCACAGATGTGGAAGCTCTTGGATATCTCGGGGCCATTATCAGTTTTCTTCAGGCCTTGAAGGAAGCTCGGACTACTCTCCCCTTCAGAGGCTGAGGGGGGCGAAAATTATTCACCATTTGGATCCTCTGGTCTTCCTCACTGGTGAAGAGCAGCATGCGGAATTTCTCCAGCTGTAAATTCACGTGAAATAATTACCACTTAAGAGGGCGATCAATATGAATGTTTTAAAAAAAGGACCAGAGGAAAGTATTGTGTACATTTTAATCTGTTAATAGATCAGGTTCAAGCAGAGATCCTGGAGAGCATTAACAGAAAAAAACAGCAGCGCCGATTATTGAACAAGCTGATTATTCACAGGCCAGTGGTCTTTTAACATAGCCCCACTGCAAATCACGACAGTCACTGCCTGCTTATCCAGTGTTGAATCCTAAAACAACTGGGACAGTATCAAAAGTTTACCTGTTTCTCAGAAATTCTGATGGGTTCTTTCAGCACTATCCACGTTACACTCTCATTAAGAGGTGGTGTTGTCAGAGAACCAAGGTATGTCCAGTAATCTAGACTCAAAGGCAGGAGACATTTGGGGTTGAAGCTTCTAAATGGAGCTTTTGTTCCCTGGGGGGAAAAAAAAATTGATACTTGAAATGGATCTTTTTACTTTTAAGTGCAGGTTAAAGAACTCTCCTTGAATGAGAAAAAAAAATGCTGAAGTAATATTAAAAAGTAGGGGAAAGGAAAAGTCTACAGAGGTTTGGCTGCCTAACAACACCCATTATCCCACAGCAGCAAGGCAACCTGCAGACCTTCCATCACTCTGCTGAGCAATAACTATTTCTTTCCAGCAAGTGGAAGAAATCACTTAAACATCAAAGTATCATTTAGTGTCTGCAGCCTACATAGTGCTGTGTAACTGCCTTCATTTCCTCTCCTTCGCACACATATACAGAGGAGTGAGAAATAATAAGCCCACTCAAGTATTAGATATAGTTTATTTTGCATATTGGAACTTGTGTATGTTAGAGAATGCATTAACCTCATGTAAATCCAGACAGGGTAACATTTGTAGTGGTCTAATCAGTCTGCACTTGAGAAAGTGCAGCAGGCATCAGTCTTCAGCAAAGCTCTCAGATACATCTGGATAAAGACCACCTCCAGGTACCGCTGTAAGAACAGACTAGCTCGGGGCCTCATTAAATTGTCCCCTGGCAGAGCTTTGCAGCAGAAGATGGCCAGCCAGCTTTGACCTGTTTGAAGCTAGGCACAATGGAAGAGGATTATTTTGCTGAGCGCAAGAGCCTGAAGGGTCATGGAGCTTTTGAGTTTAGATATTCCAGGAAAGGTAGAACCTCTGGATGACCAGTGGGGTCAGCACAGCCTTGGGAGGCACCTGAGGTTAGGTAAATCAGCTGAACTTGGGAGGGGAAGAGGAGACTACAGCTACGGTGATGTTCAAACCTTGGGAGGATTTGCAGTGGGTGACTTTCCATTTTTGTCTCAAACATGTACATAAGCTTGATTTTTAAAATATATCCTAGAAAGAATTAAATTTAAAGAGCTTAAGACTTACTTTAAATTTTACCATGTACAAAGCATCAGTGAGTCTGTTCATTTTGGCATGTTCTTTCCCAATCTAAAAGAATGGAATAGACAGGTTAAATAGGAATTATGCTTTGCATAGGTGTTGTTTTTCTTATCTTAATCTCAACATTCCTACTAAAGTAAGTTTAACAGCAATTTGCAATGAGTTACTGCTTCCAATAAGTCATCTGTTTTCCTTAAGCACTTCTTAAATACATGGCTTGGTTCTCAAACACTTGACAGCATAATGCTCTTCATCATGTAAACATGCTATTTTTGTGATTCTTACCTCCAAGAAAACACCAACTACTGCCAAGCCATCTGGAGCTGCTGCTGCTTCTCCAAATGTTGCGTATTTTCTGGCATTCCAGTGAACTAAGTGGAGCTTTAAAGAAAAATAACAAATAAGAATTAAACAAATCAGTGGTAGAAGCTGCAATCACAGAATGGTTTAGGTTGGAAGGGACCTTAAAGATCATCTAGTTCCAACCCCCCTGCAGTGACATTAAGAGGCACTAATGGTTGTTCATAACAGAATGTCGGTTTTGCGCCAAAGGCATCTTTGGAAAGATGAGCAAGTTCAATGTTTTGGACCAGTCCATAAGCATGGGCAGACACTAAACAGCGTTTCTGTACATCAGCCTTGGTTTGAAACAGATCAGGTGTTAACCTGTGACCCAACATCCCTGGTACGGGCCTTCATCCCACGAAGCGCTGTGCTCCAGCACTCACTGGCAGACTCCAGGCTGCTATGCTACTGTAGTATTTGGGATAGAGTGTGCTGGGAAAGTCCTGTGCTTTGTCCGAGCTATGCAGAACTCTCTCGAGAGCCCTCAGATGAAGCCAGTTCTAAGCTACAGATAGCACCAGCACTGTCGTTTCACAGGTTATCAGCCGAAGCCGAGGCTAACTGTGCCAGGGAGCAGAGCTGGACATGGCTTCTCAGCATCGTGTTTGTCAGTATAGCCTTCCCGTCCGTGCAAGTGAAAGGATGCAATCAATGGTGTGCAGCAGGCTAAACTACACAGCAAAGGACCGTGAAGAGGTGCTGTGTGAGCCCAGCAGCTAAACTGTGGGGCTAGCTGTGTCCTGCTGACAAGGATGAGATGAGAGTCTTGGAGAAAGGGCTGCACCAGGGGGGATAAGTTTGCATTCTAAACACCAGGGTGATCAACAGATAACTTTGGTGTAAGGAATAAAATTCTCGTTAAAGTCTGCGTTGCCCTAACCATGGTGAGGAAGCAATCAGAATCCTGAAGAACATGCAGTCCCTGCTGCAGACAAAGCCTTTGTCAACAGCATTTGCATTAATTAATCCCATCTGTAAAAACACATCATTACCTCACAGGGAAAAGGTTTGCCATCGATTGTATGCTCTGATCCCTGGCTGTGCTTTGTCCCCCAGTGAAAGTGAAACTGCTTTAGCCGAAAGGGATTCTCAAAGGGACCTCCGCTGATTGCTGGGCAGGGAAAGAAAAAAAAAAAAAAAGAAGAGGAAAAAGGAAAAAGCTTAAGCATTCTGGCTTTTTAGCTCCCTGTTAGTAAAAAATAACCACTATTGGCACAGTAGTCGAAAACAAGCCAGCAGCATCTCCCAGTTGCCAATATCAAAGATATGCATCATCCAGACATTTAGATAGGTTCGATTTCTTAATGGAAAGCACCTGAATTCCTGTAAAAATTTAAATTAGAAACATTGAGTGGCTACTTATACGGAATTTTGTAGCTTTTCTGAAAGAGTATATTTGACATAGGAAGATGTGGTAGCTTTGTTATGGTTATGCCTTTGTTGTTAAAACACAGTAAATCCAAGTTGAATATTAAAAAAATAAATCACAATTTGAAACTCTTGTACCTAAAATATTTTTGACAGTGCTACTTGAGAGTTTGTGCAGACGAGCATAGACACCTTGAGCATCAGGTAGACAATTCAGATAAGTATTTCCTCTTTAGAGCTTCTTTCCTTTGTGTGGAGGTTATCTATATTCTGTCTCCTTTAAATACCTGATCCCCTAAAAGAGGTAATACAATAGCTTGTACTTTACATGACACCATTCAGAATCTCAAGTCACCTTATAAAGGTGAGGAAATGCTACAGAGAAACTTCATACATCATTTAGAAATAACACTTAAGAACAGATTAATGTTTAAGATGCCACCTAGAGAAGATACTTTATCAACAGTATCGGCAATCTTCCTGTAATTTTATATGGTACTAAATCAAATAAATTTTGCCCAAGAGACACGAAAACCTGATCAAAGTCTTATATTAAGGAAATTAAAGTTAGATTTAGTAACAGTAAAGCACTTGTCCTCAGTGTAGTCCATAACATTTTATTAAAAATAATTAAAGCTGTGGCTTGCACAGTGCTACCACATGTGCATAGTTCCAGCTGGCCTTTATGCTGGAAACTGGCCTTACCAAAACAAAGGTTTTAGTATTAATTAAGAATATAAGTACCTCCTAGTACGTTTTCCTGAACTTTGCAATGGAACGCATCACCTGTCTCAAACATGATTGAGAAATCTAGCTCTGATGGGTTACTGTCAAAATTCTGTTGTGCCATTTCTGCAGAGCTGTGAGTCACTAGATCTATTTCAACACAACTAAAAACACTTTAAACCATGTTTTCCACTCCCAGCAGTCTTCTTCCTTGGAAGTGTTATTTTAATAAGGCATGTGCTTCGTGTAGGAAGGGCAGAGGTCGTCATTTCTGCATGCACTTCGAGTCTGTATCTCTAGATGCAGAGTAATAGATGATGTTCTTAAACTTCTGAAGCTGGATAAAGTTCACTGTTACATAGATATATAGTTCAGCTTAGAATGACACAAAAGTAGTTAGCAAGCTAAGATAATATGTCCAGATATCTTTGACAAATTCTTTGTAGAGTGACATGCTTAATGGATCGGTGTAGCAAAATTTTGGAAAATGCACATCCAGTCTTCTCTTCAAATTTGGTGAAGATGCTTGAGAACCTGCCCATTCAGTTGGGCAGTTTCTTAGATTCATTCCATGAAAGAAGTTTTACAATAAAATGGCTGGAACTTTAACCCCCAGCCCTTATTTCAAAGGTTACCAGCGCAGACAGAGTCACTTGTTTTGAGTATCTAGGATACCCTATTTAGCTAGAATCAATAAACACACCCAGAGGGAAGACAAAATCAGCTGACTGATAGATTTAAAAAAGTTTGGTTTTTTTTTTTTTTAAATGCACTCTTTCCATTTGTCAGCTACTTCATCATCTCCATTTGAATGCTCTTCCCCGACCCCCCAGATGTAAAAGCATGGTCTACCATGGAAGTAGAATTAACAGAAATAATCAATCACTTAAAGCATTTCTGTTTTCTACCAAGAGCTAAGAGACAAGAATAATATACAACTGCAGATAGTCCAACATCCACAAGCTGATACCAACTCACAACTGGCTGAAGACTTTATGACTTCTGAGGAAACTGAACTGCTACGAGGCAGGGGGGGAAGAAGGAAGCGATGGAAGGTGACAGCTAGTGACTGGCTGGTCCAGATAGAGGTCGGGGTAGTGGACTGTGATTGTGACAACTACACTGCATGACCTGATCTCTGCTAATCCTCTTCTCTTCCCTACCCCCGTGGGTGGAAGCAGGGCAGTGAGCCACACAGAGCTGCCATGTGTGTTCACATCTTTGAGTTGGATGGTCATGGAAACAGAGCAGTGAGGAGTGTGCATACCTATTCCACGTGCTGATGTGGTCTAGGAGCGCTGGAGGGATGCATGGATTCCCCCATCTAGCACACTGACAATCCCTATTTAAAAGGGAAGCGCTGCAAACAAACTTCTGATTTTCCTGATACAAGAGCTTCTTCTAACACAGAAAGAGTGTTCTGCTGCGCAGTACTGCATTGTGAGAGAGACTCAAGTGAAGACAAGAAGTGTGAGGCTCAAGAAGACAAAACAGAAAGGGCTCTGGCGATATGCCTTGTTCTAAACTGAAGTTATACATCATATAAGATACGCTATACAGGATATACTTAATTGTTTCCCCTCACTAAGTCACAGAATGGTATTCCAAGTTAGTTGGCTGTGTGTTAGTCTCACCTGTCTTGTCATCAGCATCTTCAAACTCAACCATAACTGAATGGCCATTGTTGGAGATGTTGAGAGATGCACATGATTCATAGGAGATAATAAGCGGCTTCAGGTTAGGGTCATAAACTGCTCTTGCAGAAACTATATCAATAGGTGACTGGCGGTTCCCTTGGGCAATAGGAAAAGATTTGTGCCACTCTGAAGGTCCTTCAAAAGGAAAGAAAGGAAAGCACCATTATTTTCTTCCTACGACACACAAAATAATCATTACACGTTTTCATGAGGCTTAAAGCAAAGCTTGCTGAGCAGGAGTGACTCGGAAGTGTGGTATCCGAGAACTTCACTTAAATTCTAAGCTGGTGTGTTTTTATTAGCACAAACAGGCTGCAACAAGATGGGGGGATTCAAGTATCTTGTACAAAACACCCAGAAGAAGTCACAGCACATCAACAGATTGCTGTATCTTCAGTTATTTGCACCACTAATTTTCTGGGGAGTTTGTAATCACGTTGTTAAGGTATCTGGAGACCTTCCAAGGTGGGTGCAGGTGTAAACACACTTGCACACACACCTACACTCCTGCAAAGACACAGCATTTAATTCTTCCTGGGAAAGATAGTGTAAAAGCTCCGGTGATTCACATTAGATGCAGATGACTCAATCTCTTAGCTACTGACTATGCAGTTATTTTTAAAACCATTTTATGACTGCAGTAAATCTTTGAGGCAGCTTCCTTCTTCACTCCTGCCCGTTGCGGTATCTCTCTGCCCTGAGTGAAGGGTACAGTGTGGTAATTAACATTTTTGGACTTCCTGACCCCAATAGAGTGGGGAGCAAAACCAATTTAATAACACAGCTCACTGCTGCCAGAGCTGGAACGCTCTTACGCTGTTTGAGATAACAAAACCTTATCTGTATCAGAGAATTACTTATTCTTACCACTTCTTTTTCTACTTTGGTATCGTAGTGCAGGAAGCAATTAGATTCTTCTACTGCTTATGTTCAGAAAGTATCAACAGGAACAATTTTACTTTAAGATTCCTCAAGAAGCACATTTTTAATTACAGCATTCTCACATACTTTCACAAGCTGGAAACTTTTTTAAATCAAGCACAGGTATTGGCCCTCCTTGAGTTTATGTAACACAACCAGTTACCTGTTATACGCTTATTTGTCTTTGGCATTTTCTGAAGAGCTAAGCTTAGAAAATAATTTTTCAGTCTGCCTATAAAGCAGATTTAGGGTTTAAATGCTGTTACACAAGCTTCGGCAATATAATTTGTCTCCTACGAGCTCTGTAAGAACATACACGGCTTTATTCCTACTACCTATATGCCCAAACACGTAACACTAGCTACTAGAACTAACCAGCTCCACTTAGCATTCAAACTTGCTTTTGGACTCACAGAAACTAAAATAATCACTGTTAAGAGAGAGAGAGGGGGAGAGACTGGCTCCTGAAGGTTATGCAGAAGACTCTTGTTGGATGCTCAGCAGCTAAAATAATTGCTGTCAAGGCTCCTGAAGGCTGTCTTCTTGGACACCACCAGTCACTCATCCATCCTGCTCTCTGAAGGATACGGGTGCTATAAACCACTACTGTAGGAATCTTTCAGTAGCTTCACATACGCTCTCACTCTGTAACACACGTTCTTGGAGGTGGGAAGCAAAGGAGGATGACTAAATTAAAAACTGTCAAACCAGAAAGCAGAAATTGTTCTGTAAGAGGTCTCTGATACTGATCTGCAGAATTTATTGATGTTCTAGAAATACAAAAGTATATACCTTGTTTTAGTCATTTCCGTGGAAGCCTAGATAGCACATTTCAACAGCTGCACAGGGTCAGAAGATCTATTACTGCTCTACTAAATCATCTTTACTTAAAAGAATTACTTTAGAAGGGACAGACACAGTTAATCCTTTTCATAACAGCTTTTTGGAAAGAGACCCATCTGTAATATCTGCAGCCTGAAAAAAACCCCACCACTTACTACTGCTTCCCCCAGTTTTGGAACATTGACTGCAGCAGCGAAAGGCAACAGGCGTAAGTTTGTGCATCTTTTACTGCTGCTTTCTGCGTGCTATTCATTATCAATAAAGTAATTAATTACCTGCCGTATACACTCGATGCTTGCAGACATGGAAATGCAGGCAGCTCTGCAGGGCTCAGGCAGCAGCTCTAGAAAGAAAAAACGAGCGTGGAGGGGGAAGAGAGAGAGATGCAGCGTGGAAGCGCCGAAACCTACCGTCATCCCGCCCGTAGCCCCAGCTCTGCCGGCCCGTCATCCCCGGGAGCTGCGCCGGGAGCTGCGCCCGGGACACGCCGCCTCACCCGCCTTTATAGGGGCTCACCGCGGCGGGGGCAGCCCCTTAAAGACACAGAGGAGCCACCGCCGCTCCTGCGGGACAGGGAAAGCTCCCGCTCCCGCTCCCTCGGTCTGCTGACTCAGCACAGGAGAAGGAAAATGTAGAACTGAGATAGCTGGAAAACTGAGATAACTGAACTCCCCAGACTTAAGAGACGAACCAAAACCGTCCAGGTGGCATGGGGATCAAATTTGGGGAAAAGTCGCAGTGTTTTCCCATTCCGCACCACGAGGAAGCGAGAGCCGTGGCCCGCTCCGAGGGTCAGGGCACAGTAACCTGTGCAGGCTCAGCAGGAACTGCCCTCCTCACTTTTATGTTGTGCAGGGGGAAACATCACCCACTTACTGCCTCTCTTTTCCTAAACGCTGTCTCCAGCTGCAAAAAATGAGCGTTTTCACCTGATTTGTAATTAAAACTTCTGAATCGGTGCTTAGATGAGATGGGGAACATTCTCATCTCAGAAAAAATTACTTGTGCTACTTTTAAACAAGGTAAAAATCACACCAATTAAGGATAAATTGGCGATCTGATTTTTTTTTCCTTTGTAACTCTAAAGAAACTTTTTAAAAAGACAAAAACAGAAGTGTGGTTATGTTGGAGAGCAGAACGCAGCAGATTCTACAGAAAGGAGGTGCTCTGTGAAGCCTCAGTTATCTGTCACGGTCCAGCAGCTGCCCTCCCCCTGCTAAACCCACGCAGAGGCTACAATGAGATACCCAATCTGCGGCTGTAAAATGTCTTAAGAAATCTTTGTGGCAAGAAAAACGGCTCCTTCGTAGTAAAGTTTTTAGATCCGAGGAAATGCCGTCTGTCGAGGCTGCGTTTTAGAAACATATTGATTTTCACAAAGACAGTAGCACACAGAAATAGGGATGCTCCCATTATGCAATCAAGAAAATGGAAGAAAAAAAATCAATGAAAGCGTTTTATGCAACTTTTATATTGTGGTACTGCCTCGTAAGGCTTCATTTCCTTTCCAGGAGCTTTCCATAGCAGTCAGCTATAAAACCTTTGCGATTCACTGATGCAAGCTAAATCGCTCGATAAGGGATGTGAACTGCTGGAAAGGTGTCCACAGAGTAGTTCTGCCGTGACTTACTGGGGTCGACGGCTCGATGTATTCCCGTTAGCCCGCTGTGACCTGCCCAGGTCCCTGCGGAGGCCTGACGCGCGCCAGGCGCTGACACTGCAGGTACGTCCGTGGGTCCTCAGGGTGACTCAAGCACTGGAAGCGGTACAGCAGCGCTGCCATTGGGTTAAAATCCTTTGCTGCGAGAAGTTGTGACGCTTTGTTGTGTGGCTGTGTGCTGTGCTTGCCGACAGGGAAGGCAGATGGAGGCAGAGGCAGCCTGATGCAGATAGTCAGGAAAGCTGTTCAAGACCATGGGAAAAAGTACAAAAAATACAAACGTACCAGCGGAAAGAAGAAATGGAAGACGAATTTTGTATATTAAAAAAAAGCAGACTATAGATTGGGGAAAACTATATACAAGATAGAGAATACTGAGCAACTGTTTTCAAGAGAAACGTGCAAACGGAGGCTCAGCCCTTGCTCGCGGGGCACAGTGCCACTGAAGTGGCCCAATGTCTACGTGCATTTGACACCATTCACCACTTCAGCTTTTATCTTCTCACATTCAACACCACAGAGATGTCTACGCATGTGGACTACCAAGGCAGGGCACAGGAAGGCCTCTGAGACGAGAGAGAACGTGCTGAAGACGTGGCAGGAAGTGGCCTCCCCAAAATGGAGGTTAAAATGCTTGGATTTAGCAAAAGTGAAAAGGGGGAGTGACTGTACCTGGGAGGAAAGAAAAAAAATAGCTTGAGTAAAGTTTTAGCTATAAATAATAGCTAAACAGTGTGTGTATGACAGGTTAATGTGCTCCCCCATCCAATCAGCCGTCTTTCTGTTTGAGGAAAATAAAAAAATAAAGTTTTCCTTAAAGCTCGGGTAATGCTGCTGCTGCCACAGATACCGCAGTGTTGGGTAACCCTGATGCCTCTTGACATTGGCGGCCTCTAAGAGAGGATTTCCAGTGGTGCTGTCCTCAAATTACCTTTTATCATTTCAAAAGCTGTGGTAGTAATCTAATTCTGATCTCAATTTTACTAGCTTGAACCGAGGATAATTGCATCACACTCATGAACTTACGGAAGTGAGAAGAACAGAGTGGCAGGTGCTTAAAGGGTGGATTTCTCCAGTGCTGAGTTAGAAGTGATTTCCACAAATTTCTCACAGACTTTGACTGCATTTCAAAAGGGAGCGAATGACAGGAAGATGCAGTTCCGTCCAGCACAGCAAAACGTTTCAAACGACCTTAAAGAACAATTCTGCCTTCCGCAGTCATCACACTGACGGCTTTACTCCTCTGGGACAGTGCTGCTGAGTGACTGGAGCAGCAGCGTCGCACAAATACATGCGTTCTTCTGAGCTTGTCACTGCATTGTGACACAAACAACAAATGCTCCAGTTTTCCTATCCCTATATATGGAATAATTATCTGTATGACTTAATTCGAGCTCCCTTTATTGAAATTGCTATATAAGAACTAACCGTTACGGTTACAAAGCTCCAGGTAAGATTGAAATAGAAGCTGAATATATGAAGTTCTGCAGGTTTGAGGAAATTGGGTGTTTGAGTCTCTGAGGTGAGTTCTCTGTCACACAGACCTGGAGTCACGGGGAGGCACTCGCATGAGGAGATTGTGTCACTTGAGGATAATGCTTTTGGTGTCTCGTACTGCATCACCGCAGAGGGCAGCGCTGCGTTTTAGGAGGCATAAAATGAAAGAATGGGTATTTGGTTCCAAGGTGAATGGCTAAACGGCACTCAAAGTGTATTTGTTTAAGTAACTTGGCAATTATCTCCACTGAGCATCTTTAATGATGGTGACACACATTTGAACAAGGTGTTATGTCCTTCTTTACTTAATGCATACGCGCGTGCCGGACGCATCACTGCCTGTTAATGAAGATACAGCAGCAACACCGTCCGTTTGGGTACAGGCCACTCACTCCAGAGCCTCTGAAGCACGATGGGCAGGAGCAGGTTAAATGTTAAAACATTCATCGCTCCAGAGCCTGCTACACCTCAGGTTCTGGACAGAGTATCGTGTTTGTCCGGGCAGCTCATCTCTCCTCTTACACGGCCATGACTAATGCTGGCGGCTTCCAACGGGAGTTACGCTCAGGTGACATCTGGTCTTCGTGTGCGCCTTAAAATGATCTGTAAGGAATCCAGAAACTGCACAAAACCACTTCACAAGGTAAACACCAACAGGAGGGTGGACTGCCGGCACTAAACATTAAGAAGCAGAATGATTCCAGCGGTTTTTTTTTCATTTATTTAGTATTTTATTTTAAAAGTGACTGCCTACACTTTCTGATTGACAACAGAAACTTCCATTTTTTTCCTCAAGTTTTTCTTTGCAAACACACACGCTGACTGCGTATGGAGACTCTCGTGCACGCGGCGTCACTTCGGGAGCCGAGCGCGGGAAGGCTTCTCCCAGGGCGGCACAGCCAGGCGCGGGGCGCTCGGGGGGAACGGCTCCGCGGTCACACGTTCACGCCGGGGAATGTGTTTCTGGCGTAAGGGGAGAGAAGGTCCCCGAGTAACGAGGGGACCGAGCAGGAAAGGACAAAGAGCACACGCACAACGTCAGCAGTTTTGCAAGAGATAAACCCGAACAGAGTACGTGTCGAGAGGGAAGAGGGGTTTGTTGGGAGCGCCCTTGGGGGGGGAGGGCAGCGGGGGTGCCCGGTTTCCGTTACTACGCGCCGCTCGCTCGCGAACCGACGCGCACCGACAGCGCATCGCACCTCTGCGCGCCGCACTCTCCCGCGCGACGCGTACTGACGCGGCGTGATGACGCACATTCCGCAGGCCGCAGCCCCGGCGCTGGAGGCCCCACCCACCCCGCGCATGCGCCCGCGGCAGCCCGCGCCTGCGCAACGCCCGCGGCGGGGAGCTGGGGGGAGCGCGGCGATGGCGCAGCCGGGGCGGGCCAGCCTGAAGGAGCAGCGCTACGACCGGCAGCTGAGGTACCGCCCCGGGGCCGCCGGAGCGACCGGCCTCCGCGGCGGCCGCCCGCCCGCAAGGAGAGGCGCGGCGGCGGGCGGGGCCGGGCCGGGCCCCCGCGGGGCGGCAGCCGCCGGCTCCGGCCCAGCCCGCCGGGGGTTGGGGGAGGCGGGGGGGAAGGCCGCGCCCGGGGCGTTGTGGGCCGGTCGGTGCGCCGGGGGCAAGGCGGCGGAGCCGGCCGGTGTTGGAGGGCGGGACGGGAGGGTTGTCGCTGCCCGCGGCCGGCGGAGGGCGCCCGGTCTGTGCCCCCGGAGGGAGCGCGGTGGCTGCGGTGACAGCGGTGGGCGCCTGTCACCGAGCGCCGCCCCCGCCCCGTTCAGCCTCCGTATCGCTTTGTACACGTCTTAAATACCTCCTCACACTCATCGAGAGTGATGCCATCGCCCCGCACGTTCCAGTGTCTTGTGTTATAAGTTATAAAAAATATAAAAATGCATTACTTGCAATAAAACTTACAAAAAAGAGAACATTTAGGTTTAGGACAAGGTGTGTGTGAGGAGTGTTTTGACCCACGGTGATTTTTAGAAAGTTAAACGCGTTACGGCAGAAAAAAGGTGTGCGTGTTCACAGGGTGTGGAGTGTCAAGATGGAGACAATGAAACGTCAGTGCTCCTTAGAAAGTTTCAAGTTTGTCACAGTAAATTTTCTTAAGGAAAGCTGTTTAGCCCCACTCAACAGTGAACGGGAAGTCGTACGTCAGCCTCCATTTGTGATCGTTTAAGCTTTTTTAATTTCTTTATGTTGTCTTTACAATCTGGAATGAAATAATTTCAGCACGTTCCTGTCTCTGTCCCAATACAGATTGTGGGGTGACCACGGACAAGAAGCTTTGGAGTCTGCCCATGTTTGTGTGATAAATGCAACAGCGACAGGAACCGAAATACTCAAAAACTTAGTGCTGCCGGGTAAGTAGACATCTCTGTGGGTTTCCTTTGTAATGTGTCTGATAATTTCATAACGCCCAGTTATTCATAGTGATTTTTTCCCCCCGAGGTATCGGTTCATTCACAATCGTCGATGGGAATCTGGTCTCTGGAGAAGACGTTGGAAATAAGTAGGTTTGTTACTAGTTCCCAGTACAAGCTGAGAAGTAACAGGGTTTCATAAGTAGTTCCTTCTCGACTTGTTAAGAAATCCTATAAAGTTCCTAATAATTTTAAAAGCCTCTGTGTGTTTCTCACAAGATTTTGTGGTTTTGGATGTTTGTGACATGTACGGCGTGCACCATCATTTTGATATTAGCTGCTAAATTTTACATAGTTTTTTTTCGTTGCTGTTTTTGCATCTCACAGGTCTGTTTGCTTCACAAGTCAAATTTATACAGACTGTGGTCTACACAATATAAAAATACTTAAAAATAACTTGTTTGCTGTAATCTTGAGGTATATGACAATGCAAGACTTGCTTGTGTTTCAGCATGGCTAAATGTATTTTCCATCATTTTGGCGAGGGAGATAACTTCCTGTTCATGAGTTTATCATTGTGAAACGGTGAGCGATAGCCATTAATTAGCTGTCCTGGCTTTGGGAGGCTGTGTGCAGCAGGGGAGAGGGTAAGAGACTCTTTGCAAGTCCTATAAAAATAATTTGGTTACTAATTCTAGATCACATTCTCTTATGGATACCTACAAGTATCTGTCTACTTACAAGGGTTACATGAGGGGGAAGGATATTCCATTACATGAAGAAATGAGTACTGATGGGTCTTTAATTAGCCTAGTGAAAACGAATCTGTGGTGTGATCCAGCTTCTAGGGGAGTTTGGCCTATCTTATTTTTCAGATTTGTGGCTCAGGGATTGGAAAGTTTCGTTAAGAAACTGATCGTGAGGAAAATATAATAGCTGTGGGGAGAAGAAAAGCAGATTTAAGGGGGAACTTGGTTTGTCGTGTATGAGAATCGGCAGCATCTTCTGCATTACAAAATGTAGCTTTAATGTTGTTTTTCTTCAAAATAAAACTTCACATGTAACTCTTGTTCTTCTTTCCAGTTTCTTTCTACAAACAAGCCATATTGGTCAGGTAAGGAGATGTTACTGTAGGTGTCTTGAAATCATGAAAGTATTGAGTAAATACTGAAATGCAGTATTATGAGTAATACTAGAAACATGTATGTGTAGGTTAAAATCTATTTATTCTTTGAGAGGATTCCTCATGCTTACTTTATAGTTACTCATAAGTCAGAAGATAAGCTCAATTCTGGCAAGATTGAATGGAAAAATGAGCAGGATGTGGTTAAGAAAATCTTTGGAAAGATAAGATGGAAGGGAGTTGTGGTTGAAGGAGTAAAGCGAAGAGTAGAGAGGTGAATGGGGCGAAAAAGTCACGAAACCAAGAGAGTACAAAAGGTGTAGGTAACTCCTGAAATTAATAAATAGCTGTCACATTTTTGTTTTTAAAATGGCATTACTAAAAGTGGTCTCAAACAGGTGCCTGCTCTTAAGGGATTTATTTTTTCTTCAGGTAAGCAAGGCTTGGAATAAGAAAGTCCCTTTTTTTTGTTTTTGTTTTTAACATGTAGCATATGTAGTACTGATGTACTGTATAAATTACATTTCAAGAGGTTAAACATTGTTTTGATTGTTCTGAAACAGAATCGTGCCCAGAGTGCCACTGAGCTGTTGCAAGAATTGAATAACGATGTTTCTGGAAACTTTGTTGAAGAGGTTTGTTTTCCTAAATTCGTTGTACGTTTCTTGTTACACAATGTGATAAAAGCATTGAGTAATAGCTATATGTTGTCTTTGTAAGTAGCTTCATGATAAAACAACATTTGAGGAAGAAGATCTTAAGTTATTTGCAAAAAGTCTGTTTATGTATTTTAAACATTTTATAACTTCATCATAATGTTGCAGCTTTCACTTAAAGCTTTACATTGAATGTTGAACAGACTTCCTGTGTATTCAGAAATTTTCAGCATTTCCTGACATATTTTTTTCCTCTTATTTAGAGTCCAGAAAAACTTCTAGACAATGACCCTTCCTTTTTTAATCGGTTTAACTTGGTGGTCGCGACACAACTACCAGAAAGGTAAAGAATCATCTACAGTTGTTTGTTTTCAGTCAGTTGTAAAAGCAGGTTTCAATCACAGGCATATTCTTGCAGGAAAACTTAGGCAAAACAGAACTCTCTCCCTGTGAAGGAAGGTTACGGTAAATGACGGCATTTTTCTACGGACCTTTTTATACGTTAATACCTAGTTTGAAATCTCTTTCCAGTGCATGCCTGCCTCCTAAGTGCTGTCTCCAGGTGTATTTGTCTACGTCAAGTACTCTTTCGTAGTGAAAGCAGTTTCTGGTCCAGAATCGCTCTAACAAGTGTTCTTCTTTTGTAAACCCAAACAGATAGTAGGAGCTCTGATACCTTTAGCTTTTTGCAAATGTATTTTATGGTTTGTATAGCTTTTTCCATTTTACTCATATATGTAACTATATTGCCCATATAAACTTTGTCAAGATCAGAAGTTCTTGATTTTTAGTTTGTTTGTTTTTTTAACCTCTTCCTGCTGAGAGGCCTCTCCCATGCTGCTTTCCAGTAAACAGTGCAGGTGACAAATGACAACTCTCAGAGCGTTGAGGAACTGGAGGAGAAGAGCATGCCTGTGTTTCAGTAGACAGGCTGCCTCCCCAGAGGCGAGAGGCTGCTGGAGAGACGAATAGTTAAATCTTGCTTTTGTAAGGAAGTGGCTGTTGTTCATAGTTTATATATTTCTCCCTCCCCCTACTTACAGGGGAGCTAGAGATGCTGTCGGTTACAGAAATAAGAGCCAGCTTGCCTCTGTGGGGTGGCGATTCCCCTGCAGGCATTTGTGAATAAAGAGTATTTCTTATGGGCTATTCAAAAACCTCTCATGGGAATTGCCCCTATGGGAAGTTATGTTTGTACAACACACAGATCTAGTTTTTTTCTGTCTTTCACAACTCATTTAAGGTTTCTGTTTAATTGATATTTGGATCATTTGGGAGGATGGAGTTAAATACAAGGAAGCTAATAGATAAATATATTTCTAACCTAGTGTAAATTCACATATAAAATTAGTCACCTTATATATGCTTTGAATCATGATAATATTAGAGTTCTCAGAAAACTTCTCTTTCACAAGTGATTTGTACAAGAGTTAACTTTCAGGTTAACTGCTGTCCTCTTGTATGTCTGAAAAAAAAATATGTTTTTCCTTACAGTACGTTGCTGCGCTTGGCTGAACTTCTCTGGAATTTTAACGTTCCTCTGCTGGTCTGCAGGACTTACGGACTGCTTGGTTATATGAGAGTCGTTATTAAAGAACATACAGGTTAGAGGGTTTTCTGAGATAAACACTTTGCTAAAAGGTTGAAAGCTTCAGTATGTAACGTCACTTTGATTTTTTTCTTTCATCTTTATCTTGTGATGTATTTACTATTTGTTAAGTCTTACATAGTTTGCAGTTCATCACCAAGAGCATCCTTTGAGGAATGCATAGAAATTATGGACTGCAACAAATAGTAAAATTGGAGATGGTCCTGATATTAAAGTTAACTTACAGAAAACACTTATTTTGGGAATCAAGCAGTTAAACGAGCAGATGATGCACTGCATTTGATATATAGCTCTGTTTTAAAGGCTTGACATAAAACCATGAAATGCATTGTGTAATTTTTTTCACAGTTGTTGAGTCTCATCCTGACAATACATTAGAAGATCTGAGACTGGACAAACCATTTCCAGAACTGAGGGAACACATTCAGTCTTATGACTTGGATCAGATGGACAAAAAGGTTGGTGTGCGGTTTGCACTATGTGCTCTAAGACAGATGCCGAGACAGAACAGGGATTCTGTCAACATGGCTCTTGGCAGATTACTTTTTGGTGCTGAGTCTCAGCTGAGCAGAGACAACTGTAGAATCAGTCACCAGGTACTATTTTTGGCTTCTGCCCCAAACACTGCAGTCTATATTTAAACCCTAAGCAAGTGGGGGTCTTGGGAAGTAAGGAATATTCTTGGGCAACTTGATCTTTTGTTAGATTGATTCCCCCTCGCCCCCTCCTCTCCCCCTTTTTTTTAACTTTTTTTTTATGATTACCTACTGCCACAGAGCTTTGGTACATAAAGTAAGTTCCACTCCAGAAAAATGTTGGAGAACTTGGCTCAGCCACCCTTCTTTTAAGTAAAGGAAGAATAATTTAATAATTTGGTTTATAGTCCTTAGAGAATATTATTTCTGAATCAAAATCTGGAACATGTCCTGTATTTTTATAATAGTTGAAGAAATGTTAGGAGTTTACATTTAAAATGAGTTTTTAATTTGTCTCCCATTTTTATCTTTGCGGAACTTGACAAAGATTTCTCTGCTGTTCAATTACAGGACCATAGCCACACTCCATGGATTGTGATTGTAGCCAAGTACCTAACAAAATGGTTCAACGAGGTATATTGCAAAACCGAATAAGTCATCAGTCTCTTATTATTACTTTAGATATGTCTTTTCTAAACTAGATTATTATTTTGGCAATTTTTGCAAATACAATAAAGAAAACAAGGTGGAATCATAAAAAAAATTACTAATTGAAATACCACGTGAATGTATGGGAACACTGACAAACTCTATAGAGTTCAGCAGCCTGAACATAAATGAGGTTAGTAGTAGATATCTTAAAGACAAAATGTTTTTGTGTTTTTAAATTTAGAAAAGCAATCAGTTGCCTAAGAGTTACAAAGAAAAAGAAGCCTTCAGACAACTGATTCGGCAAGGTAATGTATGTCCCAGGAGTCACTTATTCATACTGGCAGAAATACATAAGGCAATATCTGAAAAAAAATCAGAAGTTCTCTTGGGGTTAATTCATGAAAATCTTCTGGCATATACAGTATGATTCTTCTGCTAAATGATTGTTTTATACAGGTGGATCTTAAGATCCCAGATTTGCTTATAGATGCAGTGTGGCAGTGTTTTTTACTGTCTGCTGTTCAAGACCAAGAGTATGTTTTGATTTGGGTGGGAGGTGAGGCCTTAAGACAAAATCCTGTAGAAGATGTTGATGTTTAACATAGAAAATGTGACAAAGAGGAAGGCAAGTGGCTTTTGACAGCAAAATTGTTATTAACTCGGAATACTTGGTTGGTCAGTTGACCCTGTGAACCGTTGGTAATCACTGCAGCTCTAAATAACTAGTCTAGAGAGACAGAGGGAGATGGTGTAGCTGTGGAATACACTGTAACCAGTATGTGAACAGACTTCATTTTTGCAGATGTTTAAATCTAATACGTTTCGCAGGTGCTAAAATTAATGAGGCATTTTTAAGATAGAGAAATATATTATCTTAAATGATTGTAGAATAAATCATTAACTGAATTTTTGGTATTTCCTTATTTAAAGCTGGCCTGTGTGCACATTGCTGAGTGATTCTGTCATCCTTATCCCCAGGCTGGACTAGGGAACTGGTCTGATCTGTAGTAATTACCTTTGGTTAAATGAGGTTTTTAGTGGAATCCATTTCTTGGTCTGGCTTGCTGTGTGGGTTCATAAGTGTTTGCCAAGTTTGACAAAAAAAACCCCACACAGCGTGACTGGGGATGGGAAGGAGAGTTGAATTGCCTTCGTACCACCATCCACATTAATTTAGTGATTATGAAACTTTACTCTCTTTCTCACACAAACTGGTATTTTTGTGGTAAGTAACTTCTATTTAACATCACAGGAAAATTAATTGTATGCAGAATGTATGCGTAGTTAGTTTTATCAGTACATCTTACTGATAATTCATTTTTTTGCTGATTAGTTATTATGCCACAAATACATCTAAAGCCAGTCTGCTCTGTTGGTTAGACCTAAATGGTACATAATTCAGGGGATTGTGTATTTTTTTTTTTCCCCAATAAGGTATCTTAAAGAATGAAAATGGGACCCCAGAAGATGAGGAAAACTTTGAAGAAGCTATAAAAAATGTGAACACAGCATTAAATACCACAGAGGTAAAATAAACATTATGACAAAATGGAAGAAATTTCAACCACCTCATTTTTTCAAAACATATTATGCACTTTTAGGACAGGAATTCCATTTGCAACATTTATATTTAGGTAAAAGAGGATTAGTACAATTTTTAAAATTGAAATCACGTAGTAAAATAGGCCTAGGCTAGGTGGCACTGTATCTTATGGAAATTCTGTCATTTCCTTGCTCATGCAAGGAAGCTACATTTCCTTCCTGAAGACTCAAATTCAAGTGTAGAATGAGTCAGTAACAAGAGTTCATTAGTAGTGTATTCTTGTCTTAGACTTTATCAGATTTTCTTTTACACATTAAACTGTAAAGTGCTTGGTATAATTATAAAGAAGTAGCAGTCCCTGGTGTGGATGACGTCCGATTTAAATGCATGGCTAGGAGAAAGACTCAGAAAGCAAAGTGTTCAAGGCCAGGTTGGACAGGGCTTGGAGCAACCTGGTCTAGTGGCAGGTGTCCCTGCCCATGGCAGGGGGTTGGACTAGATGATCTTTAAGGTCCCTTCCAACCTAAACCATTCTGTGATGGTTGAAATTGTGCTATATTGAAGCTGCTTGCTATAGTATTTATTCTGTATATAAATGAAATGCTGCAAGGGACCTTTGACTCAGCAAATTCAGTACTTTCCACTTGAAGAAGCATGTTATGAAATTCCCTTCATAAACTGATTGAACTTAAAAACATTAAAAGTGAAGTTTTCATTGTTTTTAAATAAACCTGAAGTAGCGACTCACGGTTTAGAATTGAGCTCTAATTGCCTTAATTTCTCATCCATGGTAAATTGCAAAAGCACGTTCTGTGATTCTTTCTAGATTACATTCCGTTTTTATTTGAGCTGTGCTGATCCTTGCTTGGACAGTTAAATCTCCCAAGAAAGCAGCAGGTAAAACTTAGTGCTGACGTCTGAGCCACTACAAGCTGTCTCCCAGGTTGTTAGTGGTTTATTCCCGTTTCTCTGCCAGACTGAACCACAGCAGTTAAGGAGTCAAAACACTCAGTTTTGCAGCCCCTCTTCACTTCCCTGGCCTTTTTGCTGCTCTGCCTCTAGGAGGTAGGATGGGCAGCTGGGACTGGTAGTACTTTTTGCTGATGCTGCCACCATTTGTTTTTTTAAATCTTCCATGTAGAAGGTGGAAATAGGTGAGATTTTGTTGGTAATGTTCATCTTGATCAGAAGCATGTGCCTTGTTCTCAGGTGGTACTACTGTTTAAATATTTCTGAGAAGCACTGACTATGTAAGATTCAGAAGAGGTTTTGGTATGAAACTGAGGTTGCTTAGAGTTAGATCACTTAGGTAATGAGTGTTGAGATAATTCATAAAATTGAAAGTCAAGTAAATACAAACCCCCCCCTTTTTTTTTCATAGATTCCAAGATGCATTGAAGAGATTTTTAATGATGATTGCTGCATAAATCTCACAGAGCAGGTAATGAGTAACTAAGGGTAAGACTTAAATGTAGAAAAAGCATCATAAATAACATCTGTCTACATGACTGTCTCTTGCGCATTTGCAGTCATCCTCCTTCTGGATTTTGGCTCGAGCTGTAAAGGAATTTGTGGCAAATGAGGGTCAAGGAAGCTTGCCTGTCCGGGGCACTATTCCTGATATGATAGCGGACTCCAGTAAATTCATCAAATTGCAAAATGTGTAAGTATACAACTTTTTCTTTCGTAGTTACTAATGGTAGTAAATAGTGATGACTTCAGGCCTCACGAAGTGCGTGAATTCCTGTATTTTAAAAACAAAAAAGTGTCTGTGGGAGCAGGGTGAGGGAGAGGTATGGGAAGCACCACAGCCTGGAGCTGTCTGCTCCCTGGATGGATGCTATCTGCTGTTTGGAACCAGCACCTACGCCTTCAGCGCATCCCAGTCTCCAAAGGCTGGGTAGTAAGTGATCACTTCTCTTAACTTCAGATCCAGTAAAGATCTTCCTGTAGAGAGTAGCCCAGCCCATAGTATAGTATCCCATAGCCCAGCGACTGCTGTCTGAAGCGAATGGCTGCTTAAACACAGCCTTTGTTTTTTCTCCTCAACACGTCTGTCAATCTGCTTACAGAAATGCTAGTTTCCTAGATATTTAATTCTAAATATACCATTCTAATTCATGCCCTTTGAAGGGATTGCTTGATAGATAAGGAAGGGTGTGAATGAATATTTACGGCAAATTCTAAACAGCATCAGCGTGGATTGAGGTTTTAGGAAGGCCATCTTTGGCCTTCATGTATCCTCAACATGAACTTACTATTCCTGTGCGTCCTGGACATGATGCAAATTGTTGGGCCAAAAAGACTTTCTTACAGTGTTGCCACATTTTCTTTGCAGTTGATTGCTTCTTCCTCCTTTTGTTGTTATTTTTAAAATCAAGCAGTATCTTGTAGAAGACTTGGTTAAATTTATTGTCTGTGCAATTGTACTGTTGAATTGTTCAAATGGGAAAGTACTATTTCTAATAATTTTGGTTGTTTCTCCATAGATTCTGAAACACAACCTCTACTAGAAAAAGGATTGTGTGCCTTAATAGTGTTTACTAGTCAAAATGAAGTCTGTAATTTGAGAGGTGTGTTCGTCAGAACTGTGACAGCATTAAAAAGATGGATATAAAAACACAAATCTGTTACATGTCTAAAATAATTGATTGCCATTGCTTCATGGAAGCTGCTCTGTATAATGACAGTAAAGCCAAGACCTTGTATCAGTATTTTGCTAAATGAAACCATAATTGCTTGAATTTGCACGGATACACTAATTTGTAAATCTGAATTCGATAAGCATCAGTCCTGAATTTCCAGATCATTATGTATTTCAGTTCTCAATTCCAATAAGCATTACAGGGTTTTAATTAGCAGATAAAACAATTACAGTTCCTTAAAATGATCTCTTAAATTGAATTTTATTAAATACTGTGTTGTTGAGATGTTTGCATTGTCATAGGTCATAATGAAACTAATATACTATGGCTACGAATATTAAACTACAGAAATTAATGAAATACTAGAAGCCTAATGAAGGATGTGTAGCTGTTGTTCTAAAACTACTTAATATTCTTCCTCTGACTGTTTGTAGTAATACTCATTTTAATTTTAACCAGTTCCTAAACCACACGTTTAGTGAACAGCTCAGCTGTGTTCAGCACTCAAACACGGAGGTAGTAAGTGCATTCATGGCCTTCAGGTGGCTCACTTCCAGTCATGTGGCTTGTATTTTGTCTTCGCTGTGAAGTTGATGGCTTTCTGCTGTAATTATTAAGACAACTTCTTTATTATTAACAGATACCGTGAAAAAGCAAAGAAGGATATTGCTGCTGTGGGTAACCATGCTGCTAAATTGTTACAATCCTTAGGCAAGGTAATTACAAACGTACAGCCATTCTGACAGGATAGAAATATTTTTACCCGGGTGTTCCGTACAGAAATAAGTCAGAGGAGACAGATGTGAAAAGAGAAGGCTTAATTACCTCATTCTCTTCAAAAGGCTTAAGTAAGCTCTAATGACATTGAATATCTGTGGTCTGTTTTATTTATCATTTTTGGCTTGGTCATATAAAAGTAAAAGGCATACAGGAATATATTCTTTACAATTTAAGATTTTTTTTTTTTCCCCAAGAACGACTAGTTGTTTCACAATGAATATGTGAATATCTCTGAAAACATAAATTCTCTGGTCATTGTATGTACTGGAATGAGTACGTTCTCTCTTTCAGGCACCCGAAGCTATTTCAGAGAGAGAATTAAAATTACTTTGTGAGTATGCTTGGATTCTGTCGCTGTGTTTGTGCAAATGATCAAATAATCAAAAACTTCTGAATGCCAATGTAGTTATTAATCAGTAACTCAATATTTGAATTTTTCAAATAAGTGCTTAGCAGTTGCATCCCTCATCTTCAGTGGAAGTAACAGATGTTCAGCATCTCTCACTAGTGCATCTATAAAGGTTGGCTTTTAAAAGATGTGATAATTTTTCAGGTCCAAACAACAGGTGGCAGATGTAATCTACTTTCTGTGATTAGTACTTAATCACTCTTGCCCATTCTGTGATACTGACTTCAGAGTGCAGGCTCTGTCAGCTTCTGGTAGTCTGAAAAGGTAGAACAGCAGTGCAGTGAGTAGTACTGTTGATGGCATTTTGGGTTATGTTTGTTCTGGATCTGTGCACCTGTCCATACAGCAGCCTGGCTAAGGCTCCCTGTGACTGGAAAATTTTCCTGTAAGCAGGTAGCCAAGAGTACGCTGCCGCTGCATTGATAGATCATTTGCTGGGAGCTCCGAGAACCTCGCAGTCCCTCATTTTTTAGTGCTAGGTAGTGGCTGCACATGGGGTTGTTTCAGAGCAATGATACTGGAGAAGAACCTTTTCCCACTCGTAGCTGTACTGTTAGAATATTAATTGAGAATACGTGAGACAGCGGTAGATGTAGTGGAAGATAGAAGGAACCCATGTTCATTTGCAGCATAGAAGAGGAAAATGTGAAGTCGAGGGCTGCGATTGATGAATCGCTGTCGTAGAGCTGCACGTGTTGTGAGCTGTTACATTAACATGGCAGATATGTTTAGATTCTAGAAGTATGTAAGCACAAAGTATTCCACTAAAATACTTGTGATCATAGACCTAAATGTAGTTTAATAGATTTTATTACGGCAAGCTACCGGAGTAAACAGAAAAGTGTTAAATGAAATTACGGTAAGTTTTAGTCTTTCATGTTTAACACATTGGAGATGGAAACTTCAGTATTTTATTAATATTATTAATTATAATATATATACACACAAAATAAGATACTAAAGTCTATATATAGTATATTATTTAGTAAAGATTTAGTAATTGGTGAGGGATTCAAGTAGGTAATGCTCTCCTTTCTGCACCCTCGGCTTAGGCAGCAACTCGGCTTTCCTCCGAGTAGTACGATGTAGATCTCTGTCTGAAGAATACGGTTTAAACACTTTTAACAAGGACGAAATCAGTAAGTACTCCTTTTTGGCACATACTTTATTGCATTTTCAATTTGAAATGGTTTTGTGATCAAAAAGAATTGTATGTTACACACTGTTTCATTATGCAGTTTTATAATTTGGTATCAACTAGAAATTTTTTTTAGGTCTAGAATGTCGAGTTCAATTTGGTTTTGAAAGTTCAAAAATGACATTACAGATTAATGTATGTTTCAGGGTTTTTTTCTTGCAGATTTTAATGTTGATGGCATATAAATAAAACCTTGTTTTCTTCAAACTTCTCTTTTCTGTTTCTTAGTTATTTCTGACAGAGCGAGAAAGGTGCTTTCACCTGACCAAAGATAGGAGAATAATTGTCTTAGCCCCTCTCAGCTTATCTTTTCAGTATGTAAACTAGCAAACTGGTTACTTAATATTGCATTTTATTTTTTGAACCTGCATAAATTAAAAATAAAAAAGCTGACAATACTTTTTATCAAAGTTTGTTTAAATTAAGCTTATACAAGTCCTCTGAATGTTTTGGACAAAATGTATATACAAAGTGTATACATATTATGTACACATACGTTTTGTAATATTTATAATTTAAGTGAAAGCTCCTTGAATTAGTTGGTAATATGCAATGTGATTTAAGTAGTAGTTAGTATTTAGAAAGACCACTGAGCTGTATGTTAAGGGATTTAAGACCTGTTTTATATTTAACTGTAATGACAGGAATTCTATGAAGAATGTGTTTCAAATCCCAAAATTATAACTAAGCAATATCCCATTTAATGTTATATCAGCTGTCAGAGTTGAAACGTGCATATCTTCACTGAACAGTTTATATCAAATACATATAATATTGTTTTGTCATACACCCTGGAGTCAGAATCTTGTATCTAACAGTTGACTCATTGAGATTCTCAATTGCAGGTTGTTTTCGTTAAGAATTCCTTTTACGGCAGTAAAAACATTTTTACAGTTTACACACATGGGAAATACTTGATTTCAAGTAATTCAAAACCTCTCTCTTTCTATTTCATCTGTACCAGCTAACCAGTTCTCTTGCTGTTTGCAGTTTCCCATATGGATAACCCAGACAGTGAACTCGTCCTGTACTTGATGCTACGGGCTGTGGATAGATTTTATAAGCAGCATGGTAGATATCCAGGTATGTTAATACCAGAGTTACTTCATGTCATCGAAAGACATACAAAGATCCAATAGTTACTGTAATATTAGTTATAAACTACAAATATAGCCTTAGTTGTGGCTTTGTTTCCATATTGGTATAACTTAAGAATGTGAAAATTAAAGTGACGATTTTTTCTCTTTGGAAACTTAAGGAATTTATCTGAATCAATACCACTGAAATGGGTTGCATGGATTATGAATCAGTTCAGCTATGCAGTAATTTGTCATGATCATTAGTAGCATCAACAGAATATTCAATTATTATTCATCTAGTATTAATAATTTAATACATTAATCAGCTGAGAAACTTTTCAGAAAAATAAATATGCTGCCATTTAAATCCATTAACTTTTAATATAGTGTTACAGTTCTGTGATGAAACAGTTAACTTATTTTCCAGGTGTCTACAACTATCAGGTAGAAGATGATATTGGAAAACTAAAATCCTGCCTTACTGGTTTCTTGCAAGAACATGGTTTGTCTGTAGTGGTGAAAGATGACTATGTTCATGAGTTGTAAGTATTGTATCTGAAGTGCCACTTTGTTGGTAAAGCTGACATGAAAATACTAATTGTTACTTTACTGTCCAGCTGTCGCTACGGAGCTGCTGAGCCACATGCTATTGCTGCCTTCATGGGAGGTAAGAATGTCACTGTATTTCTGAGGTCCATACAAACAAACCAACCTGCTGTAGTACATACTTGAGTCAGAATCTCCACTGTTTGAATTACTTTGTACTATCAGAGCAAAGACTGTAATCGCAGACGGTAGTCAAAGATAGTATCAGAACAAAATCCCCCCCTTCATTCTCCAGATGTGACCTCCTATGGTATATTGAGAAAGTGGGCACAGCAAGGGTTTGAAGTCAGTAAAAGAAACCAAATAAACTTAAAAAATAATCTCAGTAGTACAATTCTAGTAGCTTAAAAATGTGTTTAAGAATAAAATGCTTGAAAGAGGCTTTGAGTTTTTTAAAAAAGGAAAGGAATAATTGTAATATTAAAATCAACACAGTACACATCTTCCTTAACTTAACACAATACACTTAAGTATCTATTAAATATAAATAGCCTTGATTGGTTACCTTAATTCAACCTGCGTGTATTATCAAAACTAAATACATTTTAGTGGATGCTCAAAATTGATACATCAGTTAACTTACCTCCTTTATTTGGCTTGATGAGGTGCTGAAGATAGTTATATGTTAAACACTCTGTGGATGTAGGAATTTTTTTCTGATTAAGTGAAACTTGGTACATGCAGTGCTTTATAAAAATATGTAAAGATAACTTCTGAAGAAAGTACAGAATCTTTCATGCTTCACTGTGATCCCTTTGTGTTCTCCTGTAGTGACTCTTCAATTTATTTGACAGTTTAACTGTGCATGATGTTTTTTAATTGAACTTCTCAATTCCATTTAGAAAGGTCACGACATGCATGGATCTGTCTGCTCACACATTTTTACTGTGTGTGTGTACGTACATAGAAAGTATACACAGCGAAGTGTGTGTAAAGCTGACTTTTGAAGTAACAGCTTTCTGAGCCTTTTTTATACGGGGAAGTACTGAAAAGCATTTTTTCCTCCTAGGAGTTGTATCAGGCACTTCTGAAATAATTCCAGCGTAGTGAGTTCTAGATAAATAACATTCTATTACTGTTTTTTAAATATGACCTGCTAACTACCTTCTGTTTTGTTGTGGTTTTTTTTTCTTTTACAGGAGCTGCTGCACAGGAAGTTATCAAAGTCATTACAGGGCAGTTTGTAATTTTTAATAACACCTATATCTACAGTGGAATGTCACAGACTTCAGCGACTTTCCAGCTGTAGGATAACGATCCCGCATTATTTGCCACCAGGCACTGTGTTCTGTAAATACTGTGGTGTTCTGCCACTGACTGGACTGTTCTGTATGACCTGCGAATTAAAGTTCCTTTATTTGTAATGATTTTATCTTCTTTTTTTTCTTTTCCCCTGAGGACAAATAAAATCCTATCAAATCCTGAAATTATTTTTTCTTTAAATCTAGAATTTTCTGATTATCCTCTGAAAGAAAAAAGCAGCTGCTGTTCTTTGGTACGGTAAGTTGCATTTACAAATTGGCTCACCTGGTTTGCAGCGGAGCTGAATTTTTGTCATCGAAGCCGCTCCTCAGGTTGAGCGGGGAGGGCTCGAAGGAAGGCTGGAAAGGCTGATGGTCTGAGGATGTGACTGCGAGCCCTGGAACCGCGCAGGGGCCCGGCCGGGCCGGGAGGAGGGAGGCTGGAAGCCGGCGCCTGAGGGAGCCGGGCGGTGCCGCCTCCTGAGGGAGCCGGGCTGCGGCTGCCCCGGCCGGGGCGGTGCCGCCTCCTCAGGGGCCGGGCGGGGCGGGGCGGAAGGGCGGGAAGGGCGCGCGGCTGAGGGCTCTCCTCAGGCCGGCGGGGCTGAGCAGAACCGCTGCCGGAGCAACGGGTACTTAATTTCTCATTTCCCCTGTACTCCCCACCCCTCCCGAAAGCTGGCAGAAGAATGCTTTTGCTGCTTCATCTCTAGACTGTTGCCCCCCCCCCGCTTTTTTTTTTCCTTCAATCTTTTATATGTTCTTTTTCTATTTGGGATGATCTGGAGTACTTGTTAAGACTTCAAAGTGGAGCTGTGGTAATGAGCTGTAAATCATATATGGCTCACCTGAGAGGGGGGAGGGATGGGATGAATGCTGAAATACCACAGGAAGACTTCAAAGGTCTGTGACACGGAACAGCATTCCTCAAGTCAGCAGACGCATCCTGGGCTGCTGGTGTGAATTTTGATTTCAGGAGGACACCAATAATCCGGACTTCTTCTGCCATATGGGATTTGGCTGCTGGGTTTTAAAAGGGGAAAAAACTGGCTGTTTTGTATCTCGGTGTGGCTGCGTGGGGCGAGTGGCACCGCCGCCCTGACTGACCGGGGACGCTGCCATCGGCCGCCACAGGACTTGCGCTAACCCCCGTGTCGGCCTGCGTTCAGGCCCTGGGCTCTAATGCATGATGAATGCACCTCTCCTTTTTTAAAGAGTGGGTTTTTTTGAGGTTTGAAGGGATGTTACGGGGTTATTTTCCATAACTGATGGGGAAGAGGTAATCTGTTTTCCTTTATATGCAATGTTTGCCAGAAGTCTGTTGCAGCAAATCCTGTTATTTATCTTTTCATCTTTGCCCTGTGATGCAACAACAGAGTTGAGCTATTTGCATTTTAATGTCGTCTGGCTTATAAATATTAATTTGTGTACCTTCTGTATGTTGCAAAAGAAAAAGATCCAGTTAAGGTCAAGGTATACCTTTCTATAGTGTTTAAAAAAAAAGTGCTTGTTATATTAAAGGGTCTTTAGTTGTATAAATGTGTATTTAATTAAACTTTGCTGAAATGAAACTAGCTCCAAAGTACTCATTTTTACTGCCGTTCTTTTGTTAAGGACTATGTAGGTAGCTTTTGTTTTGTCTTAGGCTAGCAGGGTGGTATCAGTAGGGGCAAAAAGAGGTGAGGAAGACTTACAAGCTTTCCGCTATTGTGGCGGGGTTAGATTTGCAAGAAAATTAAATGCATGTATGTTATTACTTCTGAAAGGGTAACGGAAGATGAACTGTTTTTAAACTTTCCCTCTCAAAGTACATGCTACACTGATGCTACTGTAAGGATGTGTATGGAGCCTTTGAACTAATGGAAGCAGCAAAGAAGTGGGGACAATCAGTAACTCTAAATGGAAAGCAGGGCTGGCTGTCTTCATTAAGATGATACTGATACTTCTTGGAGCCTTTGGTCTACTTTGAGAAGGATAACTAATCCATTATTAAGCTGGATTTATCACTGATTTTAAGTTTCCACCTGGAGCTAAATCATTTTTGAGAGATTGAAATAGGTTACTGAGACGCTTGCATCAACCTTTCTTTGTGTTTCAGACTTGGGGCACGGTTAAGGGACCTCTTTCTGCTTCCAGACCTGAATTTCACTCTGACAGCTGCTCAACTAACTCTCAGATGCTGGCACATCAGGTTTATGTAGAATCGATGCTGTGGCGTTTTCTGGTTTACATGGTTCACGTAATATGATAATTTCTTTGGTGAACTAAAATAAATTCTTAGTTTAAGAAACAATGTCTTGGTTCATGCTCATTGTCTTTGGTTTTGATCAATACCAATAAAACAACATAGTTACGGTGTAGTGTCTCACTGAGTAGCAGTAGGAGTCTGGCTGGTTTATGGTGGGTCTCAGACACGCTTGATCCTTGGCTGATGACAAAGTTTGCAACCTATTGTAAGGAAAATTGGGTCAGATTTATTGTGATAAATGACACAGAGCTGGGTATATTTTTAATGACAGGGACATTTTTGGTGCCCCACAATGGTAACATGGAATCACCTGATTTCTGCAAAATGTTAACTTTCAAAACATAATAACACAGTAGTTACAAATGCAGTGTTACTATAAAACACTGTACTTCCAAAGAAAATCTTTGCCGTGCAAGAGCATATTAAACTGTATGTGTGTCAGATGATAGTGTAAGACCAGAAAATTGGGAGTCTATATTATGAACACTGCTAATCTAAACAGAAAAGAAAACACTTTTTCCTTGCCATTGTAGAACAAGAACAGGGATACAACCACAAATGGAAACTCAAGAAGTGCAGAAAAAACAGTGTGGTAAGATACCTAATATAATTTGTCATTTATTATCCACATCAACTTTACAAAGTTTTAGGAGACTGTGATAGGTCTGTCATGGGGAGGTGAGCTGTTAGGGAAATGTTCTTTTTCCTTATTGGCAAATTTTTGGATACTGTATTGGATAGCTAAAGGGCAAATCTAATGACAAACTTTCAAATAGTAAATAATATCACCACGAAGTCACCTTTTTTTGCTAATATTTATCCACATTTTTATTGTATTTTAACTTTCTTAAGAAACCCTAAACCTTAGAAGTGTTTAAAATATACAATATCTGCTGTTACTGTTAAAAATACTTATTTGGTAATTATTTGCATTATACCCGAGAGACTAAGAAACAGATTTTCAAAGTGGTTTACCTACCTAGGGTTGTATGTAGGTGCCCAGAAAACGCTTTGTATTAAATTACTAACCTAACAACCTGATTCAAGATTCTAGCTGCTGTGGTAAGTGATTAAGTCTTCTGTAACTAAATATTATACAGGAAGCCTTGCTTTGCTGGATTCTTTCCCTATTCACTCTGTAGATTTGCAATTATTTTGTCACTGAATATTTTCATGGTTCTGTATTATCCACTTAAATACACTTAATGCACCTTGCAGTTATGAATTTAATATTTAGTAATTTACATCACATTTACTAACAGTTACTAGTAATTAAAGATTTATAGATGGATAGAAGTGTGTTGGCTCCATTTTTGTTCATCGCTCTTTTTTTTTTTCTTTAAAATATGCATACTACATTTTTGGGCAGGTTTATTGTAATAATAAATCGATTGATATAAAGAAAAGATAATAATTTACATGAAGGGGTTTTTTGTGTTTGCTCTTAGATATGAAAACAGATCTGAACTTACTGCTTGAATGCCTCAAATATCAGATGGACTGCCCTGTATCTCAGAAAGAGGCTTTGATCACTATTTATTCAATTTGTCAACAAAACAGTAAGAAGCATTTTTCCTTAGAAACAACACAATTTTCTGTTCACAATATGTGTTAAGAAGCTGGTTGTCACTGTAAAAAAATTATTTAGAGGATATAAGGCTTGAGAAGTTACAGAATCTTGGAAGGTTTTCATTTTACAGAGAAACAAAAGCAAAAGTTTAATTTTTGTTCTTTTTTTCTGTTATAGGTGAAGCAAGTGAATATTTTCGAGAAATTGGTGGTTTGATGTTTATAAATGATCTTGCAAAGTCAAGTGTTCATTGCATAGTAAAGGAAGCGGCTTTATTTACATTAGGAGTTATAATAGAGAGTAATGGTAATAATAAGTAGTAGTATTTGTATTTCTGAGTGAGTTATGATCCCATGTTATTACTTCTGCTCGTGCTTTGTCTCCATTATTTTTCTTCTCAAAAAATCTGATCACAAGATTATCAGCTCGACTGAGGAGCAGTAAAGCTGCCACTGTTTCACTGTCCATCCCCAGATTTGGAGAAATACCTTGTTGATTTGTGTAGACAGCATGTCTTTATGATACCAGACAGCTGTACTACCTCTCTTCCTCAGCAGCGAATGTTAAATGACTCTCAGATTGTTCCAAAGTTTGTCTAGGTCCTGACTGCATTAGAACTGACCATAGGGGGAAGCCCTCAGTCACTTTATAGTCCCGTTTTATCTTCGCTCACCACATACTGGACGCAACTGAGGCTCTAGTTACTATATTACAAAAATAATTCAGGATTATGAATGGCTTGCTTTAGGACTTAATGGTTTTTATTTTCTGGTTTCAGTTTATTGTCAACAGACTTTGTGTACTTCTGCATTGTTTGAAGACCTCATTTTATTTCTAATTAATAAGAATTCTGGTGTGAACTTGAAAAGAATGTCTGTTTATGTCATCTTAGTACTGGTTTCAAATAACAGTAAGTTGAGGGGTTTTTCTGTGTTATAACACCACTTTATTCTATTTGCCAATCTGCAATAGGAAATTTTGGAACACTCAATAAGTAAAGTTTTGGTAAAGTTAATTTATAAAGATGAATGGTTGCATGTAACTGAACCTGAACTGGCTAAGTAGATCATTGCTTACTGGTATTTCCTGAAGTAGCAGAAAGTGGTTAGTTCTAAAAATGAAATTATAGTTTTAAAAAAAATATAATGCAAACCAGTAGTTTCTGACAATGTATAGAAAGAAATTGGAACATTTTTGCCAATGTGTTGGTGTGATTTTTGTATTTAGGGGGGAGGGGGGAATATATGCTTAGGAAATGGAAATAGAATGTAAATATGTAAATTAAACTTGACATGAAGATTTTGTCTCAAGTTGCATGTGTCTTCGGAGTCTTGTATGTGTTCATTTTTAGAAAGTGGGCAAACCTATGTCAGAGATACAGGCTGCATTGGTCTTCTGCTACAGTTATTCAGGTAAACAGTTGCAATTCAAGCAGAAAAACGATAGACTATTTAGGACTTACGTTAGCTTGACTATTTGGGACTTGTTTGCATTGTTCTAAACAGAACAACTCTTTCCACATCCAAGATGAATCTGTCAGATGAAAATACCAACCAGTGCTATCAGCTGTGGTCTTCAGTCTGCAGTACTCTCTGTGCCTGTGTTAACAATCCTCAGAATGGTAAGTGTTGCTGTTAAAATTGTGAAAAAAGTTCAAAGTATTTCTCCAAACGGACAACAGTTTGTTTTCATTTTCACTGTTCAACTGAGATTTCATATTACATTTAGATTTAGGGTTTTGGTTTTTTTGTTTTTCCAGAAGATAATCAAAACATTTGCTGTTCAGTTTTTCCACATGCCAAAGAGTGGCTCGAAAGTTGCACAGAGCCTGAGATAGTTCGTCCCATTTGTTCATTTGTTGGTCTCACAGTTGCAAATAACTGTAAGTACAGCTCAAGCTTTAAATAGTTTTTCTTTTGTAAAATTAAGTTTAATTCGATGGTTAAATGTTTTATTTATTTTTGTCAATCTCTACAAATTCATTTGCTGTTTTTCCAACTTTTACGCTGAAAACTCTGTTGCACCATCTTTACTTACACGCCATTGTGCTTAAGTTCACAAATAGCCACAAACTGGCTACATTTAGTAAGGTCAGTAAAAAATTTTGAAGCTGTTTTGATTAAAAGTATTTTACAAATATAAATCATTATTCCATCTCTGAAAACAATGACTTAGGTAGAACTTGGGCATAATGTTTGCCGTTTGTATGCATGTATTGGGGCCATGTGTTTTCTGTAACTATTTTATAAGGCAATTACTACATTTCTCGATTAATATATATCCAACTTCTGTTGTATGGGTGGAAATGTAATGTTTAATACATGGACAGAAAAATTGTGACGAGCCTAACTGATAAAATGCTAAAACAGTTTGCATCTTGTATTATTTAAGACACATTTTTTCTTTTTTTCACTAAGCATACGTGCAGAAGTATTTTGTTTCTGTTGGAGGATTGGATACATTAGCTAAAGTTCTCATCAAGCTTATGCATGATTCCTGTACAAGTCACTCAAGCACAAAACTTGCAGTAGTAGTAACAAAGACTCTGGATGCCTGCATTGCTAATGACTGTGAGTGAAAAGACCGCTACCATCTTTTATATATAGTAATTTTAAAATGCAATTTTAAATTTTAAAATGCAATTTTAAAATTCTGGTTTTGGTGGAAAAGTGATATGAATGGATGCTAAAAGGCAATTAAGTTAAATACATCCCAGCTGATATTGCACGTTTTTAAAAGTTCAAATGTTTATATGGGAGTGATTCAGTTCATCTGAGGTAGGTTACTCTCCCATTGTTGCTAAAAAATACATAGTGAAATTTAAAGTATACTGAAAATTAAAAATAAGGTACTAGAGATAGTTTTGTGTAAGTAAAGCTGAGAACTGGGCGTGGCAGTCATCTTGGATCCAGGAGTTTGAGTTGTGTTTCTGTAGACCTAGGCCTAAGCTAATAAGCTTTGGAAGCTTTAAGAGGCTTTAGTAACTCAGGTGTGGAGTTGGACAAATGTGGTATGTCTGCATAGCACATCTTTACTCTCATTTCCTGTCTGGATGGTGCTGTCCTAATGAGATCTTTGTGTCTCCCATCAGGAGATTTTGAGAAACCTGTAAGCCTGATGAATCTGTGCTGTTAGCCATGATTATTATATTTGACGCTTCTGCCATAAGTGCTTGCTAACGGAGGTTCAAAAAAGTTTAAAAGCATATACCCGAACTAGTTCTGAGCCTCGTTTCAAAGCAGTTGGTATGTGACAGGATTAGGTTTCAGCATGTATGTAGCAGCAGTGGTGTTCCCAGTTTCAGGAATAGGTTGCCTTCTACCAGAAACATTCTTAGCTGGTTTTGTGGCAGACAGTCTGTGCATCAAACCTTATTTTACTCTTTTTTGCTCTATTCCGGAGCTGATAAAGGATGTGGAGAAACTCAGCAGAGCTCTACAAAACTTGCACGTTGCAAAGCCCTTGTTTATCAGATTTTCTGCCCCATCTCTATACAGCCCAATCTGGGAGAAAGGGCAGTGGTGGATATGGGAAATAGCCTGTGCAGAATTACTGCACCAGGAGGGATGTGGTAATTTGAAGTGTTAAAATGAAAGAGGGAGAAGAGGAGGCCTCTGCAGGCCCAAGGCTTTTAGAGGTGTGTAGAGTTCCCTTGAAAAACAGCATTTTATACTTGGATGATGCCTATATACTTACTATCTAGTTTATTTTTCTTCAAATTATTTTTAATGTATTAGCTGCCATGGGTGTGGTGTTGACAAAGTATCACACTGTGTCAGAGCTACTGAAGCTGTTGTCCAATGACACTCTGGATACAGGAGAAAAAATTAGTATTATTCTAACAATTGGACACTGTACTGAAGTCTGTGGTAAGATTTTTTCTTTTTTCTTTCTGTTAGTTTCTACCAAATTCTCATACACTAACTACTTCAATGGTGTCATTTCATCAAGACTGAAACATGAGGGAAAGTTCTATTAAATAATACAATATTAATATTCATGGGGAAAAAATGCTGTAACATTCCACCTTTAAATTTTAAAACCTGTTAGCAGATAGTATCTTTAAGAGCTTAGAAAAAGTAGACTATTACGCAAGAATTCAGAACTGGGCTTAGGTGTCACAGGGTAAAATTCATCCAGATCTGACAACTACTACAATACATACATACCAGTTAAGTCTTTTTGAGCTCTATTTTAATGGCCCTTCATATATACAGCTTCTCTCTGCTGTTTACACAGCTATTAATTTTTTAAAAAGCTATATAACAGTATTGGTTTTGAAGTAACATAAGCAATAGGTAACCCTAAAATGTTTTTGCCAGATTCCTCAGGGCTTTCCCAAGCAGATCTAGTAAAAATATAACACTTAAGTTGGTGTTTGATGGTAGTACCAGCAAACAGAATGGGAAGTTATGAGATACTGATCATTGTTTATTTATACTACTGTTTTTTTCATGTCTGTTCAGAAATGCAAGAAAAAGGGATTATGTTCAAAAATCCTGATTATCATCCTCTAAATGTCAATAACAAATTCAGTAGTTAGCTCAGTAGGTCATAATTCTGATATTTTAAAAGACACTTTTTCATGAAGAATTAATGGAAACAAAGCTTAATGGAAAATGTCTTTCAAATACAAATATGATTAAACCAACAGAATAAAAGTTTATCTTAAAACGTCAATGCTGACAAAATAATCACATTTGATCTTTTGTTGATTCCTTTGTTTTATCAAGTTTGGACAACAAAGAACTATTTTTAGAAAGTTGTCAGTTTCATGAATACATATGGCAAGTGAGATCACAATAAAAAAATCTAGCTAATTACATATTTAATGAGGAGGAACAGATCAGCTAGACCAGGATTAAACTGCTAATTTTATTCGGGTATTGCTAATTATAAACTTCAAGCTTTTGATATTTCTGCATCTCAAGGCTTACATAAATGTAGCGTATATACTTTAGGAGCATATACCAGAGGAAAAGGAATACAGAAGCTGTAATTCAAATATTTTAGGTGACAATTAATTGAGTTTGGATCTCTGTCATATAATCTGTAGTAGTCCTCCTTCAGTTTTCTTACAAGAACTTTGAGCTATGGTCAGATCACCCTGTGTGATCTAGAGTGCTTCTGCTGCAACCTGGGTAAGTAGGTCATTATAGCATGCTTGGATCCATAATGAAAATATCTTTTTCAGGACTTCCCTGAAAATTACTAGTATGAGTTTCTAAAATTACTGTAAGGTTAAGTGTGTATGAGGCTGAAACCAATCTAATTTTCCTTTACAATGTCCTATTTTAGAAGAAAACCAGTGTGAACTGCTCCAGAACAACGGTCTTCCACTTATGATTCAGGTATTAACTGAGTCTCAAGATGAAGAACTAAACAAAGCAGCTACTTTTGTGCTGCAAAACTGCAAACAAATGAGTAAGCTTGCTATTATTGCTTTAAAAATTACAGAGATCATTTCTATCTTTAAGATCTGTTGACTTTCTAAATGATTTTAACTGTAGCAGCTTTGTAATTCTGTGTACTCCAAGAGATGTTTATTTTCTGCAGAAAAGTTGCGTATTTGCCACCATGGACTGATGATGGCATTTGGGCAGGAAAAACAAAAGTAAAAATTCCAACGATGTTGCAATAATGCATTTGTGAAACCTATATATGTAGTTCTTAATATTTTGCATGTAATTTATAGATGGGAAAGCTTTTAAGAACTTTTAACATTGTCATTTAACATGCAATTCGGACTGTATTCCTCAGTATGTACCATTGTATGTAGATACTAAACCAGTAGATAATCAAGCCCAAAATCACCATGACTACAATTAGTTTGCAATATTAAAAAATCTTGGTCCTTATCTTTTAAGTAGGGTGTATCGTGAAGTATCCTGTTTACGGTTTGGTTTTTTTTTTAATTAACTCTAAAGCATGGAAGGTATTATGCAATTAATAATTAGTAAAAAGCACGTATCTACATTTTTGTACTGAAAACATAACTGAGTGTTTTGCTTAAGATTGAGGGGGGTGTGGTGATTTTCAGTGTTCATTAATATGGAGTTGTTTTTTAAAAGAAAACAGAGACCCGTACTGGTAAAGGACCTATAGAGTTAGGATTAAGTCCATGATAAAGTCAGTTTTTAGAGCACAGCATCATTGTGTAAAGAGATTATAGTAACTATAATTGCAAGCTCACCTCTTGTAACTGCAGTGTATTAACATTTATGTGTAAATTTTAATCAAGTTATTAAAAAGTTATTATTATGAGTTTATATTTTGCATTAAATTTTGGGGGCTGTCCCTCAGCATACTAAAATATAATAAATACTTACCAAGGTGTTCAGTGATTAAAATTTGGAATATTAATACTGTTTTATATTTTATAAAGCTGAACAATTGTCCCTGAAAATAAATGGTAATTCATTAAACATGAACAATGCAGAAGAGTTGGACGTGCAAGTCAGAAAAAGAAGTCTACAAGACTACTGGAAGAAAGCAAAAGAAATTTTACACAGAATAAAGTTGATTGAAAAAGAACATGATGAGGTTGGCCTATTTACCAAAGTAGGATAAAACTAAGCAAATCTTTCCAGAGTTTAGGGAAAAATAGAAAGTAAACCCTTAAGGTAATTTCAGTGTGAGCTTGAAAAGCAGGGAAAACATTGGATGTGTGTGAAACTACAACCTGCAACTTTTATGGTGTATCATACAAAGTCAGAAGTATGCAGGGCAATCAGAGAATGCAGGCATCTGTATTTTTATTAAGCATTTTAGTTTATTATAAAAACAGATTTTTCTACAATATTGAGATCACTTAGGTTGGAGAAACAAGCATTGGAATTATTTTTAATTGCCAATCATTCCAACCTATAATTTTAATATTGGCATGCATAAAATGCCCATGATTGTACAGCTATGTCAGGGTAGATAATAATGGAAACTGTGAACATAAACTGAAACAAAGTTGTTTCATATTTTGTTTGTGCTGTATAACTACTTGGTATCTCTGGGTGCGGAACAGCAAGTTCTTGAGTTATTTAGCTGGATCTTAATTTAATTCAATCTTTAAGTGCCTTGTAAAGGGTTGTCAAGCACAGGAACAGGCTGCCCAGGGAAGTGGTGGTGTCACCATCCCCAGAGGGATTGAAAAGATGGGTAGACGTCACGCTTAGGGACATGGTGGACCTGGCAGTGCTGGGTTAATGGTTGAACTCTGTGATCTTAAAGGTCTTTTCCAACCTAAATAGTTTTATGATTACAACAGTAGCAAATCCGTTGCTTCAGCCTGGAACTATCACTTAGTAACTACCCCTTCAACACCTCCAGCAGCACTGCTGTCGTTGGCTCTCAACTCAGTCTGGGGTTTTTGGAGCTTCTCTGGAATTTGCGTTACCTTCAGAGTTAGACTGGTCTGTCCTAGTTAATCTTGTTACTAGATTCATTTAATATTTTTATAGCGCTCACATAGTTGCTAACTAGTATTTTTCAATACAGGGAAGAGAGCAAGGAAGAGTATGTGCCGACAGCTCTTCAGAAGACAATATTGAAGCATCAAAATACCATGAAGTGAATCCTGCTGATCGAAAAACTTATACAGAAAGAACACATAAAGAAGTACATTGTCCACAATTGACCTCTAAGTCAGATGATCAGGTTCTTGCTCCACCTGTATATTATTCTCCACTGAAAAACAAGATCGTGAACACTATGGATCCAGTAAATGCTTGTACTAGACAAAGTGAACAGAGTAATATTTTCTGTTCAGTTAATGAACTGCAAACAGACAGTGCACTTCAGAGTCGCAGTATAAATGAAAAAACTGCTTGTGTAAAAAATCTGTCTATTCTTCAAGTAAGGTAAGTATCTTACACCTAAACAGAAATACCAAGTTGCTTTTCTTTAGTAATTTCCAAATTGAATGTCAGCCTTTGAAATTATCTGTTACTATGTCTTTTTCTCCTAGTCAAAAGACAGCCTTTTGGTGGCCCACTAGGGAATATTCTGTGGAAGTGTTTTTGACATCAAAGATCATAGACGTTGTAGCAATAAAAGCTTCTGATCTTTTTCTCTGAATGGTAGGCTTCTGATGGATTGTATAGAGAGCCTGCTACAGGCCCTGTTCTAATGCCTTCAACATCATGATGAAAAAGCATCCATAGTGTTTGCCTCAAAATTCTCACTGATTCAGTAGCGCAAGATTTGACCCATTGGTTTGGATGAAACCACAAAGAATTCTGTAATATGCATTTACTAGGAAAACAGCAGTGACAGAACTGCTCTGCAAAAAATTGAAATTGGAGTGCCTACAATTAATTAGAGGCAACTGGCAAGGATAAACACATATTCTATTATCTTCAATTCATATCTGGAATATCCCTCAAGACAGGCAATGAGAGAGTACAAACAAAGCTACATNTTTTTTTTTTTTTTTTTTTTTTTTTGCGTTCTACATTTTTATTGTGGTTTTTTATGTGGCTGGCTGCACCATGCTCCTATGCAGTTTCCTTGCATGCATTATATTGTAACTTTGCAACTACCACAGAAATTATCAAGAGCCTAGCATATTTTCCATGATACATTCAGGTAAATTTTGCTTTGCTATTGATCAGCATA
>RSEF01000011.1:14203289-14248760 GCA_003993805.1 Himantopus leucocephalus | reverse complement strand
TGCATATGTATTTGTGTGAAAACAGGAGTCACCCAAGCATAACCCTGGGTTAGGCTCCTTGCTCCCGCAGCATTCAGAGGTAGTCAATGACACTGAAAAAAACACGATCACTGTATCATGGGAGCATGTTGGTTGCATAAAAGTTAATCAGTGTAAGAAAAGAAGAAAACCAATTAATTTTTAGAGCAATCGGTGAAGCATCTGGTGAAGGCTACAGTATTTTGAGGGCTTTGTGAAAGCTTTATGTGCACTAAGTAATCTTTACATGAACGAGAATTGCAAATGACTCTGGAAACCAGCATCCCTTGAAAGCACTGCATTCGGAATGCTGGAACCCATGCTGAACAGCACTGCAAGGAATGCTAATCATAGATCTCTGGTAAACAGATTTCTAACACACAATGATTATATGCCTGATACTACAAGCCCAGTAACTTGGGATAACTAGAATCATTTTTTCAGAGATTTATATGTTTAATGTGTGTTTTGTTTTGCCTTTGGAATGTATGTATTAATTTACAGGTAAATGTATGTTGTGAATTTTGATTATTTTTTTAAAATTTGTTCATGTTTTTATCTTCCCAGTGAACACTTATTCAAACAACCAGCAGAGATTGTTAAAAATGTGAAACAGACATGCACATCAGGTACAAATAGCTAAACATATTCCTTTCTTGAATAATTTTGTTCTTAATGAGATTTTAATTAGTTTTGTGTACTTTTATCACTACTTTTTCTCAGATGTTGTATATCATTAGATGACAGAGTACATTATGTATAATATCCTTTAACTGTTTGCACAGTTTTGGAATTTTATATTGTATACAGTTTTACCAGGAGAATATTTATTCTGCTTTTCTTGTAATACGTACTTTAGCTTTCTTTTTTCTAATTGTTTTTAACTATTCAGATGAATGTATCACAGGTAACTATTTAAGTTTAGTCTGAATGCAATCCGTACTGGACAATGAAAGCTATTAATAGAAAATGCGTAAAGATGCGGGTTTTGTTCTGTACTTGTAAGATTGGGGGTAGAACCTACCTGTGAGAGTGACTTTGGCCCGAAGCTATTCCTACATGTTGAATATATGTTTAGGATGTATGTTTTTCAGATTTGCATTGATCTTCTTAGTCTGATAGATTTATTTCAGAATTGGGATTTGTTCAGTCAAATCTTTATTTATAATTTAGTTTCCTGTTCATTAATAAAATTTATAATTATTCATTAGATTAGTATTTCCCAGAATGGTAGCTTTACAGGTGACCAAGCTGATCTCCAGGTTATACCTATTTACATAGAGAATAAGTATTAGTCCAGCACATCACATTTTTCAGCATCTGATTCCAAATAGAAATAAAGTTTATAGGGCTTAGTTAAGCAATGTAAGTTTACAGGGTTATTTTGCTGTGTTCAAGTTGAAGTAATACGCTTTGGGAGATGAAAAAGCACTGAATTAAATGTAATTATTCTGGATTTACAAAAATGTAAATGCAATCCATTTAACTTCAGGAATTTCATTTGGATTTTCTGCTGTTATTTAAATTAAACTTTAATTATCTACATATCGAAAATACAATTGAATATAGGTATGCTGATGCATGATTACCACTGCAAAGGATAGGTTGCATTTTCTTAGTGAGATTTTTTCCTTCCTAATTTAGATCAACATTCATTCTACTCAGAGAGAACCAGGGAAGAAAAAAGTACTTCAACTACATCTGCATCCCATAAAATGCCAGATTTAAGGTGTATAGGTAAATATTATCTTGGATCTTTCTTTCTTGAGCCTATAAAAGAAGCCTTAAAGAGTCAGCAATGCAGTAAACGAACTGACATTACAGAAATTTTAACACATCTATTTGATTACCTATTATGTCATTCAAACCTAAGCTAGACTTAACCATTTATTCAGGTTAATACAGATAAGTGTTACAACACAGAGAAAGTTTCAAAATATAGCAAAGAGGTCTTGTACGTTTTGGGTCCTAGATAAATGTGCAAAAGGAACTGAGGCTCCTTTCTTCCCATCCCACTAATATTTTTCCTGCTGTTGAGGATCTGTGCTTCATTAGGTACTTCTGGAGTTGAAGTGCAGCATAACTTGGTCCCATAGGTCATGTTGAAAACACTTTTTTTTTTTTTTTAAGAGAGCAAGTACAAAATAAGAAGTATTTTCAAAAAGATACATAAAAGTGTAACCTCTTTTGAGATGTGTATATGGAAAACTGGAGCACAAATTGTAGATGACAGCGAGCAAAATAAAATGCTGGACTTTGTGATGGCTTCTATGGCATTCATGCTTCCTGTTTCTACAATATCCTGGTTTTTTTCCAGGCTGTGCAGCAGGAGGACTGTTCTTCAATAGTAAAACCTTTACCAAGATGTTGCAAAGTTGTCCATACCAGTGTGAGCGTCACAAAGTCATTCTGGAAGCTGAAGAAAGATATAAAAAGGAACTTCGCAAATCGGCTCTTTGTAACAACACTAGATATGCAACTTATGAGAGTAATTATGATTTTTTTTTGTAGTTATAACTATTGTTTTAAATCATATTTAAAATTCTGAACTTTTTTTCGTCTGATTCTGATTGTCCTGCTCTAGTAAACTTGCTCATTTAATTTGATTTACCAATGATTTATACTAAGTGAGATCAGAACGAGCCCCCTTTGTTTTGAGGATCTTGTGTATTTCTTGGCAGTAGTGATATATCCTCATTGTAGGCTTTGAGACTCTGTCCTGTTTGCCAAAGTTAGTCAAGTACTAATAGAAGGGAATATATTGTGTTGAAAACAAGGTCAATTCATTTTAATATTACATACTTAGAAGGGGATATATTGCATTGAAAACAAGGTAAGTTAATTTTAATATTACATACTTATGGATGTAAGAGGCTTATAATTCTTAATGAATTAAATAAAAGTGCCTCCTATATTTTTCTGGTTTAAAGGAGGCATTTTGAAAGTTAAACAGTTATTACTGGCATTTGTACCGGTGTCCATCTTATATTTTCCAGAAATACTGCTGACCCCAGTGAAGAAAGAAAGACCGCGTACAGAAAGATCAACTTTCAGGAGCAAAAAGGATAGTTTCCAAAGTAAGGGCTTGGCCTGGAAATGAATGCAAAAAGCCCTTACTGTCTAAGTAATTCTTTGGCAGGACTTTACCATGGGAGGCTGTGGATAGGGAGTTACGGGGGAGTTTTCTGTGGATTCTGTGAAAAATTTGTATATTAATAGGCCAGAAAATGCATATTCTATAATCATGAAAATGTGTTCTGCACATTAGTTAACAGTGAAGTTATCTGGCACTTGCTTTGTCGATGCTGGTTTGAATCCTGTCAGGGTTACTTCCATGCCATCTGCTATTTTTCAGATTTGTGGCAAATATTTTTAAAATCGAGAGGTATACTCAGGATCAGAACACAGGAGAGTTGCCTGTTCCTGGATTCACCATCACTATTATACAGTTATAGCCACATTATTCTATTACACCTGTTTCTGTTCAGCTTGGAGCTCTGCTAAGGACTTGGGTCTCTGTGTGCTAAATAGCTAAAAGGGGAAACCTTAACATATACAACAATACTAGAGCAAGTAACTGAAAACAACTTACCAGAAAATTAAGTACAGGAGATCTCTTTACCTGTCCTGTATTATGAGGTGTTGAATAAGATGTTGTTAACAAAATAGAGATGGAAAAGTGAATATAAGTTCCACCAGTTTCTGCAGTGCTGTTTAGGAACCCTATGTTTACAGTACCATCAGTTGACCAGAAAAATTGGTATTCTTTCTAATACACCAACTGTCCATTTGTAAATAGCAGAGTATCTTTTACAGTATTTTATTCTGTAATGTAGAAAAAAAATTAACAGTTACAATTTTTTTCCTTATTCTGCGGATAAATATTTTTTATATAATTCACAAGGAATTTTCTTCAGGATGGGGTGTTTGTGGGTACATCCTGCAGAGCTCCAACTACAGTCGTACATTACTATGTTCAGCAACTAATAACCGATACGGTTTCTTATGATTGATGACCAGAAATTTTAAAGTAGGCTGAAGCAGCTCTGTAAACCAGTACTTGAATTCTAAAACATTAATATTACTTTTAAAAATATTGTCTTTTAAAAAATCAGCCCACCCATCAGGAATTTATTTTTAGTCTCCTATTTCCAAAAACCTTGTTTACATCGTTATTTTATTTAATTAATTTCTGGTAAAAGCTAGTAGATTTATTTTATTTTTTTAATTTTTTTTTTAATTCTCCCCCCCTTCAGATTCAGAAATTAATTAATTTGGCTATGATAGCCATGGAGGTCTTCTAAAATTTAAAAAAAAAAACCAAACCCAACTTTATTCCATCTCAAAACCCCATTACACTAATATATTACCCTTAGCAAGTAAACATTTTCTGAAGTAAACAGAATTTTCCAGTCTTTCTTCCAAGACCTCATAGTAGTACAACTCAAAAGATGGTTCTCTGTTAAATTTTAATTCCTAAAACATTACCTGTGTTTTGTGGTTTTGTTGTTTTTTGGGTTTTTCTTGGTTTTTTTTTTAAGAAAGATGCATAATGTTTTATTGTTTGGGGTTTTTTTAAGGTATTCTTTTGACTCCAATTAGAAAAAACAAATCTGATACTTCAAATAGAGATGAACATAGTAAAAATACTAGGTTGACTGACGACTATAACTTGATACCTACGTATGAAAAGTGTGAGTATTACCGGAAAGTTAATTCTGTAATAGGCATAAATTAAAGATCAAGTTTTGCATTTTGGTTGAGGCACTGAGAAAAGCACCTGTGCTTGGTATTGGAGAGACAAACGGCTGAGAATGTAAAGAGATATGTTCTTGTGCCTTCAATCACAGTATTATTGATGTTTGAGTTAATTCCTATTATTTGCTAGTTGCTTCCAATGCATAATCCTCATGTGTTACTGTCAATGAGAAAAAGAGCTAATGAAAATGAGATATTACTAATAATATATTCATATAGTACTAAAAATATATAAAATATTCAAGTTCATTAGAAGAAATGCTCCTTTACAATACTATATTCAGTTTCACAGTGGATTTCAGTTAGTCTAAAGTAACTAAGAGGTGGCCTTGTTCACAATTTCGTAGCTTTCCGAAAAAACCAAGATGCTAACTCGAAGAGACAAAGAGTCAAAGAAATGTGCAACCAGCAATGTCAGCGCTTAAAAGAAAATTGCGTATATTCACTTGACAAAGATGAGGTTAGTTATGCAAATACACTCACCTATTTATAACTGTCCAAATAAAATCACTAGGAGTTGTATAATTTCTTTTTAAGTCACCTTTAACAGGAGCCCAGTAACAAAGTCAACCTTATTAAAAAGATATTCCTCTTGTTGACTCTACTGCAGTCACACTGATCTATCCCTGAAATGAGTTAAGGCTTTTCCAACTGAATAATGGATACGGAGGTATGCTTTTTCCTGCACTAACGAAAATTTGCATAGTGTAGAAATAACAGAAAGCTGAGGGAATAAACATACTAAAGGTATCAGCTATGTCAGCATGACAGAAATGAAGATAAAGGTCATGGAAAAATACCAAATTTCACTAAGTGGGGGACAGTGAAGAAATCTTGAAGAACCATTGCTATCTTGACAAAGTGATCGTTTTTGCAGAACTACTTACAATTGTATTGTCAGTACTGATGCGTTACTTCCAAATGTGAGAGTATATGTAAATTTACATAATTTTTAATTACACCAAAATAAATATTTTCAGAGCAATGAAGTATGTTCCCTGGACATGAACACAAGAACTTTAAACAAGAGAAGAAGAACGCGAAAAGATTTCACGACTGAAGAAATTGACTGTCTTTTCAGTGGAGTAAAACAAATGGGTAATCACTGGAATTTAATTTTATGGTCTTATCCGTTTCAGAAAGGACGGACAAGTGTTGATCTTTCCAAGAAATACTACAGGTTACAGTTGCAAGTAATCATAATTTAATTTTCTACTAATCATATATGCTGTCAGCTCAGTTTTCAGATTTTGACTCTGAATGGACTTGCAAAAAAAAAAGACAGGCTATCAGAATTTGCATCCCGTGGGGCTGTGCTGTGTGCCAGTCCCACGCTGCGCACGCGGAGTGTTAGAACGGGCTCTGAGGTGATTCAGACAGGGCCCATGCCTGGAGAGAGCGGAACTGGGGGAATATTAGAGAGCCCTTGAACCCTCCAGTGCCAGTGGGCAGGGTCCGGAGAGGATAAGCATTTCGCTTAAGGACTCCAAATGAATCGCTGTGTTTATTAGGAAGTTGGTATTTTCTCTGTTCAGTCTCTTCTGATGCTGGTTTGTGAAAATCTCTCTGGCCGTTGGCACCGTGTGCGGTATGTGCACTGCTCACCCCGCAGTGCTCTCTGGGGCTGCAGTGGGTGCCATTTCTGCTGCGCTTTGCATGCGGGTGGGAGCGTTCAGCGGGAAGCGTTCTCCTGCTGAAACCTTTTCTAAAGTTGTGCAGTGTTTTGTGTCAACACTTGTCTTGATATTTTCTCTTTTATCTCCATTTTATAGAGGCAAGAAAAAAGCAAAGATCATCAATAACATCTTTCAAGAGTATTTTGGATTTTGTTGCAAAAAGTTGAAGAACAGCATTCGTTAACAGTGAGGTATTGTCACAACAATACGAGCCCTGAGAGAATTTAGATTGGCTTGGACTCATGTTTTTCACTGATAACATTCACTGACAGAGTTGTTGAGCTTTGTAAATGTAAATTACATGTAATTTGATAAGTTGGGTTTTGCCTTTTTTTTTTTTCATAATGCTAACATAGCTAACAAAATCTTTATCAGTAAAGTTTGGGTTTTTCTAATTTAACCTTCTTGAACATGTGATTTACGTAACGTTTGATTTGGCTTTCTGTTTGAATCTTTTTATAGTTTGCTTTATACCATTTGTCAGAAAAGGCTATATTGCTAAAATGAATACTTTATGTCAGAAACTGATAAGTATGAATGTTGTGTCTGAATTTGTTTCCTCTTAATCAGTGAAATGTTTAAAGCAGGTAAAATATTTTGTCGTGTGTTTGATGCGCTGTATGTGCAGAAAAATACATCTGTGACAGAAAACACCAAATGTACGGCTGAACGCTGCTGCACGTAGCAGGTGAATCTTACCCTGGTACAGTAAATGCATTGGAATGGGACGCGGGTGGAAGTGTCAGCGTCAGCAGTTGTGGGTAGGAGATTTAGCGTGTGGTCCAGCTGCAGCGTGTCTTGACTGAGAGTAGCGACTGGGTAGCATTCCTGGACCTGCATAAAACACTGCAGTGTTGAACTGAGTGGAACGCGGGTACTGATCGACTTCGGCTTCTCTTTTCAGTTGGGCATTTTTGGGGTAGTACTCAAGTAAGTGAGCAGAACCACCATTTCTGCTAATTACACAATTTTTACAGAAAGCTTTAGTGAAAGCCTTAGTAACTTGATTTTTCAGTGACAGCCTTAGTATTTAATTTGTGTTTTTTATCTGTTCTGATAAAGGAATGATTAATTGATAGTTAATTTATTACGCAAAAAGTTTAGTTATCTTATTAGCACTATGTTTTCACTACAATGTAGCTTAAACGCTTAAAACCAAGCAAGATGATAACCAAAATGTGAAAGACTTGGGGTAAAAGTGATACCAATGATATAATAAATAGGTCTTCTACTATTTTCGGCTGTTGCACTTTGGGGTTTTTTTATACTATTAAAATATTCAAGCCTCTGTAGAAGATGCCTTTGAATGGAGCTATTCGAAGCAGCGTCGTTAAATATCAGCATCTGTATTTGCAGAATACGAGCCAAAGGACTGACCGGGAGGTTTCGGTCTGTCCCACACTCCTCCCAAGGTCTCCAAAGGCGGGCTAGAGGCTCCACAGCTGCTGTCACCCAGGGACTGAGGAGTATTAGTAACCCGTTATTCTGGCCTAAATATAGCTCAAGAGGAGAAAACAACATAAAGCGTAAATCTTCACTTGACACAAAGTCAGACTATCGCAATACCGACGATTAATTCAGGTTGGAAAGGGCCTCTGGAGTCCACAGTGGGCTCCTCCCCGGCGCAGGGCTCAGCTCAAAGCCGGTCAGGCTGCCCAGAGCCTCGCCGGGATTACAGGGAAATGCTTTAAATCAGGCAGTTTCGGGTCGCCCCCGCCCCGCCTCCCCGCGCAGCTGCGGCCGGGCCGCACCGGGCGTTCCCGGCCGCCCCTTCCCGCCGGCACCAGGGGGCGCTGCGGGCGGCGGGCACCGCCCAGGGCGGGGAGCGCTGCCGGGGCTGCCCGCGCGCCGCCTGAGCGGGAAGCGGCGGGGGGCGGCCGGGGCCGGGGCCGGGGCCGGGGCCTGAGGCGGGTCCGGCGGCGCGGGGCGCCCGCAGCGGGCGGGGCGGGGCGGGGCGCGGCGAGGGAGGAGCGGGGTCCTCGGCGGGGCCGGGTGAGGTCACTCTTTGTGGCTGCGGTTGGCAAGATGGCGCCGGTGCTGGTGGAGAAGAAGCTGCTGGGGCCGGAGGGGCCCGGCGGCGCCGAGCTCCCCAGCGAGGAGGAGGAGGGACAGAACCTCTGGTGAGCGGCGGGGGCGCCTCACGGGCCGCGGCGACCCGGCGGCGGGGGAGGGGGCGGGCGTCCCGGGTCTGTCACGGCGGCGTCGGGCCGCTCTGCCGAGCCGCCTCAGCGCTCGGCCTGGCCCCGGCGGAGCGGGCCGCGGCGGGGCCCGGTGGGGAATGCCGCCCTCCCCGGCCTCGCAGGGCCTCGGGGCGCGGGAGGGGAGCCCCGCCGCCGGCGGAGCCGGGCCGGTATCGCGGCGGGGGCGAGGGGAGCGCCCCGGGGGCGCGGAGATGGGCGGGGGAGCGCTCCCGCAGGCTCCATCGGCGGCGTTGGCGTCGCTCATCGCCGGGTAACGCTCCTAAAAACGCTATAACGGCAGAAAAAGCTGTGTGTGAAATACAGGAGGGGATTGTGGGAAGAGTTAAGTCATCAGGCGAAAAGTAACGTGACCTGTTAGAAGGGAGAAAAACTTAAGAAAACGTCAGTGCGCGTGTTTTAGAAATGATAAAAGCTTTTCTCGAAAAGGTGGCGCGCTCTCGGTCTTTTAAAATGAGCTTAAGTCTTCAAGTGTAAGATCACACCTAGCTTGTAAGCAGCAGGAGCGTGCCTGGGTGGGTGGGCGCAGGCGGCGCGGCCCGTGGGTGCTGTCGGGTTGCCCGCGCGGCCCTCTGACCCTCAGGCTCATCACAACCCCGCTGTTCCTCCAGGTCCTCCATCCTGAGCGAAGTTTCCACCCGGTCAAGATCTAAATTGCCATCGGGCAAGAACATTCTTGTTTTTGGTAAGTAGCATACGCGAGCAGTTGGGTGGTTGGGGTGGTTTTTTTAGTAGAAACAAAGCGTGTTTAAAACAGTGATGTGAAGGAACTGGCACATTAGGGTCTGTAATATGATCTATTGTGTTTTGTCTTCGGGCTGGTGGATTTACTTTCTTTTTGGCTTATGCTGTTAGATTCTTAACGTATGTTTAAACAAATGGAATGTAATACAGGATATTTAAGTCCTTCGTTGCTGTTGTTGTGGTATAAGTCATTGCATTTAGCTGGAATACTTGAAAGAAAGCACCAAATAAGTATGGTCCAAAAGCATACGAGGATACTTCTGATTGTTTAAGCGTGTTTTCAAAAATCTTTTCTCAGAAGTTAAAATTAATTCTGAAAGTGTCTCTTTTTCCTCTAAAAACTTACTGGCAGGTGATGATGGTTCAGGTAAAACCACACTTATGGCTAAAATACAGGGAGCAGAGCATGGGAAGAAAGGACGAGGGCTGGAATACTTGTATCTGAATATTCACGATGAAGACAGAGATGGTAAGTTCATTTTACGTGTAATCTCTTCACTGTAATTAAGTAGATGACATGCTTTTTTTATAACTATGGTTTCATCAGTGTGTTTTGGGTTACGCCCAAGTGGTTGATTCCAGCATTGTTTGGCATGTTTTAGAAGCTGTATCAATTTCTTAAAAGTGGAATGTGTTTTACATTCGGTGTGCGTTGTCCCTCCTGCCCTTCTTACAGCTTGACCTGTGTACGAGCAAAACGTACACTTGAGCAGCCCTCGGGATCCATTTACTTTTAGGGTAGATACATTTGCTGATGCCGACTTCCTAGCAGATAGATTGTCATTTGGTATGACTACTTGATAACTATAGAAAGTAAATGATACATCCGTGAGAATTTAATTCTCAGTATGAGTTTCTGAGCGTGGGGGGGTTGGCGTTCTTTTGCGGGGCTGGGAGTGGAATTTTGGTTAACTGTAACTGAGATGTTAGAGTTGAATGAGTGAGGAACGGAATGTGAAGTCAGAATTAGTATTTCCTTTTCTCAAATTGGAGCTTGTCTCTTTGCCCCTTGTCTTTGTTGCTGTTGATGATTGATCTTCCCTACTATATGGAAGGGGGATGATGAGGAGAGACTGCTTAAAAGCAGGTCTAATGATCAGAATATTACTATTTTTAGGAAGGTTAGAGAGAGGAAGAGATGGGGAGTGAGTTTGTTATTCTTGTTACTAAATCTGCCTGTCTCATTTTGGGCAAACTGCTGGGCCTCTTTGTGTTAGCTTTTGTCTTCAAAACCAGGGAATGACAGTCTCCCTATTCACAACTTCCTTCTGAGTTTTCAGTTCAGAAGAGGGAAGCAATCGTGGTGGTTCATCCATGTTCCTGAAAACAAATGAACTAGCAAGATCCTATAATGGTATTTTGGAAATGGAAATGTACTGAAGGCTTGCACGAGTGATTAAGTACCATATGTGACTGGTTGTTATGGAGATTGGTCCTGCGCTCACGTGGTAATAAACTGTCTTTGGATACTAAGTTAGGCACAATTAAGGGATGAGTACATTGCCTGCGTCTTCAGTGGCCACCTAATCTCACAGTTCCTAAAAATCTTTGGTGCTGTAGTTTTAAGTGCTGAGCCGTTCTTGGCTTCTTGAGGTTCTTGGTGTAAGTGCTTTCTCACCATGCACAATCTTCTTCAGTACTGCATAAATACTTTAGGGGGAAAAAAAACCCCTACGATTAGGAGTGTTAAGACAGCCTGCAACATGAGGCTTCTTGCAACATCAAAGGCGATGGTAATATAAGCAGAAAAATGTTTGGTGTGCTACTTTTCCTGGTGCTGTCTATCAAACCCCAAGTACGTCCCTCCTTTGGAAATATTTTGGGCCTATTCCTGAGTATCTGAAAGTAAGAAGTATTTGAGGTGATTAGGAAAAGCCCATCATAAGAACTCAGGCAGCACTAGCAGGAAAAAAATTGACCTTTTTAACTACCAGACCCAGCTGGAGAATTCAGGTCTTCGTGCATCCCTTTAGTGGATGTGTTAGGATCTAATAATACATGCCGTTTTCTTTTCTGTCTCACTAGTGTCATTGGCAAGCAAAATAAATAGCAAAGTGGGTCAGGACCTCCCAGCAGGCAAAGATAACACTCTTCCTTTTCTAGCACAGGCTTGGTTTTGTTTCTTTAAAAACTTCGTGAACTTTAGATATGTGTGTGCTCAGAGAGACATTTAGGAACAAAGCCTTTATAATTGGCCCACAGTTCTTGGAAGCCATAAACAATCTGCAGATAGGCATTCAGGAGCTTACTATCGCATACTCAGGTCTGAGGGTATCTGCTCCTTCTTACACCCCAACCTACTCAAGACCAGCAAACCACAAGGGTTTCCAGGGGTGTCAGATCAACACTTGTCACTGGAACTGTAGTGGAGTGAGAAGATCTTTCCAACTTCTCTCCCAGGAGCTAGAAGCTTTCTTTGCTCTCTTTGTCTTTTCCTCTTCATTTCAGATGAGTTTATTCTGTCGAGGAGAACTATTTTGGTCATAGTGCCGAGTCATTATCTACCTCAAACCTCCCTTCAGAAATATGAAGGAAGATCTTTTTTGCTGCTTCTTATCCCCCCTGCCTCTTCCTCCTTAAGGGATATTTGAGCCTGGCTCCTCCTACAGTGAAGTAGAATTACTCTAGATTGCTAGGTGTGTATCTTAGTTTGCAGTTACTTTTGTCTTTTCCCCTAAAGATTAGATTAAATTGTTGGGGTTTTTTTATACGAAAGTTAAACAAATGCATAGAAAGAGCCTCTTTTTTGAAGGAACCCTGTGGCTGATACAGATGCCCACTAACTTTTTGGTTTTCACTGTCATCCGCTTGTTGCTTGGCAGTCACTGATACCTAGCTTGGATTGCAAGATACACGTGACCGCTGCCCTGGTAATTAGCTGGTACGGTTCTGTGAGGTGTTAGTCGTTCCATGTAACACACAGTACTTGGGTCCCTAGGTCTCAGGATAACTTAGAGTAAGTCCACAGCTGAATCTCTTCCTGAAAACTCTCCTTCCTAGGGTACTATCCCCAGTTCTGCCTAGGCAAAGGCATTTGTTCAAGAAGAGGTTCAGGGGCGCCTGAGAAGCGATGCTGAGAGTGAGAGGATTCTCCTAGGTCATTAGCCCCAGGTACAATATTCTTGGAGCATATGGCTGCTTCTGCATACGTGACACCCTAGTTCATTTGGATGAGAGCACTTACAGCACTAGCTATAAAGTTAACTCAGAATATTAAATGGCCTTGGAGCTCCGTCCCTAGAGTCCTCTGTTAGTGGAATTTCTCAGGGAGAGTGATGGGTTTTAATTTTATGCCTGCCTTTGTGACAAGCAGATATTTTACGTCTATGCTGGTTAGTCTGCTTTTGAGAGATGAGAATCTTAATTCGTAGGAGGTAGCAGAGAGGCTCTGCGTAATTTTGTTAAAGGATATGTGTTCAGAGTCCCTTGCAGTGATGGGGCAGAGTTAAAGTGAGGATGTGCAGCAACACAGTGAGACAAACTACCTCGACTGGTTTTGTGGCGGTACGGTATGGGTTAGCTGGCAATTATAAACACCATAGAGGACTTTCAGTTGAACTGCGTCAGATTACCAGTGCAGTACAGCTGTCCTGACTGTGCCAAGTGTGCCAATGAAGTAGAACCATTCTGTTGTTGCATTCTTACTTGTAACAAAATCAAGTAGTCTTGGTTCTTTGCCTCAGGTTTGGACTGGCCTCAGTCATATCGTATGCATATTCCAGTTGAACTGGTTGTTCCAGATTGAGATGAGTGCTGCTGGTACACTGGTTTCTAATGGGAAAATTGGGGTTTTTTTGTCAACATCTTTAAAGTAGTTCTCTTGAAAATTATTTTTCCCTGTTTTGCCTCTCTTTGCAGCTTGGACAAGGGATAGCTAGTTACCACTGATACCTTTTGAATAAATGCAGGAGATGTAGTTGCAGTTCACAGAATCAACCATCTGCAGTAAAATTCATTAAAGCTGGGAAAATCTTTTTCATGGCTAAAAGGATAATGAAATATTGACAGGATTTAGAAATGTAGTTTTAGCAGCTATTTTAATAGTCTTTATTAAGTAGCACCTGCTTTTTCAACAGGATCTGGTAGTTGTTTGCTCTGTTTTGGTGTCTCCTGTCGTAGCTGCAATGAAAGGCCCAGTTACCATTCACATCATCTGACTAATGAGGAGCTAGATGTGGTGCTGACAAAGTTGAATTTGCCATCAAGTCTTTGCCAAATTGTGAACAAGCACTACTGTTTTTTTCAGTGTGTTTTGTATTTGTAGCAAATGTAAATCACAAGCCATACCTCTTTACTGTAAGAAGGGAGGAAAACCTTTCATTTTCATACAATGTTATCTTTTTTTTTTGAAAGTACATTTTAATGCGAGCACTAGGTTTCCAGTCTTCCTAGCAGATCGATTTCATTTGAGTGATAGTTCCAACTGCATTTTAGTTCCACCTCTGTTCTAGTTCCAGTCTGTATTCTAGATGTTAAGCAGAAACTAAATCCTGAAGTAGGACAAAGGTGTTTAGCAAACAAAACCTTTAATTTTTAGATATTGGCTTAAAAAACTGACTTAGAAGGAGTGAATTAGGATATTTATTAATTTTTGTTACTTGTGAAGGTGTGAAAGTCTTTTCTGCAATCATAGCACTTGCCACAGAGAAACTATGAAAGTGCTGATGAGTTGTGAACTTTCATAGACTACAGGTAGACTTATGTTAGGTTTTTCAAACTTTCGTATTTGCTTCAAGGAGACAGTTGTGCATAGACATGGTTAATGTCTGTTAATGACCTTTCACTCCTAGAAAGCTCACAGGGTTTCTATTCACTGGTAGATTTCTGCTTTTGGGACTATACAAAGGATGCTGCTGGAACGCAGAGGATAAGAGTCCTGCATAGATATTTCATTTACTCTTGTGTAATAGTAAAGGTGTGAATGTGTTCACATTAAGTCCTAGCTTCCTTTCTGCTTTTCCAAACTTTTACCAAACATTCCCTCTGTCCTTAGAGGCCTTCTGATAGCTTTAGGTTCGTATACCCAGTGCTGTGAGAATCCCGTGTGGTATCAGTGAGATGGTTTCCTGAAGTAGGGGGGAGGGAGGGGGGAAACAATTGATGAATACGCAAAGGTGCATTTCTTACATACCCAGTGATTACCGTAACTGTTTACTGCGAAGGATAGATCTGAGATGCACAGTTGGAAGTAAGATGTTTAAGTTAGAAGCATAACTGTTGAGTTGTTTGTCTGATGACTGATGTCTGAATGTCTTACGACAGCCTGGCAGCAGGAGCATAACAAATGCTAAATGAAGACTGCCCGCGTATAGCATCTTGATGTAATGTGTCTGTAACTTGGCTGTGCGGTAATTTTATCCAAGACCTGATTAGAAAGGTAGTATGTATATCTCTGTACTCTTCTGTCCTTCCAGTTTCCTTTGTCAAGCTTTTGCCTCTTTCTAGAGCCAGTGGCTTTGATCCTGGTGGATTCTTTCTTAGAGTAAACTTATGATAGCCGCAGCAACTGGATTTATTTTGTGAAGTTAAAAGATTTGGGGCACAGGGCAGGGAAATATAGTGAGGCGGAGTAACTATGAACCTCAGTGGCTGTTTTGAAAGTCTTGGCTCTGCAGCGATTGTTTTGGTCATCCACGTAATTCAGAATTCATGTATGTTGTATGGATACCTATGGAGACACCCTGTTCCCTCTGGACAGCTGTAGTAGAACAGGGAATACTTTGGAAGAGGTACTGGAAGAGTCTAGAAGATAGATACAAATGGAGTTGTTCCTTTTCAGGAGGAAGTTCTGAGGATAATGTAATTCTTTTCTTTTATTTTATTTTCTTTTTTTTTTTCCCAATTTGGACAGAATTGATTGTTCAGAGTATCTGATACATCATTCCTGGATGATACTCCCTTTTCAGTTTCTTCTATTCTTGCCAAAGTTCATGTTTAGGGTAAAACTTCTCATGCCAGCTGTCTGTCCCAGCTGATTCTTCCCACCTCCCCACCTTGCATTTCAACAAAAATATCCAATAATTATCAAAACACTGGGGCACAGAAACACAAAATCTAAAATACCATATCTTTTGTCCAGTGCTCCTTCGTAAGGAGTCTGTGGGTAGGAGCTAAGTCAGTGTGAATTAGGAGCAGGTAGCACAACTTTAAAGTTTGGTAGGTTGTAAGTTTATCGTGTGTTTGCTCTTCCTACTCCTGTGCTAGAAACCTAAGCTGCTTACTGCTTTTATCTTGTTTGCAGCTTATTTCTGTTGAGAGATGTTAAACCAGCTTATGTGTCTGAGGGACACCTAAGGCTTCTCTGCTGGACTCAGCACCCCCTTTTGAACTTGGAGTTACATATGTGTCACACGTATTCTGGTTTTAATTGGAATATACGTATTTCAAATTCAGGAATGCTGTGCAGTATCTAAAAACTGGGGTGTCAGCTGTCCCTACTAAAAGCCAAAGAACAGAGATTGTTTTTTAAACAAAAAGATTCTGAACCAAGAAAAAATTGCCGTTAAATGAAAGCATCTACTGAATTACGTAGGCATTTACACATGCAACTGTGTTTAAAAATAAGCAGGCAAGATCTGCTGGTAGCTCGGCTTTGATCTTTCATGGAACGCTAAGGTACTCATCTGTTTGCCCCCAAACTAGCAAAGCAAAAAGTTGGCATCTGTTGGGTTACAACTGTACCTTTTCCTTTCAGATCATACTCGCTGTAACGTTTGGATTCTGGATGGAGACCTATACCATAAAGGGCTATTGAAGTTTGCAGTTTCTGCAGAATCCCTGCAAGACACCATTGTAGTCTTTGTTGCAGACATGTCTAGACCCTGGACTGTTATGGAGTCTTTACAGAAATGGGCCAGTGTCTTGCAAGAACATATTGATAAGATGAAAATTCCTCCAGAAGAGATGAGAGACATGGAACAGAAGTGTAAGTCCTTGTGCATCTATACATTCTTGTAATTTTTTTTTTTTTTAACTAGCTCTTGCAACTTTCTTTTGTAGTGATAAATTTCTTTGGATTAACGTTTTGAGAATGAGTTGGATAAGAATTACTTTGAAGTTGTGATTACAACTCTAATTCAGATAGACTGTATTTGGCTTTAAAACAACGCTTCCAGTTTTGCTGTGCTAACAAATCATCAGGTGAATTACTGGTCTTGCATAATCCCTTGCAATAATGAGACTTTGATTTTTAAAAAGGCCAATTTTTAAAAAACTAACTCCATACAGAATCACACTTTTAAAATAGCGACAGAATTCAGTAATGAAGTGAGCTGTCTAAGCCAGGTCTCATTGCCATACTGTGTTTGTCTTCCGATAGGTCTCTTTGCCACTGTTTTTCATGAGCCTCAGACTGTGATTCTGGTACATCTAATTGTCTCTCGCTACAGCCACCCCTACCCTGTGACTTTAGGAATGTTGTATAAATTAACTTTCTTTCCTGGCATATCTGTGTCAGGAAAGAATCTGGCCCTGGCAAGCAGTCATCGCTGCAGTATTGTTTCCTGCAGCTTCTTTTCTTTCCTAAAATAGTTTCGAATGTTTCTTGAGAGTTTTTTCTGTTGTCTTATTGAATTACCCCAAAATAAATTCCTTCAGTGGAAAAGACCTTAGCAACATGCACTCCTTTTCAGCTGAAGTACAGATTCAGACTGATCCTTGCTGGTTGCTGCTTTTGTTCAGGGCGGGTGGCTGGCTGTACAGGAGTGTTTAAACCTCGCAAATACTGTCTCGTAGCTTCCTTAGACTCACTTTAGGGAGCAGTGTAATCTGTTTGGCGTGTGAGCATTCAGATGTATTTGTGTAGCTGATCTCCTTTCCGAATGTTAAATATTACTTTCCCAACAGGCTTGTGCCTATGGCATACTAGCTGGAGTTTAAACATAATGACTGAAGCCACCTGGGTTTGATCACCAGGTTATATTAAAAAAAAGTAAAAACTGACAAATAAGGGAAAAAGGCTGTTTGGGGTTTTTTTTCGTATGTGTGAGAGATTTTTTTGGAATGGGAAATGGAAAGGCAGTTCTAGTCTCAAAATACAGCAGCTAACCCGATTTGCACTTTTCTGAGACACGCCAAATTTTACGGCAATCCAAGGGCAGTTTGTGCACTTAAATTTTACTTTTGGAAAGACAAGTGTTTTCAGCCTTCACTGTGTGGAGGAGCCAGTTACAGCTATGGCAAAGCTTTAGCACCATCTTTGGGGAACTTAGAAGACATTCCAATAGTACTGTCTTTAGAGATTTCTAAATTAAAGTAGCATAGAAGTTCCTGTTTTCTCTTGCACTTCAGTAGAGTTGAGGGAAAAGGAAAACTTGAGAGCTGCCTAATTCACACACTTGCAGGACTCTGTGGCCATCCTGTGATGAAAAACAGAGGTGAACTTCGGTCCTGTATCAGCGTGCAGGTAGAACAGGGGCCTCGGTGTCTCCACTCCCAAACTTCCTTCTCGCTCCTTTTCTCAGGCGCTGTGTGGGACATTTGTGTCATCTCAGATCCTTGTCTTCTGAGTTCTTGCAGACTGTCCCTGAGGCCAGATCTGTGCTCAGAATTTTGACTGCCATAGCTTGTAGTTCCCTTAACAGCAAATTGTGCTAAAAGAAATTCCATTTATAGCTGTGGCTATATTACTGTGACTGCTTAGACAATGTAGAGCACATGCCTGAAGAATGCCTTGTGACTACAGTCTGTCAATAAAGCTACACCAGCAAAGTTTCCCTTACTAAAATCCTGCTGCATAGGCTTCCTGAGATAAGCTGCCACTTAGAAAACGGAGAATCGCTGTGTTGCAACAGCCCAGATATGAAAAAACTGGGATAATGAAGCGCATATGCAAAGCAGGCAGTGAAAATATAGAAACAGTGTGCAGAATGAAGAGATGTGCTAAAATCATTCCAGTAAAGCCCCAACGCAGCGTAACGCTACAGGGATGTATATGTTTCTTGAGTTCAGCTTGTAGACCCATATTCCCTTACGCTTGCTTCTAGCTGGGAGCTGGGGCACATGGACTGAGCTGAGCGTCCGCAGTGCTGTTACACTCAGTACCAGCAACCGGTAGTTCTCTTGACCCCGAGGAAACATTTTCTAGTATTATCCCATTAGCATCCGTTTAAAGTGCTGCTAGGTTGTTCTTTCTCCATTACTAGGATCTTATTACCAGTTTCCAGAAATCCTTTTGTTGGCTCACCGTTCCCAATGGAATTGAACTTTGGACTGCTTGTCTCTGCCGTCAAGGTTTTCGTGGCCTTTCTCCACCCAGCCTTTTGTCTTGTGTTTGCTATTTGAGATATGGACTTCTGGCTTTACTGGGTGGATGCCGCTAGGCTCCATCTGCCATGTGGGAAGCTTCCCTTTTGTGTTAAAGAGCTTCCAGAACGGGAGGGAGGACACACATACGGAAGCAACAGGCTGCCTTGAAAGAAATTGAATTATTTAGAGTACACCAAGAGCATTGTTTGTCTGCGCTCACCCCTATCACTGAGCTGCTCTGGAAATTCCTTGCTAAAAGCTTGATTAATGTGGATTCAGATAAATAATGTTAGTTCAAATGTTGTATTTTAATTCAATCTCAATTATGATAAATCATTGTTTAAACAACACACGTTCAAATAATTATTTCAGGGAAGATCTAAATTTTGCCTCCCTGTTTACGACAGCAAAGCAGAAAAGACGACTGTCAAGAATCAAGAAATGCAGAAAGGAAGTATACTGGTAAAATAACTATTATATTAATGTCCTCTGGAGCGTTTGAAGCTGAAGCCTTGAAACACAATAACATAGTTTTTCCAAAAATTAAGTAGTGTCCTGTTCAAGCTCATTTAGTTTTAGGTTCTCTGCCTTTTTTCTTTTTTTCTCCCTTTTTTTTTCTGTCATACAGCTGAATGAATTCTTAAGCTAAAAGGTAAAAGAAACTTACTTTGCCCAGTCATATTTTGTCTAGGAATTCTTTTCACATGACTAAAATTTATGATCAGTAAAGGTAGCGCACAAAAAAGCTAAAAGCTGCATGAATTGATTGTGAAATAGAGTGTAAATATAGAATGATTGTCTCAAATTTTTTTCTGTTTTTCTTGTTCTGCTCTTCAGTGCTTTTGTGATCTATCTAGTTCAGTAAGTTGCAGCGTTTGTCGGCCATTTCCATATTGCAGTCAAACAGTACTCCAAGACTGAGGATTTTATTATGTGCATCATCTTATCTTTATTTCCTGTTCAAAAAAAATTTAAACCAAAGTCATTTTCTCCTACTTCTTAATAAAGAAAAGAGTTATTTCCCATGCCGTACAGAATGTCATTCCTTAATATGAATTGTGTGGAGGAGAAAATACTCATAGCTCGGTAGAAAAAAAAGGAAAAGAAGAGATTTATGCAGGCTGGTTGGGTGCATGATGAACTTTATGTCCATTAAAAGTTTGAGAGTGGAGATCAAGTGAGAAATAGGTGTGGGAGTAAGGTAAGGAAAAGGTATTAAATTGCTTGTGACAAAAACCCCACTTTAACTGAAGTGAGCTTCTTTATTAGCTGCTGGAATGCAGCCGGGGACGAATGCCAGACCGTCTGCGTTATTAACAGTCCACAACAACAGTTCGTCTCCACAGGGAAGTGTTTCCTCCCTCCATATGTGGATCCACCAGCGTGACATATGGCCTTGTTGGCCGCTGTGTGTGGTGCCGGTGTTTGGTCCTGCTCCCTCTTGGGAGAGGGCAGATTCCCAGCTGGGAATGTGGGCTCTCTGGGATGATGGTCTTCGTTCCCATTCAGCAGAAATCCGTGAGGACATGCCATCATATTTCTGAAGTTTCTATGTTGCATTTGCTATTGTTTATATTAGTAAAATTCTTGGGATGTGTTGAATAATGATTTGTATCATGTTGTCAGTCTTACAGTTTTCAAGAGAGGCTTTTCTTGCCCAAATCTGAGGGTGTTTATACTAACAGATATCTTAAAGAGACTTCCTGCTTTGATATGAACAAAACCTAGGAAACTGATCTTGTCTGATTATAGTGCTGTAGCAGATTGAGAGCAGTATTGTCAAATATTCTTTTACATCTGATTAAGTCAGAAAGGCTTATCTGAATGATTGTAGTGGATGTAAATGGTGTTCTTTTAACTGCTGTAATGCACTTGTCTTCTGTCCTGAGCTAGGAAGACTCTGACTAATAAGGGGTTTTTTAAATCCTTTTCTAGTTAAATGCCCTGGAATTAATTTGCTTTCTGTGAGATAGTCAGTAAACGTATTTAATCTGCAGAATGTATAATGGAATTTTGATTTCCAGTTGCTGGGAATGAAACAGTACTAGAGGAAAGCATCTCTTTGAAAGCACTGCTGTTCCCTCTCCACCAGAAGGCACTGCCTCCCCAAGTTTCAAAGCAACTGCATTTGAAATTTTTTTTATTTCCTTGGTCCTTGGGATATGTTGAATTGGTGGTTAAAAGTCTTACTGTCTGTTTGATGGGGTTTTTTAAGCTTTTCTCTGGACTAGAGCTCTCTTGTTTTTCCCAAGAATGTACAATTTTATATTTCTAATAAGAATTGTAGACTGTGCCACCTTGAACAGAAGCAGTTTTCTGATTTGTTCTTCCTTCTACATGCCCATTCTGTGGCAGGAATGGTTCTGTTTTGAAAAGGAACAGTGAATTCATTTTGCAAGATTTTTATTATAAACTTTTCTGAGGTTTTACCACTTCCTAAACCTCAGAAGTATCAGCTGGCCTGCAGTACAGTCGCAGTTCCTTCCCTGTCACATGGATGGATGCGCTGAACAACGCTGTCTTTGTGAATGTGCTAGAGATGGGGAGCTTTTCCAGAGAGCTCTCCTTACTGTACGTACAGTCAGCCTGCTCCCACTCTTCCTAAAATAAAGGTGCCTTCATGGGAGCGAACCATGGGCTCCTCATGGCTGAGGGAGGCTTCAGGTGGGATTGCCATGTGAGGAACAACCCCGGGCTTCGGGAGGTGCTGTGTCCAGGTGCAGAGACAGCCAGGAGGCAGATTGGTCTGATCTGTGGCTTTCATCCTGAAAAAAGGCATAAAAGCTGTAAGTTGCAGCCCGGGTTTGATAAAGCCTTTGTGGAGTCACAGCGCACAGTTGGTGCACAGAAATAATACTATTTCTTAGGCACGTCAGTATGTGATAGCATTCAGTATTATTGGAACGCTCATTGTTGCCATAAAATTAAAAACATTGAAAACATACTAAGCATCTAATTTTCTCTGGAATCCATTGTAGTTTTCCAGAATATAACTGAGTTTCTTCAGATAACAACATTTAGAAGTCCTTGAGTCTATATTTATGCAGTGTATTTTTTATATTTCTAGCATGGGACTCCTGCAACAGAAGTGTAGAATAATAGAAACTTAAATTCAGTAATAGTTTATAAGAAGGAGTGGCTATTTCAGCCTGGTGTTTCCTGTGTCCGTTGACATTTTCACCATGCTTTCTTCCAAAACTAGGTACAAATTGCAGTGAGTATAGGCTAGGTTGCTAAACCACCTTTACGCTTTCCGTTGTCGATTCCCCTATAATGAAAGGCATTGAGTCAAGGAATGTGCATTTGTGCGTACTGTAGCTCTTGCAGCTAGTTCTGATTATTTGTGGTAGCTCCAAATTGCACTTGATTTAGCTTGCTGTAAATTTTGGTGGAGGAGAATTCTTGTGTTTGAAGGGGCAACAAGGAGTGCCTCATTATAAAAGGAAAAAAAACCCCTTGAGATTTCTAGTTAGTCATAGATTAATTACGGTTTAAAAAGAAAAACTAGTTCCTTTGTTGTACCTTAAGAAGATCTCTCTCTTCATAGTTATAAAGGAGTTTCAAGAGTATGTAGAACCTGAAGAAGGCTTCCAGGGATCACCGCAGAGACGAGGCCCTTCTTCTGGCCAAGAGGATGAACATGTTTCTTTGCCGCTTGGAGAAAATGTGCTGACTCACAACCTGGGTATTCCTGTGCTGGTAGTTTGTACAAAAGTGAGTTTCTAGTTCTGGTTGCTACTATGGAAGAGCTCAATTACTTTTCTTTCAGAAGGCATGCCTTATACAGACATGCAAAATGAACTCTGGATTAATAGTAAAGGGATTTATTTTAAAAAGTAAGCTTCTGCCATCAGTGTCAATTTTTAATTTTGCAGAAGAGTAATAAAATTGTCATTACATGCTAATTACTTTATTTTTTTATTTATTTGTGGCATTTTCAACCAAAGGCTCAAAGTAAATACAATGTGTGTGTAATATTAAGGAAAATGTTTTAAGGTGTGCTGGGATTAAATGACTAGGTCATCCTGGTTTTGTTTTTCTCCCTTTTTTCCAGTGCGATGCAGTGAGCGTACTAGAGAAGGAGCATGATTACAGAGAAGAACACTTCGACTTCATTCAGTCACACATTCGTAGATTCTGCTTACAGTGTATCCTTTCCCGCTCTGCAGAGATTTGCTGTAATCTGGAAGCAAGAAAATACGTTTTAGTGTTGAATTGCACCTAAAGTTAATCTGAGAAATTGCACTTCAAGATTGCTTGGTATTTAGTTATTTACTATGTAGCATTTGGTGTTTTGAAAATATTGAGAGATGTGTAAAACTTTGTATAGTTTTAAACTGTGGATGGGATTTGGAGCTTTTGTTCCTTTACAAAGGGCTTGTCTTGCGTTTTGTGAGGTGGTTTTTCTAGGTTTTCCCCTCAGAACTTGCAATTTCCACATAAACCTGAGATCTCAGCTGTCTCTTAGGTTTTTGACTTTTTCAAAGTTTACCTACCGTCCCCAGGCACTTGTGTATGTCAAAGAAAAGTATCATGAGTCTTATCCTGTTATATCCCCATCTTCTCCCTGAATACTACATGGCTACAGCTTCTGCCTTGAACTACTTCTCAGAATCAGGTCTAGTAGATATGCGCCCATTAGCTCCTGTTTTGAAATCCGTACTATAATTGAAAAACTCTCTCTTACGTAAATTTTCCTTAAATAAATAATCAGATGGGGCTGCCTTGATTTATACATCAGTTAAGGAGGAAAAGAACCTTGATCTGTTGTATAAGTACATTGTACATAAAACATACGGTTTTCAGTTTACCACACCTGCCTTAGTGGTAGAAAAGGATGCGGTTTTTATGTAAGTCAATTGTATAAGCAGCGTGGTTTCAGATTGTTTCCTGTTAGGCACGACACTTCATAGAACATATATATGTGTGTGTGTGTCTATATATATATATATCTATAAAACTTGAATGGTTTGTGTCATTCAAAAGCTTAGTATATGAGTATTCTGAAATCCTGCATTAAAAAAGCAACTTAGTGCCTATTACTTGGGTTGCTGGACTCTGAGTATACCAGACCAGCTTTTTAGTGTCTTTGGAATTTAGCTGAGAATTAGGACTGACCTGTAATAAAATTACCTTATTCAGGTAGAGGGCAGTAAATGCATGGTCTCTGTAGAAGTGCTTTTTGTGACTGAAAAGGCAAAGCTTTCCCTTTTTTTATAGACCTGCTGGTTGGGACAATGAAAAGAAAATTGCCATTTTACATGAAAACTTCACAACAGTGAAACCAGAAGATGCATATGAGGACTTCATTGTAAAACCTCCTGTAAGAAAGGTAAAAAGGGGTAAACTCTTCCCTGCCCACTGACAAATAAGTGCAGTTTGCTTGAACGGCTATTAATAATATCTATTAATATCGAAGAACTCCAAATCTAAATTTTTTTTTGTATCCAAGTGCATGGAACATCAGGCTTTCATTTTCCAGTTTTTTTAAAATACCGCAAGCAAACACAGAAATCGTTCACCTTCATGAATGAAAGGCAGTCCAAAAATAACGATTTCCCATGAAGCTTTTTGCATGCGTGGGGCAAACTCACTTTTTGAAAACGGAGAATACTGTTGTAGGACTTCAGCAGTTTATGTATATGCACTGAGGTTACCATGTAAAGACAAATCTTGTAAAAGAAGACAGTGTATTGCCATTGCATTAACATATTATTAATGACAGATCTCTTCATGAAAGGCAAGCGTAGTATATAATCCCTATAAATTCTGTGTGAATGTGGCTACTTACCAAGTACTCATCTTTGTAGGAGAATACCCCCAGGCTGGCATCAATGCTAGTCTACTCCATTCTCTTCCAATATTATTTTTTTTATGACAACTTCTTTAATGTTACTACTCTCTTAAATGTGAAAGAAGTTGGGGTTTTTTTTGTTTAAAAAATGAAAATAATATTAATGATTTAGCTCTTTTTCTTCCCTTTTGATCACCAGAACATAAAAACAGTTACGGTAATTTCAGTTTGTACTTCTAATAACAAAATATTTTCTTCAACAGTTAGTCCATGATAAAGAGCTGGCAGCAGAAGATGAACAAGTGTTTCTTATGAAGCAGCAGGTGAGGATGGAAGAATGAAAATAAGTCCTTACTAAATGACATCTCACTTCAAGCTCTTCATTGTTATTGCCTTCAGTTTTTCATCCCTCATTTAAATCACTAGATAGCCACTTTTCAGCTTTCCCAATTCAGATGTAATTGTGAAATAAGACTTGACTTTAACAAATACTAGTAGAAAATATGGCCACTTATCTTGGCGAGTTGAAAGGAAAATACGCTGAGAACAGAAATGATCTACATTTCAAGGGAGAAGAGCAAGAAGTTAACTTGAAATTTTACAAAATGGATGTGTTGGTCTGTAAAATATAAATACTTTTAAAATGTAACATTTTAGCATTGCAGTTTTCTTACAGCCAGAGGCTTGAAAGACTTTAAGATGTCAAAGTTGGCTATGCTGTATCTTGTGGGTTTTTTTACTGCTCTTGTTTCAAAAACGTAATAACACATTCCTGTATGGTTAATTATAAGTATCATAGAGGTTACAGACTTGGGTGTCTGTGGTTCTGGCCTGTAGTTCTGGAACCGCTGTGTAAGACAAAGGACTGAGGCTTATTTACTCATTTTAACTCTGTCCTCTAGTGGTAAAGTCTGGAAGTATATAAATATCAAAGAGGAAGCGTGTAAATATCAGAAAAAATTATCAAATAAATAAATGGTTAGTTGGCTTCACTGTATTTTATTCCTTTATATTTTCTGAAGTATATTTAATATTCTTAATATGTTGTTTTTGCAGTCCTTCCTTGCCAAACAGCCAGCAACGCCTACAAGAGCATCAGTAAGTAGATCCAAGAGAAGAGTAGGAGGTGTTTTGTTTCCTTCTAGGGAAGAGGGAATGATTCTAACCTGTAGATGTTCATTTTGTAAATGTAAATGTAAAACACATAATCTCCCCAAACTGCAGAGAGTAAATTTTTTTTAAAAAGCAGCAATATTTTAAAGTGTTGCTTACAAATGACTACGTTCTAATTCACTGTGGAAGCATAGGAATATCTGATGATTATTGAACTGAAAATTTCCTACAGTGATTCATCTTTTCTTTTAGCGGAGGCACATGCCCAAAATAACGGGTGATGTTTTGTTTGGTTTTTTTCCCCCCAGTGTGCATACACTGCAGTGCCAACATAAAGGTTTAAAAAGTAATTTGTATGTAACATTACATTTGCTTTATGTAATCCATTTAAGTTCTTCTCTGATTTGTGTGATTTGGACTTTTTTTAAGGAATCTCCTGCAAGAGGCCCTGCAGGATCCCCAAGAACTCAAGGCAGAGCTGGTCCCACCAATGTACCCAGTGCCTCACCAATAACATCAGTTAAGAAACCAGATCCAAATATTAAAAGTATGAATAAGCATTTTACTCTTTTTATCATGTGTAATTTCCTTTAAAAAAAATCTGCTTTTGTTGAAAGATTTTGGAATTTATTCACTAATGGTATAGTTAGTTTCATAACAGGAATGAATTTATGAAATAGCTTCAGGTTTGATTTNGATTTTTTTTTTTTTTTTTTTTTTGAGTAATTCGTATGAGTTGAAGTAGAGTTCTGTTATTGCCATAATGTTGGAATACATTATTTCCTTAAGTTGCCTAGATACATGTATTATGCAGCAGTTGGATTATTAGAGTGGGGACTGCTTTCAACTACAGGCAGTTTTATACTTCCTATCGCTTATTCTGGAATCCACAGTGAAACCTGCTCTACTAAATCCTCTGTAGAACACCATTTTCTGTAGTATGTGAAGTACCTTGGAAGTGACGCCCTTTCCCCTCCCTCAGCCCTAAGGTGGAGCTCCAGGTTGTTGAGTGCTTTCCTCTCTGTGCATTAAGAAAGTTGGTAGGGCCAGTATTGTTTTTATTTGTGCGCTGTGGTGCCATGCCGCACTTACGGTGGGTAAAATATACTTGCGCAGTTCCAGATTGTGTCTTGTTGCTGTATGCCCAAGATCTGATTCGTGAAGAGTAGTGTGGCATGAAAGACAGCGCTAGAATGTCTGTGCAGTTTGTTAATGGACTTAAAAATCTTTGAATTGCACATCCATGCTTAATACATTGTTTCTTGGCTTCTACATTTAGAAAAAACAAAAGTATACAAATATTTAGAATAAAATTTTGTCACCCCCCACCCATTCCAGAAGAGCAGTAATATGTTTTCAGTCATCTCTGACTTTGCCAAAGAATGCAAAAGACTTGTCTTTAAAGTGAGCAAGGAGAGACTTTCTCATATTTGACGTTTATTTCCTTGATTGGTAAGGAGGGAGTTATGTATGTATGTAAAAAAATAAGTTCTGTCATTTGCCAGCAATAACTCTTCTGTGATGTATATATATATTTGTTTTTTATTTAGATAATGCTGCAAGCGAAGGTGTCTTGGCTAGTTTCTTTAACAGTCTCCTGAGCAAAAAGACTGGCTCTCCTGGGAGTCCTGGTGCTGGAGGAGTGCAAAGTACAGCCAAGAAATCAGGTATTGGACTTGTTACTGCAGGCTGTTTGGCATATTTTTAATATTTTATTTGGCCTACATTGGTCTAACTGCGTGTATCTCTTAAACTGGTCGGTAAAAGGACAGACCTTGACAGATGACAGTGCCACAGTGTGCAGTCTTTAAATTTAGAGAGCTAAACTACTCTAACTTCACAACTCCGGGGCTTCTGTTAAGCCTGTTATAACTTGATTCTTTGAGTGAAGTTATCCTGCCGGGCTGTATATAACACTTGAGCCTTGATGATGTTCAGAAAGTGCTGGGTTTTGGGTTTGGTTGTGGTTGGCTTTTTTTACTCAGAATTCCTTCCTTTCTTAACACTTAACTGTTGCTGAAAGGAAAGGGGTTTATTGGGTTTGGACCGTAGTTTCCAGTCAAGCTGTTGAAATCTCCCCAGAGTTCAAGTTTAAATTAATTACTTATTATTACAGCTTGAAGTTACTCTGTCATTAATTTAATATTTGATTGTGATCCAGCACAACTGATAACACTGATCAAGCGGATTCATTCTGCGTATGCGCCTATGACCTCATTGTATGAAAGATTTGCTGATAAGTAATTGCGCTGGTTTAGGTGAAAATGAAAGAAACCCGTCAGAATACTTGGTACTTATATGAAACTCACTGTAAAATGCGTGGTTGTTCCACCCGGTATTAGAAGTTTGCTTCTTTGAGTATTTAACTGTTTCTTTTTTATACTGGCGTTCCCATCACACTTACATTCAGGAGCTTTCCTTCCAAAATTATTTCACTACTAAATTATTGATAGATATTCTACTTCTGATCCCAGACTTGCGAAATCATGTAAAATTTAACAGTGATGCCAAACCCACGGTTTCTGATGCATAGAGGAGAGTATAATGCCCAGACATTCTGAACTGGAAATGAAAAATACTTGACGCCAGCCACAGTGATGATACTGCCAGTAGGAGAACCAGAGCAGTTGTTGGAGTGTGGGTATTTGAACTGAAACTATTCCTGGAGAGGGAAAGTAAGGATTTTTTTTTTTTTTTTTAATTGGGAAGGGTTTTCTATGACATCGCATGCTCTGAAAGCTCAAAAATGGTTAGAATTTGACTTAGGGCAAGTTAGTATTTTGCTGGGTTTTTTGGTTGTAGCATGATGAAGTATGTAGTTTATTAAATTTACTATAAAGATAATAAAAGAATTATTTGTATTACAATAATATTATGTAAAATGTATCAACATTATAAAAATATTTAATTCTTTCTTAATCCAGAATTCCCTTCTCACTTAAACACTGAAAGGTGCCCCCTGCTTCATCAAGTGCAGCATCGTGCTATTACTGACCAGAAGGTCAAATTAACTGTTTTTATAGAAATAGGACTAGAGATAATTTTTAGGGATTAATTCATCCATGCTCTTATCTAAAGCACAATCAGTGAGGGAGTTCCTGGCTAGTGATTAAAAAGCAAACAAACTCTGAACTGGAAGATGTAATGTCATCAGCCCAGGAAGCCTATGCCAGTACTGCATTTCTTAGTTATTTTTTCTCTTGTGCAGTCAGTATTTGTTACTCCCAGGACTATTTGTCTTGTTTGAGTGGAGACGGAGATCAGTGTAGCCCCTTTGTCTTTGCAGCAGTCTTCTGCATATTTGAAAGCTGCTCCCTTTTGCCTCTGGCTTTTGTCTGGACTCCAAAAATACGCTTCTCTCGGCCTTTCCTCGCAGGACGTGTGTTTTGTGGCTCTGATAACTCTTGCTGTTCTCCTTGGACTACTCAGATGACCTGTTTCTTTTGGTGCTCAGAAATGAATGCAAGGCTTTGTCTGCCCGAAGTAGGGGTTACTTAAGCTGTGTTATGTGTTCTGCTTCTGTTTAGACCTCTCAGCATGATGCTAGGTTTTTTTCATCTGTGCGATATTGATCCGGACTTGTTACAACAATGCAGCCAGTTTAATACCGTTTCTGCCTCCTCCTAGGATGTTTTCTAGTCTGTATCAAATTACCGTACTATTTCCAAAGGTTGTATGTTTGCTTTATCATTGTTTTCCACTCTATTACTATACACCGCTTGGATAATTTATATATAAATGACTTTTTACCTCCACTCCTGTCTTTCAAAATCCTTTGTAGTCCCTTCAAGCACGCTTGCTGACATATCTGATACCTTCAACAGCTGGACAGGGTAGATTGCTGAATAAAAATGTTGACTAGTACTATCGATAACTAACGGGTAATTTTATGAATTACAATGCATTCATTTTTCTGAAATATCAAGACTGGGTTTTTTTTTCTAGTTTATTTATATGAAGGTTATGCGAGATGTGATACCGACCACTTTTCCCTTCTCCACAGGACCTGTTACCCTATCATAGAAAGAAATTTGGTTGACTTGACACAACTTGTTGGTAACAGATGCGTGTTGATTGTTGTGCTGGTAGGCTGTTTGTAAGCACCTAAAACGTAATTGCAATTTCTGGAAAAAATACTAGAGTTAAAACTAACTAGTCTGTAATGGGCTTCATTCTTTCCTCTTTCAGTCTTCTAGAACATCACGTGCCTTTCAGGAGTTTTCAAAGATAACACGTGGCTATGTGTACCCCCCCCCCCCTTGTGTCAGCATTAACTTCTAATCTAAATAGAAGATTTCTCTCTAGAAACATCTAGAGGCAGCAGTCATACATACTTTCTTAACTTCCTTGTTTTGCTAGACTAAATTAGACAAGTTCTCTTCTAGTCTTCTGTTAGAGGTTGAGCTCTGTTTTCCCTACTAGTTTCTTCTTCGTTAGTTCCCATCATTGGCTTATCTTTTCATGAACACGCGTGATTAGAATTGCATGCAGCACTCCAGATATATCTCACTCTAGTGCCTGGTACAGCAGTTGTCTTTCTTTGGTGGAAGTACTTCTCCTGAGTGATCTCAAGATCGCAGGTGGCTTTTCTTGGCTGCATCAAGTTGGCAGCTCGCGCTCATTCCCTGACTTTCGGAACAGAACAGTCGGCTTTCACTCACAAGAGAATATGCCTGTTCCTTGTCAGCTGCTGTGCTCACATCTTATATTCGACCAATATAAGATTAAACTGTCCTGAGAAGGTAAGGGCTCCTAACATTGCTATCTGAGAAGCTCTCATTGAGTTTATGAGGTACCTGGTGCTGGTGATAACAGAAAAGATCTTTTGTGGAAGAGTTGAGGAGAATATCTTGGAGAAAGTCCTATTTATGGAAGCATCCTCTGTGCGAGTAAATGGGCTACAACGGTCTTTGTAGGCGTTTTAAATGTTTAATCTAAACTGTTTAAAGAGCCCTAAGTTTTCAGAGGGTTGACACTAAAATTATTTAGCTGTAAAGAGACCATCTGTTTCTCCCACAGCTATGAATATCCTGTGATTGACATGTTGAGATTCTGTCACAGGATGAGGGAGACATTGTGGATCTCAGCATACTGGTCAGATTGATTGATATATTGATTGGTTTCTGCTATGTTAACTCTTACTTGAGAGAACTCTCTTGTCTGGGCAGATGCTGCAATGTCACGTCCATTTTTCATGCAGTGTAATTCCTCACCCATCTGATTTGCCGTTGTATTTCTGGACTGTCTGGACTGCGTAGACCACGATATATCAAAGAACATCAATTGGTGGTTTCTGTGGTGGATTTTTTTTTTCTCCGCATGGACTTCTAGACTTAAAAAGTTATTTCACTTATATCCACAAGAAGATTCTTGCAAATACCAAGATTTGCCTTCACCCTTCTATTCCTGTGCAATAGGTAAAGAACTAGGGTTCCCTGCTCCCGCTCTAACCGGGAAAGGAGAAGATGTATAATTGTGTAGCACACATCTAATTGACTAAGGCCATTACTGTCCTTGACAGTATTTTCAAGTATCAATTTAGTTTAGAAGGGAGGGGAAGTTTTTCTTTTCTTAAAAACAGCTCCTTGTTATTTCTTGTCCTTTGAAAGGCGCTCGCCTATGGCAGTGGTGAAGGGGAGTACGTAAACTACATACTGTCGAACAGCTCGGCGATGTTTTTCCTGCCCAGGGTGAGGTAGTTGCAGGAGACAGCTGCTTGGTATTATTTTGGAGGCTTAACGATCCAGTTCATCTAGCATTAAAAAAGCCACAGTTTTTGTTTAGACCTACTTTTGTTTGAGCAAGAATTTTGTGTGTTTTTTATTGTTTTGGGGTTTAGGTTTTTGAACTCCAAGGTACCATGAGTCTACATGTAAAGTGTTTTGTGTTGTAAGTTATATTACAGTTACTGTACTGATTTTTAAATTTTGTTTAAATACTCTTAATATCATCTATTCAGTGGATGAGTACTGTGGCCTATGACTAGTGCTTAAATCTAAACCCTTTATAGTGATTAAAGGTAACCTTTTAACTTGGTTATGTCTTTATACTTTGGAAAAAAACACTTAAATCTCAAACAGTCAAATCTTGCCTCCTTAATGTTTTCAGCATGTACCCTGGAAAAAATCCACCTAATATTTCACACACATTTGAGCTGGAAAACAGATGCTTGTTAAATTCTTTGGCTATGTAAGGAAGCTGTACATGGTTATATAATCTACTTTTTGTCTAAAAATACAGCTTTTTAATCTTAAACGCTTGTATGCTCTACGCATTAGAATATATTGTTCCAATTGTAGTGATTAATTTGTCTGTGGGTTTATAATTTTCAGAATGAGAGAATTAAACTGATGGTTCGGTTGGAGAATTGTTAAAAAGTTTTGAGTCTAATATAAAAATGTAAGATACCCCTTTCCATGAAATACTTCGGTGTGTCTGTTTCCAATTGAAGAAGGCCTTTGAAATGACTGCTCTGAGATACTACATGAATATGCAATTCACGTCCCCTTTTTTTAGGGGAAACATTGTCTGCAGACATAAAAGAGTTCTTCCTGTTAATTGTTTAACATTAAAACACAGCAAGTATAAGTGTGACCAAACCAATGTGATTTTTGTAGCAGGTGTCCTACGTAACTTGGAAAACTCGTGGTTAAAATCTGAGTTTAAATAAAAGTCTATCAATAATGATAATAATAGAATTGTGTACAGTTCATTTTTATAGAAAATTCTAAATGTGGTTGTTTTTAAAATGTTAGATGCTGCAAAATATATCACAGATGTTTTGTGCTTTATGCTGCTGTATAATTCAGCATTTCATCTTTTGAACATGAATCAAACCTTGGTATTTGTCAGTCTTTACAGAGACATTCCCTTGCGTTGTGTCAGGCCCTGTGTTCTTGGGTAGGTGGTAAAATAATGAGAAATTCAATAACATATTGTCATATAAAAGGGATTTTATGAAAACGTGTACTCATTGGTAAAAACATTTCATTAGAATTAGATTGCTTTAACCTGGTCCTTTTTTTTTTTTTAGGACAAAAAACAGTTTTGACAAACGTTCAAGAGGAATTGGATAGGATGACTCGCAAGCCAGACTCTATGGTAACAACAAACTCGCCTCCAACAGAGAACGAAGCTTGATAGCGCATAAAAACTGCATATGTAAATGACCAAATAACTATGTATATTGATCTGATAAGACCAGGAATTTTCTGCTATGGCAGATGCTATCAGTTTTCTTGGGGCAGGGGAAATGAGCTTACTACATCATTGCCTTGTCCCAGTAAAAAGTGCACATTCAGGAAGTTTGCGTATAAAATCCCTCTGTATAAGATAACCATTTAGAGTTTATATAGGGCAATTCTTTTGGTTTTGGAGGTAAGCAGGTGCAGCTGCCTTTCCTGTTGTGAAGAACATGGAGAAGCAAAATGGAGAATTCTTATTATAATACTACTACTGACTGCACACAAGGCAAGAAAGAGAAGTGAAATCCTCTTTCGGAGTTACTGGAATTGGCTACTTGTATGTTTGCAAATGCATTATAGACTTGGAAAGGTGGTGGGGGTGGTGGTGGAACAGAGCATTAATTAGGTGAAAGGAGCCTGGGTGGGGAATGGAGCCTGCAGCGGGGAAACAGATGTGGGACAGTGAGAGACTAGAACGTTGGATTGACTGGAGAGGAGCAATGTTGTTAAACCCCATGTTTCGCATGGGGTAAATAATCATTGTTTTAAAAAGACTACTTTACATTGGAGAATTCCAGGCCAAACACTAAGCATCATGGGAATTTATTCTTGTTATAAATCTTGTTTTAGTTTTTAAAAAAGTCGAAGAGTGTGGATGCCCTTTCTGGTGTAGCTGACAAAGGGAGAAACTATAACTTGTTTAGATCCAAGTGCCTGGCACAGGGTGTGATGTGTCTTTAGAAGGTGCTTGAACTTATTGTGCACTGTAGTACAAACAGTCACTGTTTGGTTTTATTTTAAAATCAGTAGTTTGGCGATTTGTATTTAATTTTAAATCCTGTTTTCTGATAGCTTCTGCCTTTTTTTTACGCCAAGAGGCTAGCCTATGAAGAATGGTGGGTGACGTATCATTTTCCCATAATGAAATGTGCTACAGAACACTCAGTATTTTTGTTTTCTTACTTTTTGTAACGAAATATTAGCTACCAAGCTAAAATTGATTCCTGCCTTACACCTCTGGAGGTTTTTAAAAAAAACTTTCAAGGCCCTAGTTCCAACCACATCTGCTGCAGGTGCAGCCGGCTCCGGTTCTAACCTGAAAAGTACGAACGTGTACACGGTGGACGTACTCAATAACTTGGTTTGTATTTTCTTTAATGTAGCATTTCATTTGGAAAGATGGGCTGTGGTTGTCCCCGTTGCTGTAACGGAGCTCTGTCCATGGTCACATAAAACCATCATTCTGTAAAAACAAACAAAACTGCTATGGTTACTGAAATGGCACTTTGATTTTATATATGGTATGCTTGTTTTACATGTACACACTACCATAAATTAAAAATACCAAGCATATTCTGTGCTCTTAACGCTGAAGGGAAAAACCACAATTTGAATTATGCAGAGTTTACTTTTTATTGATATGAACTTGTTGTACTAAATCTGATGTCTGGATATAACTTCCCTAATATATATTGTTACTTAAATATACAGGATTAGACTGACCACTAACACAGTACTGGATGTTAACTTCAAACCCTACGTTACATCAAGAGGCTGTTCTTCTAAGTCTGTCGAAGCATTATCTAGAAAGCTAAGAGTATTTACTTGCCTCTTTGACAAACATTAACATGAGTATGTTATTTGTGCCAGTTTTTTTGTCGAAAATATTATATTTTTTTTTTTTACTTTTTTTAATAAACGGTATGACCTGAAGTTATACAGTTGTTTAGATAAGAGTTAGACTAAGACTGTGGATGGCTGATGGGTCATGTGGATGTACTTCTGGGGTGACGGGTGGCAGCTGCAAGTTACCGCACCAGAAGAAGTAATTACACACTGTCCTCCTGACACTGAGACTCGAGACTGGAGACTAAACCATCACAAACTCGACAGGAAAATGGAAAAAGTGTCTGATCGTAATGGGATATAGCATGAAAACCTCAGTCTGAAACTGCATTCTTTTGTCATCTAACCTGATAAGCACTTTCTCTAGCAATGTGGCTACAACTTAAAATTGAAGTACTTTCCAGTTCAATAAAAATGTTAAATCTACTAAAATTGATCAAAACTGATAACGTATGATAACTTACCAGCTTTGCAGAAAGACGCTTCTGACAAAACAGAACCAGATTTCCAGTTTCTAATCGCAAGTGAATGCTCCTAGTTTCTTGAAAGGAAGTTGTAAGTAATGTAGCATCCCGTGGTTGCCAAAGTCTGTCAACTTTGGTGAGCTGCACAGTTGTTATTCTGGTGTCTTCAAGCATTGGAACCAAAGGCCAAATTGCAAACAGCCTTTACATTTTCAAGTGAAACTTCATTTTATTTGCAGATACACTTGTATGGTAGACTGTTTAAACTATTATATGACTATATTTATATGCATTATAGTGACTGCATCTACTGTTCATGTTTAAACTAAGAAAACAAAAGATGAAAGCATTCAACTTGAAGCAAATAGAAAAGTTTAAAGATTGGCCCTCCATAAAAATGCTGTGGTTATGCTGCTTGATTTTTTAAGTTTGCACTTTTTTTTATTGGCATTTAAAAAAAACTGTTTAAACTGAACAGAATTTCGTATTTTATTTAATTTAACTACGTTGAAAGTGACTGCTCTGTACATCATGAACTTAACAATATACATGCTGTAAATGAAAGTTCACTGTCCTGTATACTAAGTTTATTGGGTTTTTTTTCCAACTTACAATTAGGACTGCAAATGTATGAAACAAACCTTAGTCCAGTTGTATGGCTTTAACCAGGTGCAGTATGCAGTCATGTGGAATCTCGCTTTCTAGTGCTGGCAAAATGAGGACGTCTTTAATTACTGGCTTCAATAAACACGAATCCAGACTGCTTTATGCTGTGCTTTTCGTTTTGTTTTGTTTTGAAGATCACCCTTCTAGAGCTGTTTCTGTGGGAGCAGAATAGTAGCAAGTTCTGTGAACAGGAAAAATAAGTTGGCTTGTACAGTTGTGTCACCCTAATGACAACTTCCTTCTTGGAGTTGTTGTACCAGCCTTTGCTAAAGCAGCTCCTCTCCGGAGTTTGTGTCAGTACAGCGAAGTTGGTACAGCTACGACTGCAGGGAGAGGTGTGCTGACAGCTCACACGTAGACGGTTACGGCAGCAGAACTGGGCTTGATGCAAAGGAATGTATTTCCTGAGAATGGGGAAACAGTTGTCTATTTTCCCAGGTTAAGTTGTATAACTTCTAATATATTTTGTGGAATTCTGTATCCAAGCAGAGCACTGCTCCTAAATTTGCAGGATTAAAGTCCAGCTTACGAGAAGTATAAGGAGTAAATTGCTTGAGTGGTGCAAACGCTTCTTCTCAGCCAGTAGCAAAGCCAAGGTTTCTCCCTTCGGTGGGTGTAACAAGTTCTTCCTAGTGAGCATAGAAAGAGTAGACCGACCTAATTAGGATTCTACTTGTTTACTTCATTGTTACTTTAACTGGATGCCTATATGTTCCCCCGCATAGGTTGAAGTTGTTATTAATGTTTCTTGAGTCACCCTGCCTCTGAAATACCAATCAGCTAAGCTTTTGGTTTCTGAAATACAGTTTCTCTAGAAGTGAATCCTTATGAGGCCATGAACCAATGATCATTTTAGAATTGCCATAAAGCTTCATGTTTTAATGAGTTCATTAATGTAAAGAATTAATTTTAGTCCTTTAAGGTGGGATTTAGAAAATATTTTTTGAATATATGAAGAGAATTATCTATTACGTTAATTTGGGAGGAAACGAAGACTTCAGACGTGCTGAAGTTGAAAATTACTTTCTTCAGAAAGACATAACAGTGGATTGAACAGAAGAACACCCTTGTAACTCATGTTTACTTTGCTGCTGTTCAAATGCAATTTGGTTTTTTGAAAGCAAAATATCTCCAGATATAAAAACAAAAACAAAAAAGTGGGATAATAAGGTCTTGATCTGGCAAACATCTTGCTGGGGGCTCTAGGCTGCTCTTCTGAGGTGACTCTTCCAGTGCCTGTACCCTTCCAGATGGTGGTGGTAACCCCTCTGTCTTTTCAGCCATGGCTGGATTTTGTTAGGGAATCAACTTCTCAGGTAAGAACCTTTTGCTTGAATAAAATCATCAGTTTCTGAGTATTTGTACTTCGAATGCATGCAAGGGAAAGGCTGTAGATGATTAGGTGGTTACTGATGACCTAAACCAGACTCTAGTTGTCTGGGTCTATATGTAGAGCTGCACGGAATATCTAAATTGAATATTTAGTACCGAAAGCAGAACCTGTCTGTTACTTGGTCTTTTTAATTAAAAAATAAATAATATATTCATAGGATAGAGGCAGTTTAATTCCAAAAGCACACTTTTGCTGGAATTCAGTTTCCCCTTCAAGGAACCATTGACATAAAACTTGCAGCCTGTTCTGCTACAGCTTTCCTAATAATTACTTACTACGACTCTGATCCACTCACACTGTGTGGGGAAGATAATGTGAGCACAAATAACGAAGAAAGCCAACAGTCCGAACTAACGCTTTGGGTTGCCACGTGGCTCTGGTTTCACAAACATCCACGATTTCTGCAGTCAAATTCAACTGCGGTTCGCGAAGGGCTGTTGCAGGCACCGGGAGCTGCAGCAGTGCAGGCGAGGGCAGCGTCTCGTCTGGCACGCTTGCTTTGCTCTGGGAAGGCAGAATGAAGCAAGCTCCGACTTGCACATCACTGCCTCTTGAAATTCAACTGCTTTAGAAAAGCTCAAGGAAGTTGATTTTCTCAAATGAAGTGCTTTACAAGTGGTAGTATAAATGTGGTGTTAAAATGCTTCAAAATCACGCACATCAGCATAGGGCACCTAATTCTGCTTTAAACTGGCTTAAAAAAAAAAAAGATGAGTATTAACACCTCAGACATTTCTTTTGCTAAATACAGCAATGCACCTAAGAGCGTGGTGCTGGCATTGCTTAGGAGTGACTGATGCAAAAGATTTGACGCATCAGCGTAAGCTGCCATGCAGCACTGTTTCCCTCCAAAACGGCTGTGTCGTCATTTGGGTTGCGGTCCGGTATTCGAAGTCGCAGACCTGGTGTGACTGGAGGGCTTATGTTGACACCATGCTAATGGCTACCCGCAAGAGGTCTGTGAGATGAGGCCGTGAACAAGGGAGGCAATTAATTTTCTCTGTTGCCTTTGCAGACTTGCTACGTAGCAGAATCAGCATTGCTAGTTGTCACTTTTTATCTGCAGAAAAAGCTCCTTCACGCCCTGACAATTAATTATCCCTGTGTTTTGCTGAAGGTTTCTGGAGAGGGAACATTCCGAGCCCAGAAGGTGGCAGAGTTGGGATCGATGCCTGTAGGTAACGCCGCTTACTGCGCCGTTGCAAGGTGCTGTATGCATTGCTTGTCACGTTCCCTCCGTAATTCTTGTTTGGCAGATGATTTATTTTTTTTTTATTTAGGGTAAGTATCTTTCAAAGAGTGAATTGCTGAATTTCTCCCAAACAAAAGCAGTTTCATTCAGTTCTAAGAATTTTGTTAGTATGGGTTAAGCTTTTTTTCTTTCTAATTTTGAGTTGTCTTAATTAAGACACTCTGGTCCCTTTCTTTCGAACAAAAGCTGAAATAGCGATGTCCAGCGCTAAAAGAAAACAGTTGTATCTGCACACACGGAAGCCGAATTAGGTTGCACAGAGAGGGAGAAGTAGAAAAAATTCCATTTAAGATCAATCACTGACTGCAGAGAAAATCTCTTAAATCCAAAACAAAGGCGAAAGGCCAGGGGAGAGCTCTTGGTACCTCCAGCCAAACCCAGAACTGGCTTTATCTAGCTGAGGTGTGGAGGTCAGAAAGCAGCGGGACAGAGACTTTATCATCTGTGCTGTGATCTCCCTGCGCGACGCAGCGCAGCAGCTGGCGGCTGAGGAGCCCCTTTGGGAGGAAGCGTTGGTTCCTGGTGTGATGGGCTGGCTTTGAGACAAGCAGGCGCTGTGGTAGCCGTTGATAGATGTAAGAGCTTGGGGTTACGGAATTAATACTGAAATTTGTGTGTGTCGCAAACCGGCGTTGTAACACACAGGTTTATTTTCCTGGGAGAAGCACACATGCCCCAGAAAAATACTGGATTGTCAGCAGGCAGCTATAATTAGCAACTGTTTAACTAGCTGCGTTAGGCTGCTTTGACTGATAGCTTGCAACGCTGTTTTGCTGGGCTGAGAAATTGCCAGTGGCATCGGCAAGATCTGAAATATTTCAAATTTAGCAAAAGCCTGTCGAAACCTCTCCAAGTCACCTTTTAGCTGAACACAACACAACTATTAAGAGAATGCTGTTGTATGTAAAGTATTTTTAGCACGGTTTCCTCTGCTTTTGCATTTGTGCTCTGTCCTATTATCCCCTCCGCATAAATAACTTGAATCTTTTTGCCAACTTCCGTAACAAGAAAGACCTCGCAGATAGCTGACTTAATACCAGTTGCATGAAAATTAGTGGCTTGGTGGAGACGATAAATCCAAAGATTTCCTCTGCTTTAGGCGGGGATTGCCAAGGAAGTTTGGCTAGTTCATAGGCGAGACGGGCCAAACAAAAATCTGCCGGTCTGCGCGGCTGGAACCTGGCGTAGCACTTGCTTCCTTTCGCTCAGGCAGGAGTTGGAGGACATAAATAGGAGCTAAGCCCGCTGTGTGTGCAAAGGGACCCTCGGGAGGGTGCTGGGGCGTTGGGCTCGGAGGGAGGGGTGAGGTGGGGAAGGTGGGAAGAGACGACTAAGTCTGCAAGGAATCAGGATTTATTAGTTCCGCTGCGTATGGCTCTGTGGAGTTGGGGCCATGTGCCTGCCCGGAGTTTATAGCCAGGGATGGAAGACTTGAAATGATTTTTCCGGCTTAAAAAAAGAAAGAAAGAAAAGAAAAAAAACAGCCAAAACTTTCCCTCACATGTAGAAGAGCCGTGTAACTAAAGAAATACTCTGCAAGGGAATGAGCCGAATTAGCTGAATATAAAGCTTTGTCATATGGAGGAATTAAGTGCTGTTGGAAAAAAGGAATAGTCTTTGAACTGTTGTCATGTTAGCAATAGCTGTAAGTAAAACAAATTCAGAAGGATAATTAAAAAATGAACTTTTTTAACATTTGCAGTTCCCCACCAGAAGTGCAGGGGACGGCTTGGTTTGGTTATGTTAACAACAAACACGGCATTAAAGCAGTTGAGGTCAGTTGTTTTCGCTGGCCCATTTCGTCCATGGAAAGAAGGAATGTAGTGAGTGTACTTCATCTTTTTTTTTTTTTTTTAAGCCTGCTGAGGGACCTTTAAAACTTTGCTTATAAAACATGGTTTATACAATTTTTCATCCTCCCCTTCAGCTTCCCACCTCCTCAAAAAATAAAAATCGGCTTTTTCCCTCCAAAGGCCTGCTGTACCCTGCACGCTCCAGCTCTTGCATGAAAATACCGGCTATCGCGGGGGCAGCGTGACCATGCCCACGCAGGCAGAGGGAACCAGTGTTTTCTGACCTCCTCTTCCAGGCCTGTGTGGTTTTATGGGTTTATTGGAAGAAGACTACCTTTTTTCTCGGTTCAGGGGTTTTTCCCCCCTCTGTTCTCTGAATAAATGTAGTGCCATGAATAAAATAAACACTGCTGTCAGTCTCTCTGCATATTTTTCGGCGTGCTTCATTATACAGGATTCTTTCAAAAGAAATATAACCCACAGTCTTGGCTGGTTCCCAGTACCATTAAAGGTCTACTGGCACTTTTCTTAAGCGTATGAGGTTTTGCTTCTATTTTTTATAGAAATTAATTTCACCTCCCTGCTATGTAGAATGTCTGCTGCCCTTCAGCCCAGGTGCGGCTGCAAGGTAACCCCCCTCTGGCACTCGCAGACTGCAGATGTCCTTAAAAGTTTTTTGGAGGCAAAAGGAGTCGGGGAATACTTCATTAGTGATGAAGGCAGGGAAAAAAAAAACTGGACCAGTACCCAATACTGGAGGAGATGTCAATCTCTCATCCTGGAGTTTAAAAAAAAAAAAAATTTGCTCTGTGAATGGCTCATTGTTAATAGCATATAAAGTCATGTTCTTAAGGCTGCACAGTTAGGGTCTAACTAATTTCATTGGCAGTGTTGCCTTCCTTGGTTTTCTTTTTTAGTTTTTTTTTCTTTTAGTTGGTTTGGTTTTGAAGGGGAAATGCTTTTTCCTCACAGTGATGGTGAAATTCTAGGAGTGACACTGTTACCTGTCCCCTTAGGAGGTGAAGCCAACCCCACACAGCTCCCTGGGACAGGTCCTGCGGTGACCTGTGGCCACCGCTGCCTTCTGGTCCCGGCCGTGAGCCCTGGTGGCTGCCCCAGGGTGCCCATACTGGAGGCATCTCTCACAGGAGCGTACCAGGCCTGTCGGGGCTGCGCCCTCTATTTTCCAAAGCATAGGGGCTGGGATACAGGTGAAGGTGCTGAAGGTCTGCGGGGGCTCATGTTATAGCGTAACTGCAGGGCAGGAATAGGATTCACTCACGCTTTCTGCCACTGCAGCTGCACTTTTTTTAACCAGAGGAAAAGGCGAGAGTCGCTCGCTGTGCTCTGTCTGTACGTGCCTGAAGCACCCCGACCAAACCATCAGTTTTGAGAAGTGGGCGCTGCACTGTCACCTCGTGAAACGTTTCTGGATATTCAGTGGAAGCAGCTTTTACAGGTTGTCCTTCAAATTCGTTTCTTTCTGTCCTCCTCTCTGCTTTTCTGGGTACTTTCCTCTGTTGATATGTGACTGTGCTTTGTCTCCTAGCTGAGGAATTCTGCTCTTGTTATTGTCCCCGAGGTGCCTTTACGCTGAGTGGCCTTACCCTGGGCGGCTGCTTCAGCTGTGGCTGGACCTGGTGAAGTAGGAATCATCGTGCTGTTCAGCATCAGGTATCCGCTACCACTTAGAGATAACTTTTAAGCAGTTTTCCTTCTGCTTAAAGTCCACATCAGAACTTGCATCTTATTCCTGGTGTATTAATTCCTACCTCTGACTCAGCAAAATTAGTTGCCTGCTTCCCATGCTGCTCATGGCTACAGAATCAAAGTGTGTGTGCCACACTCCCACACTGTGAGAACGGACAATTTACTGAACTAAGGCACTTAAAAAATCCAGATGTTTTCCTAACGCAAGTTCTTTAGTAGCATTTTAGAGTGGGGTGGAGTTTGGTGGTGGTTTTTTTTTCTCCAACTGAAAAGTTGAGAAAAAGCTTCAGCGTTTTTTACATTGAGAAATTCAAGGGGAAAAAAAGCCTCCTCTCTGATGCCAGAGTTAAACTCTAATCACTGCTCAGCTCTCTTGGAATTTGGCAGCATACCAGTGCTCCTTCCCTTTGGTAGGTCATGTGGAAATACCGGAGCATTTTCTTAAAGAACCTCTCAGCTCTTTTCAGGTACTTGCACAGATGTAACTTTCCTGTTAGGATTCTAATTCCTTTTGCACTCTTAACTGCATTTAAGCACCATTCGTAATAAGCACCGTGCAGATCTACAAAATTTTATGTATAAACATTAAAATGCTTTAAAGTGTGTTAAAGCTACATAAATGCAGCTTTAAAAATCTGGTTTTAAGTTGATTTTCCTATTCAGTTGCAATAGAATCACACCCTTTAATCTTGAAAATAAAACTTAAATGTGCTTAATGAAACAAACCCACAAGAAGTTCACAAGTTTATTAAAGGCTGTATGAATGGCCGAGGTGAAATTTGAGAGATGAGGGTCGTTTTGTTCAGTTTGATCAGTGATAATATCTAAGATTCTCTTTCTACTTGTTTTTACACCTAAATCACCAGTTGGTTTTCATTTCTCACCACTGTCCTGGAGATTCTTTCTGATGGGGAATTTCTAATTCTGTCAAAGCTGGCTTAACCGTTCCATAAAAATACAGATCTTTGATCCTGTATGTCTACGAATAGCATACTTGGATTTCCTCCCCTCTGTGCTCTTTCGTCCTTGTTTTCACTGTTCAGTCATATTTTAGCTGGATATGACGTCCTCTCTGATGAATTCCGCGATCTGATTAGCTTGATACTGTGGTGGTGTCTCGAGTGCTGATCGTTGACCTGGTTCCCCACTTTCCTGGCCTTGGTACGCAGCCACACGACGCAATCGCAGGCTGTGCTTGGAAAGCTTATGAACCTGTAAAAACAAAGTTATCTGAGAGCAACGTGATCTGCCTTGGATGAATGCAGTGACCTTTTTACTGGATCAATACTTTTATTTACATATTAAACGTACACATTTTTTCCTTCAAGTGCTACAGAGCAGGCTGAAAAGGTGCCGTATCAGGCAAGAATGTGTGTAAAGGATTCCTTTGTTAAATGTTGGCAGCAACCTCACGAGCCCTTGCCAAGTCTGTCCAGCCCACCCACCCATCCAGGAGGACGCCAGAAAATCCCCCAGTAAGGCTTGGTATTGGCGCGGTGCCCTTTACAGCAAGGGAGGGGCGGTTGTAGAGAGCCTGGTGCCGAGAGGGGCACCGTGGCTACGGATGGCGATGCCGATATCCCGCTGCCCCAGGAGCTGCCTGGAATGTCTGTGAAACGCCGGTCAGCGACACTGCCAACGGGCTTGCTGAAAACATGCCTCGCAATTGCTCAAATAATGCTTCCAACGGAGGAGGGAGAACACTTACTATGCTTTCAGTGCCTAGGCAATTAGCTCGCTAAAGAACAGAGGGGGTTCGGTGTGTCTATGCTTTGCGGCATTCTCAAAATGCTCTAATGATTTTAAATACATTTAAACTTTGTGTCCTCCGCTAAGCTATTAAGGAGTTTGCTGAAGGCTGCGCAGGAGGCAGCAGCAATGCCAAAAGCCAGAAGCAAGATCTCTTATCACCTAGCCTTTTTCTTAAATCACTCAACCATCGCTCCCTTTGTCCTTCATTTGCCTTCTGCAATGCCACCTTTTGATTCTCCTTCGACGTACTGATGTGTTTTGGTCAAACTGCAAAAGATTCATCAAAATAATGTTCACTGGATGTTTCAAAAATGTTTTCATTATTTCGCTCAGGATAGTTTCCTCGAACTCAAACCAAATGTTAGATGTCGCTAAAGGTAAACGTGGATAACCTGCGTTCCTGAAACAGCTGTGGAGCCTTAAGTTAAAAAGAATCCAGAGAAGCTCTCGTGAGTGGTAACCACCTACCCATGATATTTCCTGCAAGAAAAGGAGCTGATTTCCCTGGAGTTGTACAAGAACTGAAACAAGAGACTGTAAAAACCTGTGAGTCCATCGTGGCCAGCCCTGTGCCAATGCAGGATTCTCCCTTTACATTTACAATTTCATGTTGTTAGGCTAGTTTCACGTGACCCAAGCAACAGAGTTTCCATCCTTCTCCATGCCTTGCTCATGTTTTCTTATTTTTTTTTTTTTCTTTTCCTGGCATTTGCCCTTCACTAAAGGGCAATGGTTTTGTTTCTTAAGCTTGTCTCGTGACTCTTGATCTTGCCTGAGAATATCAGCCTCTCCCAGCACCAGGGTGTACCGGAGCTGCTATGAAAAGACTTTTATTGGCTGCATACTGCCAACGATGCCTCCAGTTAACCAAGCAATGACTGTTAGGGGTAGACAAAAACCCAATACAAAACCAAGCATTCCTGGTGTGCTCTCTGAGCCCATCTCTTTGGCCTTACTTCTTAGGGTCTACTTATACAGAGCCCAAAGAAAAGAAGAAAAACCTCTTGAAATTAAAAATCACGTGGTACTAGGCAGAACCCTCTAAGAAGAAGGATTAAAGGGGCTTCAAGAGAACTGAAAGGGAGAGGTGAAGCAACACGCAAGGGTGACTGGAAAGGAAATCACAAGGTTGATAATCCACAGTGTTCATGGAAACCAGAAAAACTGTAGCGGTAAGAAAGGCTCTTGGAGGCCAGAGGAAGATGCTGGAAGAACTGATACACGTGAAAGTCCTGTACTAGTAACGCGCAAGAGGAGAAAACGGTGTAGCCTGTCAATGAGGAGAAGGAGAGGAGGGATCTGGCCGACGGCAGATGACAGTTTGGAACGCTGCACACCTTGAATCTCGGCTCGGTCCGCGGTACGCAGCAGCTTCTGCCTCTTTCCACGCTGAGAAACGCTTCTCCAGCCGCAGTGGCTACACCCGTGTTTGCCAGGTCACGCTGCAATTTCTCGTTTATGGTGACGCCGCAAGAGAAAAAAGCGTCTCCACGCAGTGATTCAGAGCCTGCCCAAAACCAACCGTTTACCTGGAGAACGCCACTATCTAAAATTACACTTTACGGCGTTTCTAACGCTCACGGAAGAACACCGTGAGGGTTTCCGCTATCCCAAGTACAGAATCACCACCACCGCGTTTAAAAACACCCCAAAGTCAGAAAGACTTTAAGGCCACGGAGCTTTCCTTCCTTCCTTCCTTCCTCCCGGGGTGGCACAACCGCCGTCGCCCCCCGCCGAGCGCGGAGCCGGGCGGGCCGGGGCCGGTGCCGGTGCCGGTGCCGGGGGCGGAGCGGGGCGGTCCGGTGCGGCGGCGGCAGCAGCACCGCGGGGCGGCGGCAGCGGCCTCTCCCCGCCCTTTCCGCCGAGCGCCGGGGGAGGAGCGGCGGCGTCCCCCGCTCGGAGCCCAGCCGCCCTGCCGGCAGCGGGGAGCGAGCGGCGGGCTGGCCGCGCCGCCGAGGGGCTGAGGGCGGCCCGGCGGTCCCGTCACAGCGAGAGCCCGGCCCGGGCGGTCCCCGCGCCCCCGGCGGGGCCCCTCCGCCGCCTCCGCCTCCTCCTCCTCCTCCTCCTCCTCCTCCTCCTCCTCC